>CM031237.1:206055296-207255296 GCA_018340775.1 Taxus wallichiana var. yunnanensis
AAAAGTCAACGAGATCGTGGGTACCATCTACATTGCCTCTCACTACATGCAGTTGCAAGATTTACAAGGCATGTTCCTTTGTATTCAAGTTTCCATATTTGATGTTGCAACCTAATATTCAATGACATTTTGCAGGCAATATACACACCAATTATAGCAAGATAATGTCATTACAGTGGGTAAAATCTTCAATATACACATTATAATAAGACAATATCAACACAATGTGTACAAAAATTCAAATAGTGTACACTGATGTTACTTTGCTAGCTACTACTGAAGGAATAGAATTTGAAACACATGCCTTATTGTTAGAGGAATAAAACTTGGAATATCATTACTTGCATGATTGCTTCCTATTGTATTCACAATTCTAACCATGCTCATTTATTAAATGGCCATCCCTCGTCATACCTACCTATGGATATTTCTATTACACACTTTAGGTGCAATTCTTAATACTTAATTGATTGTTTAGAATGAAAAATGTGTGATCCGACTCATTCGAAAGAAGAAAGAAACCGTGCGATTACACTTATTGTCAAAAACTAAGTGGTCCATTAAGCATTGATATGAAATCCCTTATATCATGAGTTTTTGCGGACCATTTTTAATTAAAGAAATAAAGAAAGATATTTATCAATCAGTGCGGATGATGATGATGGCCGCCCTCGGGCCTCGCTAGATCGGCCAACGCCTCGCTAGATCGGCGTCTGAATCTTGTCCCAACTGTTCCGTAAAACGGGGTTCGAACCCGCGACTTCTGGCTATTGCAGTGTTAGCGCTTCGTTTCGTTGCAATACTGGTTTCATTGGTGGGCCTTTAATTTATAGAAGCGGAACGTTAGTTGCCATTTGTAGAATGACAGATCTAGCTCACATGTGTAGAATAACAGATCTACCTACGAGTCTATATACAATCCAACTAATAACGTACAAAGCATTATGAGTTGCACATGGAAAATTAGATATTCTGTTGCCTGTAGCTTTAAAAAACCATTAGACTTTATTTTCGAGGACAGAGAAAGAAATTGAGAATTAAATAGATACAAATTCAGGCGTGGAATTTCAAATTACCTGTGCATATTTGATCAAAAAAATTTGACGGCTTACTTCTTTGAGATGGCTGTAAATTTCATTTTTCCCTTTTTTTTTAATTTTTCACAATTTCTTCATATGTGCACAAACAAATTATATGCTTTCACATATTTTATATATATTTAACAACTCTTTATAAAATTATATGGTGTTATAAATTTTCAACTTGTCATTTCCTACGGCTACTTAAATTTCTTAATGGTATTATACAATTAAAATCTCAAAAAACTGCCCACATCCTGTCAATTTGCAGGCCAATCATACAATCAAACTTAAAGCTGACACCTTGCTATTGTTGCAGTTTCAGTACTTGACTCCTGTATCCTCTGAAACCATTCATGAGCATAGATCTCAAGGGTTATTTAACGAACAGAGCCGCTTACGAAGCGGAAAACATAAAATATTAGCCTTAGATGGAGCCTGAAATGAAGCAGCTTCTGCTAGAGCCCCCTGCTCCTACGGATGGCCACCATGTAGATGACATCAATAGGCTTGAGTATATTCTCTCAAATCCTAATCAGTCATGGACGAAGAAGATGGTAGATGCAGTTTCATTGGAATCCAAGATGTTATGGCGTCTTGCTGGTCCTAGTGTTATGGTTTATATGATAAACTATGTAATGAGCATGGCTACACAGATATTCTCTGGACAATTGGGCAACCTGCAGCTTGCTGCTGCCTCTCTTGGGAATACAGGCATCCAAGTTTTCTCTTATGGGCTCATGGTATGCATAGCTATTTACAGTAGTGACTATCTATTTATCAATGAAAAATTAAATTTCAAAAATTATTTTTCTCTCTACCCCTTTTCACTTTTCTATCAATTATGCATATGAGAAAGTAGGCGAAGATTATTTACAGAAAAATGAAAAAATCTAAAACATGGCTTACAATCTTGTCACATTCATTTTCATACTGAATTTGTCTTTTTCATTAGTCAGCTGAATCGCAAAACCTTTTTTTTTAATATTCTAATGAAGAGAGCAATTTATCATCTCTACCTTTCACATATTCTGAAATATTGCAACAACATACGTTTTTGCACTCATTTACATTCTATGTAAGCTTCTTAACTTGCATTGTAGAAAATACACACTTAACTTGCATCGTAGAAAATACACATCGACCAGTTAGAAGCTCAATCCCCATCGCCTTTATCTGGTCTCTTTACCTTTGAACCTCTCATAAACTTCCAATGTAGATGCAGATTATTATGTGCAGTGCAAAATAATTTCTTAGAAATTTGGAACTATTTCTACTCACTCCCTCTGTTCCACTCCAACAACAGACTACAGAAGAGATCTTTCAAGAAGTCTAGGCAGAGATATTGACAACATCTATAGGTGAAAGGTTTATGTGAACAGATCATTTATTACTGCAAAATCACTAACACGCAACAAAAACTGACATGCACTTGCATTCAAGTCACCTTTACCTTTACCATGAATCATATTTAAATGATACTTAGGAATGACAGATTTACAAGTAATCTTGGTGGTTTCAAACACATGCACTTCACTACTTGTCTGAAAGTCGAAATGCTATACCACATACCAGCTAAAGTAAATATGTAACAGATGTACATAATTGCAGATCTGTCAAGCTATAATTGAAAGAGTTCTATTGCAGGTCGTTAGATTTAAATGGGTTTTGCAGGCACTAAACAGGCCACCCCATCAATAAGAATTAGGCTGTAATAGCATATTTTCAACGAATCCCTTGCCTCTTCCAAGTAAACAACATGGCCAAGAAGATCAACCGTGCAAGCATATCATTCCGAATTCAGAATTATTGACTCGCGGTGTCCAAATATTGATGGCTTTCATCCAAAAAAAAAAAGGTGAGAGGCCGCTTCTGTAACTGTGATGTTGTGGTTATTTAGTTTTATGACTTTTTAATCATTTAGTTAAATAGTGCTTAAACATCACATATATTTGTAAGGATGACTGATCAGCCAAATCCACCCCAAAAGACTCTTCTTATCATTACAATTCCCATGGTGAGAATACCCTATCATCATTGAATTCCATGAGACCAGATTACTTTCAGACAACCTGTTTAAAAACTGGTATGCATTCTTTCTGTTTCCACATTTTGTGCATACATGTCCACCAGGGATGTCCCAAAAAGGACATATGAGTCGAATAGAGTTTGAAGTCATCCTTTCGCCCTTCTGAGCATTACTATATATTAATAAGTGCTAACCATGATATAAGACCTTTCAAGGCCTAGACATATTCGGCATTTTGGGGATACCCTGCAATCAAAGCAGTCCATACAAGCATTTGATAACAAGGCTTCAGTGCATTATTCAGAACTAGAAAGACCATTCTGAGGATACCGTGTGATAATTGCATTCCATGAAACCACATTTTTTGAGACATTTTATCTAACACTTGGCTTAGCCTAGCATTATCTATACTCGTACATTTACTGTGCATGTCTATAAGAGCGGAGCGCCTTAACTTGCCGTTATGTTCCAATATTAGGCAACAGTTACGGTTATCCCTCCACCGTAAAACTAGTGAACAAACGGCCGTTAGTTCCATTTTGCTGGCCGTTTGCTCTGCTGATGTCACCAACAATTTCTGGGCAAGGTGAGATCGAACATTTAAACGAAACATCGCTTCCTTCAGACTATGACTGGTCCAGCTTATCCCTTTAATACTTCCATGGGCTACTGTGTCAAAATCTCTTTGCTCCTTCTTCATCCAGACGTACTATTCAACGGAAGAGCCTATCCTCAGGCATGTTCGCGGAGGATTTAGGCAAAACCAAATACATGACCTCCGTTTTCACAGACACGTGCCCCACCACTTCACCACAGGATTCATTTTCCAAATTTTGACCTCCTCTTACTAAATTGACCCCCTGCGAATGTTGCTGAGGGTTAGGTAAAACACTACTCAACAATCTGATCTTCGCTCTCAATCTTCATGAAATCAGATGCTACCGCCCGCTTCTCATCCGTGGCAAAAGCAAATGCAGCGATATTTGCATTCATTACCCTGTGCTACTGTATGAATTTCTAGTAATCCATTCTATAGAGATGAACTCCTGCGAAAATAAGAAATTCCATTGCACTATTCTCGTCAAACAGCCACAAGTATAGTTTGCTGTGCTGCTTCGACGTGACGTTCGCCCTGACCTCGATCACTCTTCAATGCAATTCCATTCTCCATGCTCCACGCCAGATCTGCCCCTTCCACACGCTACTCTTCCTCACCCAGTCGGCATTTCTCTCTCAACTTAGAACTCACATTTGACCGCTCCCCATTATTAAAATTATGTGTTTAACTTTTATTTTGATTTATTTTTCTTATTAGTAATTATTTCTATTTTACTATAATGGCATATTGATCTATTCGAGTCAACTAGAATAAAATTCAGATTTAGTTCCCAACTAGATAAAATTGAAACCGAACATGTTCGATATATATGTGTGTGTGGGGATATAAACGTACATTATGTATTTATCATGAATAAATTTAGTCATGTAAATGTCAAAGTTATTAACTTGCATTGCTAAAACCCTTACGGATCACTAAAACCATCATGTTTTTCGTAGCCATAGTAGTTATTGATAGAGACATCAAGCAGAACACCAAAAATAGATCGAGAGGTCTAATTGAGAACGAGGGGGTTCAAAACCTTTTAAAACATTTGTGCAGACAACGAGACACCGAATTAGGGTGTTTAACAAAGAACTAACAGCTTATGATTTATCAAACCCTCGATGAACAATGTTTAAGCTCGCCTCACCTAGATAAGGAATTTGCAATTGAGAATTACATCTCAAGATAATTAACTCATAAATGTAAGTCTGGGCAAAACACCAAATTATGGTGATGATGTGTATGGTACACGAGTATATGTGAAGGTATATTGGTGTTGTGTAGAAATGGGAAAATTCACAACCTTAAAATAGGATTGGTTTGCTTTTCTTATTTTCTATGTCTTCACGTATTTCTTCTTTTGAAATCTCTTGCCATTGGCTTATTTTATGGATCTTGTTCACTGATTGAGACTTTTGTATGTGTGTTGCACACATATTTTCTATTCTTATGCATTAACTTTCATTGCATTTAATTAGAGTATTCGGGATAGTGTTTGATAAAGAATGCTTGCACACATATAGTTCCACAAATTCCAAGAAAATATAACAAGTAATGAAATATAAAATTAACTCGCAAAAGAAGAATGGTGAAAAATATAGAACCTCTTAATAGCTCAAGTGGAATGTTGGAATAGGAGCATTGTCAGTAACCCTCCATGGGAATATTCCCATGATAATAAGGGTAGTTACATTCCATAATAGGAATGTAACTCCTATAACACATTATGACATGTAAGACATGTCATAGTAACTCATATAATGCTCGGTTCACCTAAGCAAGATGAGTAACCAATGGTTAATATTTATTCCAAGTAAATAAACTCGAGGAAAATAATATCCTACGGAAACATTCCCACTTAAGCCTAGCTTAGATGGGTGGGAAAGAAGGGTGAGTCCCGACAATAATTCTGGTGAGATGCTCACTTACAATGTAACTCACGCAAAGTGGAGTAAAAGAAGAAAATCCGGTCAGGGAAAATTCCCCAAAAATAGAGACAAAGAAGAGAAGGCAAGACTACAAATCCCCACTCGAAGATACAACTATTTGAAGTGACCTTGTATCTTGGAAAGAGTCCTAGAGTGACTATCGATTAGAAGTAGATGTGGTAAAAAGTGTACTACCATGGAAAAGTGAATGATGTTGCCAAGTGTCTAATGGATTTCAACCAAGGTGTGGTTCCTATCCAGGAACCTGTACTCCTCATGCAATATAGAAGTGCCAACTTCTCCATAAAGGGATCATGAATTTGAAGCAACAATAAATAAGGAATGTGGAAGGCCCTATAACTATGTAAAAGACTTCGTGATATCGATGAATCCTACATAAAATTACATGCTCCCTTAAAACTCTACAATAAAACAAAAGTAGGTGGATCGCAAAATAAATCCTCAAATTTTTGAATGTGAGAAGTAGATGGTGGAGGTGAGTCACAATAACTATTGTATTCATCTATGCTATAAAATTAGTAAGCATCATCGTAAATGTGCTCACACTCAAAGTGTCATCCAATACAGTGAATTTGATGAAGAATCCAAAGGAGTGAAAGAGAGAGAGAAATAATATAGATGATTCTTATAATTGAATCATCCCATTATAATGATAGTGTCACTATGTATCTCGATGACATACATTAAATCTAGAGTGAACTTAACTTCCATCCTCCAATTGCGGTGAGTAATCTAATAAACTAATACGAGATTAGTTGACAGTGAGGGAATACATTTTTTTTAAAATGTTCCACCCATTACTTTTGTTGGTATCCAAATTGATTCTCCTTTGCAAGTTGAGCAACATCACATATTTAACAAGAAGCATAAAGATAGATGAATCAGCATGTATGTAATTTTATATTCGGGAGGAAATTCAGCTAGCTCTTTGTCACTCAAATGTTAGAGAAATGGATAGTACCTTTAAAAGGATTTTATATATCCTCACTAGTTTAGGTTGTGCATTTCAAACAAGGTGAGAGGACCCATTTTGTAACCTTTGTTAGTGAAGGAGAATGAAGATATCCTTCTTTACACAAATTTGAAAGGAAACCTTGAGAAAATAAGATCCATGCACCACAATTTAACTCTCACGAGTTGTCACTTCTAAAGAATGGTGATATTTTCTAAACGAGGTTAAGGTTAATAAAGAAATTATGGAATCCTGATTTCTTCTACATAATTTGGTAGGAGAATTTATTCATTTGAGGATATACAAGGAAAAAACAGGGTAGTTCAAGTAGGATTCATTATTTTTGAATAATTTTTGTCGGAGATTAAGCAAGATAAACTTGATTTTTCCAGATCTTTGAGAACCTTCACAACAATTGGAAAAATAAATGACATGTAATGCTTCAGACTAGCTAAAATATTCCTTCAACTAGAAGATGTGCATCAATGGAGGCCCGTATTTACACACGTTTTCACACAATATACAAGAATCTAACACGAGGCTCGACCTAAAGACTCAATTAAACATTAAATACCCTTGGTTCATCACGCGTAAGATACAATAAAAGGCTTACAAACAATCTTTATCAACAAAATCGAGTAAAGGGATTTAAAGTATTTATCATATTACGGGATGAAGGCTCTTCTTGTAATGAAATTGAAAATGCCACTAAACTATCATAGGGACGAGATCCTTTTTGATTCGGAGGATTTTAACACAAGATTGCAATAGGAACAAGATATACTATTTGTAGACATTTTGAAATAAAGTAGACACAAATTTTCCCAATATTGACACAGATTAATTCGAAGTTGATTAGATTCATTAGTAGGGGAAGGTTTCTTGAATAATCTCATAGCTTTTCAATGGTTGTGCACTTGTAACCAACTTGACATGATCAAATCTAAAACATAAGAGATTAACATGTTTCTCAGATGGTCTCTCAGGAAGATGGGATTTCTCAAAATTTCTCATAAGAATTCAACCTCTGACCATTTGCATGACTAAATCATGCTTTTTATAACACTCAATTTACATCCAAGCTTTCCCCCCAAGAAAAGAATATTCAAGGAACCTTTATTTGTTACATGTTTGATCATGATTTTAGGAAATAACGCGTTTAACAGTTTATAAAAAAAGTTTTCAGTTGTTCAAAAGGTGAATCATTGCAAATATCTCCATCATTGTTTTAACTAGGCACCCAGTCATCTCCTCTAGCAACATGTTTTTCATCCTTTGCACCTGCAACCTCCATCATTTCATCCTTTTCCCATTCTTTCCTCTACAACTTTTCTCTACATCTAGCTTCTCTAGTAATTCACATTTTTCAAGTTCCTAGCAATTCCAACTTAAAAATATCAACCTTTACATTCCTCGACTTACAAATTAAGCTCTAAATCCATTCAATTGCAATTTGTAGACAAAAATGAAAAGGAATTTCATCAAAAATGATGAAAAATAATGTGCATTTACATCTCCAGGAGTCTTGGAGAAAAATGGAGGTAAAATTAGATAGTGCACAACAACCGATGATTCTCGCCTTTCTCAACTTTAGATTAGAGCCGTCCACGTGGAAAAATATTATTTGAAGCAGGCTTGGTGTTTCCTTTTGTATTTTATGACTTTTGGAGAAAATGTGCAATTTTCACATTTTTCCCTACCCCTCCGCCTTTGAAAATCGGGCTTGACACATGGCTTAATTTGGGCCTTTGATGGAGTCGTGGCTCATTTATGTAATTTTACCCTTTTTAACAAAAAGGCAAAATTTCCAATTTTCCTCTGCCGACCCACCTTCCCGATTTTATCTTTTGATGTGGGCCCCAGTGGAGTTGCAGATTAATTTATAAATTTTCTCATTTTTTCCAAAACGGAAAAAAAAAATTAGAATGCCCCAGCAACCCACCTCTCCACTTCTAACTTTTGATGAATGGCCACGTGTTCATCATCAAGGTCAAAGTAACACTGCTTTCCTTGTGGGGTTGCGGGTCAATTTATAACTTTGCTCCTTTTACGAGAGGGAAAAAACTTGAAAATGCCCCAGCGACCTACCTTCCACTTCTAACTTTTGAAATATGCCATGTCTCCTTATTTGGGGTCAAAGTAATAATTTTTCCCTACGGGTTGCGGATCAATTTATAACTTTGCTCCTTTTTACAAAAGGGAAAAAAACTTCAAAATGCCCCGGTGACCTACCTTCCGCTTCTAACTTTTGAAATATGCCACGTGTCCTTCTTCAGGGTCAAAGTAATATTTTTCCCTACGGGTTATAGATCAATTTATAACTTTTCTCCTTTTACAAAAGGGAAAAAAACTTCAAAACATCCCGGTGACTGACTCGCCTTTCGCTTCTAACTTTTGAAATATGCCACGTGTCCTTCTTCGGGGTCAAAGGAAGAATTTTTCCTGCCTCTTCATATTTTTTGGATAGCCAATCAAAGACTATCGGGGCTGTGGGGCCAATTTGATATTTTTTACAAATGTGACCAAAGTGGCAAATTTCACCAAAAAGTGTTGGGCCACATCCAATAAAGAATGAACATGTATCTGAAGATGCTAAGATATAATTTGATGGGGAAAACATGCCCGTCGAATAGTAAGATGCAGGGGAACTTCACCATTTGTGCCTAAAATTGAATCTTTCTTTAAGGAAAAAGAATTTGGAAATGATATAAGGCCCAAATGTGATCCACGACCATGAAGAAGGATCTTCAACAACATACAAATGAAGAAAACCTTTCATGCATCCATTCGGGAAATAGAAAATATGACAAACTAGGTAGATTGGGAAATTTTTAGAACAAACGGGGCGAGATCAAATTGAGCACCAACATCGGCTCCGACTGGGATGGGCACTCCTGCGAGTGCCGCAAGAATAATAGAGTAGACCATGTGCCAAAAATCCATTGGGAAACAGAGTCAAGAACAAGCTTACAGAGTAGAAAGACAATAACCAAATCCCCCAAGATGAGCTGAGAAACCAACAAAAATTGGTCACTAGGGACCAGAAACACCAAATAGAAAAACATGAAAGCAAAATGAAAACAAAAGACTATACACTATACAATGGTGTGCATGCCCTAATTTTGAGAAAATAATCAAGGAATATTTTAAAGTGCCTTCTATTATGGATATGACCATACTAAGAAGTCTTGATACATCTTTAACAACTGGTCATATGATTTTTTCTCTTCTCCATCCAATTTTCTATCTAACCACATTTTTTCAAGGTTGTCCTTTGTGCCTATGTCAAGTTTTTTACCATCTCTCGAGGAATCATCAAACATAAAAGTCCTAAGAAAAATAATCTTCTCAGGATATCTGCATTGATTAATTTCATACTCCTTGAAAACAACATAGCTCACAGAGTTATCAACATAAGTGTCTGTGAGTAATACTTCATAAGAAACATTGTTGGGGTCCTCAATGAGATATAACATTTTCTTTTCACCAGGTAACTCCACAAGGCTGCCCTCAATTGGTATGTTGGCATAAGACATGTCCATTTGCACACTTCCACCCACACTAGCTGCCCACTTTCTAGATAGTTTAACATTCCCCACTTAACAGGACAATCCATAATTACTACATTCAAAGTTATGTACTTGCCTGGATACACTACCAATTGCACTACTAAGCCTTTGACACATCCAATTACTGGAACCTCTCTTGAATCCATGTCAGTACATTTCCCATAAGTTGTTGTTACTTTGAGATCCAACTCATTCATGACCTCAAGAGGCATTACATTACATGAGGCTCTTGAATCAAACATACAATTATGTAATAGCTTATCCTTAATAATCAAAGTAGTGAAAAATGGATCCACCTTCAGTTGAGACTCAACCAAAAAGTTTCCCAAATAAACCTCAGGTGGTTCACCCAATTCCTCCAATGCTTGTGGTTTTTCTAATTCTGCAATGGCAAGAGGAACCTCTACATTGTTTACATTTTTACCCTGGGTGACCTTTTCTTCTTTAAATCCCAAATATTCAAATGCTTTGTTCCTATATTCAAGGATTCTAAGAAATTCAACAATAGGAACAGAAATCTTGATCTGACTCAAGATTTGGGCTATGTCACAAGGAACATATTTGGGTAAGGTAGTGTTAGGAGGAAGGTTTACAAATTCATCTGATGACATGGGATTTTTCACAGTCATAGCATGGAGAGGAACACATGTTTTATTTGAGGTGACAATGCCTTTTCCAAATGCATCTTTATTAGTGGTTTCCTTAGGGATATTGGTAAGCACTGGAATTTTTTGTTTAGCCTGAGGCCCTACCCCTTTGACAACTTTGCTCCTGGTATTATATTATTTTTCATGGCCAACTACTGCATTCATTAACAACTGTTTTTCCTCTTCTGAAGGAATTCCTCAATCATACTTCTTAATCATTAATGCCCTTAAGTACTCAAAATCATTATTAGGCAACTCAAAATCTTGTACCATATCAATCTCAAAAGCATTAATGGGAGGAAGAGGTTACTCCCGATGTGAACTTATAGAGCAATCCATCATGCATGCATCATCATTTGTATCATCATCAACAACTTCTTCCTCAACTCCCTTTTCAACATCACATGGGGAATGGGAAAGAAACAACTATCACACCACTCAATTTCATGAGCTTCTTCAACAGCAAAGCAACTCTGGTAGCTAAAGGATTAGGCACCAATCTATTTTCCCAAGGTTGGGGCTGTCTATTTCCTAATCCCATGGGCCCTTTACCCCTATCATCTGATCTATGATCACCTCTGGGATGATTTACAAATATTTCTTGACCTTGTGGCTTGTGCTAACCTTGGGAAATTTGTTCAATCCCCTTCTCTACTCTAGCCAGTTTATAGGATATTTCCTTAATAGTTTCGGCCAAAAAAATTACAACCTCTTCTAGATCCACAAACTTACTTGACTGAGGATTCTCTGGATTGATCAATTTGATACCCTCTCTTTTAGGAGGCTTACCAATTTCCTTGATGTTATTTTCAATCTGCAAAGCCATGGTGAAGGCCTGCCTCAATGTTGTTGGGTTCTTATCCCTCAAATAATAGGCAACCTTCGATCAAAAGCATTAGAGTGGTTTATCGGATAGGAAACATCACTTGGCCTCAAGATTATAGGTAGCCTATTGAAGGTCTAATTTAAACGAGTATTGAATTCATGAATAAATTCAATAGGATTCTTCTTAATATTTTAAAATTCAGACAAAAGAAACCTAGGGTTTGTTTTATCTCCATACTACAATCTAAAAGCATTCTTCATTTCTGTCCATGGATCAATGAATTTATCTGGAAAATATTTATACCAGTCCCATGCATCCTCCTCTAGAACATGAATAAACAATTTTATGTACACATCATCAAATTCAATCTAAAATTCTTCCATCATATGACAAAAAGCTTTAAGTGTTGATCACCGGTAATAACATTATTTCCTTGAAATTTAGGAAGTTTATTTCTAACATCTTGGGGCACAAAGTGTTTGGATATTCATCCATAGCTTTGAAATCTACAGACCAAAAGTGTTCACAACAAAAGAAGGTCTAGGTGGGGGATGGGCCATATTATTTTGGGGAGGTGATCTTACAGGAGAAACAAAATTATGAGGAGTGAGGGGTCTATGGGGTCGAATTAATGTTCTCTAAAAACTCTATTTCTTGGAAGATCCTATCAACTTTGGAAAACACAAAGGGACAAAATGAGACAAAATTTTCAAATACAAATGAAGGACCCTCTCCAGTTGGAGAATTCAGATCTACAAAAAGACTACTTGATTCATAAGAACTTGAGGAAGTATGGAAATCTTCAATGATAGGTGATCAGTTTCCATAATTGATAACTCTTTTCTTGATTTCTGATCTCCAACAACTTTCTAGATTCTTCTTCCTTCATAATTTGTCTTTCCTAATTCTTGAAACAATCTTGAAAGGTGGTCTTTAATGAAGAAATATCTTCTTCCTTCCAGCTTTGCAAATATTAGTGATAAATTTCAATTGATCAGAGGTTAAGACACTGGCATTTATCAAAAATTAATTCAACATGGAGTCGCCACTAAGGAGTTTCACCTTAGTTGTGAAAATGCACTAAAATTGATTTGTCAAATGTATATCAACACTAAATTCATGCAAAGCTTCATAGATTTGACCTTTCTTTACCCGTATTTAACATTGATGATGTAAATTTAGTGCAAAAACCCACAAAAACTTGAAATATTACACACAGAACTTGTAACTTACACAAATCTTACAAATCTCAACAGAGGATGAAATTTAAACAACGTATTTATACTTAGATCATGTAATAAAATTACCTAGGCCAATATATGTACACCTTTGTTCATATAGTCCCTAGTAACAATGCCAACTGGGTGTTGTTACGCACAAATAGGTCCTCGTGTTTAAATAATCCTGAAACGACACCAATCTTGTGTTGTTGCTACACAAATAAGTCCCGGAGTTCAAATAATCCCCGGTAATGCTAATAAGTCCCCAACAATGGCACCAATCTGGGTGTTATTATCACACAAAGAAGTCCCGAAGTTCAAATAATCCCTAAAGAACGGTGCCAATTTGGGTATCGGTATCCAAATCGATTCTCCTTTGCAAGTGAGCAACATCACGATTTAAAAAAACCTAGAGACATATAAATCATCATGTATGTCATTTTGAAATTGGGAGGAAATTTAGCTGGCTCTTTATCACTCAGATGTTGAAGAAATGGATAGCACCTTCAAAAGGATTTGATCTATCCTCACTACTTTAGGATGTGCCTTTCAACCGTGGTGAGAGGATCGATTTTGTAACCTCTGTTGGTGAAGGAGAATTACGATATCCTTCTTTGCATAAATTTAAAAGGAAACCTTGAGAGAATATGATCCATGCACCATAATTTAACTCTCATGAGTTGTCACTTATAAAGAATGGTGATATTTTCTAAACAGGAATAAGGTCACTATAGAAATAATGCGATCCCGATTGCTTCTCCATATTTTAGCAAGTAAAATTTATACATTTGTGGGCATACAAGGAAAACAGGGGTATTTCGGATGGGATTCATTATTTTTTGAATAATTTTGTGGGAGATTAAGCAGGTAAACTTGATTTTTCCAGATCTTTGAGAACCTTCACAAAATTTGGAAAAATAAATGACAAAATGCTTCATAATAGCTAAAATATACCTTTAACAAAAGGTGTGCATCAATGAAGGCCCGATTTGTGCGTTTTCACACAATTTCCAAGAATTTAACATGAAGGCTCAAGCTAAAGACTCAATTAAACATTAAAGACCCCTAAGTTCCTCACGCCTAAGATACACTCAAAAGCTTACAAAGAATCTTTATCAAAAAAATGACAGTAACGTGATTTTAAATTGTTTATTTCATTACAGGATGAAGGCTCTTCTCATAATGAAATTGCAAATGCCACTAAACTATCATAGGGATGAGATCCTGTGTGATTCAGAGGGATTTTAACACAAGATTGCAATAGGAATAAGAAATACTATTTGCATACATTCTGAAATAAAGTAGACACAATTTTTCCCAAGATTAACACAAATTAATTCGAAGTTGATTAGATTCATCAGTAGGGGAAGTTTTCTTGAACAATCTAAGAGCTTTTCAATGGTTGTACACTTTGCAACCAACTAGACATAGTCAAATCTTAAAAATGAGAGAGTAACGGAGTTTCTCAGATGGTCTCTTAGGAAGATGGGCTTTCTCAAAAAATTCGTAAGAATTCGAACCCCAACCATTTGCATGATTAAAGCATGATTTTTATAACACTAAATTTACATCCAAGATTTCCCCCCAAGAAAAGAATATTCGAGGAACCTTTTTTTGTTACATGTTTGATCATGATTTCTAGAAAATGATGTTTAACAGGTTTGCAACAAAAAGTTGCTAGTTGTTCAAAAAGGTGAATCATTGCAAATATCTCCATCATTTTTTTAACTGGGGCACCCAGTCATCTCCTATGGCAACATGTTTTTCATCCTTTGCACTGCAACCTCCATCATTTCATCATTTTCCCATTCTTTCCTCTGTAACTTTGCTCTACATCCAGCTTCTCTGGTAATTCACGTTTTCATAAGTGTCCGAGCAATTCCAACTTCAAAATATCAACCTTTACATTCCTTAGAATCACAAATTAACCTCTAAATCCATTCAATTGCAATTTGCAAACAAAACCGACAAGGACTTTCATCAAAAAATGATGAAAAATAATGCATATTCGCATCTCTAGGAGTCTTAGAGCAAAAATGGTGGTAAAATCAGATGCAATGCACAACAACCGTTGATTCTTCCCTTTCTCAACTTTAGATTAGAGTTGTCCACATAGAAAAATATGATTCAAAGTGGGCCTAGGGTTGCCTTTTGTATTTTATGAATTTTGGAGAAAATGTGCAATTTTCACATTTTGCCCCGCCCCTCCGCCTTTGAAAATCAGGCTTGACACGTGGCTTAATTTGGGCCTTTGATGGAGTCGTAGCTCATTTTTAAATTTTACCCTTTTTAACAAAAAGGCAAAATTTCCAATTTTCCTCCGCCGACCCACCTTCTGATTTTATCTTTTTATGTGGGCCCCAGGAGTTGTGGATCAATTTATAACTTTTCTCCTTTTTTACAAAATGGAAAAAAACTTCAAAACACCCCGTGACCCACCTCTCTACTTCTAACTTTTGATGAATGGCCACATGTCTATCTTCAGGATCAAAGTAAGACTTTTTCCCTACAGGGTTATGTTTCAATTATAACTTTTCTCCTTTTTACAAAAGGAAAAAAACTTTAAAATGCCCCGGTGACCCACCTTCCACTTCTAACTTTTGAAATATGTCACGTGTCCTTCTTTGGGGTCAAAGTAATAATTTTTCCCTGTGGGGTTGCAAATCAATTTATAACTTTTCTCCTTTTTACAAAAGGGCAAAAACTTCAAAATGCCCCGACAAGTCGCCTTTCTCTTCTAACTTTTGAAATATACGATGTGTCCTTCTTTGGGTTCAAAGTAAGAATTTTCCCTGTGGGGTTGCAGATCAATTTATAACTTTGCTCCTTTTTACAAAAGGGCAAAAACTTCAAAATTCCGTGACCCACCTTCCACTTCTAACTTTTTAAATATGCCATGTGTCCTTCTTCGGGGTCAAAGTAAGACTTTTTCCCTATGGGGTTGTGGATCAATTTATAACTTTTCTCCTTTTTACAAAAGGGAAAAAAACTTCAAAATGCCTCGAGACCCACCTTTCACTTCTAACTTTTAAATATGCCACGTGTCCTTCTTTGGGGTCAAAGTAAGACTTTTCCCTGCCTCTTCATATTTGTTGGATAGCCAATTAGAGACTATCGGGGCCACGAGGCCAATTTGATATTTTTACAAATGTGACCAAAGTGGAAAATTTCACAAAGATTATACATTAGGTGCATCTAATAAAAATGAACACGTATCTCGAATATCTTTGAGATATAATTTGATGGGGAAAACACAACCGTCGAATAGTAAGATGCATGGGAACTTCACCATTTGCACCTAGAATTGAATTTGTCTTTAAGGAAAAATAATTTGGAAATTATACAAGGCCAAAATTTTATCCATGACCATGGAGAAGGATCTTCAACAACATACAAATGAAGAAAACCTTTCACACATTGATTTGGGGAAATAGAAAATACGACGAACTGTGTGATTGGGAATTTTTGGAACAAATGGGGTGAGATCAAATTGAGCACCAACAAATTCAACATACTAAGTTTAATATAAGAAATGTAACATGAGTCTAAGGAATCATCCCCACTATTGAGCATGGACCCAAAAATTAACCAAAAACTAGAAAAATTATTTTTATGTTTTTAATGTTTTTCCTTTAAAAACAACAACACTAAAGACACTATCCCAAATCACTAGACACAAATAACATTAACACTTTACAAATCAACATACCCAAGATGTATGATCATACTTATGTATGCATCTCATGTTATTATTTCACCAATAATATCCTTGCAGTAAAACATACGCTACAACCATCTTGGTTCTCAATACAACGCAACAAAGGAGGCTAATGTTTCTCTAAGGTTTGACCACGTATTACATTTCATTATATGTTTGTGTTAACTTTTTCAAATAAAAATTCAAATTATATTCAAACAACAAGGTCGGGACCAACTCCTCAGCCAAGCCAACTGATGGGACCCAAAATGTACACTATACATACACTAAGTAGGAAAAATTCCACCAATTCAAGAAATAAACCCAAACATTGCACCTTAAGATATCCTTTACACAATTCTAGCACATGTGTAATGGTTGAAGAGAGGATCAATTATATATGACAATCATTCATATAGGAAGTCCTATAGAGGTAAGACAAAAATTGGTGTACATTACCTTTCTCACATAAAATTATAAGTCATTCCACAACAAAAATGAAGAAAACTAATCTAATAACATATATGCAATTATAAATTGTTCAAATTTTGTGAAAACACGGTTCACATAAATTTTAAAGGAGATTCATTCCACCAGCTATTGATAAGGAGGCTTAAACCTTTTCTTAGGAGAATGAAAGTACAATACCTTATTCTTTGAGGTGTCATTGTCACCCAATATTAATTTTAACCTTAAAAACTTTACCTTGTTTGATCCATCTCAATCCGTGGCATAATAATTCCCTTAGGATGGTATCTATCTCTAGTATATATATGACCATTTACAAGTATGGTCACAATTAGACCCATTAGTTAGATTCCTCAATTTAGAAAGTTTTACTACCTCCCCTAAAATGCATTTCATAAATTCATTGAGATAATGTTAAGGAAATAAGTCCCTTCTTGTGGAAGAGGGAGATGAGGTATTCAAACCATAACTATGCACCTATTTCATGAATAACATTTTATTCTTCTAATCCATTGGTAAATAACAGGGGTTAATGATAACCAAGGTTCATGAGCATGTTCATTCCACAAATGAGGCGACCTTATAAACCACAATCACTCATACAAGCATATTCTAATACAAGTAAAAAGATATTATAAGAAGGAAAGATTGATTTCTTAAAAATCATTCACATAGGTCTCAAGATTTATATTTTTCATTAGATTTCATTGTTTTAACACACCATGTTGTCCCACTTATAACAATCATCAAACCATCCATTATCATTTACAATTTACGAGTTTCCTCATCTTTGCATTAGCTCATCAAGAGTAATTTCCTTTACTTTTATTCGTATTACAATCATGTTTGCATTTTATTCACTAGATAACATTTGGGGTGCTTATGTTATAAGAGACCATACTAAGGTTCTTATCTTTAATTTATATTCTTTCTACCTTTACGTTGTGTAGTTAAGTCACTCATTAACATTGTATAAAAGATGAATGCAATGTGACGAAGGTTTAATTTCTCATTTAGAGATTTAGGAGCTCTAGAGGGCATAATCCCACATAAGAAGTTTGTTTCATTAATATTTGACCACCCAAGTATTATAAGACATATTGCAAGAGAGAATAATTTTTTTGGATATAATGATCTATGGTTTCCTTAATGCACCATTCCAAGTGGTACAAAATATACATTGAGGTTTCATCCACATAAATTCTATTAAGAGGTCTTTCAAACTAATTAGTATTGATTCAAAAGGAACCTGGGCCTGCATGGGTAAGAAGCATGGCATAAATGGTATTCTAACCTCATGATGGATTCACACCTAATAGTTTTCCTTTATTAATTATTTAAAGAGATAAAGGCCCTTAGGATTATCTTTACACCCATTGTTTCTTGTGGCGAAATTTATATGAATATTCAATTTTTACTCATAACACCTATAACCCGCCAATATCTTTCTCCATAATTATAAGTGGTTTATTTCATGTAGGTTGGTATTTTTTAATGGCCATGGTGGGTAGGGAATGTTTTTTCGAGTGAAAATTATGATAACCATGTACAATTACATTAAAATGGATTTATAACATCTTTCAATGAAATAACAACTTTCCTATCACAAATTTTTTTCTCTCATGGACAACCAAGATTTCCAATTGAACTAGAGGAAACATATGTTACCTTTGAAAGAGGAAGGGTTGACCATAGCTATTTTATCAAGGAAACACAATTTGAGTGTATTATAATACCACCATGAAAACTACATATCGAATGTCATTACAACATATATCAATTAAATATTATCCTTCCTATCTACCAATTATTATTAAAAAATTGATGCAAGATGATAGGTGTATTAACTACGTTATCTTGGAAACACGTGATTTCTTATTCAATGAGGGGAAAGGGTGTAAAAAATGTTTTAAGGACCTATCGTAATTCACACTATATATGACCAACCTTTTTTCGTTAGGTTGTGGAGCCTATTTTCATTTGTGAAAGTGTTGAAGAATATAAACTAAGAGTACTATACACTTTCCACAGTTGTCTTGCCAGGTTTTTTTTTCGTGAAACAAAATGTGCCCAATAGACCGGGAAATGTGTTTTCTCTCATATGGGCATGGATTTTGACACATAGGTTTATGGGACTGTTTTGGCCCATGGTTTTTATACCCACGGTTTTGTAAAATTGCTTAAGTAGTTGTTTACTTATGTGGTTTTGTGCGAGATGTGTTTTAAATTCAGGTGTGAATTCTATAGAGTTTGTCGAGCATTGCTCCAAACAAATTTGGGCATTGTATTGAGAGAGCGATGGCTTGTAATAAAATTTGAGAAAGTGATTCTTGGTGGATGTATCCCAAATTGGGTGAACCAAATTAAATATTGTCTCTTTGTTTTGTGTTATTATTATTCGCACTTTTATTTGAGATCTATAATATTTTTTGCATATTAGTTTCTACTATTGCGATTCTGTGAGGGATTATTCTGCATGTTTTATCCCTTATTTCCTAACATTTTCTTTACGCCTTATGATAGAAATATTTTCCAATTTTTATCTCACTACCATACCAATGTACAATTTTATGAGGATTCACCAAAGTTAGCTAAATATGCTATTCTACAATACATTTGAATTATAAGGTTACAAATAAAATTTCACCATCACTTTATATAACACATATACGGAATGAAATAAGCTCTTATTTATTTAATAATACAAGTACTATTGATAAAATAGAACACTATTCTAATTCCATCTTGATTACACATTTTCAGTAATAAACATTAAATTTAGATTTCCAACATCCGCTTTGATCCCGCTTTACACTACCTCAACCTACCAAGTTAGTGTAAACATGATCGAGTGAAATGGAATTCGACATGGTTCCCCCTATAAAAAAATTCACATAGATACAATTTTCCATGTATAAAAAAATTACAACACTTGTACAAAAAAAAGATAACAAAAATCACATAAACAATTTTATTGTGTTATCTAGCTAGAGAGAGATGAAAAGAGAAGGGAGAGAAATAAACAAAATATTTCGGAAAAGCCATTTTGACCAAACAAAATACATAAATGAGTTATATAACATCATGTGGTATTTTTGATATACTTTCTAGTAAATATTAAAATAGGAGAAGGTTATGTGATAGTTATATAATATTACAACAAGTTATAGGAATGTCTAATTTAACAAAAGTTACCCGGAAACTTGGTTCCAAATACCACTTTTATGAATTCAAGCAAAACATGAGTAAAGTTTCATGTATTATGTTATCTAAAAGGAGGTCTAAGAATTTGATGAAACTTATATCCTGGTGACTAGGGTTCAAATTTCAGCCACTTGTCTAGAGATAGGTGTTATGTTCGTGCGCGGTTTAGCTTGTCACCGAATGAGTAAATGCCTCAAAAAACCCCTTACAACACAAGCTTCAAAGGGTATTTTATCAAAAAAAAAATGAATATGATTTTCCTCTCTGTAAATACTAGGGGTATGAGGTGAAGAAACTTCATTTCTCAATGTAGTACCAAAACCGTGAACCAAAACCAAATGGAGTCAATAACCCACAACACCGGTCCAATGTTGCAATATTGACCAATGTGCTCCTAGAGAAGTCTGCAAAATTTGTTAAATGACTATAATTTTAGGGATTTATCGGCATCTTACATCACAAGTTACCATGTTAAAGGAATTATTTCCCACAATGGGATTAGGATTTGTTATTTTACGTGTCTAAGATTTTTTTTTTTAATTAAATTTTGCAAGAGTACAATAAACAATTATCATGAAGTCTCGAAGTTCAATTTCTTTCATTTGGAGTTTTTCATTATCCCAACCCATCATCTCGCTTTTATATTGTTAAAGTAAGTTTTACCAAGTGAGATTAAATTTTAATATAAATCCTTTAATTTCAAGCAATAAAGTAGATTCAAAATTTTAGAAGTACAACAATTCCTTTGAAACCCGATCCCCAATATTTAATAGAAGAGAAAGAAGCTAAAAATTAAGTATTGAAGAACCGCATAGTATTTGTAATTTTTTTCATCTTCAATGATCATAAAGAAAGATTCATCCATGAAATATTTGTTAAGCGGTTGGGAATTATTAGTAGAGGGCAAGACAACTCCCCTTACAAGCACTGAGATTGAGCTTTGGCTATCAGATAGCCAAATACTTTAGCTGCAAGAAAATAGATGGCGACGGCCAATGTGCATCATTTTGGATGTATCTAATAATACCTAAGTTCTAAACTTTTCATATCAATGGTAATATAGGAGGATACATACACACATCATATTAACAAACTGAATGAAATTGGGGCCAAATCACAGAGCTTAAAGTATAGAAAGAATGAAAGGCCATTCTATTAATTCATAATCCTCTTCAAAGTAAATTTTGATCGAGAGGGATTTTTGGTTGGATCTACGAACCCATTCCACGCCTTCCCATACTATAACAATGTTGTCAAGGATATACCATCCTTAGATGAAACTAGTTTATTCCAAAAAGATAATGTAAGGAAGAATGTGTTTACAATTTGAATGGAAAGAGATTTGGCTATGACTATGTAAGACACATTAAGCAACGTTATTGGATGCTAATTTATTATCAAGTCCGAGTCTCTAGGCTTAAGGATGATCTTTATATTTCCTTTGTAAATATGGAGGCCAAGGAACTAACAATGAAACCATTCCATATAAATTTGATAAAGTTTTGGGACAAATGTATCCTAAAGTGATTTGTATAATTCACATGGGAATCCATCACAACTAGGTACCTTTCCATTGGCCATTTTCATGATTGCTTCATGTAAATCCTCTAGAGAAAGAAGGAGATCACATAAAAATTTCTACACCGAGAAATTTTTCATGGCACTGCCAAACATTGATCCAAGGAAACTTATCATTTCACCAAAGGAGTTGAACTTAAAATAATTGATTGCAATGATTAAAAATTTCTTGTAACATGAGTTAGGGATCCATGAGATGAGTTTCACCATGAAAAATAGCCCGAATTTTCTCGAAAGTAATATTTGGCTTTGAGAGATTGAAAAATTCCTTGAAACCCGATCGCAACCATAAGCCAATGAAGTTAAAGGATTTACACATCAAAGGCCCATTATAGTTGTCCGTAATTTTTATTTTCTATCTAATATTGGCCACCTACTGATTCTTAAGGATTCAGGGAAGGAATTTCCTTCAAGTGACACCATTTTCTCGATTGAGAGCGGAAGAGGTGGCTAAATATGAGTGATGTCAAATATTCGCCATTTGTCACCCATTTATTTTAAGGAATCGGCTATCCAATTCATCACATTTACCCACCATTGATTCCAACTCGACAAAATATGTGGATGATAGTTATGCAGTGATGTGGCCAAGGCACTAAGTTTGAAAATTTCATGATGTGATTGAGTGTGGGGCCATGTTCCATCAAGGACATGTTTAGAAAAACTAGCCTTTATGACTAAAATTCTTCTTATATTTCCAAGTGATATGAAATCGATTGCAAAGTGGTGATAAAGAAAGAAATATGATATCACTCCCATAGGAAATAAATAAATGTTCTCGAAATAAAAACTAGATTGGACACCATGGCCCTATCAAATCATTAAAGAACCTGATTTGATCTACCTAAGAGATTAGATGAAGTGGACCAAGTTTTAGATTTGGTCTAGTGTGAATCATTTGGGTCATAAAACATGAGTTTATTAGGCATTAAAACCACACCTCCATTTTTCAAGATATCCATCTCATAGGAGGGTTCCCGTAGTTATCCATCGTAACCTAAACCATATTAAGGTCACTGCAAATGACCAAAGAGGCATCGGGATTTCATTGGCTATCCACTACCAAATATCAACCCTTTCTATTGAATCATTTGATGCATAAATGGTGATGAATCCGTAAGGGTGGATTTCAATACTAAATACAGCCTAGATGGCTCTATTCGTGGTGTCTCAGGCAATGATCCATAAAAAGGGCTACCATTTTGGGTGAAAAAGGATATTAAAACCCCACATCCTCTATCACGATGATAGGTAAACACCAAGTTCTCGACAAAATGGATTTACAAATCAATAACAATAGAAAACATTTAACCTTAACTTCATTCAAACAAAAACATCTAAACTCACAATTATTTGTGCGCATTACAAACTCTATACTTATAATTTGAGTTGGTAAGACCCCTCACATTCCATGACATACAATTCATGAAAAATGTGGATGAAGGGACATACTAGCAAAGATACAAGCCGTCTAAAGCATATAACTAGTTTTAAAAGATTAGAGCACTATTATGCTTCAAAATCCTACAACTCAACTTTCCTTCATCGAGTTATAATCAATTTTATAATCCTCCTC
The DNA here is from genome assembly GCA_018340775.1 of Taxus wallichiana var. yunnanensis. Taxonomy (NCBI): domain Eukaryota; kingdom Viridiplantae; phylum Streptophyta; class Pinopsida; order Cupressales; family Taxaceae; genus Taxus; species Taxus wallichiana. The sequence goes on from CM031237.1 coordinate 206,078,695, forward strand.
TGTTAACTCCACACTATGTCTTTGGGATATGTTCAAAACTTTCCATGAGGTGTCAAGAGGGAGTTTGGGCCCTTGTAAATAGTCCCTATGAGATGGTTGTCAAGAGAAGCTTAGAATTTAGAGCTATCGAGGAGGTTCGATGGATTTTAATGGGTACATGAGAATGGTGGCCACTTTGGGCATGCTAGGAAAATACAAGAAGGAGAGTAGAGAATATTGAAATACTAGCTCGAGGTATGAAGTGGATTAGAAGTATGTTCCTTAACACCTAGATCTTTAGAGCCATTGTTTCCCATCACCTTGCTTGAACCATTTTTTACACTCTTCTTCTTATGGGGATTAATGTATTTAGTATCCACCTTAGGCATTGGGAAATTTATCTTAACATAAAATAAGAAATCCTTGATATTGTCATCAAAAGCTTGGTAGTGAACACATGTGTTAGGAAAGTTTATATGGAGAACTCGTTGTGATAAGAGAGAGTCACCCATTTAGATCTCCATGAAATTATTTAATTCTTGTGAGAGGTTTACCTCAGCACACACACATTTCGATAGGTGGGCACTATCAAAGTGAGGTAGTTCTAGGAAAACATTCACCTAATGCAGGAGGTAATTGGGTGAAGAAAATACATGCATGAAGTAGTAAACTAAGAAATTCAACCTAGGTAATGGATTTAAGGGGCAAAAAATCAAACACCATAAATTCCTTTATCCAAGGGGAAATAAACAATAGGGAGTTACAAACATACCAAGTATCTCGAATGGTTCAGATAGCTTGGGCATATGAAGAATCAGAGAACTGGAAAAATAACCCTTTGGCCATGTTTAAGACACTCTCAAGACTCGATGCCATGAGCAACCCATAATGAGTCAACTTAGCACTTGAGCATGCTTTTAGAGGAGATAAGACCAAAAAAATAATAGGTAAGGAAGAAATTTTCAAGCCATTGGCATGCAACATTTAATTTAGAAACAAGTAATATAACACCAGGAGGATAAACATTAACTCATGAAATACCTTTAGGAAAAATTATGAGAACATTTATGTGGTGGTGCCATTACTCATAGCTCCACTAGCTCCATTCTCATTATGAAAATATAGGACTGAAGTGGAGGAGGAATTATATAGGAAATCCTAAAGGGAGAGAAACCTAGAACTTAACATTCATTAACAATGGGAAAATAGATTCAAGATTTTAGTTTAGTATCCATAATCTAGAATTACACATTTCAAAGTGTGGTTAATGAATTTTAAAACTAAGGTGAATATTTTTAAAGGAATTAATCCATTTTGGAGTTTAAGATCCGTAAAATTGATGTTGAGTTCTTTAGATCTTTGGAAAAAAACTTAAGTGAAAATTTACCTCACCCATTTTGGATCATTTTCTATCAAAACTAATGACAATTAATAAAAAAATATTTATTAAATTAACATAAATTATACAAAATTGCATAAAGGATAGGTTCATCCATGAATGTAATGAATGTGAATTAATATGAGCTCATTATGTCTCATGCCCCTTCTTCTAATTCTTATTGTTTATGGCGATGCATAAGAAAGAAGTAATGTTAGGTGAATCCTAAACCATATATTTTGTTTCCTTAGCACACTCCTTCGAGATGCCCTTACCAATTTCAAATTCAAATGTTCAACATATTGATTGTTGCGAGAGGAAATACCTTGTTGGGTAACAAAAAAAGTTTGATATCATTTCTAATTAGGAATGCCTCTTAAGGACCACCATTAAATTAAAATAAATTAATGCTGATTTTTATTAAATCTATCATTGGTGAAGAGCATGGTCCCTATATGATTTGTGAGTGCAATATAAATATCGCCCCGCCAATATTGGGTTGATAATATTTTCTACAAGTCAAACACTTACAGGTCGGGCATGTAATGAAATTACTTGTATAATTCAGATCATGAGTAGAAATATAACACCAAATAACACAATATTCTAGAATAATGATCTCAATATGCAATTATAATAGCTTCGCCACTTTGAGGGGGAAACCTCCAAACCATACAATAATACTCAAATACTCCAATGATGATGAAATACTACCTACAATCCCCTATATATACTATTCATATGTTATGGCCATCACCGAGGCCGACCTACTAAGCATGAGAAAGTATAAATGATATAATAAAATTATATGGTAAGCCACAAGTCATCTACTCATATCCTAATACAAGCAATAGGTTAAGGGCGTAACATGCCCTTCCCTTCAAAGCAACATTGTCCCCAATGTTGAGAAGCTCTGGGTGCTACTACAAGAATGTCATATCTTCCCATGTTGCATCTTCATTGTCCATATTCTTCCACTTGATCAGGTACTCAGTAATAACCCATGTCCTCAATCTTTTACTGTGTGTTTGAATGATGCATTCAGGTTCCAAGATGACCCTCACCTCCTCATCGAGCTCAGGTAACACTATTTTTGTTGATACTCTCTGTCCAATTACTTTCTTCGTAAGAAACATGAAATACTAGTTGTATTCTCGGTTTATTATGGAAGTTCTAGTTTGTATGCTATAGTATCAATCTTCCGTAATACTTGATAGGGGTCATAATACTTTGATGAAAGTTTGTTATCATTTTGTTTTTGTTTCAAAGACATTTTCTTATATGGTTGTAACCACACAAAACCCAATTCATCGACTTCAAAATGCCTTTCCGTGTGATGTTGATCAGCTTGTTGCTTCATGCGCTTTTTTGCCATGACCAAGTTCTCCTTGAGACTAGATGATGTGATAATGAATGTGTTCTTCTACTGCTCTAACCCATGGTTTTCATCTCAATGATGATGTGATGGATGGTGGATGGTACCCATAGAGTGCCAAAAAAGGAGACATTTTAGATGAAATATGGAAGGAAGTGTTATACCACCATTCTGCAAGTGGAACCATTGGACCCATCTTGCTTGTTTATCGGATGTAAAGCAACGAAGATATCCCTCCAAACACTTATTTACAACTTTTGTTTTCCCATCAGACTAGGGATGATAAGAAGAGCTACGAGATAACTGAGTACCCAAACATGAGAATAAATCAGTCCAAAAATGACTAGTAAATATAGGTTCTCGATCACTTACTATAATCTTTAGTGTCCCATGAAGCTTCTAATCGTGTCCATGAAGGTTGTTGCTACCGTGCAGCCAGAAGAAATGGGTGTGCCAAGGCACAAAAATGAGCATATTTGGTGAGTCTATCCACCACAACCATGATGACATTTTTTCCATCAGATTTAGGAAATCCTATGATAAAGTCCATGGAAACCTCTTCCCACCACTGGCTAGGAATAGATAGAGGTTGTAGAAGACCTGGGGATCGAACTATTTCACCCTTATTTTGCTGACAAACCATGCATTCTACCACAAATTTTTGGACATCCCCTTTGAGCCCTTCCCAGAAGAAATCTTGTTTGACTCGATGATAAGTCTTCAAGAATCCTAGAGTGCCCCCCTATTGGAGAAGAGTGAAGCTCAAATAGAATCCTATTTTTAAGAGTGGATTTCTTACATAGGTATAATCTATCTTTATACCATAAAGCATCCCCTTTCAATACAAAATTTTTAAACATGATTGGATCATTCTAGAGATGATGAATGAGGTTTTGTGTGGTTGGGTCATTTCTCCATTCGGACCTTGCCTCATCTATCCAATCTTCTTGTAATATGGACATGGCACATAACAAGGCTGTAGTTGAGTCATCTTTCCGCGACAGTGCATCCGCAACTACATTCTCCTTCCCTTTCTTATAGATAATCTCAAAATCATATCCCAACATCTTGGAGACCCATTTTTGTTGTTCTTCAAATGATAAATGCTGCTCCAAGAAGTATTTTAGACTATCATGATCTGTCTTCACTTTAAAGTGTCTTCCTATGAGATATGGTCTCCATTGCTTTACTACATGAAGTATGGCTAGAATTTCCTTCTCATAAGTCAGCTTGGAAAGATTATTACCTTTGAATTGATGGCTCAAAAAGGCAATAGGATGGCCTTCTTGCATGAGAACTGCCCCCATACCCACCCCTGATGCATCACATTCAACAATGAATGTTTTGGAAAAATCTGGAGTAGCCAAGACTAGAGTGGTGCACATGGCCTCCTTTAGTTGCTCAAATGCTTTGGTTGCATCCTCACTCCAATGGAAGGAGTCCTTCTTTAATAAAGTTGTGAGAGGTGTAACTATGCTTCCATAATTCCTTATGAATCTTTAGTAATAACTTGTAAGCCCCAAAACTCCTTGTAGATTCTTTAGGGTTTTGGAACCTTCCACTCCATCATGGCTTTGATCTTATTAGGATCCAATTTAACCCATTCATGAGAGACAATGTGACCCAAATATTGAACCTCCTTGACTCCAAAAGAACACTTAAAGGGATTTGCATAAATTTGATGTTTCTCAAGGGTTTCCAAAACCTTATTTACATGATGCAAATGTTGCTCCCATGTTTTGCTATAAATTAATATATCATCAAAAACACTAAGACAAACTTCCAGCAGAATGACTTAAAAATAGAATTCATCAAGCTTTGAAATGTAGAAGGTGCATTTGTGAGTCCAAAAGTCATAACCAAGAATTCATAATGACCTTCATGTGTCCGAAAGGTGGTTTTATGAACATCCCCATCCTTGATTATCATTTGGTGGTATCCCGAATGAAGATCAAGCTTTTAAACTAAACAAAACCATGAATTTCATCAAGTAAATCATCAATAACATGAATAGGAAACTTATCTTTGATTGTGTACTTATGAATTTCCCTATAATCAGGACACATGTGCCACATGTCATCTTTCTTCTAGAACATCTCTACTAGAGAAGAATAAGCACTCGACTATGGCGAATGATTCCTATTTCTAACATCTCTTGTATAATATTCTCTATTTCATTCTTTTGCACATATGGGTACCTATAAGGTCCGACGTTAGGTGGTTGAATTCTGGTAATAATTGAATAGCATGATCATGATCTCTCTTTGGAGGTAATGCCTTTAGTATATTTTCAAATACAATGAATGTGCATCCAACACTACTTGCATATCTCGATGGTATAATGTCCTTAGAAGGATGAGCCTTCAATAAAAAGAGTTGTGCCACAAATCCCTCTCGCACCCTTTTTAGCATTTTGTGCATTTGATGAGAAATTACTATTTCATGGAGACTTTTCTCTTAAGCCTCTTAGCTCAAAATTCCTTCCTTCGAGTGAAATTGCATGAACAAGTCTTGGAAGTTCATCTCAATGGTTCCCAAAGTGGTAAGCCATCAACCCCTAACACAATGTCTTCTCCTCCCATAGAAATGACATACATGGGACTATTTATTATGTAATCTCCCAATGGAAAGCTTAATGCTATGGAATTTTCCGTAACAAGTAATAATACCTCCATCAGCAATCATTACTTGAAATTCGGAAAATTTGGATAAATTAAACATTTTAGGTGGAATGCTAACTTACGATTGATAAAGTTGTGAGTACTTCCTGAATCAATCAACACTGTGAACCTCTATTTTTTTAGGAATCTAACCACCTTTAGGGGTTGGGGGTGCTAATACTTGAAATTGCATGGCATGAGATCGTTGGCTGAGGATCTCCTGACTCCTCCTCTGGCTCAACCAAGACCTCTGACTCTGCATCTTCATTATTCTCTTCATCTTCACTAGGCCCATCAATGTAGAACAACTTATTTTCAGCACATTTATGTCTAGGTCCAAATTTACTATCACAATTAAAACATAACCCTTTTTCTCTTTTTTCTTCAATTTGTTGAGGTGTCAATCTAACTGGCCGAGGGAGTGTTGGGCCAAGGTGTTGCAATCTCTGGTATAAGTGAAATGTTGTCTCCTACTTGAAACAATTTTCTCCTCTTCCCTTCTTGCCATAATCATCAAATCAGAAACCTTTTGAGGATTAAACATACACACCTCATAATCAATGTGATCCTTAAGACCCCAAGAAAAAGGTCATTCGATTCTCTTGATAATATTTTCCACCCGTAGAGAAAGGTTTTGGAAGTGATGAATGTAATCCTTAATAGATCATGTCTGTCTCAACTTTGCTAACTAGCTAAAGTAATTATCGACACACACTAGAACTGTAGTGTAATTGTAACTCTTTAGTGAAAACTATCCATGTAACATTGAGACCACTCTTCTTCCTTTGAGCACATAACCATCGATACCGGATGAATTGGTCGGGTTCGAGATATAAAGCTGCCATGGTCACCTTTTGTCCTGATGGAATCTGATATAGTTCAAAGAAATTATCCATTTGGTTGATCCAATTGAGTGGATCATTTCCATAAAACTTGTGCATATCCACTTTTGGAAACATAGTACGGGCCTGCAGAGTGCTCGTATTTGGATTATGCACACTCAAAGAACCATTCTAGCTCATGTGTCTATTATGTTGATATGAGGATCCACCTTGATTGACGTAAGTATGATTATCCATCATATGCATACTCAATTTTTTCATGAAATTCTCAAATATTTGTCCAATCCTATCCACATCTTCTTTGGGCCACCCTAGAATCGAGGTATCTCAAAGTTAAACTCAAGTTGGCTTATTTTATAATCTGTTGAAGTAAACACTAATCCTAAGGAATCAGAATTATATCTTCTATCTCCAACTCCTCAACTACTATCTCATTATTTTCTGGTGTTTTACCTGGAGTGATGGGATTATTTTTTCCTCTTGTGGAAGGCCCCACCATGATGCCCCAAAATAGTAGGATGTAGGGATCATGGTAAAATTTTAGGGTTTCAGATTTTGATAAGAATTTGGCCAAATATAAAAAAATTGAAGAACAAACCCCAAATAAATTTTGTTTTTATTTCTGAAAATGTAACGAATTTGAAAAAATTCCACAATTTGCACCCTAGGGAGCGATTTTATGAAAAACACTAAATTCTTAATAACTTTTGAAAAATAAATCAAAAAATTATGAAATTTTCAGTGGAGCCCCAATTGAAATGTTTCAGCAGCTTTGTAAAAATATATTCCACCAATTCACTTTTTTAGAAATATATGGCGGAAAAAAATTAGGGTTTTTGCCCTAATTTTGGCCCGGATCGCAGCTCTGACACCACTTGTAATGAAATTACTTGTATAATTCATATCATGAGCACAAATATAACACCAAATATCATAATAGTCTAGAATAATGATCTCAATATGTAATTATAATAGCTTCGCCACTTCGAGGGGCAACCTCCAAACCATACAATAATAATCAAATACTCCAATGATGATTAAATACTACCTACAATTCCATATATATACTATTCATATGTTATGGCCATCATTGAGGACAACCTACTAAGCATGAGAAAGTATAAATGATATAATAAAATGGTATGGTAAGCCAAAAATCAGCTACTCATATCCTAATACAAGTAATAGGTTAAGGGCGTAGTAGAGGCATAACTTCTTAAAATTCCTAGGTCGTTTGTAGTGAAAACATACAGGGGGAAATCCTCCACCTTAGTGCTCGCCACCATGGATCACCAAAAAGAGAATTTGAATGTATTGAGGTAGAGGAACCCACATAGATACGCATTCAAAGTGCCATAGGAGGACATTAAAATTTATTTAGTTTTTGAATCAATTTGATTGACCAAAATACTTGCTTCCCAAAAATCCATCGACAAGGCATGGAGACGAACCCATTTGACGTCATCTCAAATTATGAGTTCAAAGCTTAGCAATTTAATTTTTTGCTTATTATGCGAATCGCACCTCCCTCGGAAAAGAAACAAACATCGATGATCACAATCAATTGGTTGATGAAGTACGGACACTTCTTTTCCTTACATGTGTTGACCAAAAGATGTGCTGGTAGTCGTGCAGAGTGGGAGAGGTGAGGGCTATAATGGTTTTGGCATGATTGGTTTCAATGTGCCAGTGTTGAAATCAAGCATGGTTTCAATGCAAAGGACCACAAACGCATCCATGAGCACATAAAAACATCAATTACTAAAATGGTTTCATTAGTAAGGTTTGTCGAATCATTGTGGTAGTTGGTTCCTTTTAAAGATTTTACATTGATTATATCAAGGTTAAAAATTGTGACCTCTTGTTTGTGATAGTTTTAGGGAGACAAACATATAGTATTAGTATATCATATTAATAATTATTATATAATATTATAAAATATCATTAAATATATGCAAAATATATAGTTTTATAGTTTGTATGAGTATTTGTATTTTTAAATATACCAAAAATAAAATGTTAAAAAGTTTGTACAAGAATTTGTATTTGTTAATAAATTCATCAAATTATAAAGTTGCCGATGTAGAAATATCCAAAATAAGATTCAAAATGTTGATTTATATGGAGGTTTTTTTGTTTACAATAATATTCCTTTGGTGCAGCCAAGAAAATAAGCAGTGGAATCACCTACCATTATTATGCCGAAATCCATTTACACTAGGAGAAGGCAACCTCCCGTCTGAAATCAAAAATTACAACGACAAACAAGATGATTTGGCTGACGATGTTTGGACAAACAAGAACCTTACACATGGAATTAAAACAAAGGAATGATAATATGCTTAATCATCATTCCTATTTTTAGCGATATAGTTATTACCGTTATCTAATGGCCCCCTAAAAATTTGTGTTCATGTTGACATGTGGACCCAAGAACATTGGATAGTGATAATACTATCTTGTAACTATTATCCATTTTTTCCCTCAAAAATATTTGATCAAACATGACCTTCTAAACCATAGAAATGAAGAGGTCGTTTTAGTCAAAATCAAGTCAGAGCAAGTCGACTCAAAGCAAAGCGACAAAACCACGAAAGGTGCCACGTGTTAGATCGAGCACATTCAAAAGATGCGACAAAATCAGAGACCCTAGTGATGCAGTTTCCCCCATGTGGATCTCTGCACATATAGTGGATGATTTACAGACTTCAAACCCAAGGAAGTGTTCACTTGAGGCTCAAATCAGCTAAATATAAAAAGGCCAGCGGAATCCTCCATGTGTCTCATCGGTGCAACTTCAAAGGTTGAATTCAAAAGTAGATCCCTAAACAAGCACATGATCTCTACGTGGTCGAACTCGAGAAAGGTAGAACTAGCCGTTGAAAATTCTAAGCATGGGAAGAGTTAGCGGAAGCCTCCGGTGTGTCTCATCGGTGTAACTTCAAAGGTATAATATGAAAGTAGGTCCCCAAATGAGTGCGCAGCTCTCCACATGGTCAAAGCTCGAGAAAGGAATAACTGGTTGTTGAAAAGTCTAATCATGGGAAGATCTAGTGGAAGCTTCCACGTGCCTCATCGGCGTAACTTCAAAGGTGCAAGAAAAGTGGGGTCCCCAAACAAGCGTAGGCTCTCCACGTGGTTAGAGCTTGAGAAAGGTAGAATCGACCATTGAAAATTCTAAGCATGGGAAGAGCCAGCGGAAGCCTCCACGTGTCAGCTTAGCACAACTTCAAAGGTAAAATCCAAAGGTAGTTTCCTAAATATACGCTAGCCCTTCACGTGTCTAGGGTCCAACATAGTGTCTCCTAAACTGAAGCGACTTAGCCAAAACACAAAGAAAGTAGAGTAGGCTCGAGGAAAATGCCAAGTGTCGGCACGTCACATTCCCAGTATCCTAAAAGGTAGTAAAAATATTAAGAATGTGTGTGGATTCCATGAGGATCTTACACGGATAGACTCAAAACCCAAAGCATTTTGGAAAAGATTGGTAGAACGTCAATTCAAATTAAATATGAATCATGAAGCCCACAAAGAATTTCAAATATAGACCACCATTTTTTTAGGTTGTCATGATTCTCACCTACCACCATAATGAAGTATGGGATTCCTTTCTTGCCCACAACGAACAAAAATTGGAGGCACGAGTTTTTGTAGTGGAACCCATCATTTTGTAGGTGAATTCAATGCATTTCTTGGGTAGTTGAGGAGGATTTTGAAATTCTCTTTCCCCCTTTTCATTCATTCTTCCTATATATATGCAAGGAGGGGCATTTTTCTAGGAAGATGGTCATTTTTCTCTCCTTCCACCTCTCTCTTTATTCCCTAGGGTTGAATGTGGAGCTTAAGACTCCTCTCTTCGCTTTGTAATGGCATTTTCTTGCCTCTTTCCCACTGATGATGTACTGTGTGAACTTATGGAGAAATAAAATCTATTTTGTGATGCAGTTTGTCCATCCTTTTCTTATTTTATTGTTTGTTCTTACCTCTCACCATTGTATGCTATATTTTGCATATTTCTTATGTCTATTGCAATTTTTGAGAGCTATGTTTAATGGGTTAGAAGTGGTGTTCTATGTCAATTTTATCTCTTGTCTTTGATGTGCCTTATCCATCCTCTCCATTTCTCACCTCTCTCCATCTTAGGAAGTTGGATTTGTGATCAGCTACTTCCTTTTTTGGTGTATCACCGCTTTAGTGTAGGCTCTGGTTTCATGCATTTTCTCTCTCTATGATCCTGGAAGGTTAGCTTAGGATTAGATTTTTTTCCTGTATTAGAGTAGCTTGTGGCAGGTAGTTTAGGAAGAAGAAGCTAGCTTTTCCGAAGGACCATCTCAAGCCCGTAGGTCCCACAGTTTGAGAGATGGTCCAATGTTATGTGATTATCCTAGATGCACCATTAAAAATTAGGCCATTCGGGGGGTTATGTAATTTCGTATCAACAGTTTTGGCACACCTAGTGGGATAGGTTTGAAGCACAATACCAATTCATTTTAGCAAGATGGTGTGTTACTATTAAAATTTCAGATTTTGGAAGCATATGCAAGCACATCTGGCGATTCCATCTGGGAAACAACCCATTCTCTGAGTTGCAGACTTTTCCCCATCCATTTTCATCCATTTTTCTTCCATCCCTTTCATTCTCTTCCATTCTATTAATTTGTGTAATGATGGATTCTTTCCCACAGTGGAATTCACATCTACATTAGTGTAATGAGCCTCTAATAAGTTTCAAAATCCTCCGGATCAACATTATGATCCAATTGAACCATTATGCTTACCCATATGAGTAATTTCAAAACCAATTTGGTTATGAAACATATCAGGAACAAGGGTATGCATACAATGACAATAGTCAAATAGATAATGTTTATCATTGGAGAAGATTAAAAGAATGGAGGCTAACATGGTTCAATCTAGGGCTATATCATAGATGAAAGGCTTTCAAAATTGGTTGCGGGGCACCTTATCCATGGGAAGACCCTTTTTCAAGACATTATAGCTCGCAGGTGAAGATTGATTTCATGGTTGAAATACTACCTCAACTTGCAGTGGAAGGAGGAGATAAAATCATATGAGAAAAATCCTAGACAACCTTATCAATGGGTAATTCAATCACCAACTCCTTATGCTCCTTTTTCTCCATCCCAAGCTTTATCATTTCAGCAGTGTCAAGATTCAAGCCCATTGTATGTTGCCCCAAGTGTTGATTTCCCTTCTCCATCCCCTAGTCTTCCATCTCATCTCAATTCCTCTACCCTTTTCTCTTCCAAACAGTCATTCCCTCCAAAGAAACAAGAAATTCCACTTCCCTCACCACCACAATCAATTGAAAAATTAGTGAAAACCCCATCCATGCCTCCTCTTTCCTTCCCAATCCCATGTCGGGAAGAAATTCCAAAAACCAGTCAAGGAGAGCAGCGAGAAGAAGAGCCAAGAAAAGAATAAATGATTAGAATCTTCGTGACTTTGGATCTCAAATTTGGGTATAGAAAAACTTCTCTTGATGGTTAAGCGTATGGAGGAGGTCAGGTTGAAGAGCCGAGTGGTGGCTAAAGATGAGTTTGTAGCAAAAGAAGGAGATCAGATCAGCAATCTTTTTGCTTTGAATGCAAAGTGTCCATAATGGCACTTTGTCTGAAGAGAATCCTGATCTAATCCAAGCTATAGAATGAGTTGAGAGTGAGGAGGAACAATCAGCTCCAAGTCCTATTGAAGAGGAGCAGTTGGAAAAGATCAAATCATAGTTGAATCCACTTGATGAAGAAAGCATTATTGAATATATATTTCTTTCATTTGAATGGTGTGATTTGATTAATGAATCCATGATGGAGGAGAGCTATCAAGAAGACTTTTCTACCCCAAATTGTCCTCTAGAGTAGCGAATTGAAGATTTTGATCTAACTAATTTCATGCTAGATGAAGAGGATACCCAAGAGCAAGTTAGTCTTCAAGAAATAATGAAGGATCTCTAGAGCCAACAATGTGTTACAAAAATTATAATTATGCAAAAGCAACTTCATTGAATGTTGCAATCAATAACAATGAGCTGCAGATTGAGGAGGAAATCCATGCTTCTACGGAGGAAGGAAAAGAATACAAAGGCACCATCTGTTCCACATCATTTAGGAAGGTCCACAGGAGGACTCCATTTTTGGAGTTAAATTTTAGAGCAATGGGAAAAATTCACGGATCGGACCATGCCCAATCAAATACTAGTCATGCTTTCCCCGAGCACGAGGATAAGTTTGAGAGTATCAAGGATCAACTTTAATTCCTCCTCAATCCAAATGCAGAGCAATAAAAGAGGTATTTGCATTTTTTCCAATTGATACCTTGATGATTTGGGTGGAGGATCAGCCTCTTGTCAATTTTTCACTCATAATAACAGCCATGTTCAGCTCCAAATCATATACATGGCTGCCTATTTTGAGAAAAGGAAGCTACTTCTCCTCGCCAGGTTGTATGATTTGTTGGAGTTCCCTTCACTTTCAGTTAGCTTAGTGTAGGTAGAATTTCTTTCAGTAGAAGAAGTGCTCATGCACACCATGCATGTCTTACTTAAGGCATGTGTTTTTTCATCTTGTGTACATTGCTTTTGTTCGTATTGCTTCAAATCGGTGCAAAGGCATCATACCCTTTATGTTTTGTAGTAAGAACTTCATATTCACATGTAATTAGTTTCTAATTTAAAAAGAAAGCAAATGTAGAGAAACTAAAATCATGTTTCGAGATAGTCCATTTCCAGAACAGGTGAATTCCCAGGTCTTAACAATTTTCTACTCTCAGAAATATCATCTTCAAGTTTTTCTTATGAAATTTGAGCATGCGCAAGAAAAGGTGGCATACTTAGGATCACCAAGTGCAAGCTTGGGTTGGGTTCAAGTTTTAAGAAAATATCGATATCAAGCTATCATTCTGACTCCATGCACAATGGATACTTTAAGGACAATGATCACTTCATCTAGTAGGTAGATGTCCCCATTTGTTGCCAAATTGCTATCCAATTTTTCCCTAGGAAAACTTTGATCAAACACGACCTTCCACACAAGAGAAATGAAGAGGCGGTTCGGTCACCAAAATTGATCCCAGAGCGAGTCGACTCAAAGAAAAGTGACAAAACCGTGGAAGGTGCCACATGTCATCTCAAGTGCACCTTCAAAAGGTGCAACAAAAGTGGAGACCCTAGGGATGTGCTTTCCTTATCGTGAATCTCGGCACATATAGTGGATGATTTACAAACTCCAAACCCAAGGCATTGTTCACTCGAGACCTGAATAGCTAAGTATAAAAAGGAAAGCGGAAGCCTCCATGTGTTTGATCGGCGTAACTTCAAAGGTAAAATAAAAAAGTGGGTACCCAAACGATCGCAGAGACTCTCCATATGTTTGAGCTCGAGAAAGGTAAAACCAACCGTTGAAAATTCTAAGCATGGGAAGAGTTAGTGGAAGCCTCCACATGTCTCGACGATGCAACTTCAAAGGTAGAATCCAAAAGTAGGTCCCCAAATAAGCGCAGGCTCTCCACGTGCTTAGATCCCGAGAAAGGCATAACCGGCCGTTAAAAGTCTAATCATGGGAAGATCCAACGAAAGCTTCCACTTGCCTAATCAGTGTAACTTCAAAGGTGCGAAAAAGTGGGGTCCCTAAACGAGCACATGCTCTCCATGTGGTCGAACTCGAGAAAGGTAGAATCGACTGTTGAAAATTCTAAGCATGGGAAGAGCCAGTGGAATCCTCCACATGTCAGCTTAGCACAACTTCAAAGGTAAAATCCAAAGGTAGGTTCCCGAGCGTGCGTTGGTCCTCCACGTGTCTAGGGTCCAATATAGTTTCTCCTAAGTAGAAGGGAATTAGCCAAAACACAAAGATAGTAGAGCAAGGTCATGAACAATGCCAAGTGTCAACATGTCTCATTCTCGTGGCCCTAAAAGGTAGCAAAAATATTAATAATGCGCAGGATTCCACGTGGATATTGTACAAATATAATCCAAACCCAAAGTAGTTTTGAAAAGATTGGTGGAAGGTTAAGTCAAATGAAAGATGAATCATGAAGCCCACCAAGATATTTAAATAAAGACCGCCATTTTTGAGGTCATTAGGCTTCTTAGCTACCACCATAATGAAGTATGGGCTTTTTTCTTGCTCGACAAGGAACAACACATGGAGGCACAAGTATTTTGTAGTGGAACCCATCATTATTTTAGGTGAATTCAATGCATTTCTTGGGTATTTGAGGGAGGATTTTGAAATTCTCTTTACCCCCTTCTCTTTCATTCTTCCTATATATTGTAAGGAGGGGCATTTTTCTAGGAAGTTGGTAATTTTTCTCTCCTACCCCCTCTCTTTCTTCCCCTAGGGTTGAATGTGGAGCTTAAGCCTCCTCTCTTTGCTTTGTAATGGCATTTTCTTTCCTCTTTCCCACTGATGATGTACTGTGTGAACTCATGGAGCAATAAATTTTTTTGTGATGCATTTTGTCCATCCTTTTCTTATTTTATTATCTCTTCTTTCCTCTCACCATTGTAGGGTATACTATGCATATCTCTGATGTCTATTGTAGGTTTTGAGAGATTTGTTTAATGGGTTTGAATTTATTTTTGTGTGAACTTTATCTTTGGTCTATGATGCACCTTGTCCATCCTCTCCATTGTTTACCTCTCTCCATTTCAGCGAGTTGTATTTTTATTAGAAACTTCTTTTTTGGTGTATCACCACTTTAGTGTAGGATATTTTTTCATGTATTTCTCTCTTTCCATTATCCCTTAAAAGGTTAGATTAGGATTACATAGTTTTCCTGCATTATAGTATCTTGTGGCGGGGAGTTTAGGAGGAAGAAGTCATCTTTCTCTAGAGGACCATCTCAAGCCCGCAAGTCCCACAACTTGAGAGATGGTACAATGTTATGTATATTACACGAATACCCCACTCACATCCGAGGAAATTCGGGGTGTTGTAATTTCACATCAATAGAAAGGAATCTCTTCATTCTTACATCGATAAATGTAGACACGTGTTGATCCATTTGCATATATGGGGTTAGGGAAGAGTTCTTGAAAAATTAAAAAGTTTTTACATATGGGGAAAAGAAAACAATGGTGGAGGTGTTGTAAAAGAAAATATGGACCACTTCGCAGATGTGCAATGCACATACTTAATGACAATAAATTGACTTTTTTGAACGAGTAGATGAGGCATTTTGAATCATCAGGGACTTAACCATTCTCCTTAGTCGATTTCCATCGACTATAAATTTGTCTTCTCTACTATTAATAAGGTCGATTTTATTTTCTTTTTGTATTTTGGGTGACTTGAATGAAGTGTTTAATAAATTGTTTTTGTTCTATAATTATATTCATTTGATATTAATTCAATTACAATTCAATCAAGTGTTTTATGTTAGGTTACAAATAAATAATTCATTTATTTAATTTTCTAAAAACATTAATGGTATGATTTTTAGTTGTTATTACGCTAAAAGAAATTTGCCTTTTCGGGAGAAGGTAGCCTCCCATATGACACCGAAAAAATATGACAACCGAGATGATTTGGTTTATGGTGTACATAAAAATAAGAGCCTTACACAGGTAACCAAAGGGAATGAATTTGAGATGGTTATCATTTAGGGCTCATTTAGCATGATTCCCTATATGTACTGTTAATGATTTAACCATGGTGAACGCCTTTGGATTTGAAAACATAGAGGTTAAAGTGCTTGTATTATTATGCAAGGAAAATGAAAAGTCTCAAATTCTATTTAGGATGCAACGTTCTCCATGTTCTAATCTAGGTTTGGAAGAGTGCCTAACCAAAGTTGGTGGGTTTGTTTGACATGGGTCTTTTTTTTCCATTCAACTTGTTTTATAGTGTTCAAAACATGGAGAAACAAAAAAGATACTATACTTTTGAATCTATATGATTCATATCACATATTTTCATCTACAATGCCATCAATCTAATCAATATGTATATCCAAAAGCCCTTAACAACAAATTTAAAATGTGTCCAAAATAAAAATCGTGATTTTCATACATTAAACTTTTCATATCAAGAAAATATTGATAATTTCATAGAACAACCTCAAACCCGAGCATGCATATATTGTGGAAAGTGAAATGTATAAGATTACCAATGGCGTAAAGTCCACACATAGTCCTCTAAGTGGGTGTAATCATTTTAATGGGTCTGACGATTTCACTCTAAGAACTAAATTAGGAGCTTGTCCATTAGGATAGCTAAATGAAATATTATTATTAAGAGAAACCAATGAGGACTATTCCTCTATTGGGTTCGGATTTAAAATTTTGAAGCTTTCCTTTCTCATTTAGTCTTTTCTCTAAAAAAATTCTACATGGATTTCCTTAGGGAAATGATTACTGTTGGTATCAAAATTGATTCTCCCTTGGAAACTAATTAGTATAACAAATTTTAGTAAGACACTGAGAGATAGAAAGAACTTAATATGAGTAATTTGGTAGCTGCAGAGGGAATTCATCCGACTCTTTATCACTCAAGTATCGGAGAAGTGGATAGCACCATCATTAAGGATTTGAGGTATCCTCACTTCTTTACGCGGTGCCTTCGACTAGGGTGAGAGGACTGTTTTATAACCTATTTTGGTGAAGGAGAATGAAGATATCCTTCTTTGCACAAATTTGAAAGGAGACCCTAAGAAAATATGATCAATGCACCACAATTTAACTCTCATGAGTTGTCACTTCTAAAGAATGGTGATATTTTCTAAACAGGGCTAAGGTTACTATAGACATAATGGGATCTTGATTGCTTTTGCATATGTTGGCATTAGAATTTATACATTTGTGGGCATATAGGGCAAACAGGGTAGTTCAGGATGTGATTCATTTTTTTGAATAGTTTTTGTGGGAGATTAAGCAAGATAAATTTGATTACGCCAAATCTTCTAGAACCTTCACAACAATTAGAATACTAAATAACAAAAATCTTGTAATGGCTAAAATATTCCTTCATCTAGAACATGTGCATCAATGGAGGCCCATATTTACATGGTTTCACATGATCTCCAAGAATTTAATACAAAGTCTTGGGCTAAAGAATCAATTAAACATTAATACCCCCGGGTCCTCATGCCTAAGATACACTCAAAGGATTAGAGACAATCTTTATAAACAAAATGAAAGTAAAGTGATTTTAAATTGGTTATCTCAAGACAAGATGAAGGATCTTCTCGTAATTAAATTGCAAGTACCTCTAAAGTATCACGGGATGATATTCTTTGTGATTTAGAGGCACTTTAACACAAGATTGTAATAGGAACAAGAAAAACTACTGTAGAGACATTCTAAAATAAAGAAGACACAAACTAGTCCAAGATTGATACATATTAATTGAAATTGATTAAATTCATGAGAAAGGGAAATTTTCTTTAAATAGTCTCATATCTTGTCAATGGTCTGTACAATCGTAACCAAATTAACGTGATTGAAAATCTAAAACACATGAAATTAACATGTTTCTTAGATGGTCTCTCAGGAAGATGGGCTCTCTCAAATTTTCTCTTAAGAATTCAACCCCAACCATTTGCAAGAGTATTCTCATTGCATTTATACATTTCAATCACTCACTCACCCCAAATTTCCCCCAAAAAGAATAATATTTGAGGAACCATTGCTTGTTACCAATTTGTCTCGTAAAGTGACGTTTAATAAATTTACACCCTTTGCCTACTGTGTGGAAAAATCATGAATCGATCATGTTTCTCAAACCCTCGACTATTGACTAGGATGTTGTGCCACAACTTTTAATGGGTTTGAAGTTATTTTCTATGTGAATTTTATCTTTGTTCTATGATGCACCTTGTCCATCCTCTCCATTGTTTACCTCTCTCCATTTCAGAAGTTGCATTTTTTATCGAAACTTCTTTTTTTGGTGTATCACCACTTTAGTGTAGGATATTTATTCATGCATTTCTCTCTTTCCATTATCCCTTAAAAGGTTAGATTAGGATTACATATTTTTCCTACATTATAGCATCTTGTGGCGAGGTAGTTTAGGAGGAAGAAGTCATCTTTCTCCAGAGGACCATCTCAAGCCCGCAAGTCCTCGAACTTGAGAGATGGTACAATGTTATGTAGATTACACCGAATACCCCACTATCATCCGAGGTAATTCGGGGTTGTTGTAATTTCACATCAATAGAAAGGAATCTCTTCGTTCTTACATCGATAAATGTAGACATGTGTTGATCCGATTGCATATATGGGGTTAGGGAAGAGTTCTTGAAAAATTAAAAGTTTTTACATATGGGGAAAAGAAAACAATGGTGAAGGTGTTATAAAAGAAAATATGGACCACTTCGCAGATGTGTAATGCACATACTTAATGTCAATAAAATGACTTTTTTGAACGAGTAGATGAGGCATTTTGAATCATGGGGACTTAACGATTCTCCTTAGTCGATTTCCATCGACTATAAATTTGTCTTCTCTACTATTAATAAGGTCAATTTTATTTTCTTTTTTATTTTGGGTGACTTGAATGAAGTGTTTAATAAATTTATTTTTTCTATAATTATATTCATTTGATATTAATTCAATTACAATTAAATCAAGTGTTTTATGTTAGGTTACAAATAAATAATTCATTTATTTAATTTTCTAAAAACATTAATGGTATGATTTTTAGTTGTTATTATGCCAAAAGGCATTTGCAGACCGGGAGAAGGTAGCCTCCCATATGACACCAAAAAATATGAAAAACCGAGATGATTTGGTTTACGGTGTACATAAAAATAAGAGCCTAACACATGGTAACCAAAGGGAATGAATGTCGACGCTTATCATTTAAGGCTCGGTTTAGCACAGCTTCCTATATGTACTGTTAATGATTTAACCATGGTGAATGCCTTTGGATTTGAAAACATAGAGGTTAAAGTGCTTGTATTATTATGCAGGGAAAATGAAAAGTCTCAAATTCCATTTAGGATGCAAAGTTCTCCATGTTCTACTCTGGGTTTGGAAGAGTGCCTAACCAGGTTGGTGGGTTTGTTTGACATGGGTCTTTTTTTCCCATTCAACTTGTTTTATAGTGTTCAAAACATGGAGAAACAAAAAAAGATACTATACTTTTGAATCTATATGATTCATATCACATATTTTCATCCTGCAATACTATCAATCTAATCAGTATGTATATCAAAAGCCCTTAACAACAAATTTAAAATGTGTCCAAAATAAAAAAACTCTGATTTTCATACATTAAACTTTTCATATCAAGAAAATATTGATAATTTCGTAGAACAACCTCAAACCTGAGCATGCATATATTGTGGAAAGTGAAATGTATAAGAATACCAATGGCATAAAGTCCACACATAGTCCTCTAAGTGGGTGTAATCATTTTAATGGGTCTTGACGATTTCACTCTAAGAACTAAATTAGGAGCTTGTACATTAGGATAGCTAAATGAAATATTATTATTAAGAGAAACCGATGAGGACTATGCCTCTATTGGGTTCAAATTTAAAATTTTGAAGCTTTTCTTCCTCATTTAGTGTTTTCTCTAAAAACATTCTACATGGATTTCCTCGGGGAAATGATTACTGTTTGTATCCAAATTGATTCTCTCTTGGAAACCAAGTAGTATCGTAGATTTGGCAAGACACGAGAGATAGAAAGAACCTATTATGAGTCATTTGGTAGCTACGAGGGGATTCATTTGACTCTTTATCACTCGAGGCATCGAAGAAGTGGATAGTACCATCATTAAGGATTTGAGGTATCCTCACTACTTTACGCGCGGTGCCTTTCGACTAGGGTGAGAGGACCTATTTTGTAACCTATTTTGGTGAAGGAGAATTAAGATATCCTTCTTTGCACAAATTTGAAAGGAGACACTCGAAAATATGATCAATGCACCACAATTTAAATCTCAGAGTTGTCACTTCTAAAGAATGGTGATATTTTATAAACAGTGCCTAAGGTAACTATAGACATAATGGGATCTTGATTGCTTTTGCATATGTTGGCATTAGAATTTATACATTTGTGGGCATATAGGGTAAACATGGGTAGTTTAGATGTGATTCATTTTTTTTTTTTTAATAATTTGGTGGTGGGAGATTAAGCAGGATAAATTTGATTATGCCAAATCCTCTAGAACCTTCACAACAATTAGAATACTAAATAACAAAAATCTTCACAATGGATAAAATATTCCTTCATCTAGAACATGTGCATCAATGGAGGCCCATATATTTACAGTTTCACACAATCCTTAAGAATTTAATACAAAGGATTGGGCTAAAGAATCAACTAAACATTAATACCCCGGGTCCTCATGCCTAAGATACACTCAAAGGATTAGAGACAATCTTTATAAACAAAATAAAAGTAAAGTGATTTTAAATTGGTTATCTCATTACAGGATGAAAGATCTTCTCGTAATTAAATTGCAAATACCTCTAAAGTATCACAAGGATGATATCCTTTGTGATTTAGAGGAACTTTAACACAAGATTGCAATAGGAACAAGAAAAAATACTTGCAGACATTCAAAATAAAGAAGACACAAACTAGTCCAAGTTTGATACATATTAATTCGAAATTGATTAAATTCATTAAGCAAGGGAAATTTTCTATGAATAGTCTCGAGCTTGTCAATGGCCGTACAATCGCAACCAAATTAACGTGATTGAAAATCTAAAACACATGAAATTAACATGTTTCTTAGATGGTCTCTCAGGAAGATGGGCTCTCTCAAATTTTCTCTTAAGAATTCAACCCCAACCATTTGCAAGAGTATTCTCATTGCATTTATACATTTCACTCACTCACTCACCCCAAATTTCCCCAAAAAGAATAATATTTGAGGAACCATTGCTTGTTACCAATTTTTCTTAGAAAGTGACGTTTAATAAATTTACACCTGCAGCTGCTAGGTGGACAAATCATGAACTGATCGTGTTTCTCAGACCCTCGACTAATGACTAGGATGTAGTGCCACAACTTTTAAACAGTCCTTCTAATCATTCGTTTTACTATGTCATGTGAGAAATCCCCATTTTAATCATTTTCTGATGGCTCTCATACTGAGTTGGATCTCGACAGAAATACTTTACACGATCAAGGAAACACCATTTTCATACCTTTAAACCTCCAACCTCCATCATTTCCCCCTTTTCCCATTCTTTCATTTGTAACTCTACTCCGCATTCATCTTCTCTAGTAATTCACATTTTTACAAGTGCCCAAGCAATTCCACCGCAAAATATCAATCTTTATAATCCTTGGACTCACAAATTAATCTCTAAATCCATTCAATTACACTTTGCAAACAAAAATGACAAGGAATTTCATCAAAAAATGATGAAAAGAAATATGTATTCACATCCCCAAGAGTCTTGGAGCAACAATGATAGAAAAATTAGATACAAATGTACAACAAATGTTGATTTTATCCTTTCTCAACATTATATTAGAGTTGTCCACATGTTTCCTTGGTACAACTACAAAGGATAAGTACAGAGGAAAGTTTCCAAAAAAGCACAGGCCTTCCACGTTCCCTGGGCCCAAGAAAAACACCTTTTGGCCTTTGAAAATTATCAGTATAAAAGGGATCTAGCGGAAGCCTCCATGTGCTTCAATGGTGCACTTTTGATATGGTGCCCAAAAGTGAAGACCCTAAACAAGCATAGGCTCACCATGTGTCTCAGTCTGACAGAGTTGTTGAAAACATTTAAGGACCAGTGGAAGGTGCCATGTGTCTAGGGTTTGAGACAATTTTTTTCGCTATCAAGAGTCCAAGCAAGGGTAGAGTGAGTGAAAACTTACACATGTCCCCATAGCACTATTTCAACAATAACATTCCATGGAAAGTCCCCAATAGGCATGGGCCCTCCACATGTCCTAGGCCTTAGAAATTTTCTTGAAAAGTTTAAGTATAAAGAGGATCCAACGAAAGCCTCCACGTGTCTCCTCGCACAACTTTGAGATGGTGCCCAAAAGCGGAGACCCTAAACAAGCGCGGGCTCACCATGTGTCTCCTTGGCACAACTGCTAAGGTAGGACCAGAGGAAGATCCTTACATGAGCATTGGCCCTCCATGTGTCCATTTTCCGACAAAGCTACACCAGCTGCATGAAAAAATGTTTAAGTCTAGGTAGGGCTAGTGGAAACCTCCACATGTCTCCCTGGCGTAACTCTAAAGGTCAAACCAAGAGGTGAATTTTCAGATGAGCGCAAGCCCTCCATGTGGACAAGACTTGAGTTGAAGTGGGCCTTAGAGTTTCAAAGTGCCCTGCCAAGCCACATCTAATTAGAAAGGACCACGTTTCCACAGATGCTAAGATATAAATTGATGGGGAAAACACACCCATCAAACCGTAAAATGCAGGGAAATCACCATTTGCGCCTAGAAATGAATCTTTCGTTAAGAAAAAGAATTTGGAAATGATATAAAGCCAAAATGTGATCCACTGAGCCACATCCAATTAGAAAGGACCATGTTTCCACATATATTGGGACAAAGAATGATAGGGAAAACAAAACATAACTGTGAAAAATGGAAGGAAGGAAAAACCCAAATTTACACCCAAGTTACAAATTCTTTCACATGGACAAAGGAATGGAAAACAAATTATGGACTTAATTTGATCCTTGACCAAAGGAAAGGACTAATCATGGCAACCAAATGAAGGACATAACTTTCATGAATCAACACAAGGAGATAGAAAATACGACAGAGCCCTGCAAACTAAAGAATTTCAAGGAAAATGGGGTGAGATCAAATTGAGCACCAACATTGGCTCCAACTCGGGGATGGGCACTCCCTGTGAGTGCCACAAGAACAAATAGCATACCAAGTGCCAAAAATAAACCATTGGGCAATGGATTCAAAGAACAATCTTGTAGAGTAGAACAATAATAACCAACTCCCCTAAGGATGAACCGAGAAACCAACAAAATGACCGCCAAGGACTAGGATGAAACAAAACAAAAAAATGAAAGTAGAAAGAAACCAAAATACTATACATTGTAGAATGGTGTATACCTTGATTTTGAGAAATTAATCAAGGAAATGTTTCAAATGCCTGTCATTAACAACTAATTCAAGAAATTCCCATCTAGGTTTTTTAAGAAGAAGGTATGTTCACTAATTCGAATGTCAATTGAATAAGGGCCCATCCATAATGCATCAAACTTTCCATGTTTTCCCTTATCCTCGTGCCTGATATCCCACAATAGCACAAGATCTCCCACACTGAAAGCTCCTAGAGTGACTTTCTTATCAAACAACTTCTTCAATTTCTCTCTTAATTTTACATGTCTCTGATGGGATGTCCTTCTTTCTTCATCTAACTCAACAATCTGATTTATGTGAGCATCATAGGGACTAACCTCTTGATCTTCCAGTTGTTGAAGAAATTGAAATGAAGACAATTGCATATGTAGGGGAAGTAGAGCTTGAGTTCCATACACCAACTCAAATGGAATTTTCCAGTAGCTCGTTTAATAGTGATTCGATCAGCCCAAATAGAAAATTTCAACTTCTCACCCCACTTCCTTTTGTTCAAATCCAAATTTCTTCTAATTATCTTCAACATATTTTTATTTCTGAACTCTTATTTTCCATTTCCTTAGGGATTATAATTGGAAGCATATGTCAAATTGATCCCATATTCATGGCACATGGCCACCAAAGGTTTATCCCAAAATCTCATGGCATTATTAGCAACTATTTTGGCAAGAACTCAAAACCTATAAATTATATGGTTTAGAATGAAATCCATGACAATTTGGTGATTTTTTTTCTTGATGGGGATTTTCTCCACCCACTTGGTGAAGTAATCAGTGGCTACTAAAATCCACTTATGGCTAAAACTTGAAGGGTTTGAAATATCACCAATGAATTCCATTCCCCATTGCCTAAATGGGGCTTCTATTGATACAAGTTGTAAAGGAAGGGAGCCTAAAGATTTTTAGTCTTCCGAAAAGCATTGGAAACTTTCACATTTTCTTACCAATGAGTCAGTATCCTTGAAAATAGTTGGCCACCAATAACCATCCCTTAATATATTATGATATGTGACTCTTCCACCAAAATTCCCCCAAAAACTCCTCCATGGAGATCAAAAATTATCTTAGGGCTTCATGTTCAGCAATGCATCTTAAGAGAACTCCTCAAGGTTCTTCCAAGCTAACCCAAAATCAAGTAATGAAATATTTTTGGGAAGCTAACTTAAGTGCTATTTTTTTATTCTTTCTCAAATATTCAGAAGTAATCAGTAAATGTTTGAGATAAAAATGATGTCCTTGTACCATTTAGAATTTATTAGTTTTTCAAGGACATTCAGCATTTCTTCTTCAACCTCATTTACTTCAATTTTCTACAAATTGCTCTCTGCCATAAATTTTTCGATGCCCAAAACTCGACCAATTTTGTTGTTTGGATATCCATATCATACTCTTGCAATTTTTTTACCCATTGGCATATTTTTCTTGAAACCTTCATTTCTGATAGGATATCTTTCACCATGGTGTGGGGAACATAAGCAATGACTTTGGAACTTAGAATATATGGCCTGAATACCTTTGTTGCTTTTACCAAAGCAAATGCGATTCTCCATGATAGTATAGTTTAGCTTAGCTCCTTGTAATGCCTTACTCGAAAAGGCAATTGGTCTTTCAGACTCCCTCATCATACTTTTTGAAGTAAAAGAAAAAAATTTGGAAAGCCTTCTTATAGTATGGAGGGATAAAACAGGGGCATTCTTTAATGCTTCTTTGATCCCAGAAAAATATTGAATAATTGCTTCTTCCCATTTGATACTCTGGTCTTTCTTCAGCATGCTAGTTATTAGGATAGTTAGTTCAGAAAATTTGGAGATAAATCTCCTAATAAAATTAATCTTCCTAAAGAAGGATTGAATTCCCTTCTTGGTTCTTGGAATAGGGACTTTGTTGATTTCTTATACCTTTCAAGAGCAATCATGACCCCTTCCTTTGACACAATGTGTCCAAGCAGCTTTGCTTTCGAACTCCAAAATTACACTTCTTGGGATTTAGTGAAATACCATACTCCCGCATCTTCACAACATTTTTCTAAGTGTTGCAAGTGGTCACTTCTTTTTTTAGAGAAAACAATCACATCATCTTGATATACAACAATGAAACCATTAATATAGCAGAGAAAGCTACATCCATTTCTATTTGGAAAGTGGCTCCAACATTCATTAGACCAAAAGGCATTCTGACATATACATATGTTCCCTAAGGAGTGGTAAAGGAAATCTTGATTCGCTCGATTCCTTCACAAATAATGGTTATATCCATGAAAACCATCCAAGGTGGATAACAATTCTAAACAAGTAACCAATTGTAACATATTTTCCATGTTTGGTAGAGGGTAGTTATCCTTCATTGATGCTCTATTCAAGTTTCTAAAGTCCACACACAAGCCTTATATCTCCATTCTTCTTTCTGACATGTACCAAGTTTGTAACCCATGATGAGTACCTTGTGGGCTGTATGATTCCTCCATCCCTCAATTTTTCAATTCTTCTTGCATCTTCAGGGAAAGGAGTGGATTGATTGGCCTCTGTTTCTACCTAAACGGCTTGGCAGAAGCTTCTAAGGGAATTTCATGCTGGAAAAGATCCTCTCTGTATGCTTTGAGTTTGAGAATAAGACCATACTAATAAATATTTGTATTGTTGTATGTATCTCCCTCCCAAGTAAATATAGAAAAAAAAAGGATATGGAAATCAAAGAAACTCAAAACCTGACATTTATTTACACCACCAGTCACACCAAGCGTAAATCAGAAAATGTCAACATGGAAAAAGTTACGCCCTGGCGCAGGTTGGAGGCACAGATCAGAAAATGTCGACATGGAAAAATTCGCGCCATGGCGCGAGTTACAGCGCAGATTAGAAAATGTTGACATGGAAAAGTCATGCCCTAGCGCAGTTACTGAGCACAGATCATAAGGCGACGACACCACATTTTTAGTGCCTATGGCACACTTAAAATTATGTTGATGTGAGGATAGATGTGCCAAGGCGCACCTTCAAGAGGTGCAACATTTTGAGCGTTGACACCCCGAACCCGACAGAAAGCAAACCCTGACCCAGATATTCAAATGGCCATAACTTTTCACAGGGAGCTCGGATTCATGCAAGGTTGGACTTTTCGGAAAGCTTACAAGGTCCTATATAATGAAAAATACATATCTTTAATTAGGTGTGAACTAGTTCTTCAAAAATGTAAAATATAGTTTGCCATTTTTTGGGTTTGCTAGGATTCTCACCTACCGCCATAATGAGATGAATTAAATACAATCTGGAGGTGGTTGGGGTAGATTTGGAATTCCTCTCTTTTCCCAATCTCATTCTTCCTATAAATTGTAATGAGGGTCTTCTTTCTAAAGGTTGGACATTCTTGTTTTTCCCGTCCCTTCTTCCCTTTGGTGAGCGAATTCGTGGAGTTCAAACCTCCCATCCAAACCTGTATCATGCAAGTTTTCCTCTTAGCATTTTATAGTGTATTGTATCAATCTTTGGAGCATATCGTGCATGTCCTGGGGATGATTCTCAACCATCTCTGTGTTCATTTGCATCCTCCTAATCTTTCACTACAAATTTGGTTATCAGGCATGATCTTGCATTGCATTTTTATGGTTTGTGTTTATTGGAAAGATAGGTGTTCTTCATTCCTCGAGTGCATCACCTTTGTTATTTTAGGTTTATTTTTTGATTTCACAAGGTCCACACTTGGGAAAAGCTCCATGTTATGCAATCGCACGAGAGTCTCAACCCATCGATTTGCGAGACACTCATGGGTGTTGTGATTACACATCAATAGTTTTGACATGCCAGTGGGACAGAGAGGTCATTCCACAAGATTTGAAGGAACTTTCAAGAAATTTGGACTTAGAAATTACAAGTTCTCCAATTTCAGATTTTTCACCTTCTAGGCTGAACTCAAAATCAATTTTCAAGGGCTTAACTTGCTCAAAACAAGTCAAAATTTCACCACCTGATAGATCTGGGGGTAATCTTCAAAAGGGTATCTTTAGTTTTTTGAAATTTTGATTTTTGAAATTTCAGAGTTTTTTGAATTTTGGATTTCAGGATTTCGGAAGTCTGGCATTTTTGTTTTTGGGACTATCATTCCAAATCAAATTCCAAACCCTGAATCTCAAATATACAGGTCTTTCAAAATTTTGAGTTTAATTTTTTGTCAAGGTTGGTGTGTAACTTGGCAAAATCCAACCTTTTGAGGCTCATTCCCAACACATTTGGCAACTCTGAAGGGATAGAATTTAGTGGTATAGTAGCACATGAGTTACCAGGTACATGAGAAGAATTTGAACTAGGTATGATACTCGAGAAGAGGGGTTATTTGTCTACTTGCAGCTATCACTAGGCAGAGGAAGGAGAGGAATAAGACCACAAAGATCACCATCTCCACCTAACATGACTTTATTAACCCCTCCACCGGTAGACCTTTCATCCAATCAACAAGGGTTCTCGAGGCCATTCAGAATGGCGCAACAAAACCCTTTTGTCAACTTCACTCGAAATAGCCCACTTGCCCTCAATGCACAGAATCCAATTCCAATTGTAGCATTGAAGAACATTCTATTTTTTACTGTAGAAAATCATACCACTCCTAGTGATCATGTCAAAGACATTGCTAACGTTTGTGCAATCCATGAGATAAATGAAATGGATGTTGTTGTCAAATTCATCGACGTCTTTGTTCAAAGGCAAGGAATTACAATGGTTTAGGAGCCTTGGATCCAGTTCTATCCAAAATTGGAATTAGTTATGCATAGCTCTCCATGAGCAGTTTGGAGAAAAGGGAGATAATTTGTCTCTACTAGAACAATTGACAACTATCAAGAGAGCTCCCAATGAGTAGAGTAATGACTTCAACTTCATATTTCAAAGGTCTTGGGATAGAATTCTAGTGGCCATTAGGCCAACAGCTGAAGGTGCTTTTCTATACTATCTTAAGGCTTTGAATTCTAATATTTCTATGTTAATTCAATCTATGGGAGGCACAACCTTACCTGCTACTTATATCATTGCCATTAGGGCTGAAAACTATCTTATTCAAGCCTAGTAAGTGAAGCTCCTAGGCCTCCCATGCCCTTGTATCCAAACTTAGAAATACCAAGCACTAGTCAAGCACCCACTTTGGCTCCTATTCCCACTCCTAGAAATCAAAGTTCAAATGAAACTTCTACTTCATCCTCTAGTGCTTCAAATGAACTCCAAGAGGTCATGAAACAATTGCAAAATTTGGGAAATGAGCTGGTTACACTCAAGAGGTAGCAGGCCCAAAGCTTTAGACCTTCTTATCAGCCTCAAGCTCAACCTAATAGGCAACCATACCAGCCCAATAGGCCACCCAATCTAGCTGCAAATCAAATCCAAGTAAGGCCTCCCACCAATAGACCATTTCAGCCCTATAACCCCAATGTTGCATCTGCTTCTAAAGCATTAGTGCCAGTGTAAAACAACATAGCTCAAGAGTATGATTGGTGTTTCCCATGCAATTAACCTCACAACCAATCTATGTGCTTCAATGGTGCTTTCAACCAAGCCTTGATGGTGACAACTCACTCTGGTGTTGAGGGTGAAGTGAGGCAAGAAACAAATAAGAAACAAGGGACATCTCAGCAAAACACGGCTCCAAATGATACCACACTTGTGAATTGGCAAGCTGAGGATTTTTTTGGCATGAATCAAACAATTTCTCAGAGTGTAGCAGCTAACACAAGATCAAAGAAGAGGAATATTGGTGAAGGGTAGTCATTGGCTCCAAGTGATCTACAACCTTTCATCACTCCACAAGGTGTTGGTAAGCAAAATATAGTTCTAAACATGCAAGGACAGCCCAACCACCTTCTAAACCAACCCAAATGCCAGTTGTTGCTGCCCATGCGCAAGAAAGAAATGTGCAGGCTAAAGGACAAAAAAGAGATGTTTCATCCCCATTTAGCATCATTGATCAAATGAAGAAGACAAATGTGAATATATCAATGTGGGAATCTTTATCCATCCTAGGCCAAAGAGATCTTCTACAAGCTGCCATGAAGAGTTGGTCAATTTCAAACCAATAGGTCCATATGAAAGAGAAGTTCCTCAAAAATGTCGCTCAAATTGAAGGGAATCATGGAGGACAACAAGGTAAAGTTTTGAAGCCTCCTCAATTCTATGTTTCATTAATCATTGGGGATAAACTAGTACACAATTGCATGATTGATTCTGGGGCAAGTAGTTCTGTCATGCCCAAGCAAATAGCTGATCACTAGGTCTCCAATATGAAGTCATATCAAAGGGGGTAGTGCAATTGGATGGGACAGCAAAGAGAAATAGTGGGAGTGATTAAAGGTTTGAATCTTACCTTGCATGCATGCCCCAATGTTACCATTTTGCAAGATGTGTCAGTGATAGATTTGCCACCACTCTTTTCCCTATGCTTATCAAGGGATTTCATAGCTAGAATTGGAGGCTACTTATCTGCTGACTAGTCACACATGTTGTTCAGAACAAGATATGGTACTAAGGTCACAATCAGATCCGAACCAATTGCAAAATTTCACATTGAGCCTCATACTCCAAGCCAAATCAATGCCAACTATTCAGCATTTGATCAAGAAGATTATCCAAGCATAGATGAAGCTGACACCAAAGTTGGAAGCATCCTAGATTTGACTCTTGATGAATGGGCAAGCAAGGTACATGCTTTTGATCCCTACCAAGAAGTAGAAGAATCTGAGCTAGGAGTCTATTGCATACATGAAGAAAACCAAATTCTCCTAGCATCACTAAACCGCACTATAAGGATGACAATGAGGTATGGTAGTTATTTTTCGATGGATGAAGGAGTAGGCAAGGTGCAGGAGGAGGAGCTATGCTCGTTTCACCTCAAGGCATCAAATATTATTCAACTTTCCGTTTCTAATTTTCCTATTCAAACAACACAGCTGAATATGAGGCCTTGATTCATGGACTTCATTGGGCTAGGAAAAAGGGCATAAAGAACTTGTATGTGTTTGGGGATAGCGAGCTAATCGTCAACCAAGTCGGGGACAACATGCTACAAAGAATGACCCATCAAGAACTCTGATAATAGGGTATGGAACCTCATTGATGATTTCAAAGCTTTCAACATCATGTCCATACCTGTGAAGCAAAATGAAGCCGCGGATAGGCTCGCAGTAGTTTTCAAGAGCAAAGAACAGATTAACAAAGGAAATATAAATTGATATTGTATTCAGCCTTCTGAATTACATACACAGGCTATTAAATAGCCATATACATAGGAAAACTGACTTCCTATAAAATAGGAAAGTCAACAAACCACTTACCCGTTTATAACTTTACGGGTACAACAAAACACTATAATAATATATTGTTAAAACAATATATTATAACAATTGTAATATCAACTCAACATAATTATAATCTAACTTTTATAATAATGTGAGCACTAATAATAATTCCTAACATTCCCCCCCTTAGTGCGAACATGGTAGAAAAACATCCACACACTCCTCTGCAGTATGCTCACCCCTGTGGCATGTCCAACTCTGTGACTCATGACCTTGATCCAAAAGAAAGGCTCTCTCCTTCCATGGTTTTAAACAGGCTTACCACAAACCTTGAAGTGACAGGAACCTCATCAACTGTCCACCTCGTGTGGTTTTCTGGATCCTCCCACAAACCCTTTCAAGATCCATGAACTGACTTACTCTGGTGCTACTGTTCACCACTATGCTTATACATCAGGGAATTATGTAGGAAACACAACTTGCATATCACAAAACTGCACAATAGAAGATATACTGAAAATATTTCACATTACTTCCTATAAGAATCGTAATGTTCTTAATTGTAGTCTCTGTCTTTGATCACTGCCACTCGATCTCGAACAATGATAGAAAATCACCATGCCACCTGGAAGCTTTCCTGACTAAGTCGCTTTGGGTGCAGAATGGGAATGGAACATTGGTATGTATTCCCCCCCACAATGTGAAATTCCACTCATATAGATACTGAGAAGCAAACTACATCGAAGAACATACTCCTAAATGGATCTTGCTAGTTAGGTCTTGCTGCACATGGTCACTAATGCTAGTGAACGTATTCTTCTAGTTGACCATCTTCCAACGAAGTACGGCAGTCAGAGGACCAAGTCAGTCAGAGGATCACTGATAGTCATCTGTGCTCCAACACAACTTTCTTTCCAACATCCATCAAATACCAAACAAAACAGAACTCGAGAAAGAATCACACCAAGTGAAGTCGGAACACTGCAAAACTCAAAAACAAGTACTCACACTGCACACCTATGCCACCAAATCATTCTATGCGGCCCCGTCGTTGGTGACTGACGAGAGGTCGCTGTTTGACCTCCTTCCTCCGATGCCTCCTTCCTCCATTATTCTGCTACTTACTTAGCGGATATGGAAATGAGGCTCATTTACAAACTACTAGGTGTCGGTTTCCACCGAAAATGCACCCCCCCACTTGGACGTCGCGTACAAGCGATAATGCGTCCAATAGTTGAAATGTGAGGCAAATTTTTTTATTTTTTAATTATTTTTACAATATTTTTTGACAATTTTCCTAATAATCACCTAAATGACGATAAAAAAATGACACAAATATATTTTTGACACATGACTTAACATGACTTACAAACGACAAAATGATAACGACATTTAACATTTGATGATGACCGACTGACATATTTTGTTGACACCATTATTTTGACATTAAAGACACACAACTCGAAAATACTAATTGACAATATTTATTAAATCCCTAGACTCTACGACCTATTTGAATTTTGAATATTAAAAGCAAAATCATAAATGCCTTTAATTATTTTGACCAACTAGACATTGACATAAACAAATAATCAAAAATGGGATTATTGACACGCCTTATACAAAATGCTAATGAACGGTGAAGTTAAAACCTAGATATTTGAATGATGAGACTTGGGACACGTGCCAAATTAGCAGAAGATTCAACGTAAGTAGACACTAGAAATATAAACCATACCATTTATATTTGATAAGGGTGGTTTTGATTTTAATTTCCAGCGAAGAAGACTTGTAGGAGGCGGTTTATCCACAGCAAACAGTACCATACCCGGGTCTGGTATGAAACTGAAAAGCACTTCAATATACTCAGGAACTGGTATGATTTTAGCTATCTTGTGTAGATTATTACATTCTTGACCCTCTGAATCATCCATACGCAAAAGGATGTCTTGCTCGGGATGTAACAGATTGGAAAACAGGCAAATGAGCAAGCAAATGTCTGCGCTCTCCCCATATTCATAATGGTGCTCTCTGGATTGAAGAAATATTCAGGTGCGAAATAATTGAGAGTGCCTATAAATCTGGTCATTATATCTGCTTTTTCCTTGAATGACCGAAGTCGCATAGTTTTACTCGCATTCCACTCATCAGAACATTGTCAGACTTGATATCTCGGTAGAGGACGCCACGAATATTTGGAGCAGAAGAGGCTTTATACGTGCACCCCACAAAGTATTGACTCTTTTTTTCTTCGTGCTTGGAAAAAAACTCACGAAATATATATATGGCCGCACATCCACGAGAAGATAAAAAACCACATGGAGTTTAGGATAGAGTACGATGCATAGAAAATAGAAGACAAATGTGATAACAGGAAATACAGATTCGACCGAAACACAGGAACAATTGCGTTCTCCTTTGGATCTACCAGATGGATCTAGAAGCGATTGCATGCACAGGTCGCATGGTCATACAAATGTTTTGATAGGACTGCTCACAAATCAGATCATGAATTCAGAGACTCTCATCTTGAATTGAACCGCTCTGATACCAAATCTAAGAGCAACATTAACAAAGGAAATATAAATTGATATTGTATTGCCTTTACGAATTACATACACAAGCTATTAAATAGCCATATACATAGGAAAATCGACTTCTATAAAATAGGAAAGTCAACAAACCACTTACCCATTTATAACTTTACGGGTACAACAAAACACTATAACAATTGTAATATCAACTCAACATAATTATAATCTAACTTTTGTAATAATGTGAGCACTAATAATAATTCCTAACAAGTTTGACCAATGTTTTATGTGTTTGACAACATCAAAAGGAAAAAACACAGCCACATATCCATTTGATTGTGAGGCCAAAGCATTTCAGATAATAACACAAGTCATGGCAGTGTTTGAGAATGATCAACAAATCATCAATTTCTTACAAGAAGACGCTGAATTCTTAGCTAGGAATTAGGAAAAACTAGAGATGCAAGATGGGGATCAAGTAGTGCGAGATGTGAACAAACAATCTTCCCAAGGGTTTAGTAACATTGGAGTCTATATTCAACCCTAATGACCAGTTCCGTAAGGAAAATGCTAACATAGGAGTCAGAGAGAAGATTCGAGCCAATTGCAGTTTGGGAAGGCAAAACACTTCAAATTGGTAAAGTGGCCACTTTGAGCGGAGAAATTAGATTTCATACGGCTTTGCCAATAATTTCTGTCTCATTGAGCTACGAATACTTGAGAGGGTTAAATCCAAAGTTGGCACAACATACCATAGAATTAGATCTGATGCTAAGCCCATCAGTGAATAAAGACCAGTCAACCCTCATATTAAGCATCTAATGAAGAAAGAGTTAAACAAGCTAATAGAGGTGAGCATTATATTCCCGATCAAGCACTCAAGTGGGTTACAAACTTGGTACCATCAGAAGAAGAATGGAGAAATTAGGCTATGCATGGACTTCCGAGACCTTAACAGGCGTCTCTCAAAGACCATTACCCACTTCCTTCAATGGAACAGATATTGCAAATAGTATCAGTTTAGAGAGATTCTGTCCTAGATGGCTACTTAGGGTATAATTGGGTAATGGTGAAAGAAGATGACCAATTCAAGATGGCTTTCACCACCAAATGAGGTACCTATGCCTACAAGAAGATGCCATTTGGACTATCAAATGCTGGAGCCACTTTCCAAAGGGAAATGGATATGGCATTCAAGGGGTTGAT
Organism: Taxus wallichiana var. yunnanensis; assembly: GCA_018340775.1. Classification (NCBI taxonomy): domain Eukaryota; kingdom Viridiplantae; phylum Streptophyta; class Pinopsida; order Cupressales; family Taxaceae; genus Taxus; species Taxus wallichiana. The sequence continues at coordinate 206,112,989 of CM031237.1, forward strand.
CAATGAAATATTTCTGATATATCTTGATGACATCACTGTATTCTCCAAAAATGCAGCGGATCACCTTTTTCATCTGAGGCAGGTATTTCAGAGGTGTAGAAGATTTGGGGTATCTTTAAATCACAAAAAATGCATATTCCTGGCTCATGAAGGAAAGATTCTAGGCCATATTGTGTCTAAGGAAGGGTTAATGATCGACCCGGAGAGAGTTGAAGCAATTAGAGCGTTTCCATTGCCAAGTTGCAAGAAGGATCTTCATAGCTTCTTAGGGAGGATCAATTTTGTCAGTAGATTTGTGCCAAATTTTTCCGCTCTCGTGAAGCCAATAATGTTGATGTTGAAGAAGATCATGGCATTTAAGTGGACATCTAAAGGCAAGGCAAGTTTTGAAGCAATAAAAGAGGCTATATCTCAAGCTTTGACTCTCTTCAATCCAGACTTCTCCAAGGAATTCATGCTATATGCCTTCGGTGGTGGAGACACAATTTCGTAATCCAAGTATAGCAAAACAAAGAGGGATTAGAATAACTAGTTGCTTTCTCTAGTCAAGGCTTTGAGGAATACGAAACTAGGTACTCTTTCATTGAAAAGCACATCCTTAAAGTGATCGGGAGCTTAAATAAATTCAAGCACCTAGTCTCAAACATTAAGATCCAATTGTTGGTCTCTCATGCAGGAGTCAAGGACTTCCTTATAAACAAGGATCTGAATGAGAAATGTGCAGGATGGATCACTCGTGTCATGGGATATGACATCGCGATCAAGGTCACAAAACTAGTACATGGAAAAGGACTATGTGAACAGCTAGCTTTGAGTCGACAAGTTGAAGTAGGTGATGAAAAAGAGATTGTCTTGGTACTACAGGATGGTCAAGAACAGGAAAATGATGATGTGCCCGCTCCTTGTTGGACTTAGAATATGATACACTTCCTACAGGTAGGCCTATGCCCTCTAGAAATGAGCAAAGCAAAAAGGAGATACTTCAGATTACAAGCCATTCCATATGTGCTTATTGATGGTGTTTTGTTCAAGAAAGACATCAATGGAGTTCTATTGAGGTGCATTGGGACATTTCAAATTGAAAGGGTGTTACAAGATTTTCATGATGGAGATTCTGGAGGACATTTTGCACCACGAGTAATGACTCTCAAGATAATGAAGGCGGTGGTATTATTGGCCCACAGTGTTCAAAGTGAATGCTATACATGGATAAGAAAGTGTAAGAAATGTGCACTCTTCACGGGAAAAAAAGACTAGCAACACTTCCATTGCACCCAATTTTGGTTGACCAACCATTTATGTAATGGGGATTGGACTTCATCGGGGTCATCAATCCAAACTCAAGCCAAGGCCACAAGTGGATTCTCATGGCAACGGACTATTTCACCAAGTGGACCGAAGCAGTAGCGCTCAAAGAAGCAAATGAGTCTAACATACTAGACTTTTATGAAGGAATAGTGACCAGGTTCGGTGTGCTAGCCACTATCATATCAGACAATGCATTGGCATTCATAGGTTCCAAGATTACAGAATGGGCTGTCAAGAATGGAATCTATTTGAGCACCTCTTCAAATTATTACCCACAGGGTAATGGATAGGCAGAGTCCATGAACAAGAATTTACTAAGAATCATCAGAAGGACTCTGAATGAAAACTAAAGGACATGGCATACCAAGCTAAAATTAGTGTTGTGGGATGACATGATAACGCCAAAAAGGTCTACAGGTAATTCTCCCTACAAGTTGGTTTATGGGAAAGAGGTAGTATTGCCTATATCATTAGAACTGCCTACATTGGAGCTCATGAAGCAATTAGAGTTGTCTGAGTTCAAACCAATGGAGGCCAGGTATGCAAAGTTGATGGAATGCGAAGAAATAAGAGAACATGTAGTTCATATGATTAAGAAAGATCAGGCCTTAGTAAAAATATGGTTTGATAAGAAGGCAAGAGCAAAGACCTTCCAGGAAGGGGACCTAGTTCTCAAATGGGATGCAGATCGGGAAAAACCAAGAAGGCATTCCAAGTTTGATTCTGTTGAGTTGCCCCTACATGGTCACGGGATGTAAAATTAGTAATGCCTTCCAATTGTCTACATTAGATGGAGAAGAACTCCTGATTCCGTTTAACGAAATCTATCTTAAACATTGCTACTAAAAGGAAAAGGTTTACCCTTGTAAATATTAGCCTAGATTTCAATTCCTCTAAGTGCGAGATGCACATCATCTTGTTGTAGTTAGGTTTCAATTTCCCTAAGTGCTTCGGCACAGGTTTTGTTGCTCTCAGGTTGAATTTCTACAATTCAGCATGCTCTCGGAGAAGGAGTTGTGTTATCAGGTTGGTTTCAGGTTATTGCTTATGACTCCATGCCCAATGGATTGCTAAAAGGCCACTAATCTTCTACCTAGCAGGTAGGTGATCCCATTGAGTCGCCAAATTGTTGTATATATCTCCCTCCCCAGGTAAATATAGACAAACAGAAGAATATGGAAATCAAAGAAACTCAAAACCTGACATTTATTTACGCCACCATTCACACAGTGCGAGATCGAGAAAATGTCGATATGGAAAAGTTACATACAGTGCGAGGTTAGAGGTGTAGAATAGAAAATGTCTACATGGAAAAAGTTGCTCCTTGAGTGCGAGGTTGGAGGCGCAGATCAGAAAATGTTGACATGGAAAAATTCGCACCTTGGCGCAAGTTGGAGGGACAGATCAGAAGGTGCCAACACCACATTTTTCAGAGCCTATGATGCACTTAAAATTATGTTGACGTGTGGATAGATGTGTTATCCAAAATTCACCCCTCAAGGTAATTTCAATAACATGCATCAAATTCTTTAGTCCCAAGCAATTATATTGATTCAAGGCAAAAATCGTGTTTCTGGGGTCCCCTCGGCTTCTTTCTAACTCTCTTGTCCAAGAGGAAAACCCAGCAAGTTTTAAAAATGTGAAAAAGTTACAGAAAACAAGCTTGGGCTAGGAAAAATCATGAAAAATGGCTAAGTCCTAGTCCTCGTCAATAGTCGGGACATGAGGGACATCTGGGCATGAATCGGCCGAAAGGCCATCAGCATCTGTGAGCAAAGGGACATCAGGATGTCGGGACGTGCGGACGCGAAAGGTGAACCGGCCGAAAGTGGAAAAATTTGCCAAGTTTTGTTATCGCGTGGTTTGGGACAGTTGGGACAAAGGTACGTGAAAGACGCGGATCGGCCGGTTTGGCGCAAGTCAGTCCATTTCGGGTGGTTCGGAGAAATTCATCCCGGTGCAATCCGGGGACAATTGGGACAAAGTGTGTGGAAGACTTGAACCAGCCGGTTCGGCCAAACAGAGGACTTTCATCTTTGGGACATCCGGGCCAAAAGTACATGAACCGCCGGATCAGCTGAAACAGGGAACTACAGTCTGGGACAGTTGGGACAAAGGGACGCGTGGGACGCAGAAAGCCGAAGGAGCCGAGAGCGAATGAAATCTTGCCACGTGTCATTGCCGCAAACAGGAACAAGGAAGCCTGAATTGGCCAAAGGAGGAGATTTTCATCACGGGACAGTGGGACAAAGGTACGCGCAGGACGTGAGGGACGCGAAAATCTGAAGCGGCCGAAGGTAGAGGAGAAAAGTCAACGGTTGACCCGTGAAACTTCAAACGGCCATAACTTTTGACTTTGAGCTCGATTTTCACAAATTGGACTTTACGGAATGAGCACGACGTCCTCTACGCCCACAGAAACTGGATTTCTTATTTTTAATGGGTTAGATGTATTTAATTAAGAGAAACATATTCCACTCCAGTTAGTTAATGCTCATTCCGGTCTAAATGACGTAAAACGCGCCCGGACCCAAAATAGCCGCCCGCAGAAGGCCATAACTTTTGCATTTCTCAATGAAATCACACAAAATTGGTACCGTTGGAACTGTGGCTCCAAGCCCGATGCACAATAATCAAAAAATTTCAGATTTTATGAGATATTGATCGATATTTTTAGAAAACGTGGCTGGGTTCATAACAGTATTTATTTTGGTAGTTGGGAGTGCAATTAAGAGGCATGGCCATCATTCTTTCTCTGTTGCAGCACATGGGATAGTATGGGGAGCCTTTTGCAAGTAATATATAATCATTTTACTCCATTTAATGCCTCTTATAGGTGGTTGAAGGATAGATTTCAGGATTTCCATTTTCCCTTCTCTTTCCCTTCTCATTTTTCTATAAATTGGAGTGTTGGGCTCATTGTAAGGAGGAGTTTTGATAGCAAAGCTCTGTCAAAATTTCTTTGTGAAGCCAATGTGCTATAGGCCCTTGTAGTGGACTCCTTGCATGGTGATCCAGGCCCTTATCTTGTAATAGATTGAACTGTGCATATCATGAAGCAATAAAATATCAGTTTGTGGATGTATCTTCCCCTGCTGTGTTTTCTTGCATTCTTCTTGCCCCTTTAATCTTTCTACAAGGATATTGTGTCTATTATTATGTTCTTACAGGGATTCATTATCATTGTGTATGCTTGGAATATTGTTGTGAATGCATTTTGCTAGATTATGGAGAACTGTCATCACCTCTTCTAGTGTGTACTTTGCTTCTGTATTTCACACATTTGGAGACTACTCTCACACCCTCCTTTTCTGGTGTATCACCGCTTTAGTGTAGGATTTCATTTCATGCATTCTCTCTCCCTGGTCCCTTGGAAATTTAGGTTAGGATAGTTAGTTTCCCCTGCATTAGAGTAGATTGTGGCGGGTAGTTTAGGAGCAAGAACCGACTTTCTCGGGAGGTCTATCTCAAGTAGCAAGTCCCCAACTTGGAGATAGTACCCATGTTATCCAATCACACCGTGGGTTCAAGTATATGCACTTGTATAAACACGGGGGTGTTGTGATTCGTTGATAACAAGATGTTCCAAGGCGCACCTTCGGGAGGTGCAACATTTTGAGCGTTGACAACCCAAACCCGGCGAAAGCAAACCCTAACCCAGATATTCAAATGGCCATAACTTTTCACAAGGAGCTTGGATTCATGCAAGGTTGGACTTTTCGGAAATCTTAAAAGGTCCTCTATAATGTAAAATACATATCTTTAATTGGGTGTGAACAAGTTCTTCAAAAATGCAAAATATAGTTCATCCGGAGGTGGTTGGGGTAGATTTGGAATTCCTCTCTTTTCCCTCTCTCATTCTTCCTATAAATTGTAATGAGGGATTCTTTCTAAAGGTTGGACATTCTTGTTTTTCCCCTCCCTTCTTCCCTTTGGCAAGAAAATTTTGGAGTTCAAACCTCCCATCTAAAACTGTAATGCAAATTTTCCTCTTGGAATTTTGTAGTGTATTGTATCAATATTTGGAGAAAATAATGCATGTCTGTGGATGATTCTCAACCCTCTCTATGTTCATTTACATCCTCCTGATCTTTCACTATAAATTTGGTTATCTGTGCATGATCTTGTATTGCATTTTTATGGTTTGTGTTTATTGGCAAGACAGGTGTTCTTCATTCCTCAGTACATCACCTTTGTTAGTTTAGGTTTATTTTTTATGCATCTTCTTACCCTGTCTCCTTAGCAAGTTAGATTAGTTTATTGAGTAAACCCTATGCATTTTTACGTGTGCATCTGAACAGAGGAATAGGAACCGGCCTTCATCCAGAGAGCTTTTCTAATTTCGCAAGGTCCCACACTTGGGAAAAGCTCCATGTTATGAAATCGCACTAAGACTTTCAACCCATCGAGTTGCTAGACACTCAGGGGTGCTGTGATTATGCATCAATAGGTATTTCTTCAACAATTAGACATAGAATTTCTTTTCTTCCTTGCTCAAATTGCTACCTAGCGATCTTAAGTGGTTTATCCTTCATGCCCAGTCATGCTCTTTAACATCCGTCAAGGCTAACATGTGCCCGTTGACAATGAAATCAACATTATCAAGTTCAATTCAGGTTCTATCAAACCTCTAGGAATAGTATTAGTCTTCAATGAATGATTTCTTTGCCAAATAAAGTCTCCTTTCCATTAGCTGCACAAACCATTGGCTCCCAATCTATACATTGTTAATAAAATTCTCGTTGGTTCTACAAAAACCTTTACACCTAGGTGTCATCTTTGAACACTTTCCAGTGTTTAACATTGTTAGAAACATATGGCCTAGTCAATACCTCAATATTATACTCACAATAGGGGGATACAATACAATTTTAAAATATGGACCCCAATACGGCCAATTTATCTGCTAAAGTATTGTACTTCCTATCATGATGTATTATGTTGAAGGAGTCAAACATTTCAATGAAATCCCAAACTGCATGCTTATACTACTTCATCTTTGAATTTTTTGTTGGATACAGTTTTCTAACCTACTTGACAATTAGCTCTGAGTCTCCTTTAACAATGATGTCTCTAATACCATATTTTCAAGCAATTCTCAAACCCAATAATGTTGCTTCATATTCAGCAATATTTTTAGTGCACTCAAATTTGATTTTAAAAGAGAAAACAAACTCTTCCTAGCCTAGAGATATCAGAACAATACCAGCACCATTTCATAATTTAGAGCAAGCCCCATCAAATAAAAAAGTCCAAGGAGAACCTACTTGATTAAGAGACTTGCATTGATCAATTTTGTGCTCTTTACCATCGAAGAAATCCAATCAAGTTATCTGCATCAATGTCGGTGTATACAAATTCATAGGAAGCATTATTAGGATCCTCAATGAGATGTAGCATCATCTTTTCACCATACAACTTTACAAGGCTGCCCTCAATAGGTATAGTGTCAAAAGGCATATCCATTTACACACTACCACCCACACTATCAGCCCACTTTATTGATAACAACATTCCCCATTTGGTAGGGAAATCAAGAATAACAACATCTAATTTTAAGTTCTTTCTTGGGTAGCTGCGAGTTGCACTATCAAACCCTTGACACATCTAACCACTAGTACCTCTTTGGAATCCATGGCAATGCACTTCCCATAAGCTGCAGTCACTTTGATAAATAATTCATTCATGACCTCAAGAGGCATAACATTGCATGATGCTCCAGAATCAAACATACAATTATGTAACAACATGTCCCTAATTATCGAGTAGTGAAAAATGGATCTAAATTCATTTGGGACTCAACTAAGGATGTTCCCAAATATACTTCAGGTGGCTCACCAAATTCCTCTAGCACTTGGGGTTTTTCCAACTCTGCAATGGTAGGAGAAGTCTCAACATTGTTTACATTTATGCCTTGGGTAATCTTTTCTTATTTCAATCCGAAATACTCAAATGCCCTTTTCTTGTGCCTCGGGAATCCTAAGTAGCTCAACTATTGGAATAGAAATATTGATATGACTCAAGACTTGGGTAATGCAGCATTTGGAGGAAGACCGAGAAACTCATCGACAACAAAGGATTTTTCATGGTCTCGAGCATGGTCAAGGACACTAGTTATGCTTGGGGACACAAGGATTTTTCCAGATGTATCTTTATTAGGAGTTTCTTTTCAAATATTAGTGAGAATTGAAGTTTTTGGTTTGGCACGAGGCCTTACCCCTTTGACAATTTTACTCCTAGTGTTATACTCTTTTTCATGGCCAACTCACAATCATTAACAACTTCCTATCCTCCTCGGAAGGAATTCCTCCATAATTTTTTTAATCAAGTAATGCCCTTAATTATTCAAAATCATTAGTAGGAAATTCAAAATCTTGTACCATATCTATTTCAAAAGTATGAGAGGGAGGAAGGGGTAATACCCGATGGATGCAATCCCATAAATCTACAAAGAGTTTTGGAACTAATTAATTCGAGTCGAAGTTGTTGCTTGTTGTGAGATTGTAGAGAACCCCATCATGCACACATAATCATCGTTGTCATCATCAGCCTTCCTCAACTTCTTTATCTTCATTACATGGGGCATGTGGCAAGAAACATATGTCACACCACTCAATTTCATTGGCTTCTTCCACAACAACAACTCGACAATGACTAAAGGATCGTGCACCAATTTGTGTTCCCTAGGTTAAGGGTGTTTATTTCCTAATCCCACGAGTCCTTTTCCTTTGTTATCAATTATCCGATCACCCCTAGGATGATTTCCAAATCTTTCTTGACTTTTTGCTTTATGATGACCTTGGGAACCTTGTCCAATCCCCTTCTCTACTCCTCGCGGTTTATAGGATATTTCTTAATGACTCCGGCCAAAGTTTTGAAAACCTCCTCCAGATCCACAGACTTACTTTCCTGAGGCTTCTCTAGATTGATCAGCTTGATACCTTCCCTCTTAGGAGGTTTACCAATTTCCTTGATGTTATTCTCAATCTGCAAATCCATGGTGAAGGCCTCCCCAATGTTGCTAGGTTATTATCCCTCAAATAATAGGTAGCCTTCTTATCAAAAGCATCGAGTCTTATTGAACCTGTATTGAAGTCATGAATAGAATCATTAGGATTCTTTTATATATTTTCAAATTCTAATAAAAGAAACTTAGGGTTTGTTTTATCTCCATACTACTATCTAAAAGTATTTTTCATTTTTGTCCATGAGTCGCTGGAGTTTTCTAGCAAAGATTTATGCCAATCATGTGCATCCTCCTCTAGAGTATGAATAAAAAATTTTATGTACACATCCTCAAATTCAAACTCAAAGTCTTCCATCATATTGACAAGAAGCTTTAAGTGTTGATCACTAGTAATAGCATTATTTCCTTGAAATTTAGGCAGTCTATTTATAACATCTTGGGGCATAGAATTTAGATATCCAGCCATACCTCTGAAATCTATAGGACCAAAAGTGTTCACAATAAATAAAGATCTAGGTTGGGACTAGTACATATTATTTTGGGGAGGTGATCTTACAGGAGAAAAAAATGATGAGGAGTGAGGGGTCTGTGGGGCACAAGAATGCAATTCTCAAAATGAATGTTCTCTAAAAATCTTTTTCTTGGAAGATCCTATCAGCTTTGGAGAACACGGGGATAGAATGAGACGTAAATTTTTCAACTACAAAAGAAGGTCCCTCTCTAGATGAAGAATTTAGATTTAAAAAAATACCACCTACGATTTAGAAGTAGTTTAGGAAGTATGACAATGTTAGGATGATCAGTTTCCACAATTTATAACTCCTTTCTTGATTTCTGATCTCCAACAACTTTCCATATTCTTCTTCCTTCATAATTTGTCTTTCCCAATTCTAGAAACAACCTTCTAGCAGGGTCTTTAATGAAGAAATATCTTCTTCCTTCTAGCTTTGCAGAGATTAATGATAAATTTCAATTGACAGAGGTTAAGACACTGGCATTTATCAAAGATTAATTCAACAAAGAGTAACCACTAAGGATTTTCACTTTAGTTATGCAAATGCACTAAAATTGATTTGTCAAATGTCTTTCAACACTAAATTCATGAAAAGCTTGACCTTCCTTTATCCATATTTAACATTGATGATGTAAATTTAGTGAAAAACCCAATAGAAACTTGAAATATTGCACGCAAAAATTGTAACTTTGCTCGATTCTTACAAATCATGACACAAGATGACATTTCAACAATGTATTTGCAATTTAAAATTTGTAAGAAGAGATTACTAGGGTCTATATGCATTCTAGACGGTGTTTAAACTTTGCACGCAACTTCATGTCCCCAACAATGACGCCTTGATCAGGTGTTGGTATCCAAATTAATTCTACCTTAGAAACTGAGAAACATCACATATATATCAAGACATAGAGAAAAATAGATCTTATTATGAGTCGTTTTGTAGCTAGGGATGGAATTCGTCGACTCTTTGTCACTCAGAATCAGAGAAGTGGATAGCACCTTCATTAAGGATTTGATCTAGCCTCACTACTTTAGGTTGTGCCTTTCGACCAGGGTGAGAGGACCCATTTTGTAACCTCTGTCAGTGAAGGAGAATGAATATATCCTTCTTTGCACAAATTTAAAAGGAGACATTAAGAAAATATGATCAATGCACCACAATTTAACTCTCACAAGTTGCCACTTCTAAATAATGGTGATATTTTCTAAATAGGGATAAGGTTACTATAGAAATAATGGGATCCTAATTGCTTCTCCATATTTTGGCAAAGTAGAATTTATAAATTTGTGGGCATAAAGGGAAAACAAGGGTAGTTCGGATGGGATTCATTATTTTTGAATAATTTTGGTGGGAGATTAATAATGATAAAATTTATTATGCCAGATCTTTGTAACCTTCACAAAAATTGGAATACTAAACAATGAAAGCTTTATAATATGTAAAATATTCCTTCAACCAGAAGGTGTGCATTAATGGAGGCCCATATTTGTACGGTTTCACACAATCTCAAAGAATTTAACACAAAGGCTCGAGATAAAGACTGAATTAAACATTAAGACCCTTGGTTCATCATGCCTAAGATACACTCAAAGGCTTACAGGACAAGTTGATCAACAAATTGTGATAGAAAGTGATTTTAAATTTTTATCTCATTACGGGATGAAGGCTCTTCTCGTAATTAAATTACAAATTCCACTAAACTCGCAACAAGGATGAGATCCTGTGTGATTCGGAGGGACTTTAACACAAGATTGCAATAGGAACAAGAACTACTTACGAGACATTCGAAATAAAGTAGACAAAAACTAGTCAAAGATTGTCACAAATTAATTCAAAATTGAATAGATTCATCGGCGGGAAATTTTATTTGAAGCAGGTCTCGGACCTTGTCAATTTTTGTACACTCGCAACCAACTTGACATGATTGAAAATCTAAAATAGAGGATATTAACAGGTTTCTTAGATGGTCTCTTAGGAAGATGGGCTCTCTCAAATTTTCTCTTAAGAATTAAACCCTGTACCCTTTACAAGAGTATTCTCATTGCATTTATACATTTCACTCACTCACTCATCCCAAATTTTTCCCCCAAAAATAAGAATATTCAAGGAACCTTTACTTTTAAAAATTTGTCTCAGAAAGTGATGTTTAACAAATTTACACCCATAGCTGCCAAGTGGACAAATCATGAACTAATCACATTTCTCGCATCGACTAATGACTAGGATGGTATGTCATAAATTTTGACATTCCTTCTAATCAATCTTTTTATTCTGTCATGCGAAAAATCCCCGTTTTAATCATTTTTCGGTGGCTCGTACATCCGGATCGACACAAAATCCTTTTCACTATCGAGGTACCTCCTTTTTCATCCTTTGCACCTACAACATCCATCATTTCACCCTTTTCCCATTCTTCCCTCTGCAACTCTGCTCCGTATCCAGTTTCTCTGGTAATTCATGTTTTTGCAAGTGCTCGAGTAATTTCAAATTTCAAATATCAATCTTTACAATCCTTGGACTCACAAATTGAGCTCTAAAATCATTTAGTTGCATTTGCAGAAAAAAATGACAAGGAATTTCATCAAAAAATGACGAAAAATAATGTGTATTCACATCCCTAGGAGTCTTAGAGAAAAAAAGGTGGCAAAATTAGATACAAATGCACAACAACCATTGATTATTCCCTTTCTCAACATTAGATTAGAGCCTTCCACAAATTTCCTTGGCACAAATGTAAAGGATAAGTACAGAGGCAAGTTTACAAACAAGCGCAGGCCTTCCAAGTGCCTTGGGCCCAAGAAAATCACCTTTTGGCCTTTAATAAGTCTCATTATAAAAGGGACCCAACGGAATCCTCCACGTGTCTCAATGGCGCACTTTTGATATGGTGCCAAAAAGTAGAGACCTTGAACAAGCGTGGGCTCACAATGTGTCTTAGTCCGGCAGAGTTGTTGAAAAATTTTAAGGACCAGTGGAAGGCGCCATGTGTCTAGGGTCCGAGATAGTTTTCCTTGGCCGTTTAAAAGTCCAAGAAAGGGTAGAGTGATCGAAACTTCCACGTATCCCCATGGCACTCTTTTAATAATAAAATTCAGGGGCAGGTCCCCAAATAGGTGCGGGCCCTCCATGTGTCCCAGGCCTTAGAAAGTTTCTTGAAAAGTTTAAGTATAAAGAGGATCCAGTGAATCCTCCACGTGTCTCCCTGGCGTAACTTTGAGATGGTGCCCAAAATTGGACACCCTAAACAAGTGTGGGCTCACCACATGTCTCCTTGGCACAACTGCTAAGGTAGAACAAAGAGGTGGATCCTCAAATGAGCGTCGGCCCTGCACATGTCTATGGTTCGACAAAGCTATACCGGTCACATGAAAAAATATTTAACTCGCTACAACTAGCGGAAATCTTCACATGTCTCCTAGCGCAACTTGAAATGTCAAACCAAGAGGAAAATTTTTAGATGAGCGCAGGTCCTCCACATGTACAACACTTGAGTTGAAATAGGCCTTAGAGTTTTAAAGTTCCCGTGAAGCCACATCTAATCAGAAAGGACCATGTTTCCATAGATGTTGAGATATAAATTGATAGGGAAAACACACCCGTCAAACCGTAAAATGTAGGGAAATCACCATTTGCACCCAAAATTAATCTTTCTTTAAGGAAAAAGAATTTGGAAATGATATAAGGCCCAAATGTGATCCACTGAGCCACATCCAATTAGAAAGGACCACATTTCCATAGATATTGGGACAAAAATTGATAGGGAAAACAAAACGTGACTATGGAAAAAAGGAAGGGAAAAACCTAAATTTACGCCCAAGTTACAAATTATTTCACATGGATAGAGGAATGGAAAATAAATTCTGGACTTAATGTGATCCTCAACCAAAGGAAAGGACTTATCATGGTAACCAAATGAAGAATAGAGCTTCCTCTCATTAACACGAGGAGATAGAAAATACAAAAGAGCTCGCAAATGCAAGAATTTCAAGGACAAACCTGGGTGAGTTCAAATTGAACACCAATAATTACATCACTTGTTTGCATTATAAATACATTAATAGTTTACATGGGTACTTTGGGGATCCCAGTTCCCATCCCATTAAATCTTATTCTTTTCTTAATGACGAAAGGGTGATAAACCTACAAATAAACAATAGTTTCGGAAAGAGAACAAAGAGTGAGAAATAAATAAAATTACCTAAGCACTTTCGTATTCAAGCCCTATTTAGTGGCGAGCTCTAGGTGTCTAATTTTTGAATATCCCAAAACTACGTCAAACTTGAGCATCCACATATTGCATGGAAAGAGAAACAAAAATAAGATGTTTGAGTTGGAGGGTGAGAAAAGTGGCGACAACAACAGATTACAGTATTCGCGATGTGAATTCAACATACACATTCCTCTAAGCGGATGTATTGATTTCAACGGGTCAAGGTGATTTTACTTTAGGAATAAACTAAGGAGCTTGCATATTAAGCAAGATGAACAATGAGTTCTTATGGATCAATATTGACTCATGATAGGCTAATCATGGATCAATTGTAACATTACATTTTCTTTGCATCAACTAGAAATTCATGCTTTCAAGAAAATTTATGGGTTCAAACTTGTTTTGTAAATGATGTTATTGGGTCTATCATTGACATTGTTTATGAAATTTTTTTGCACTCCATGTTTGCCTTTATTTCTCATCGTCAAATACGATCGAAACATGGTTCTTTGTTCTCCGTTTCAATTTCCTTTTCCGCTCAACAATATTTTCATTTCGGCATTAGCATCGCACACGTCACACTCAATTACTAGTTTTATCCATTGTGAATCTATTCCTAAAGATCTACGTGATTCACATGGAGATGACTAAATCTACTATTCTCATCCTCACTCCTTGTACTTGGTATATTGATCCATCGAACACCGATGAGTGGAGAAAAATTATCAAGAAGAATATTCTACATGCAAAACTTGCAGCATCAACGAAAAGGTTTTACGGAATTGATACAATCATTGAAAATTAGGGCGCTCTCTCCATCATCTATTCTTGAAACAACTAAATTAATTTTACTTGTCTATGATGGGTTTATTTAATTTTTGAGGAATCCAACTTTTACTCCCTCATGATGGTCCTTCCTAATGTCGATCAAAGATTCTCGGTGTTATCCAATTAATCTGCGTCACCTTTGCACCTATTCTTGGTCTTATTCCCATAGATCTTAAGGATTATTATTATATTATCTTACATAAAATGATTTTGATAGTGGAATATCAAAATGGGATTGGGTCTTTAATGTCTTGTGAACGATATACATTATAAGCATTTCAATGTGTTCCACTTATTCTATATAGAGAAGTGCAACCCTTACCTTATGATTTCTCTATAAGGTGTCCACTATAAATATCATACAATGTGTGGATACCCCAATCTAGAAATCACAGGTAAATAAGGAATCGAAGCTATAAGCTATCAACCAATAAAACAATAGCTTATTGTTATGGAAAAATTTGGAGGCTATGAGCCTTACAAAATGGTATAGATATATTGACATCATTTCTCACTATCATGTAGGAAATATGTAAAATAGGTAAATAAATTATTAATAAGTTGTAATAAATTCTTAGATAGTGATCTTTCGTATATATATTCTCAACAGTTTTCAAATGTATGTGTGTGTGTGTGTGTGTGTACATGTATATATGTATATATACAGATATAGATATATATATGTGTGTGTGTATTGTGTATATATATATGTATATATATATGTATGTATATGTATATATATATGTATGTATAAGTATATATATATACATATACATACATATATATATATATATATATATGTATGTATATATATACATATATGTATGTATGTATATATATATACATACATGTATGTATGTATATATATATACATACATATATGTATGTATATATATATACATACATGTATGTATGTATATATATATACATACATGTATGTATGTATATATATATACATACATACATGTATGTATATATATATACATACATACATGTATGTATATATATATACATATGTATATATATATACATACATATATGTATGTATATATATATACATACATATATGTATGTACATACATATATGTATGTATATATATATACATACATATATGTATGTACATACATATATGTATGTATATGTATGTACATACATATATGTATGTATATATATATACATACATATATGTATGTACATACATATACATACATATATGTATGTACATACATATATGTATGTATATATATATACATACATATATGTATGTACATACATATATGTATGTATATATATATACATACATATATGTATGTACATACATATATGTATGTATATGTATGTACATACATATATGTATGTATATATACATACATACATATATATATATATATATATATATATATATATATATATATATATATATATATATATATATATATGTACATATATAGATATAGATATGTATATAGATATAGATATGTATATATGTATGTGTGTGTGTAGGTTTGTATGTATATATAAATATATATATACATATATGTATGCATGTGCGTATATTACATACATACATACATACATATACATATACATATATATATATATTTGAAATATCAATATAAAGTCCCTTCCATTGTACTAAAAGATATATAGAAATACATAAATAAATTTTATGCTTCTCCACAAAGATCATACTCATATTATGAAGCATCTACATGTAGGAGTGACTGATTGTATCATTAAACTATATTATGATATTATTAAATGAGTCGATATTATTCAAATGATTCATATTATAAAAATAATCAAAACACTAAATGTATTTATTGAATGAAGATCCACTTTCAACAAGCATAAGAAATTACCATTCTCTAAAGTAATTATTAATGAGTTGAGACGTATGATCAAGTAGCATAATTCTCTTAATCGATTAAACTCGAGGGATAATAACCGTCCTTTTGCACCCTAAGTTTAAGGGTGCACATAGTCACCATAATTTAGTACAATTAAAAATAAATAATACCATTTCATAGGTTATGATATGCCCATTATGTTTATTTCGTTTTAAAAGTTAAAATTATGAGGAAGATACTTTTTTAAATTTTGGTTATTTTAAATACAAAGAAATTCAAGGTGGACCATTAGTGGAAAACTAATTCATATATTTTTCCGACCTATTTGTCATCATTTGATTGTCTAATCGATTTGGAATGACTTGATGTGACATGATATGACATATTTATATGACCCTTTTTTCTAAATATAAATAGCAAAGTGACACTTACAAACTCTTTAGTTTTTATTTACCATTAGAAATATTAGTCTATAGTCAACTAATGGCTCCTCTCCCTTTTACGTAAAAATAAAATAAAAAAATATTACACTGCAAGAACATAAACAATAAGAGATAATAAACAATGTTGCCAAAATAGAGCGAAGGAAATAAAAGCTTTCCGAGTTTTGGGCATTGATAGCTTAGAAAGTTGAGGCCTATAAGATAAAAGTTTGACCAAATGAGAGGAAGAGTCTCCAAATCTAGTAGCCATTAGCATAACGAAAATAAAGTGCTATTCAATTTTATCGTAAGTTTTTGCCAACTCCAATTTAGAAACATAATCCATTTACAAGAAGAATGGATCCCTTCCATTCCCTCAAAAACAAAACTGGTATATTCAAGAATATAAAACCCTTCGATAAAACTTCTATTTTCTATGGTATAATAATTAGACCCCGAGAATTTGGTTAGCATGAAGTGCTCAATCCTTGGTCATATTATTGTAGTAGATGATCATCAAGATAATGGGCATAATTTTTTATAACATGAGGATCTCTAGTTTTAGGTTCGAGTTTGATTTAACCTTAATTAATAAGTTTATTTATGGACTTTTTTCTTAACGTGCTTCTTGTAGATTTATAACAGCTCGAGCCTAACAAATATTAAGTAGCTATGATTAAATCACACAAAAAATCAATTATGTTTGGTGATATGTCATTATCCATATATTCCACTAATACAAAAATCTCTTCCAAGATGATTGGGATGTTTTTACATTTGATAAAGAGTTCCCTCGACAAGAAATGCGAAGTAATTTTAGGAAGGGCTATTGAGGTCAATGAATTACAGAGGATTCTTCCAACACATTGCATTTCTATTTGAACACCTTTATTGTAGTTTTTTTGAGGAAAAATTGAGATAAATAATGCGTTAATGACTTTTGCATAAATCAATATTCAATGATTTGTTTATGTTTATAGTATATTTAATTATTGTTATATCAGAAAATGGATCCTGCATTTGGAAACAATTCTGATCCTTTTGCTGTTGCAAAGTCTTGGGAAACAAATATTTTTGGTGAAGCCCATCGTGAACCTCTTAATCTCTCTCCTACTTTGAGAAATGATGACCCATATCTAGAGATCTCAGAGATGGTTGTTCACAGGTCTAAATTTAGATTTAGAAATTCAGCCATGGGTAGTTTTGCAGGTGTCAGAGTAAATATAGATTTCATAGAGGACTGGTGTAAGAGGAAATGGTCCTGTAAGCTGGATGCAAGAGCTCTTGTTGGGGATGGTTTTCTTTTCTGTTTCCAAAATGAGGAATATTTGCAAATAATGTCCCCATTGGTGTATAAATTATGTAAATAAAATAACAACTAACAGAAATAAAATAAAGAATTGCAAATAAAACATATTATTGCAAACTAAGATTAGCACTTTTGTGCATATATTTCTTCTTCCTTGTAAGAGCTCGGCTCAATACAATCTGTTTGAATGTTTTTTTATGAAAACACTTACAATTTCATCTTATAAATAGATGGATTCTTCTAACAATAAAATACCCAAATCTTAAAAATAGAACTAAAAAGTACATGCTTTTGTGCAATATAAAGCTTTTTCCTAAAATTAGGAATCTAAAAGTGAACTATCTAAAAATTAAAAGCATGTAAAAAACAAACTATTTTTTTCTTTTCTTGGGGAAAAATTAAACTCTTTTCTAACACTCCCCCTTAATTTTGACCTTCAAACTTTTATTCTTCTGGAGTTGAGTGTGCACTTCTAGATCTAACATATTCCTAATCAAAACTCCTAAACAACTTCTCAAATACTCAAAAACTTCATTTCCGATAGATTTCTTAAAGATATCAGTAAATTGATCTTCAGATATGTAAAATTCAAGACAAATTTTCTTGTTGTTAACCAACTCCCTGATGAAGTGATACCTTGTATCTATGTGATTGCTCCTCTTGTGAAAAACATGATTTTTGGATAATGTTATTGCTGAATTATTGTCACAAAAATCTGTGTAGTATCCTCTTGATTCTACCTCAAATCTTTCAACACTCTTCTCATCCAAATAGTCTAACATGCTACTACATACTATGCTTTTGCTGAAGATAGTGTGACTATGGTATTTTTCTTCGATGCCCATGAAACTACACCTATTCCAAAGTGAAAAACATAGCCGGATGTTCTCTTTTTGTCACCAATACTTTCGACATTCATCACCGTTATAAGTTTGAACTCATCTGATGTTGAATACAAAATTCCATGATTTTTAGTTCCACATACATACCTCAAAATCCTTTTTCAAGCTTGCTAATGTGAATATTTTGGAGATTCCATGAACCTTGAGATGAGGCTCACACCATACATAATATCTGGCATTGTGGCTATCAAATAAATGAGACTTACAACTAGCCTTTTGAACAATGTTGGATCTACAAATGATCTATTTTCATATTTGCTTAACTTCAAACCTACTGCAACAGTGTTGGCATTGGCTTGCAATTAAACATGTTAAATCTCTTCAAAACATCATTAGCATACCTTTCTTGTGAAATAAAAACTCCAACTTCTGATTGTTGAACTTCTATGCCCAAAAATAGTGCATGACGCCTACATCTGTCATCATCGAAATTATTTCTTCATAGCTGATTTGAATGAATTTGTAGATAGATTTCCAGTGATGATTAAATCATCCACATATAAAAAAACAATCAAAATTTTACCTTTCTCATTGATCTTGATGTATAAGGTAGGCTCATTGTTGCTCCTACTGAAACCATTTTGTATCAAATAAGAATCAATCCTATTGTACCAAGCTCTAGGTGCTTGCTTGAGACCATAGAGCACTTTTTTCAACTTGTATACCTTTCCTTTATGACCTTCAATCTCATAACCTTCTGGCTGATTCACATAAACTTATTCTTCAAGAAAATCATTCAAGAATGCTAATTTTACATCCATCTAATAAATAGGTCATTTATTTTGAGATGTAATTGCTAAAACCATTCTTACCATGTCCAAATATGCTACTGGTGAAAATGTCTCATTGTAATATACTCCATATTGCTGTGAGAAATCTCTGGAAACCAACCTTGCTTTATGATTGTGTACTTTATCGTCAGAGGTATATTTGGTCTTATAGTCCCACTTCACTTCTATCACGTCCTTTCATTTCCTTATGTAAAATATATGAATTCTCATGTATCGATTCTTCTCTATGGCATCTATCTCATCATCCATGGATTGAACCTAAACTTCATTGTTTATAGCCTCTTTAAAGTATATTGGATCTGCATCTTGAGAAAACAATGCAAAAATTAAAAAAGCATTAGTTGTATCAACATTATAAATCTCACTAAGACTCCTTTTTTTCCGCTGCAAAGGGCTATCTGATGATGGATTGTTTTATACTGAAGGAGTTTCTTATGG
Source organism: Taxus wallichiana var. yunnanensis (assembly GCA_018340775.1). NCBI lineage: Eukaryota > Viridiplantae > Streptophyta > Pinopsida > Cupressales > Taxaceae > Taxus > Taxus wallichiana. The sequence goes on from CM031237.1 coordinate 206,132,533, forward strand.
TGTTCTTTGTGGTGTCTCGTTGGATGGTTGAAGATAACTGAAATATTTGAGATCTCCTAGATGTAGATGGAGATGTATCTTGTGCTATAACTTGTGGTCCATGTCAAATATTTGAGGAAAATACAATACCTTTTTGCTCTATATTTTCATTTTTCATAGAATCATGAGGAATAGTTAATGCTATATTAACTATTTTCTCAATACTTCCATCCCATGCCTCATTTTCAACAAATTGTACATCTCTGCTTATTATGACCTTTTTGGTAACTAGATTGAATAACTTGTAAGATTTTGTATTCTTTGAATATCAAACAAATATACATTTTTCTCCTTTGTTGACTATAATATTGCTTATCTCGATCGTGCACATGTACATATGTCACAAAAAAAAATCTAAAATGAGAAACATTATGTTTCCTCTTAGTCCAAGCTTATTGAAGAACCTTACTTCAATCAATTTTTCTTAGACACATATTTATGATGTAAATAGAAGTTGCTACTACTTCTTCCCAATACTAATTTGAAATATGTTTTCTTAATCATACTTCTCGCCATCTCCTTGATGTTTCTATTCTTTCTCCCTACCACACCATTCTGTTTTGGTGTATACAGTAAATTGCTTATGTATACCATGATATTTGTAAAAATCATAAAAGCATTGGAAACATACTCACCTCCTCTGTCTGTCCTCAGAACTTTGATGTAGTACCCACTTTGATTTTCCACTAAAGCCTTGAACTATTGAAATATATCAAAAGCATCTGATTTATCTCTCAAAAAGTACACCCATGTCTTCCTTGTATAGTCATCAATGAATGTCATAAAATATGAGAAACCTCCAATAGAATTTGTTTGCATCGGTCCACATAAATCTGAGTGAAAAATTTCAAGTGGTGCACTTGTTCTTTTTGTTTTGCCAACTAGGAAGGACATTCTCTGTTGCTTCCCCAAAATACAACCTTCACAAACTCTATCTAGTTTTTGAATCAAAGGTGAACCTTTCACCATATATTTTTCGTGTAATAAATTCAAACCACCAAAGTTTAAATGACCAAACCTGAGATGTCATAACCACGATTCATCTTTTTCAACTGAGTGAAAATATGATTCAATCTCCTTAGCTTCGGACTAATATGTAGTATGAGATCTAGATGTGGCTGGTATAATATTCAAAGGAAACATTTTGTTGCTTGTCATCTTCACTTTAGAAATCACCTAGGTACTTGGATCTTTATCCATGATCATACATTCATTGTCTTTAATGTAAAATTTGTATCCATTTTATACCAATTGACCAATGTTCATAAGATTGTGCTTCAAACCTGCAACATAATAAACATCCTGCATAATCTTTTTCTCCCCCTTTTAGTTAGAATATTGATTGTTCCTTTTTATTTTAGAGTCACTGTATTATTATTCTTAAGGGTAACTTTTGTCTTTATTGACTCATCCAAATTAAAAATAAATCTAAGTTACCTGACATGTGATTACTACAACTAGAATCCAAATACCACACATCACTAGGACTCTCTTGGGATAGATTACACTCAATAGGTGATGCTTCAGAAATCTTTGTGCATGAAATAAACATGGATCTTGGAGTAGAGCTTCCAACTTGATTTTGATTCTTTTTGTTTTGATCATACTGCTTTTTCCTACATTCAAAAGCATAGTGCCCATATCTCTTGCAATAGTGACACTGCACACATGATTTATCCTATCTCTGACCTGAAAAATGATTATGATTGTGCTCTTGAATATGTCCTCTTCCACTTGAGTTTGATGGACCGCTATTACATCCTCTAGATGAACTTATTCCTCTGCCTCTAGGGCTGAAATTTCCTCTTCCTCTTCCATGATTTCCTAATACCTATGATGAAAAAGCTTGATCTACAACTACATGTGATCTATTCAACCTTTTTTCATGATTTATTAGTGATGCATGCAACTCATCAATTGAAAAATAACTTATATCCTTAGTTTATTTAATAGCAACTACCAAAGGATCAAATTTTGTAGGCAAACTTCTAAGCAAATTTTCAATAATCCTTCTATCCTCAATAGTTTCACCATGAGATTTGATTTGATTGACTAAACCAACTACAAAATTAAAGAACGATTCTACGAAATCTAAATCTTTCATTGACATATTTTCAAAATCTCTATGAAGTAATTGTAGCTTGTCATTTTTACTTTCTCTTTACCTTGATATGCAACATGGAGGGTTTCACACATAATTTATGTTTTATCAAGCACGCTACTGCCACTCTAGGTAGGATTCTTTCATGCATGGCTTGATGAATGAAGAAAATAGTTTTTCCATATTTCTTTCTTAATTCCTTCAAAGTGTCTTTCTCTTCTTGTGAGAGTGTGTTATATGTTGTTGCATCTGTGGGATCTATGTACCCATTCTCTACAATTTCCCACACATCTTGGGATTTGAATAGTGCCTTCATGGTTAATGACCAATACTCGTAATTATTTCCTGTGAATTTTGGTGTTTCAGATTTGGATATTGAAGCCATAACTTTGTTGTCAATTTGAAATACCTGAAAAAATCCACACTCTGATACTAACTTGTAAAAATTAGGCACATAAAATAACAACTAACATAAATAAAATAAAGAATTGCAAATAAAACATATTATTGCAAACTCAGATCAGCACTTTTATGCATATATTTCTTCTTCCTTGTCGAGCTTCACCATTTCAAGACAATCTGTCGAATGTGTCTATTATGAAAACACTTACAATTGCCTCTAGTGAAAAGATGGCTTCATCTAACAATAAAACACCAAAATCTTAAAATAGAACTAAAAAACACATGATTTTGAGCAATACAAATATTTTGATTTGTTTTTTTTATACATTTTTCCTAAAATTAGGAATCTAAAGGCGGACTATCTAAAAATTAAAAGCATGAAAAAAAAAACTAATTTTTACTTTTCTTGGGAAAAATTAAATGTTTTTTTCCTAACAGTGGGATCCGAACTTCCTCATAGAATTTTCTAGACTCTTCAATCAACAAATGGGAATAGAAAATTGACTTCTAGAGCTCACCTGTAGTTTTGACAAATGTCAAGTGGTGGGTTATGAAACGGTGACTGTTGTCGCATTGTTATACAAACTCAACATGAGGATGATCTAAGCAATGCCCTTCATTTTCTGTCACCCAGTTATTGACGAGCAGCCCGGATCGGTGGAATCTGTTGATATGGAGGATGAATTCAAGTAGGTGGATTTCTCGGTGGTTCTTTTTCTATTGCATCGGTCGAATGGGTGCTTGTGATTGTGGTAACTCGTGTTATGGAAGCTGGTTAGACTTCAAATGTTGTTCGAGATGAAGCTTCTGAAAGCCCGTAGATAGTTTTCAAGATGGAGCTTACCAAATTTGGGTGGATCTTTGGTGGCTTCTTGGTAGAGGGAGAGAGGTATGTCGTTAGATCTTGTCCTAATGGTTCCATGTTGGGTGGGCCCAATGTGTTGGAGTCGGTGGATATTTCAAAATTTGAACTATGCTTTAATGAAGTAAGTTGTACTATGTCTAGTGTGCCCCGTCTAGTTTTCTTGAGACATGGTGTAGTTACGGGGTGAAGGATGGAGGTCTCTGCTGGCCGGGGATGACGTGGGTGGCATACTCTTTGGAGGTTTTTCTTTTGAGGAGCGACATTGATGCTATTGGTAATGAGGTTGTTGTATCATTGGACCCATCGTTTGACGGTAATGGTTGGATTATAGTCCAATCTAAGAAAGGTGCGATCTATTCATGTTATGTGAAGCCATTATCGGTACATCCATTGTTTTATCTTGAAGTTTTGTTCACTCTTTGTCCAATGTCAAGATTCCTTGACCTTGTTTTATGTGTTCATAACTTCGGCTTGATCTTTCTTTTATCGGGTATTTACTTTGTCTCTTGTAAGTGGTCTTTTGTGAGTGGGATTATTTCGGTGTAAAGGCTTCTTTTATCCCTTCAAAATCAATTTTGTTTTACCTTTATCTAAAAAATATTAATAGTATTTGAAAATATTATGAAATTGTGAAATTTATTTAAAGTCAGTTGATAATGGATATAGTTTTTTTGTTCATCAACTACAATTCCTAGTTCTCTCCTATCATGTTTGTATTTAATGTGTCCCTTTATGTGAACCATCGGCATCAAGGATTTATTCTTTGGGAAAGCTATCCCCTGCCATTTTTTATTTTTGTTCCTTGAGAGATTAGATCCATTTGATTTACTTCAATAATATTCCTAGCTTATTGCTTCGGCATTCGCTCATTGTAGAAATTTAGAAGCTATTTCCATGCATTATGGTGCACAATCTTGGGCTACCACCATGGTTTCTTATTGAAGGGACTAGTCTAGGAATTAAAATAACTTACCCTTCTACAAAATTACTCAATAATCATAATTTCCTCTCTCATAATTTTCTTAATTTCCTCGACCAAGTCTATTTTTATTTCTATGGTTAAACCAAAATTGCACACTTATTTCATTTTTAGTACATCACGGCCTTCCTTTCAAAAAAAATACCTTAAGCATATTAGAATTCCCAACCATAATTTCCATTCGTATGCCCATCCTAAAACCTTCAAAATTTTCTTATAGTCTTGATCATGTCCTTGATATGCTAAGACATGGATTCATTCATTATTCACTCCCTTTCACCTTGAGGGCCTATCAATTAGAACATGGTTTAGCTTGGAATTTTAAGTTTGAATTTCAACATACATAGTTTTTAACAATTTTTGTTTTAATATTATTATATTTAAAATTTGGAAACATAAAATATACTATACGCCCTTTAATAAATATTATATATCTTTACAAAAAAATTTAATCATACGATTGTTGTTATAACTTTTTTTTCTTTAGATAGATAGTAACAAGAAGATAACTTTGTATTGGAATTTCAATATAAATAGGATTTATTTAATCACTTGGGATTCTTACATGCAACATGATTGACATGTTTCTTTGGATCCAAAATTATTGGGAATAGTACTTCCCATCACCAAGCATAGTAAAGAGTCACATCTATAGTTGATTCTTCTCACAACCCGTGGCTATTTCTCCACTTCTTAGAAAAGAAACTAGATCTGATTGCCATGTGTAAAATCTACTCGTTGTGCCTTCTCATTGGATTCCAACTTGCATAGGGAGGTGTCATGGTGGTAAGTGGTTATCCACCACTTGGGTGGAGTGAATCATGATTCTCTTATAATCCTTGCAAGATAATTCTCAAACTCAATTTACAAGTAGACTATTAGAGAGGGTACCTTAGAAGAGACCTCATATTTATGTTATTTACCTCATAAAAATGATATGTCACCCTGATAATATTATTACATATGAATTGATTTCATTTTAATTATTTAACAAAAAGATTAACATATATAATATATATATATATATATATATATATATGTGGAACAATAACCAAATCATATGAAGACAAGAACACAAATTCTAATCAAACACCACGATCAATTAGATGAAAGTAATTCACCATAATAACTTTACATAAACCTCTATAAACAAATGAGCGAAATATCATATAGTATTATGGAACTCAATGAAATACAATGAGAATGAGCCTTTATTATATAGGTAAGGAATAAAAATCTAAGAACAAGTCAAGGTCGTAGATCAAGCCATAAATCAAGGAAATAACTAGTCATCAAAGAACTAGTCAAGTCCATAGAATCGGGAAAGAATTTTTCATCAAGGATCTAGTCAATACCATATACCAAGGAAATAACTATACGTAACAACTACATAATATCTCGAAATATCTAAATAAAACAAAAATATATGCACACACATAAGTGGGTGAGGATAAATACAATAAAGGTAAATAAATTACCTAAGTAAACATGAGCTAAGGTAAATACCATTGTAACACCCCCTCGAAGTGAAGACAGGGGTCAAAATATAAGTGGTATGTCCACGGTATAACTCTCGGCAACTAGGTCCGATGAGGTACTCATGTACAATATATCCATGAAGAAATATTGAACCAAATGAAGGAATGAATTCTACTAAAAGGAAAGAGAAACAAGAAGAAGAAGAAGAAGGAAGATGTTCTCATGAACAACCCCAAGAACAAATTCTGAAACCCCAAGAATTACACGTAAATCAAGGTAGTAAGGTGATTTAAAAGGATTCGTAAAGATGTTTGGAACATCTTCTTTGAGTCGAATGTACTCAAGAAAATAATTCCATCATGAATGTGTTGTTGAATAAAGTGGATGTGTATATCAATATGTTTGGTCTTCTTGTGTTCAACTGGATTGTGAAAAATGTGAATTGCACTTTGGTTGTCACACCAAATTACAGTCAGTGAATGTTGTGGGAATCCAAACTTTGTCAATAATCACAAAGCCAAATAATATTCTAACTCACTTTCTTTGTTTCCTTGTACTCTTCCTATAAAGATAAAAGTACAATAGCCTGTTTCTTTCTACACGCTCAAGCAAAACAGGAGAAGAACAAAAATAAAGATAAGTAGAATTGGAACTCCTATCATCAATAGAACCTTCCAAATCTAAGTATGTATACCTAACCAAGTAAGTATAACCCCTAGTGTATTGTAGGCCAAAGTGGGAACCGCCTGCAAATAGTGCAAAATCTTTTAAAGAACTTGTCATGGATTCAACTATAAGGAGAATGTGCAAACCGAGATACAAGCGCTACTGCAAATGAAATAGCGGGGCAGTATGGGTCAAGTACATGAGACTTGAACCAAATACCTATACAAAGTAGGATCATAAAGTGGTGCGGTACATGGAAGTAAAGCAACCCATTACTGAAAAGGAGATGGACTTTTCTTGCAATCAACCATATCAAAGTGTTGAAGAAGATCATGGGTGTACTTTTGATGACTCAAATAAATCCCCGATTCTATATGAGAAACCGCAAACCAAAGAAATAATCCAAGAACCCAAGATCTATCATTTCAAACTATGTAGAAAGAGCTATTTGAATAGTCTTAATGTGTGAAGAAGAAGAACCAAGAAGTAACTAATCATCAACATACAAGACAAGTATCGAGTATCCTCACCAACATGCTGGAGATATATTGTATGATTGGAGTGGAAATTGAAAAAACTAGTAAATAGAAGAAAATAGTCCATCTTCTCATACAAATCAGAGAGGGGCTTGTTTGAGACCTGTAAAGAGACCTTCAAAGTCTACAAACAAGAGAAGAATCCTAAACAAATCTGGATGGTTTCTCCATGTATATTACCTCTTTTAAATATCCATGTAAAAATGAACTCTTCAAGTTTATCTAGTATATGGGACACCCCTGTGATGAAGCAATAACAAGTATAATACGTACATAATCCATCTTGGCAACAGTGCAAAATTCTCGGAGTAATAAATACCTTCAACTTGTGAAAAACCCTCGTAACAAGAGGCAGCCTTATACTTGTCAATGGACCCATCAACTACATATTTGGTTTGGTATACCGACTTACACCTAACCATATTTCTTCCTTTACGAGGAGATACCAAATCCCAAGTATGATGCTTAATCAAAGAAGAATATTCAACTACCATCGCATCATCCCACTCATATATCCCATGAGCTTTTGAAAAAGATAGTGGATCCTCGAAACACCACGACACAAAATTCTAGAACCTGTAGAATGTGCGTCATGATGCCTAGTGGGTGATACATCTTGTATAAAGGTGTTATCTCAAAAAAATTAGTACGAGCCCACTTAGGCATAGTGACAACATCGGTGGGAATAGGTTCCTCAACAACATCTATAACCTCCTTATCAACCTCCTTACAGAAATGATCCTCAAGATGAGATGAAGGAGGCATGCAAGAAAATGAAGAATCATGTGGAGTGAATCACTCAACAAACCAAACATGTGTTCGAAAAAGAACATCATGAGGATCAAGATCTAAAATTTGATAAGCTCTCATGTTCTCATAAAACCATGTAAAGATTAAGGGTTTTCTCTTCTTATCCAAATATTTCCTTTTATTCTTTGGCAAAAAATCCCAAGCATGGCTTCCAAAGACTCGAAAAAATGAGACATTTGGCTTAGTGTTGGACTAAGCCTCCTTTGGAGTCAAATTCTCAAGTTCTCCATGTGGTGTGTAATTCTAAATGTAGTTAGCACAATTAACTACTTCTTCCCAGTAGATGAGAGGTAAATATCAAGAACGCATCATACAATTAGCCATTTCCTTAAAATTTCTATTATTTTGTTTCACTATTCCATTCTATTGTGGAGTTCGAGGAAAAAATCTTTTGGTGAATAATGCCTTGAGTTTCCAAAAATTAAAAAACTCATTGCTGAAGTACTCTCCCCATTATCATTATTAAAGTTCTTTATGCAACTAGAAGATTGTTTCTCGACCATATCCTTGAAGACTTTGAAGTGAAAAACTATCACTTTTGCAATTGAGAAAATAAACCCAAGTATCCCTCAAGAAACTATCAATAAAGGTAAGTGCATACTTAGCTCCATTGAAAAAGGGGTAGGAAAAACCATCAAGTCACTATGCATAATCTCAAGTGGTGAAGAAGCTCTCTTTGAAAAATTCTTCGGAAATGGATCTTGATGTTCTTTCCCTAATGCATAGCAATGATAAAATCCCTCAAGACAAGAAACTCTAGGAAAACCATAAAAATACCATGAGTGCTCAACTCCTTTAAATATCTATAGTTGAGATGCCCAAATCTCTCGGTGTTATGTCTTACTCTACGAATCTACATGAGAAACCAATCTTGTCCCTATAGAATAAATCTCATCAAAACCCTCAAAGTGATATAGTCTAGAGCTATTATCAACAATACCCTAAGCAACAAGTAAATAAGGCTCCAACAAATTTAGTAATTTTTCCCCATGTGGTGTAAAAGTCATTGTTTTCCCTTCACCGGAAAGACAAATTTCATATACATAAAATAAATTTGTACCGATGTTACGAACATATAGTGTATGTTGATACTACCACAATTTAGTTGTATATCACCTTTTCCTTTAACATAAAGAAAGAATGAATCTCCGACCTCAATTTTTGAAGTAGAACTGAAACCTAGAGAAATAGAGGACTCCTTGGAAGAATTCATGTGATGAGATGCACCAGAATCTATAACCCAACTATCTCTGCAAGTGGTGCCTCAGATGTCCCAACAACATTAAGTGCTTTTCCATGCTGATTAGAAAGAGCTGGAGTGGAGATATAAATTTTGTGTTTTTGACTACATCCTTTAATGCTTGTATTCGCTTATAACACCTATGTTCTTCATGACCACTACCCCCACAAAAAGAGTATGAAAGGATAAACTTGTGCTTGGATTTAGAAGACTCCTTGGGTTTAGAGTTTTTTCTTTAGATTTAGGATCACTTTGAGATGGAGAAGAGGTGGATTCGGTTTAAATTTTTGGTTTTCCCTCACCCTTAGGATTATATGCAACTAATACCTTGTGAGAGTTGGAAGACTCAAGGTGAGAAATTTGGATTCTTCCCTAGTAATCCTTTCACAAAATTCTTCTAAGGTAGGCATTTTGAATGTGTCGCCTAAGGCATCCATACTAGAGAAAAATATAGGAGCAAAAATTTGGAAGTGTCCTCTCAACTTGGATAGAATCAAGCAAACACACTCTTCATATTTTTATCTCTTCCACTCCAATTCAACTGTGTCAAAAAATACTTGAACTTGGTAAGATAGTCTATAATTGTTGGAAAATATTCAGGATTAAGAGAGGTGATGTCAATTTCAAGTTGTATAGCTCTTATATGATCCACCTTACCAAATAAATCCTCCAATTTCTCCCATATTTTGAAAGGAGAGTCACATTTTTCCAAATGAAACAAAAGACTATCATTTACATAAGTTCCTATTAAGCCCATACACTTATCAAATTTGCATTGGCCATGATATTTCTCATATTCTCTAGTGAACACTAGTTTTTGAGGAAGTCAAAGCCCATAACCCTTTCCTCTTGATTATTTTTTATTCTTGGTTTTGATGTGTGGTAATTATGTGTTGTTAATGCATCAACATGATATAATGCTGAAGTAGATGTCATTCTCAAAAAATCACCAAAAGAAATGCAAGAACCAACCAATGCAACAAGAGACCCGTAAGATTTTGGCACTTTATAATGAGTGTGTTAGAATATGGCACTTTATAATTATAGTTTGATTCTAAAAATAAATATTTTCAATGGAAAGATCATGAAAAAACAATCACTTTTGTAAAAAACGACACTCAAATCGAGTTGTTGATCAAAAGATACCAGTTTTACAAGTTTATGTTGTGTTATTTATTTTAGTTGCCACTAAAACAAAAAAAAATGTTATGACTAACTCCAGAAAATGCTTAAGTTTACAGATGATCTTAGGGTTTTGCCACCTTCTGGATCCAATGAAAGGCTCTATTTTGCATAAAAACACATGCAACAACAAAATACGAGACAAATCCTAAATATATTAATATACCAAAAAAATTACAAATGAAATTTACAGACGGATGTCAATAACAATACCCTTCTCTCGATACCATAAAAGGAACGATAACCAGATCGTACCAAGCCAAGAACATAGATGCTAATCAAACACCACAATCAATAAGATGAAAGTAATTGACCAAAATAACTTTACATAAATCTTTGCGAACAAATGAGTAGCAATATCATATATTATTATGGAACTCAATGAAATAAAATGAGAATGGGCCTTGCTTATATACGTAGTGAATAAAAATATAAGAATCGGTCAAGGTACTAGATCAATCCATAAATCACAAAAATAACTAGTCACCAAAGAACTAGTCAAGTCCATAGATTTTGAAAGAACTACTCATCAAGGAACTATTAAATACCATAGATCACGGAAAGAAGCTGTACTAACAACCGGATAATATCTCGTAATATCTAAATAAAATAAAATAAATATCCACACACATAAGTGGGTGAGTATAAATACAATAAAGGTAAATATTGTACCTAGGTGAACATGAGCTAAGGTAAATACCTACTCTAGCAATATATATAAAAATATTGTTGATATTTAACTTCCTCTAATGGCATTTTGTTCTCTTCTAGGAAGCACCTTTATAGACATAAAATTGAGTCTTATATACCAACCGACTAGACCTTTTATTATAACAATATTATATTTGTTTATGAATTATTAATTAGTATAATAATGTGTGAATATTTTTTCAATATCAAGGGTGGAGAGTATATCAAATTTATTTAGTTTTAGGAGGTATGTGTGTGTGTGTGTGTGTGTGTGTGTGTGTGTAAGTTAATATTTAACTTTATAATCATACTTATTTTAACATATTTCAACCAATTAAAACATAAAAATATTATTATTGAGGAACTCCCCACTTCCCATCTTCCTCACCTATTTCCCCAAAATAAACACATTGGATCACCTATAAGATAAAGATTGTGTGTTTCAATTTTTATATTTATATTGCATTCACTTTCATTGAATGGGACTACTAGATTGATAACTACTAGGATATTTTTGTGACTTCCTTTAAAAACAACAGAATCACCTCCTCATAATTATAAACAATTTAAATCTTCAAAAGGAAAAAGTAAATTCTCCAATCTAAAATTACTTTGATGTGTTTATCCTTCCAAAGGAAATGTTAATGGCGGTTGTGGAAAAAGTGGGTCAATAGGGAAATTTTTATGGGTAGTAGTCATACGGGTAGGGTGTCATTGACAATATGGTGATGGCTTAGAAGTTGGAGGTTTGGGCTAAGAAGACAAGTTGCAAGTCGAGCCTGGTTTGAAATTCTGGGGTTGGATGAGGATCTGCCATGGGCCTATACGGAATTAGATGTTGAGGTTGTGTCTTGTTCAATTCTTGGGAAGAGTATCTAGAATTGACTATGTGACGTCCCATGTTTTTGATTTAGCTATGATTATTGGTTCGGTGGTGGAGGCCTAAAACAAACTCTCTTTCAAGGAAAACATATGGAGGAATGAAGTTGTGTGATCCCTAGAAATGGCCCCACCTAATGAATGGTTTGAAAATTTGGTCTTGAAACATGGAATGGTTCCGGCCTCAAATGTTGAGCAATCTTAAAATAAGTGTTTAAAACATGCAAAGTGGATGAATATCGGTTTTCTAATGGTAAATCGAAGGTGGTTTTATTGAATGCCTCTAAGAAAGTTCCCACGAAGCCATCCAAAAGTTGTATTACTCTAGGTTGACCCGACTCTCTCAAGATCCTCAATGTTTGTGAGGGTGAGGGATATAAAGAGTATCTCAAATGGACATATGGAGGAGGGGAGATAGAATATTTGGAAGACGCAGTGAAACAATGCGGATGAAAAGATTTAATAAACACAATCATTCGGGTTCGGATAGTAATAGAATCACGAAGAGTAAGTATAAAAGTTATATGGATTTGGTGGCCCCTTGATTGTTTTGATTGAGGTGGCGATGTTTGATGGATTCTTACTCATCTCTAATTTTTTCTCTTGTAGTTTATGTTTCTACCCATGAGTTGGGTTGGGTTTCTATGATGTTTTCAATTTTCCTTTGTTGTTATCTTGTTACTGACTTTGTTGTTTTATTTTTGCTTTCTCCGAGTTTCACGTTTATCCGCACATTGGCCTTGTTTCATCTAGGTAGGATCCCGGTCAAAAACTTTTCAACCTTGATAAAAAAATGTTATGGTCTAAGTTGGTATTAAATAGATTCATTGGGCTCTTTCAATGGAATTATTTCTTCTTTCTTCTTTCTTCTCAATAGTTAAACATTCATAACTAAATATTTATAAATATTAAAAAAAAAAAATAATATTAAATATTTTGTTAAGCATTTTGATTTTGATATTTTGATATAAACTTTTATTTATACATTAATTGACTTAATTTCATAATAAATCTAAATATAATATTTGAAATAACCTTAAAGATAATTGCTATGTATTTAAACTCACAATTTTTCTCGTATGATATTTATAGAGAAATGTAAAAGAATTGTTATAAGACTCAATCTGTACTATATTAAACTTTGTATATTTATATAATATACAAGTTGACCAACCTAGATTATAGTAAATATGCTTTTACACAAATCCTTTAATTGTGTTTGTTTTCTTTTAAACACAAAATAAAAACAAATACAATAACTTCGAGCATGAAAGGTGACGAGAAAGTCTCAATTTCCACTGTATTTTAACAAAAAAAAAAAAAAATATTTCATTGTTTAGCACAATTAAACGCAGTGAAGTTTACATGATGTTATTTTGTTCTATTCGAGCATCAAAATAAATTCCATGTCTTCAGAGTGCAAATATATACGATTAACTAATATTTGTGAACATTTTTCCCCCACAGTTGGGCATGGGCAGTGCAGTGGAAACATTGTGCGGGCAAGCGTACGGAGCAAGAAAATACGATATGTTGGGAATATACTTGCAAAGATCCACAGTTCTGCTAATGGCAACCTCTATCCCTCTCACACTAATCTACATTTTCTGCAAACCCATTCTGATCCTTTTTAGGTGAATCTAAAGAAATTGCAGGGGCCGCCGCCATCTTTGTGTACGGTCTGATTCCCCAAATCTACGCTTATGCCGCCAATTTTCCGATCCAAAAGTTTATGCAGGCGCAGAGCATTGTGGCGCCGGGGCTTACATTGCATTTTTACAATATTTATTCATATGTCTCTGACCTGGCTGGCGATTTACAAGCTGGGGTGGGGACTGTTTGGGGCGGCATTTGTTTTGAGCATATCATGGTGGATTATTGTGATAGCACAGTATGTGTATATCATGCAGAGTAAGAAGTGTAAGCACACGTGGAAGGGTTTTTCGATTCAGGCTTTTCATGGTTTGGGGTCTTTCTTTAAGCTTTCTGTCGCCTCTGCCGTCATGCTGTGGTAAGATATAGATTTGTTTTCACTTCCATGCAAACTTTTTTGTAATATGTCGGCAAATGTTCTTGAGAAATTTTAGAAATAATTATGTTTCATCTCGTTGGATTGAATATAAAGTTTATACATGTTAATGTTTTTTGGGATTGAATTTGAATTTTATATTTATTGGGTGTATAAAATTTTGGGCTTATAGTTATCAAGATGAGGAATTTAATTTTGTAAAAGTATTGTCCCAACTTCATCCCTTATTACTTCATATCTCCCGAGATTTATATCTTAGTAGATGGCTAAGAACCACCTTTTACAAGATTATCATACATACCATTGCATTACAATACACATAATCGATGCTTCCTTATTCCCGCAACTCAAATAACATATAAAAGAAAAACATCTTTAGTCGAAAATTCAAGATAAAAATAACATGAGATTGGTATCTATCTTGTTAAAAAAGTCCATCCATCACATATTGTATCGATTTGTTAATTGACCATTCAACCTTAAAAACATATGTGATATTTAAATTAATTGAAAAGTAAAAATCAAATGAATAATAAGAACAACTTAAATAAAATCTCTATCTACCATATAAATATATAAAGATGCAACCTACATCTCCGATAAGTAGCTCGGGCATTTGCTACTTTGATGGGCAATTTGCACATAAATGTTTAATTATAGGATAGGAGGGTCGAAATGCACCAATATATAAATGAAAAATTTATTAGAATTCGACACATCTAGTTTTGTTTTTTTATCATAGTTTGGAAACATGGTACTTGCAGGATAATAATTCTCATAGTGGTCTCATTGAAAGATGCGAAATTGCATTGGACTCATTGGCTATATGGTATTGCTCCCTCACATTTATTTTTCTTTCATTGTTTTTTCAAGCGTAAACAATTGATGTTTTTGGTAATCGATTATGGCAATAACCTTTTCATTAATTATCGAGCATTTAATTTTATGAGTCCCATTGGGTTAAGGAAGGATTAAATTTGTTTTCATTATGAATTTCTCTTTTCCATGCAAAGTATGTCAATTTTAGGGTGGGTATTCATGATATCTCTTGGCTTTAATGTCACGCTGCCAAAGTCGGTTATATTTCGTTTGAGGAGATGATTTATAATATTAAAGGAATCGTAGAGTTTTATTTTGTTTTATCTTAATGATGAATTACGAATTATAATCCCAAAATTTGATTTAAATGTCTCTTACACAATCATTGAGTGTAGAAATACTCTCTCCTCATACATAGTATTGTTTTTACTTAATATCATGCTCTAGTTGTGTTGTATTCAGTGTTAGAGTAGGAAATGAGCTTAGTCTTTGGGAACCCAAAAGTTTGCACAATTTCTTTGTGATAATGGTGACCCTGGTTTCATTCATAATATCCTCTATGTTTGCCATTGCTATTATTCTTCTACGAAATGTCATAAGTTATGCATTCACAGAAGGGAAGGAAGTAGCAAATGTTGTATCAGAACTTGCTCCATTACTTGCAGTCTCTATTATTCTCAATGGAATACAACCAGTTCTTTCTGAGTTCGTTCTTAATATTGTCTTTAAAAAAATTTAAAGGTTTATCTCATTTTGTTGCATGTTATAAGCTTTCACAATATGTGACTTTTTTGTTTGTATTTGTATTAGCAGAGAAGTGTTTTCTGAACCATAAATATTTGAAAGTGTTATTAATGATATACATATATTAAGTTTTACACATTTAATAATTTATTTGTTTGTAATATATATGATTACAGTGTGTGGCATGTTGGTTGTGGATGGCAAGCTCTTGTGGCTTATATCAATGTGGGGTGCTATTATATGATTGGGCTACCCATCGGGTGTTTATTAGGCTTCAAATTTGACTTTGGAGTGAAGGTTAATGGGCTTTATTATGTGAATGAGTTAAAAAAATATTAGTTTAAACTTAATATGAAGTTCATTTAATTTATATTTTTAGAAAAAAATACTTCTTTGCTTTATAATATGTTACTTTTTGGTTTAAAGAATTTTCCATTCAATTCAGGGGAATTTGGATGGGGATGTTAGTGGGCGCATTTACAAACTCTAATTTTATCAAAGTGATTACCTTAAAGACAAATTGGACAAAAGAGGTAGGATTTATAATTTATGTAACATAGTTAATTGAGTAAAAATAAATAGTTTGAAAAATTATAATATATTTTTAATTAATTATTTTATATGTTTGTGTATCTAGGTTTACAAATAAATCATTCAATAATATTAGATGAGATGATTACCTTGTATTGATATTAAATCTGATTTTTATAAGAGATATAATCTTTTTGAAAATATCATCATTTTTTCTTTATCTCTATTTAAATTTTATGCGGAATATAGACAATATTATATGCTTTGCGATAGTTGATGATATTTTTCCATGAACTGAAAGTTTCTCTTCAATATTTACATATATATTCAAATTAAATTCTCTATATACCTATCTTCCCCCTTCTCTTTTTTTCCCTACACACATTTTGAAACAACCTCTTAGTTTACATAAAATTCATTTTAAAAAGAGCTAATATAAATTATGTATATCCATATTACTCTCTCTATTGTTGTTATTTTGAAAACTCTCTAAGTACACACCCATGTTGAAATAACCTCTCCTACACACTTATTTTAACATGAATTAAAATAAATTATTTACAACTATTTTACTCTCTATACCTATTATACCCATTTAAAAATAAATTCAAAAGATTGTAT
Organism: Taxus wallichiana var. yunnanensis; assembly: GCA_018340775.1. NCBI lineage: Eukaryota > Viridiplantae > Streptophyta > Pinopsida > Cupressales > Taxaceae > Taxus > Taxus wallichiana. The sequence goes on from CM031237.1 coordinate 206,149,145, forward strand.
ATACTTGCCAAGTGGTGCTTATATGTTTTAAACTTGTAACTTCATATAAAAAAACTTAAATACATTAACCAATTCACATTTAAGTTGCTATGAAGAACAAAATTGATGATATAACCCATATTCATGATATATGAATATGTCCACATGTTAATTCACCTTCACATATATTTTAAATATTAAGAGTTACCCAAATCTGGGACCTTTGGAAGAAGAAACTTAAAAATTATACCTATAATTTTAAGCTATTTTTTTAGATAAAGGGTAAATGGTAGTTTGTTGATCGGGATCCTACTCAAGAACAAAGAAGGCTTAAAATCCGAGATAAAACCTTAACCACAACAAGTAACAAAAGAGGGACAATGGTCAACATCGAAAAGAAGAAAATAGCTAGGAGAATTGAATTTCTTGTAGCATTTTTTTTTTTATGCATTGTTTTGCAACCATCTATAAGATCCTTAACAGAAGCATAACTTTAATAAATTCAATTGGGTGATATGCAATGATGTTCAAAGGAACATTTTCCTTAGCCACTTCATGACTTTTCTTTCAAATTTTTTGTTAACCTCGGTTTTCAACATTTGATTTCTCCTTGATTCCTTAAATCGATATTTCTCTAAGTGGTTTTTCATGCACCGAGTCTACCAAATCCTCAAAATTCTCCTTTGATTCTAAATCTCCCTTAGCATCAAGAAAGAAATGTACTAGGAGAGCATTTTTTCACCAAGTGGCTTTCTCATTCTTACACTTTACCATCACATAACAAGTAGTGACGTGTCTCCAAAAGAATCATATTCTGATTTGAAAGGAAAAATTTAATAATCGAGAGGTTAGGTCCAAGTTCTATTTTGAAATTTTAGCTCAATGTAAGTTAGGAGGTTAAAATCAAGCAGGCCAGGTGTTAGCTCAATTGGCTTGCTCAATTTTAAGATATATTTATATAAGAATTTAAAATGAAATTAAGAAAGAGAAAAAATAAATAACTAGTTGATATGTCATGTGATAGTTTTTGTTATGTGGATTCGTTTTATGCATGCGATGATACCAAACTTATAGACAAGAAAAATAATTGAAAACAAAATCTATAACAAATGAAAAAGTGTGAATAATAAAACAAGTTAGAGAGTAGATAAAAATTGAAAATAGATTATGTTAACTCTCGAATATACACAATTACAACCAAGTGACGGAAAATAATTTTTTTAACATAATAAATATAATATGTAAAAACATAAAATAAAATACTTCGTAAGTGAATCTAAAAATACCAAATTCGACCACTTGAATGTCGAGATATTCTACTCATTGAAATTGTGAAGAGATAGAAAATAATAACATCACTTGAATAAAAAGCATTTAATTCGTGTTACACAATCCACAAGAATCAAACTCTATATTCTCAATGAGGAGTATCAAATCTAAAATATGATTGATCGCAAATGATCAATTTTACACTTCCTAATTCTTTCTCAAAATAAATTAAATCAAGCATTTCATTTTTCTACCCACTAAGATCTCTAAAATCATGTTTGATCACAACTCACTTCTAGTATTAGAATATTCAAAACATTGAATGAGAGAACCTTTGAGAAGTGATCATCAAATATAATATATGATTATGTGATTAAATAAGATCTCAAAAAGACATATCTACACATCTCATAGGTACTCTAAACTTAAGAATGCTCAATTCATTGAATGCAAATGTATGGACTTGTTGAAAATCATCTAGCTAACTAAAATAGCTATATGATAATTTTATGTGTGAATAGCCGATCAAATATGTATCCAATCATTTTGAAAAATGTCGCATTGAACAATATTCCTCTTCAAGATCATTCCAACAATAATAAAACCACATATTTGGATCATATATAGCAGAAATTATCTAGTATATCTCATATTGATACCAATGGGTCCTAATGTGACACATGACATCTTCTTAAAATCTTTCATAGTTGACATGTATTGTCTTCATGAGAGCCTCCTCTTGATTGTGTCAGCCTCTAGGTTCTCCACAAATTCACTAATCCATGGAATTATAAATTCTACTTTAACTCTCAATGAATTCATTTTTCAATTTTCACCCTAGTTTGACTTGTGAAGTGATCTCGAAATATTTAAAAGATGGAGCAATGTGGAAAATTTTAGCATCTTAAGAATATCCTTTCCATGGAATCATAAATTAGATTATTGGTGGCCTTTATAAAACAATTTATAAAGGCACTATGCCACGTGGTGAAAACCCACAAGTGTTGCACTATAATCCCTATCAGATCCATTTTAAGTTATTGGTTATCTCTATGAACCAAGCTCAAAATAGTTTTCAAATAAATTTTTTTGGGAAATTTTCTCTCTATAATTGGATTGTTGCATTATAAATCCTTTTCAGTTTAATAAGCCACATTTCATATTTTATTTATTTTGTTTTTAGGACAAGAATCCATAAGCTTTCTATTAAATATATATCCCAAAATATCTAAGGTATACCATATGATGTTTGAAGCGTAAGGAATCAATTGGATAGGCCTATAAAAAATTATAATAGTAAGGGATTTAAGGATGGGCTTGTGAGGAAGTTGTCTTAGGTTATGTGTCACCACTAGATTCCTTGAAAGAATTGAGAAGCACATAAACAAAGATAACTTTGACTAGGATATTTGAAGAAGTGTCGGGGTCATGAACATGGAGAAATTGTAGGGTAAAGCTCTATTGGATTATTTAATGAGAAAAATAAGGGTGAGGTAAAACTAAATTTAAAGGTTGTCTTTTTCTCAATATTTTTGCATTTGATTTGGCATATGACTCCTACACATTGAGATTGAGTATATGTAGCATCCACTAGGCACATCACTTTTCATGAGAATCACATAGGCACACTTAAAATCTCTTGTGGCGTTTTCTTGAGTTTAATTTAATTTTCCTAATCCTTTATGTGTTCCCTCTTTTTCCTATTTTCTATTATATTAATTGTATTTACTAGTTCAATAAATATTTTCAAAGAGGAAAATACATATTAAAGTTTAAGTGAATTGCGCAAAATGATGCAAAGAAAACTAATACATATTACAACCAACCATAATATATTTTATAAAACCAATGAATGGTAGAGTAAATTTATATCCCTTCCTCATGATTGTTTTCCATATAATCATCCTTGATGAGATAATAAAAATCATGATAAGGAATGACTTTTTTTTCCCTTTGAACCTATTCTTCTCAAAAATTCTAAGGCAATGAAAAAGGTATGTCTAGACATTATTCATCATCATCACTCTATTTCCACAATGAACACAATCTTGGGATGATTATTTCTTTAAATTTGATTCTACTTCATGTTTATATAAGTTCATGTTTATTGGATTCTCCTAACTAGCTCTCAGGGATACCCATCTAATAGAGGAAGGCACTCTATAATTAATACCTTTGTTTGCATCTAAAGAATTCAAATACTTTTGTTTGAAATGAGGACTTGAAGTCATAATTTTATATCCAACTTTGATTATTGTATATGTTGAGATATCTTCATTTACATTGTATAAATAATTCTCAAGTTATATGTGATGTGATTTTACTATGAAATGAAATGTATGGAAGGATAATATTTCTCTCAAATAAATAAGAAATATTAATAAGAATAAAATAACAAGTCTCCATTAATGCAAGCATAAAACAATTTTTCAAAATAATAAAAATCATCATATTTCTTTCATATACAATTTCTCTTCTGGTTAATATCAATTTATCTTCTTCAAGATCTATTATTGCAATTATTATATACTAGGCTAGTTCTTCAGTAGTAAAGTGGAATTCATCATTAGGTTCACCTATAGAAACTAAAAATATATTCTAGGTAAACCTCTTCAACAACTCTATATCTTACATATATTATGAATAGTAATTTTGGTCATACAACTCTACATCAATTACAATTTCTTGTTTCTTCAACCTTGGATTCCCTAATCTCTCTTCATTACAATGTTTACATGAGAAACATTTTTAACCTATTCTTTTTGAGAAGAATAGGTTCAAAGGAAAAAAAAGTCATTCCTTATCATGATTTTTTACTATCTCATCAAGGATGATTATATGGAAAACAATCATTAGGAAGGGATATAAATTTACTCTACCATTCATTGGTTTTATAAAATATATTATGGTTGGTTGTAATATGTATTAGTTTTCTTTGCATCATTTGCGCAATTCTAAGCCAATGAAAAAAGGTATGTCTAGACATTATTCATCATCATCACTCTATTTCCACAATGAACACAATCTTGGGATGATTATTTCTTTAAATTTGATTCTACTTCATGTTTATATAAGTTCATGTTTATTGGATTCTCCTAACTAGCTCCCAGGATACCCATCTAATAGAGGAAGGCACTCTATAATTAATACTTTTGTTTGTAATGAGGACTTGAAGTCATAATTTTATATCCAACTTTGATTATTGTATATGTTGAGATATCTTCATTTACATTGTATAAATAATTCTCAAGTTATATGTGATGTGATTTTACTATGAAATGAAATGTATGGAAGGATAATATTTCTCTCAAATAAATAAGAAATATTAATAAGAATAAAAGAACAAGTCTCCATTAATGCAAGCGTAAAACAATTTGTCAAAATAATAAAAATCATCATATTTCTTTCATAATTTCTCTCTTTCTTGGTTATCTTTCATATACAATTTATCTTCTTCAAGATCTAGCAGATTATTGCAATTATTATATACTAGGCTAGTTCTTCAGTAGTAAAGTGGAATTCATCATTAGGTTCACCTATAGAAACTAAAAATATGTTCTAGGTAAACCTCTTCAACAACTCTATATCTTACATATATTACGAATAGTAATTTTGGTCATACAACTCTACATCAATTACAATTTCTTGTTTCTTCAACCTTGGATTCCCTAATCTCTCTTCATTACAATGTTTACATGAGAAACATTTTTAACCTATTCTTGAAGGGGTTCTAAATAAATCATATAAGATTTTCTTTCTAAATGAAATTATACGTTTGAACATTTTCCTAAGTTATATTTCTTACATTCATTATTAGTTCAAATATCTTTCATGTAGGTCGACCTTTAGACTAATATATTCTTCTTCCTCTATCATGATTTCAATTTTATACCTTTATGAAATCAATGACTTTTCAATTTCTTCATTTTTCATTAAGGTAGAAAATATAGTTATTTTTCACTAAGCATTATTAAGGGAAAAAAAATGGATTCTCTACCTTTAGTTAATTCATGTGTATTTGGATCTACGAAGTATTTAGGAATCAGTTGAAATAATTTATGAAGCTTCTTCTTTAGCTAGTAGAAATAATTTTGGAACAATTTTTGCTAAAATTTCAAATCAAACATTAAGCATGTTTATCAAAAAGGATGGAAAATATTTAGGATGACATGTTGGTTTTTTGCATCTCTTGAATTACTAGTTCCTTGAAAGCTATATTCTTTAGAAAATGTTGTAACAAGGCTTTAAATCTAAATCAATGAGCTTGTTTCTATAGATTCTATTTGGGGTGCTTTGGATGGGCCTAGGAGATTGATACCTTAGAACAAATAAAATTTTGAAAATTAGAGGTCTTATAATCTTAAATTTGAATTGAAAATATGATCCATTACATTTCTTTTGATTATGTTTAGATACTCCATGAGTGATATTATTTCGACATATTATTTGAGATGGTTATCCATCACTCATAATTTATCCCATGTTGTAACTAATTGATAACTCAAATATGTGAACTGGTGTAATATTATTCATTGAATATAATAAATGAGAAAAGTTAGGGTTATATGTTCTTCCATATAAATATGGATTATAAATAGATAGGTTTTCCGCATCATGTAGGATATCGTATATTGGGATAATATAACCATCTCTAATGATTGTACGAATGGATTTTAGAGCTATTTTTATTATAAACATATCCATTCATTTTAATATAATATTAATGTATACCAATTAATATATAAAACAAAAGGCACAATATAATATCACACCCCATAATCAATAATTCACTTGACCGGTGTAAAACCACTTTATATAACACATACAATATCATCTAAACTTTCTAATAATAAAAAATTAAAACTTATAAAATATTTAATATTACAAAAAAGTTAAAAACAAAAAAACAAAAAAACCAAAAACAAACAATGTTCCATAGCCATGGAAATTTAGTCTCATTAGATATTGAAAAATTTGAAAGAACCATTTTTCTTTAAAAACAATTGAAATCCTTAAGAAAGGAGGACAATATATTCTTTAAAGAGCAATTTGGGCTTCTTAGAACACGTGCAGTATCAAAACTATACATGTTTTACGTAAAATATCATATGAGTAATATACCACCTAAATGTCAACCATAAAAATAGGAAAAAATATTTGTCATTCAAAGGATTGCACTTAAAAAAAAAGTCAATTTTATTCATAAGAAGAATTTACATCTTAATGATTGTTCTTAATCATAAACATTTAACATATGGAATCCTTATGTATTTGATCTTTTAATCTTACCTGATGCAGCAAAAACTCTTCACGTTTATTTCATATTCAATTCAATAATGGGTATTCATTCAAATGTGTGACTTGTAGTTTTGAAAAACCCTTTATAAAGAAGTTGTTATCGTACTCCTAGGGTTGTCAATATCTACCTATATTAACTCTATTCTATAACATGGATCTGAAAATGAGGAGAGAGACACATAAATGTGGAGATGATACACCAAGATAGTTTGGTGTTTTATGACTCCTTCCTGTATTGATGATTGACATAAAATGTAAGGACATGAAAAATAGTTGAATAACATAATGTATGGCAAAGAGTAAGAGGTAAAAGTGATACACAATATATAATAGACTTAAAAATAACTACAATATTTTTTTGTTAATCTTTGAATAATTGTTGAATATATAAAGTTATAGCCAAGTGAAGAATTTTTTTAATCATGTTTTATAACTATGTGATGAGAGTCTTCATTATAACTAAGTGAAGAAAGTATTGATTATGATTATATTTTGATGATCCTTTTGGTAAAAATGATATGAAATGAAATGTAGCTAAAAAGGGTCCATACGGGAATTTCAATCGAATTGTTCGAATGTAGAGAGACTCTTTCTACATATAAAAATGTGAAGATTTGGAATGATAAGAAAATAAGATAGAAACAACTTAATTCAAGCCACTTCCATAAATATACCATCCATATTCTAGTGCAAAGAACTAAATCTAAGATATAATTTATCATTTAAAATGTTTGATTCTACATCTCCATACATTTTCACGAAGATACGAACTCAAGATTTTTTTGTTTCCAACATAGCTCTATAAAAACTGTTTTCATCCCATATCCAAGGCATTACTACTTTCGCAAAATTTAAAATATGGAATTGGAAGCACTTTACGAAGCAATCAAATGTAATATCGACTCCGTATTTTATTGGGACCTTACAAGTCATATTCTACACATCAAGAGGCAATGTGAACCATTGAAATACTCAATTTATTAAAATCACGGAGTTGTTGAAAATCATTTAATTAAGAGAAAAATCAAAGAGACTTGTAAATGGAATTACACCTCAAATATTCAAATATGAATCAAGTCATTTTGAATATTATCTAATTTGAAATATATATTCAAAAGCATTCCATCGAGAATAACACCACACTATCGGCCATTTCTCACATGTAGGTCATCATCAAATTATTGGGACCTAGTGGGACATATAACATCCTCTTGGAGTATTTCATAGTAAACATGTGGTGTCTTCATATATCTTAAAATATTGTATATTCGAAACCTCTTATTTCTCGGTGACGTTTTACATCCATGTAGACCTATGAGATTATGAATTCTAGTTCACTTCTCAATGAGTCCATATTGAATAGTGCCTCCACCTTGACTTGTGAACTCACGTTGTGTATTTCTTCGATGGATTACACTACGTTGCGAGAATCTCATAAAAGTGTTTATTGATGTTGGGACAACAATTTAAAAAATGATTCAATTGAGAGGATCCTTTCAGAATCCCTTGCCATATGCATGAACTAATCTTATAAGATTATGTCAATTGTCTCAATCTTATATTCCATTTCCTCGTAGAGAACTTAAACTTGTTGACCTTTTCCATCCTTGGCTACATGGTTGTGTCATAAGATCAATTTTATTTTAATATTTTATTGTTTTCATATTTTAAAACTTACTTAATCTCTATGAACACTTGAGACTATTGATATGTCCCGAATAATCTACGAAATTGAAGATATGAAATGAACAATGTTAGAAATAGATAATTTCTCTCATCTACGCATTTGCTATTTTAAGGAAAAGTAAAAAAGCAAGTTGTTTTTCTATGCATAGTTTGATTTTAAATAGATGCCCCTATTTAATGGAGAAGATCCTTTCGAGAATCCCTTGCCACATGGATGAACTGATCTTATAATATTATCCAAAGTGTCTCAATCTTAGAGTTCATTTCCTCGTAAAAACTTAAACTTGTTGACATTTTCTATCCTTGGCTGCGTGGTTGTGTCATAAGATCTATTTTATGTTAATATTTTATTCTTTTCATATTTTAAAACTTACCTAATCTCTGTTAACACTTGAGACTATTGAGATGTCCAGAATAATCTAGGAAATCGAGGATATGAAAATGAACAAGATGGAAGGAATTTTAAGAATTCGCCAGCCATTAAATATCATGCAATGTTTGAGAAGTTCATGAACAAAGAGAAACATGGTGATGTTTTTTTATAGAAAAATGGAACCAAGAGCAAAGATGAAAGACAAGGTTGAGCCTTAAATACCATTTTTATGAGAAAAAAAGTGGATGAGATAAAAGTAAAATTAAAAACTGATTTTTCTTCAACAAATATTTCAAATAAAAATACAAATTTTCAAAAATGAAATAAAAACTTGTAATCAAACTTTCCCTTATAATTTTTTGAATACAAACATTATGTTGTGGATATATAATAAAAGATGTTTTGTGCTCAACATTTTAAAAATGCTTTACTTTTTTTTATCATAAAATAACATATCTGACCTTATTAAATTAACATTTTGTGTGTTTTATCAATTTCATTAACTTATTTATCAATGATTACAGAAAATATCAAAATTTGAGTTATAATGTCTTGACATTATTAATCAAATTTTGTTACATTATAATGCTCATGCTAGGTGGAAAGTGCTTCTCAACGCCTGTCTACTTGGGATTCTTAATCTAAATATGTGAATTGAGAACATTCAGTAAACAACAAGGTGATACATTATAATCTCATAATCAATTATTATTAAATATTACATCAAAGGATGTAATCACACTAAATTTTCATTTTCACTAACATTCATTTTTTTTTTTTTGACACAGGCTTGAGAAAGATTTGTCCCTTTCCGGTGAAAACTTATTTGGTCCATGCTTTCAAAAGAAGTGAGGGACTGCACTTTGGATGTCCACTATTTCATGGGTTTAAATCATTATTATATTATTTGTTGCTTTTAATAATATGCGTCAATTGCCAAGATTTGTTTTCATTATTATATAATTATATTTGGTTTAGACTGTAATTGTCAAGGAAATCAACAGTCTTAGAAACAAGTGACTTTGGTAATTACTTTACCTTTATAACTGAAGCGACGGTATACAAGTGAAGCGATGGTATATGGTGCAATTTAGTTAACTCTAAGAAGTTGACAACTCAAATTGTTCTTTTTCTTTGAAATGAAAGTAGAGCTTGAGTTTAAAGACCATTTCTATTTCTTTCAAATGAACATTTACTCTTAGTTGAAAGACCTTTGAAATTTAGTCACGGATAGCTCAATAATATATAGCTCGGGCAAGGTAAAATTTTCCTAAGCATTTTTTAATAAGAAAAGCAAATTTATTTATGATACCCACAAAATTAAATAAGGGGGTAATCATTTAAGAATATGACACACAAAATTTCTATAGAATTCATGAGGAATAAGTTCTTGTGAGTGTCGTGTATACTCTAAGCCTTTATTATACTCATATATTCCTTAGAGATTATTTGGAGAAATTTCTAACAAGTTTTATCTACACTCTAACAATTATATTTAGAGTTTTAGAACTGTCGGAGAACGACTATATTATCAAAAACGTCGTAGAGATGCTTCATATTATGTGTACATTTGTTTATTGAAATTATGGTTTAAAAATAAAAATTATTAATATTATTGTTTTTCCACCTTAGTTTTTCTCAGTGTGTAATTTATTGTAAATATATGATCTAGAATAAAGTGGGAAATCAATGGACAACACCTTAAATTTTAGAAATCTAATGTGTTATAAATAGATGTTATTTGATTACAGCAATTGTAACATAAACTAGCATATCAAAAATTCAAATAAACTATCCATCAAAGACTTGAATTAACATATATTTTGTTATAATTTTTAAGAATATAATTTGTTACTTCATTGAAATGAAATGTATGTTTTAATATCTATAAGAATTTATGTGAGTTTATTATCTCTACAATGCAAAATCATTCTATGAGCATTTTTGTTTATGAATAGTATTCTAGGTGTTTGTGAAAATTGTGAACATAACATTAATATTGTGTGCATGGAAGAATATTATCTATTTAAAGGATATTATCAAGATTCAAGCATGTTTTAAAGAAAATGTAGTATGTTAGCAGTCACCCTCTTGAGATCAAATGATCCATTTATTTGATTGTGATGGAACGCATACACTTAATGCAAGAGTAATTTTTGATACCACTTGCTAGAAATTTACTTGTTAGTTGTTAAAATGTTGTAATGGTTATATAATAGATGATATGCAATGATTGAGAGCTTGTTTCAAATTTATGACATTGATAGATTACTTGCCAAGAGTGAAAATTGTGATGTGGCAACCATTTTCTAAGATAAAGGGTGATCAATGAGCCTTTTAGAATGTTATTGTTAGGAAAGTAATATATGGATAATGTTTTGAACTAAGTGTTAGAAATGTAGTTAGGTAGAATTTTTTTGAAAGTAGGGAGTTCCAACTCTATGATGGAATAAAAGCTATATATCCTCCAAGTGTGACATATGTTCGTTAAATCCAATCGTTGAGACTAAGTGAAATTAGTCGATATGATATTTAGATAAAGATGTATGTCAAATATAATTGTTCAAAACTTATATCACGCTAAAAAACTTGGTCATAGAAAATATGAAAAAAACCTTAATGAACATACAACATTTTTTAGAAAAATGAAGCTTTAACATTCCTATCATTATATTCATTACACCTCATAAAGGTTCAAGTGATAGTTTATTTTTCATATTTCTTGTTTAAGGGTATGTGTTTTGGTTTTTATATCATTGATTATGACTATGGAGATTCTTTCCCGTGATAATGTGTAACGCCGCGAAAGTAGTGACGCCACGCCCCGGCGGCAGCGACGACGATGACGCCTCGAAACAACCATTCGACCTAAAGAAGCGACAATTTTTTTAAAAATTGGGTGTGCCCGTATACAGGCTCGAAACTGCAATTCACGATAATGCTTCAAAAGGTCAGAGATATTTGAATTTATCTCATTCGACGTTTCACAGCGATAAGTAGGGTCGTCATACGGAGTTAACTAGTCTAAGGTCTGATAATATCGAGATAACAATATTTCTGAAGGTTAGCCCTAGAATATGATATAATTTATTTCGAGGTGAAAACACTATCCACTCAATTTTTATTTTTATTTTTATTTTTTATTTTTTTATTCTGTTATGTCGTGTTATCCTCTGATTTAATACATTATAACATATATAATTATAAATATATATATGTATATATATAAATATATACAAGGGAATCACACATTACGGTATACACTCGGCACTGATTTATTTTATTGCATTGTATGATTTTAATATGTTTCGATATACATACTACCTAGTATGATTATTATATGAAAGTTTTGTTACAATTCATACCACTTATTATCTTATATAGTATTTAATACTTTGCTGGCCTAACTAGATATCCTTGTTTTTCATTAACTTGCAAAGTCCAGCATTTCAAACTTAGCTTAAATGTTATGGTTGGGGCGATGGGTGACTCAACCAACTCCTGGCAACCATAATGACTCCTCTCCATGCGTGCAAGCAACACAACCTGGTCACGACTTTCAATTAAACATTTAGATTTTGCAAATCTTACGCCTCCTCTTGGTCTGTCTACCTGTTTGGTCTGCCCCGGGCCGTGTGAAGAGCATGGCCGTTGCATTTGAAGGAATTTCATGGAACGAAAGATCCTCCATTTAGATTTGTGGTCATGGATTTCAACACACATAAATTTTTGAAGAATATCTGTGCATGCGTGAAGTTTTAACTTCATCGTGAGTTCATATTGGTGTAGCGAAACATTTCCTGCATAAGTTTCTTCTACATGGCAATTGGAGGCTGTGCAGAAACATGTGTAAAATCTCCACTAAGTCATCCATAATCTATCCTTTTATATTTTTATTTGTTGCACTCTGTACTAACGTGGAGTATTGTCGGAGAGAAATAATTAATAGTGTTTTATTCTGCATTCAGTCTACCATCAGGCACATAACAACGACTAGAAATAAATAATTAAAAAAATATTGATCTGGTAATTTGTGGGATGTTTGGACAGCAAAAGGAGAAGGTTTTGAAATTCTACATGGAAGAGATTTGGTGGTGTAGGGCGTTTCTGGATCTTTCAAATTCCATCCACCTACACTTTACCTCTAGTGACCTACACTTTACCTCCAGCGACTTGCAAAGAGGTAATTTCTTCATGAAATGTTATATCATCTGTTGTTGTGTGGAGGAAGCTTGGTTTGGAAGCGTGGAAACAGGTGAGGAGGATTCTAAGCAAGATACAGGCAATATATCAGGCTTTTTTCCCTGTTCTCCTCGCCCCTGGCCACGCATGGTACAAGGAGGCAAAAAAAAAGGGTCCTGGGCACGTGGACAGCCAGGTAGTGGAGGCACACCAGCAAGCAGGTCATCCAACTATGTTGTTAACTGCCCAGCATTGCCTGCGTCCCCAAATTCGGGTTTCTCCTTTGTGAGATTTTTTTTCAAAACGATAGGGGAGATGAAAGGCATTTAGGACAGCGACCTGTCCAGCCATGCTGTTAACTATTCAGTATTGAATGCATCCTCAGATTCGGGGTTCTCCTCTGCGAGATTTTTATCAAATTCGATTTGGGGATAGTGAAGATGGGACCCGGTGAAAATTAGTATGTTGATTCTCTACGGAAGGCTCGCCAGGGAAAATATACAGTCCGTGGAAACAAGGAGGTCTTCTAAAAGTGGGTCTGTTTCATGCCAGAATATTAATGAAGCACAATTTGTTTTGCAAAGGACAAGGGTAGTTTATGTGTAGGTTTGTTTATAGATTTCATTGGCATTATTTATTGACTAATTAATATGAAGGAAATAATAATAGTATGTTGTTATCTAGTGAAATCCTATAATAGTAATCCGTTAGTCTTCATATTACTTAAACATGGATAATAATTAAAATATTAGTTTCCTTTTAAATGAAATGTGGTAATGAACTTATTAAGCTAGAAACTTTGCATTAGAATTTCTTTCACGTGTAATAAGTAGGAATGGATCTACACTAAGTGTGCAAGGGAAAAGATTTTATATTATGTATGCAACCAATTATTTATAAACTACTTTTATCTATTTTACAAGGATAAAGATTGCACCAATATTCCCACTTTTCATTATATATCCTTCAAGTAATTAAGGAAAAATTTAATATGTATTTTTGTAAAATTTCCCAACACCCTTCAAGAGGGTTCCAAAATTACTTCCATTAAGGTTTAAAGCAAGAACTACTAACATGTAAACAAGATTAACATACTCATGAGAGGTTCCAAGTCAAGTAAGAAGGAGAATAGATAGATTGTCATCCTTTCAACTTTTGATTCCATCTATATTACATGCTTATTATTGGAATTAAAAAAACAACTTTCATTCAACATTTGTTACAACACTTTCTACTTCATGTGGAAACAAATTTGCAATAATGTAAGCTAAAGAAAACAAGGCAATATTACATTTTTCCTCCACTCAAGGTGGGTAAATACATGATGTTTTTACATTGTCAACAACAAGGTTCTTGTGCTCCAAGGTGTTCTTCATCCATGCTCCAAGTTCCAAGTATTTCAAATCACAACCAAGATAGGGGGAGAGGCAACACTCTCCTCCCAACCAAAACTCAATGGAGAAGAGAAGCAATCTCCTCCATTGACCCCCGAGCCCCAAACACAACACAATGAAGGGTGGTCTCCAACTCAAGGCAACAACACTTGCTTCCACAATACAATTTTCTTCACAACATTCAAGGTTAAAAAGAAGAAACAAAAAGGAAACACAAATAACACAATACTTTTCACAACAAGGCTTTCATCCAAACCACAAGAGATGGAACTATGGGAAAGTTTTCCTTATGCCTCCCCATTGAGATGAGATGCCCATCCAAACCCTCCACAATAAAACTCAAGCCCCTATGACTCTTATGCCTCCCTCAAGTACCCCTTTTTCCTCCCATACTCTTATGCCTCCCTCCTCTTATGGCTCCCTCAAAGACAAGGTAAGAATGTGAACATTCTTACCCAAGATGGGCATCCCTCTCAAACTCCCTCCACAATATCCTATTCTACTCTTATGCCTCCCCCATGAGTTTTCCCATAGACCTCTCCTACACTACACATTAAGCATTCTATCCATTTTTCACAATACACAAAAGTAAACATACATTTTTCACAAATTTAGCATAGAAACAACAACAATATGAAAGAAAAAAGGGAGAAGGTTTCCTACCTCTCCATTGGAGAAGCCTAAACCAAGAAGCTTTGTCCAAGCTCCTTATTTTCTCTTTCTCCCAATTCTTTTCTCTCCCCAAAAGAAAATAACAAAAAGAACTCTCCCACAAAACCTCCAACCCCCTCAACAAGAGAGGAAGTTTCCATAAATAGACAAAAGGGAAGAGTGAGGGTGATGTGGCTCCTTGTAGGATGCCACATCACACATCCTCAAGACCACCTCCCATAGTCAACTCAACTCCCAAAACACAATAAATGGGTGGTTGGGTTGAATGACATCTCTCATCCACATCCATCCCTTCCCATGTGTCTTAAGGCACAATTAAATGCAAAAAGGAAGACAAGTGCACTCCAAAGTCACATTTCCCTTCCCAAAACAATAAATAATCCCCTTTTTGGCTTCCCAACCCATAGATATGGTTGGTAAGGGGTTTTGGGAAGTGTGGGACAAGTTCAACTTGTCCCACAAGTCCCCAAAATTGCCCTAAATCTCAAATTCGAGATTCAAAGGATTTGGAGTGGTCAACACTCAAAACAAGCATTCAATACATGAGGAAAACACAAGGCTCAAGGAGCCAACCATCAAAATTAATTACACCCACTAGACTTCCCTCCAAACTTAAAAAAATTAAACAAGATATTACATTAATCTAAACATACTTAGCAAAAGTAATAATAAAAAAACATCACAAATGAAATCACCTACTAAAGTAAGTTAAAACAAGTAATTAAAATTCTTACCCCCTTGGTCACATTAGAAAATTTCCCCCTCATGGAAATTTTTCTTAACACATAAAGAACAAGGGTAACACAATACAATTCACTAGTTGCCTTGACGACCAAATGTTGTAACCACCCGACATCCTGTTGTGTTTGGTTCCCAATCCCCCTCATGGTTGTGATCATGTTGTGTTTCCTGCAAAATACAAAATACCTCCTTCGGCCTTGCGGCCATGTCAAAATGTCCAAAATAACCATATGCATGAAATTCATTAACATCTATACGTAATTCAATTATCCATTATTTCAAGGTTTAAATCACAACTTAATTATGCATTCCATCATTATCCAAAGTTATAGTAATGTAAATTCAACAACTACATTCTACTTATCATGGCGAAGAAATCCAATGTTAGAACACATGCAATATATCCATATAAAAAAATAATATCGGTATCCAATAGTCTGTCCATGAGCCAGTGTGGACCATACAGAAAACAAAATCCAATCATAACCCAAATGCATCTACTCACAAAACATCCTGCTAATCAACGTAAGTATAAGTCATATCCATATCCAAAAGTCTGCATAACTCAAAATGATAATCAACTAAGTGTCACAGGGAAGTGGGCATTACATAATGCCTCAAGTAAAAGTAGTGAAGTGTAATCTTAAGTCTTGTGTGGTGTTATCTTGAATTAAGTTTGAAACCATGAGGAGATTATCTTGAGTATGGTTGCTAAGAAAAGGTATTAAAATGTAATTCCCTAAAGCAAGAAACAAAGTAATATAAGAGAGAGAAATAGAGTTTGATCTAGTAGTTCTGAGGATGTTAATGTATTTGATACTAGGAGGTTCTCTACCTACAGGGGAGTAAGATTTTGTCATCACGGGGACACAAGTTTAATCACGCTCTTCCAAAGTGTAAAGTTGAAAAGGAAGAAATCAAAATATGAAATAAGTATATAGACTTGACGATGAATCATGAAGTTTTCTCCAAAATTTAAGTTATTTCTGATAAATGAGCCATGTTCTTGAGAATCTATGTCTATGGAAATGATTATTCTATTCAAGGTCGGAAGATCTATGAATAGTATGTTCAATACATGATGATACTATGATTCTTAAGGATTGAATCCATCCAAGTTGTATCCTTCAAACTTAGTTACAAAGCTATGATAGTTAGATAGCCTTTGCGGTGTCTCAAGAATGTACATGTATGTGAATATTGATAGACATGTATGAAGCCATTTGGAATAGAATCATGTAAAAAAATTATGTTTGAAATGGATTAAGTGTAAAATGGTCTACGAAATGGTACTAAGACTTAGGAGAACTATGAGTGATTATTAAAATATCATTATCATTGTCTCAAAGTGAGAATACAAGTTGAAGTTGATTGACAGAGACATATTTTGATCAAGAAGACATGTACCTTGTCTCAAAGATAATCCTAATAAACTGTATTAGTTGAAATAAAATAAAGGTGTCTAGTTCTAGGGGGAGCTTGATGACCATGAGAGGTGCTTTGAGAATTCAAATGCTTGAAGATCTATACAACTAAGAGAAGATCCAATTTCTCAATGTCTTGGTTATGATGTAAGGTATGTATAGTCTATGTTGATTATTCAATCAAAGAAAAAACTTTTTTGCATTTCTAACTTTCACTCATCGGAAGAGGTATGTGTTGACATGATCATGGTCTAGATTAGTTTGAGTATGTCTTCATTGTATATAAATATTTTTCTAGAGTCGAGTCAAAATTTTCAAGTGGTGTAAATTTTTCAAGATCGTATCATACTTGTATAAGGTCCATACAAAATTACTAAAGCATTGAGACATACATGAAATTTCACTAAGTAAATTTGAGGATTAAGGTATGATTTTTTTCCTTTTTATAGAAAGTATGAGAGTATAACATTTAGTGTTAGAGAATTGTGAAGAATTGGGAAGATCAAACAAAAGTCTTGCATCCTTATTGGTCCTAGACATTGTTTTAGATCCCAAAGTATAATGTTGAGAAGAGAAAATGTGTAGATCTACTGGTCGAATATGACCTATCAAGGCTAATAGAAGTTGGTTTGTTCATGCATTAGGATTTTAGGATATTAAAAACTTAAAAGATGGAATTTTGAATTGTAGAGATGTTGATTACACAAGTTAGGTGTTAAGGTAATGGTTTTCATGAATGTTCAAATATATGAAGGTACAAAAATGTAGTACGCCATTCTAACAAGGACATTCAATGCGGGGATTAGACCTTGTCCCTAAATTTTTAATAAGGTGATAATACGGTTCATTAGGTAGCGTATATAAGATTTGCAGGTTTAATGTCTAGAGGAGTGAGTTGTGTAGTCATTGTGATCTTGTTTTCTTAGAAATAATGCTAAAGATACTGAGAAAGAGTGTCATGGAAGAGGATTTTTTTACTCATCTATATCACTTAACGCAAGGTAAGAACTTGAAATCTTGTATTTTTCAGTTAGAGAATGGAATTATCTTCACAAGGGGAGCTATAAGGGATTAAACCATGATGTACATGTGGACTTATAGAGCTTGTAGAAGTTTATCCAAGATGCATTGAAGGAGGTTTTTAAGGTGTGTGGTCATAAGTGATGTTATGGAGGTAATAGAACTAGAACTTGAGTTTCTTAGACCAAGATGGATATGTTTAGCATGGATAAAAAAATTGAATAATATCATTTCAAGGGGGTTGGTTTTAGGATCATGTCAAGTCCATGGTTCCTAATGTCAATGTTTGAAGACAAATAAGAGAAAGTGCAATCAAGGGGGCCAATTAAGAAAGTAAGTCAAGTTGTGCATTATTTCCATTGTGCCATGATTGAGTGTTGTAATTTTCCATATCTAATTTCCATTGTATCTTTTTCATAGATGTCAAAGGAGACAAAAACATTATAAACATCGAAATGAGGTGATGTAGGTGTGTTTTTCTTATGGTTGCCATCAATGACAAATGGGGATATTGTTGTTCGTTGTGTGTTATTGTTTTCATTGATGCAATGTATAATGATGGAAATGGGTGTAATAATTTCATGTGAGTCTCCACGAGGTGTCAATCAAATGTAAAACATGAATTTTGATTGGTATTGACATGTTTGGTGTTGTTGTATGTGGACCCGGAGCATGATTCAGTGTGTATGGTCATAGTTTGAGTCCTCCTAAGTTGACTATAGGATGTCATGAGGTCGATAATGGTTGGTATTATGTGAAAAGAGTTTCTAAGAGTCTGTATGAGGTAAAATTGGTCACTTCATGGTTTTTCTTGGTGTGAAGCATTCATTCTACGTATATTCTTAGTTGTAGAGCATGTGGTATGACGGGGAAGCATGATTTTGGACTTGATAAGTATTATTGAATCATGTAGAAGCATGGTGGCTATTTATTTAAGGTGTATGATGAGTTTAGTTTAGTTCTTATAGGGTTGGTGGTGTTTTATGGTCCTTGGGAAGGAAACAAGTGAAGACAAACTAGGATTGCATAGGTAAGTAGCTATGGATAGAGAGTTTCGGAACTATTTGAGATATATGGTGAGTATATATAGTTATAGTAAGTTTTTATGATCCTTCATAAAAGTTTCATGTCATTGTTAATAAGGATTTGCAAGATATGAATTTTTTGGAAAAACTGGGTTTTCTAGAGTGAAGATTTGTGCTAAAAGTTGGCCTTCTGATTCCCATTTTGAATTGTGTTCTCTGTATGGGACCTTGTGGATTTCACGGGTGTTTTTTAATTTATATATTATAATTTCAATAAAATATTATGTTCATTTCATCATCACATGTTTATGAACAAATGTTAAGAAGGTAGACTACTTTGATTAGTTTTAAACCCTAGCTCAAAAACTATAGGAGAGATCTTCATTGTCGGAGCCTAGAATGACGTTTGTTTTCTAGAATGATGATTTTATGCTGTAGAGGAATTCTCCATATTTCTATAAATGTAATATAGAGAATGTGATGATTTTTGGACTCCACTCAAATATGCAAGTTTCGAAAAATTTTAATTTAAGGAAAAGTTGTCCAAAATAGGTTTGAAAATAAATTGAAATTTGTTTTATCCTGTTACTTTAAATATCCTATGGTGGTTTCAGATCATGGTGGATGTCCTAGAGTGAAAATTCTTCCCTATTTATAAATATTGCTCTATAGGCAGTTTTGGAGTAGTTTCGAAATGGACTTGGTTGAAGGCCTTCCACTTGGAGTTGGAAGGAAATATAAGATGTTATGGAAATAATATTTAAAGACATTTATAATGGTATATGTTTTGTTTCATTATGAGGCGATTTGATAGGCCATATATCTTAGTTTGTGAGGAAGAAGGTTTTACATTTTTTGGGATAGGATAGATATGGATAGAAGATGGAGGTAGATGATGCATAAGATGGATTAGTCAATGCTTGCTATCAGTTATAGATTGAATATGGATAAATGTTATATGTGTTGAATTATTTAATAATTCATGAAATTGTAATAAATGGTTTAAAAAAATTGTGTTTCCAAAACTCCTTTCTGTGTAGATCGAGTTTGGTGAAGAGGAAATTTGTTTTGGTTTCTATGTATGGATGTTTCATGACCTATAGAAAAAATTAATTTGATATAAAAGTTGAGATATTTATAATGAGTGGTTACATTCCATATTTGATATGTTCTTGGGTTCTCTTGAGGCCCATATGCGAAGACTCGGTTCCTTGAAACATCTATTTTGAGAAGGATATGAGCCTTCTTTGTAGTATTATGAATAATTTGTTTGGTGAAAGTATAGGAACAACTATGGATGGTATTTTTATGTCATATGTGCCATATATGAGGATTTTGGAAGATTTACTAATCATGGTGATGAGGTTTGTGGTGTTTTATAAATCAAGTGATGGGGTTTTAAGCTATTATTGAGTTTGTTTGGTGTGTTTGAGCATGACAGAGACCTAAATGTGTCCATCATGAATGTTTTATGAATTTAATGATGTATTTGTAAGTTGTATTGGTAGATTGATTTATGACGTACATACTTGTTTCATGTTTTTAATTTGGGAAGCGTATATAATGCATGTTTTGGTTCAAATTTGAACTAGTTGAGTAAGAGGGAAAAATGTGACCTACATGAGAGTTTGAAAGTTGTTAAAGGGCATGAAATCAGAGCTAAAAATTAGTATGAAAATATAAAGAGTGATGAAGAGCTAGTATGAAAGGGTATTTATTCATATTAGTTCATGAAAGATCAAGTTTGAGTGATCTAAGTGAGTGACGATTCGAAGATGGTTTGAAGGAGTGTGAGATAAATTTTTGATCTCCATCATTTTTCAAAGATACAATACTCAAATATATTAATGTTCATACATTTTAGTTGGTTCTTGATCATATTAGGGGTTTGTATCCTCCTTGGGAAGTAGGTTCTTCACTCAATTAAGGGTTGGTGCTCTACTAAAATAGGGGTTGGTACTCCTTTTGAATTTGATTCTTCACTAAATTTATTTTCTTTGTGTAATATAAGTAGATTTTTAGTTGGTTTTCTTCCCCTTTAGGTTTTCCCACTTATATCTTGTGTTCATGTGTACTATTTCTTTGTTGTTTTTATATGATTTGATGTTTCATGATGTTAAATTCACATTAATGGATAGATTGATGTTAATGGTGTATGAAAGTAAATATGAAAGTATTTAAGAGTTTAAAGAATTGATTCAACCCATTCCCCCTCTCGGTTCATTTTTCTTCTAACAAGATGATGGTTTTTTTAGATAGAGGTGTAGATCTAGACACAATTGACCCGTAGGATAATTTCCATAGGGGTTGATGACATTTAGAGGATGCATGTTTTTACTTTAAGGAGCTTGATTATGAAGTATGGAAGGATATATGACTCTATGGTTCTTAGTATGGAATGTTACATGATATTTATGTTCTACATATGTTATGACATGTTTTAAATCATTGATCATAATTGTATTTTTAGGAGGGTAATCTGTATCAACTACATTAGGTGTAACATTATATTACTTTTTAGAAATTTTAGTGAGATCATGATTAAGCATATGATTGCGAGAAGATATTTATATTTTCATTAGCACTGGTTGATGGTTTCATGACGATCCTTCTTTTGATCCATGTCAAGAGATTTTATTACTTCGATCAAAAGCTCGCATGATGATGGCATCATAGTCAAAGTTGGGTCCCAAGAAGAATTTGATGGTATTCGTTTAAAGTGCATGGCAGTTTTCATGTCAATGACCTAATTGGATTACCACTAAAAAATCTTACTCTCATCATGTTGATGAGGAATGGGTCGAGAAGGATATATGATTGTGGTAAATGGTTTACACAAATAACACTTCAACTATTCGTTACTCAGTGGTTGGTTAAAGTTAGATATTTATTTGTTGTTTATTTTTTGGCCAATTTTTAAAAAAGTCTTATTTGAATAAGTGATCAAGGGAAGAGTATTTGAGACTATGTCATCTTTCACATTATTATTTTTACAACACTAAAGGATTTGGACTTATTTTTTATTTCGTGTCTTAGATGGAGCCTTCTCAAAATCCTGCATAATATAGTCTTTCCTTTTGTCTTGTTCAAATTCCTCTTATAGGGAAGTAGGAGAAAAGTACCTCACCCTGTATTAAAGGTGAGGTTCAAGATATTGTAAGAAAAGTTAAAAGAGGCTATCATTGGGCATGTTATGCTCTACCCACATGGATAGGGTGTTCTAACACTTGATAAAGGATTGTGTTGATTTGTTCTCATATTTTTGACAATTGATGAAATCATTAACATTGTTTTTGGGTTGGTCATGATATTGGAATTCATTTATTAAAAATTTCACTAAGGGAGTTTAACTCGACTATGGAGTTAGCAGGAAAAGTATGGTACTAATATAAAACATATCTCGTAAGTCTTTTCTAGAAGTTTTGGTGGAATTGTATAAATTATTCTTGATCCATTATTTTTAAATATTTCTAAAGACCTTCATATGAAGGGTGGGATAAGTAAACCCATCTTAACATATAGATGCAACAATGCCACCAATATCCATATTAGAAATATAGGGTGCTAAAGACTCTTGTTGGATAAATCGTAAGAATTTGTTCTAAATTTTATTAAGCGATGGGAACCCCATTAGAACCATTTGGAAAAATTTGGTGTGGTGCCCCAAGATCCCATTAGAGATAAGTTGATCGACTAAACCATGATGGATTGTATTTGGATAAATTGAGCTATTTGTTGTGGATTATTGTTGGCTCATTTTATTAGTTAGAGAATAAGGTTAGTAGGAAAAAATTAGAGGCATTTTAAAATGATCCTATGTTAAAAATTTCCCCTTTTCCTCCTTATGGTCAAGTAGTTCGAGAAAAAATTGAGAAGGTGCTTGTCAAGTAATTTTTCTGATCCTCCCTTGTATTAAGGAAATGAGATAGAAATTTCTAAATCTTATGAGGATGTTAAAAGCTATCATCATTCTTGATGTCTTATTCCTCATTGTTAGGTGGGCCATTGTTGTGGGTAGAAAACTTACTTCTAGATTCTCCTAAGATACAATAGTACATAGACCATCTAGAAGTAGATCGGGAGGGTAAACAAAATCATCCATGTAAATAGGTCTTCACATGGGTTGAAAGCATTGAAATATGTGAAAACAGATATAGACATGATTTTCCAAGGAGGTGGTGTCTTTGTTGATGTGTTTATGAGGTTTTGTGGTTTTTTATATAGATTAAGTCAAATTTGAAGATGGATGATATTATTGAGTTGTTATTGATTAGAATTTTTGTAAGATTCACATCAAGTTCACTCGAGAAAATATGTAGGCCAAAAAAGTGTCTCAATGTTGGAATAAAATAATGGCTAAGTACATTCATGTACGGAAGTTGAATACCACATGTAGGAGGGTGCACATTGACCATAAACAAAGTGATTAGCGGCAATGGTAACATGTTGAAGGACATACGAGAGTATAGAAAGAGTACACATATAATTAAAATGTGTCAAGGGTATGTGTGGGAGGGATGAAGAGATCATTGTGATAAGGTCACGTATACATACACATAGATTCCATGAGTTAGTATAATTTCCGGTGGATGATAAAAATAGGAAAAAGTAGAGTGCATGTATAATGCAACTCAAGTATATAAATATACATGGAAAGGATAATGCCTTTGCCATAGATAAAACACATATAAAGGAGGACAAGAACGTTGCGTGGATAAAGATAATTAGATGAACAAATCATTGGTAGGATAAAGCTATTTATAGCGTGAGTTGTAGTTGAAGTGGGAGTCTAAGGGAATTCATTATATATTTAGAATTTTTATTCTTAGGATCAATCATGTACATGGTGAAGGATAAGTTACCACCATATATGAATAAGCGACATGTTCCTTTCTAACACACAGAGAAAATCATAGAATGGTATGATGAAAATTCCATAGTGCTAAGTGTTGGTGATGATTTCTTAGTTCTATTAGTGTATAAGTTATGGGTATGTGATTAAGTATGATGTGTATAGCTTACATGCATGGATGTAATTAGTTGTGAGTATATGTAATAGGTATTATTCTGATTGTAATGGATAAAATGTTATGGATCACACATATTAAAAAGGATGATGATGGTATAATTGGTCTACAAATCTTGTTATTAATTGTTTATATCAATGAATGATTAATCTAATTATACAATTGCATGTTATATTCATCATCCTGCTATACCTCATAGCTAAATTTCTACATGAGATAAATGATTAAGTATATAACACGCATCTTGATAAGTAAGATAGAGAAGGGACACGATATTTGCATGTGCTTGGATGAGTGCTTAGACATTTGTCTAAGTGAAGTTCCAACGTACCCAACTTACTAAGGTTTTGGAAACTATACTCCAACATTTTGGTTCCATTTCTGGTATCTTCTTCTATTCTTACCTAAAATATGTGGCATTTTTATGGCATTTTGGTTGTCCTCAAAGAATATAGAGTATTGGGTATGCAAAGTCCGTGACGAATTTTCTCAAAGCTATAAAGCAATGGATGTGGTTTTAATTCATGCAGATCAAGTAGAAAATAATCTATATGATTCATTACATGAGACATTATTCAATATTATATCAGTAGAGTTATATGAATGGTTAGTAACTTATGCAAAGAATAGGGGTGTCTAAAAATCTAGGAAAGAAGAAAATTTGGAGCCAGGATAAGTACTAAGAACTCTCTGATTTGGATGAACTATGGACTTGAGATGTAGATCATTGGTGGAAAGGTGTGCTCTATAATTATACCTTGGATTTAGGAAACATTTTAGTGGTGAATATTATTTAATTCATGAATATTGTGGTTTTTAAAATTTGAAATTGGGGAATTTTTAGGGTAGGAATTAGGATGGTGTCATTAAATTTTTAAGGTAAAAATTAATTTTAGGTGTCAATTCACAATTCTGTCAACTATAAAATAGTGATATTCATCTTTATGCTTTTGGTCGATAGAATTTTTGTATGCTACCAATCGATATTATAATCTATGATGTTGGTTAGTACCATAAAACATGCTCTTACCATCCGACAACATATTTTATGCTACTTATCGATACCATACACAAAATCTACTAAATGGTAGAATTTTATAGTGATGTCATTAGAGATTATCATTTTAATCGATAACATCAAAATAATAAAAAAACCTAGACAAAATTATTTAAATCTATATTTTTTTCACAAAAATCACTTTTTGACTTTTTTTTTTGCACCATATTTTGTGAGGATAGATTTCTTGTCAAGCCACTCATTTTAACTTCTATTGTCAAAAACTTATTTTGCTAAAAATTACATGTGTTTTCTGCTTTGGCATCACATACTATCCATGAAAAACATAATATATGTTTTCGGCCAAGAGCATAAAAATGTTGTTGTCCAACAAAATATTTTACTTCAAAACCTGATTTTCATATTCACCATCATTGCGAAAATAATTTTCACAAATTCACCAAATAATTTCTATGTTTTTGGGGACTCTTAAAATTTTCCCACCTTGGAGTATGTAATCTCAACATATTTTTTTCCTAGAGAAAGAAAAGTTCTAGTTTCTGTGTGAGCGAGGTGATCGAATTAATGCTCACTACCTTTAAAAAAAGATCTTGATGATTGAGATGGGAATTGAAAATTTTCCTATGGTTATCTAAATGCTACCATTCACAGGGGAAGTAATGGGCTTGGGAAGGATGACATAATTCCAAGTAGAAGAGAGAGATAGGAAGTGATGCATAATAAAGGGAAGTTGACAAGGTGATAAGAATGAGAGGAATGGGGCTGATCAAAAGTGATGAGAACCCTACAAAAAGGTGAGGGACCGTAGGACCATGTCCTTAAGATATTAGGGAAGCGTAGTATAAGGACCCCTTATCATCTGAAATAATCAAATCTGATGAAATAATAATAACCTTTGGCACACACATCAAACCCCTATCCCTTTCTCGTGGTGTTTAAAAGTGTTGAGAATCAAGATGTTTTTAAAGAATACCATCATAGTGATAGGGAGAAAGAAGGTAATTGAGTATCATCACATTAATTTGGAGATAGAGGTAAGCAAGTATTAGTAACAACTCACGAGGCACAAAAATTAATGTAGCACAACAAGATCCCCTGTTTGGACAAAATTTATTTAGAATCGATATGATAGGGGCAACGTCGAACAATGTAGTGGCACACTACCAATTAGAGTTACTTCCATTGGGGGATAATGGGACAAAAATTTGGCATATAGTTCGACACTACTATAGGGACCAAAGGTAGTACTCCTACCATCCCCTAAGTTGATGTAAGAGGCTCACGAGGATTAAGTCCTCCACCGTGTTGAGGATAGAGATTAGGATCTAGCCCTATTTTAGTACAATGACCTAAACCATGAAAACCTTAGCAACAACCAAAACGGTAAAAAATCTACTACGAGATATCACTCCATCTACCAGTATAGGGAGTTGTATATTCCATGGATCATGTGCATAAGTGTGAAATATTAAGGAGGTCCAAGGGCATCGAGCATTAGATATGAGGCCTAGTCAAATTTCTACCACATTGCGAGAACCGCATGTGTTGGAAATTGTTTCGTTGGTGTTCTTATTGCTTCCATATAACATTGATGAGAAAGGGTCTCCTAGTGTGCATAAGTGAAATAAGTGAATTTTCATAGGTAGTGCTCTCTTTTGGTGTCATGACATGGTGTCTTGGTGAAGTAACATGTTCTTGATACGTGGTTCAAGGAAGAAAGATTTTGTGTGGTCTTTTGAGTGTACAAAAAGTTTGATATATTGAAGAATATAATAAACTACTTGTATTAAAGGTTTTAATTAGTTTGTAAGATTGTGAACAGGTTAGTTCACTTGAAACACATGGTGATACAAGCCCAACTAGGCCTAGTCACATACCTAGAATAATAAATACGGTATGGTAACATGAGCTATGATACGAGATAAATCTAGTATTAACATCTGAGGTGTTTTTTTATATGTCATATATTATTTTTAGAATGTGTATAAGGCCATATTTCTGGTTCATAGTGCAAGTTCAAGGTCCTGAAGCAAGTTCTACAAGACAAGGAAAGTGAAGCATGGGAAAATCAAGGTGCATGGTGAGTTTCATATGTGATTAGGAATGAATGAGAATTTAAGACCATAAAGAGGGTAATCTTATAATCATGTGCCAATTTTGATCTCAAGAGGATGATGACAAAGCATGAAAACCTATTTTGAGCTCTATTGATCCTCGAGAAGCTGTCTTTTCCAACTCGATAGTCAAGTTTGAATGCTCACCCAAATATGTGTAATTTTTATGGGGTCTTGATATTTTAAGTATGTTAAGGCATAGATCTAAGAATTTTTTCAAGTAGAATGAGGTAAATTGAAGATCATACTTTTATGAACGATTATTAAGAAGCTAAGTAGGTATAAACCCATCTAAAATCCTAGTCTTATAGCGATGGATAAAATATGAAGATTTTGGCATGTTATGAATTGGGAAGGATAATTTGATGGTTTAGGTATCTAGAGGACTTGATATATCTCATGTTAGTGGAATTTGTAGGTTCAGTGTATTGATATGCTACATAAAAATCGTTTTATTTGATAATTTGCAAGTACATACATGTGTTGTAAGTTTAATGTTGAAAGACCAATTATGGGAGCTAATTGGGTGTGAGCTAAGTTTCCATGAACATATCTGGGTAGGTTCTATACAAAAAATGTTAGAAATCCTTCTTCCAAGTTGACCTACCACTAATTCCCTAAAGAGGCTAAAACCATTCGTGAAGGTCTAAGAGGTGTTTTGTAGAAATTCATGTTGTTCTGATGTTTTATGAGCATGGTAAGATTGTTGAGGTTATAATTGATGTGTCGGACCTCCTTGGTTAATTATAAGTGGTGTATTCATGGTTAAACCCTAAGGGTATATTATCTTAATTTTCACCCCTTGGAAAAAAATTGGATCACCCATGACCCCGTGTAGAAAGAAATTCAAGAAACTATTCCCTCGAACGAACCCATGCTTCAAATCCAACAAACAGGTTACGGGCATGTTATAAAATGAAATAACGGGAGGTTAGGGAATAAAATATAGTGTCAAATAAACCAAAGGCTCAAAGTAAAAGGAATGACGAAGGATCGAAGTCTTTGGGCTCTACAAAGGACTCAGAACAAGCCCCGAAATTGGCTAAGTATAGAGAGTCAGTGGAGGGTGCCAAATTTCTCAATGGTGCACATTCAAAAGTTAGACCACGATCGGAGACTCAAATGAGCGCGGTCTCACCATGTAGTCCAAATTAAAAGGTCGGATAGAGAAGTCCCAATATTGGTTAAGTATAAGAGTGCAGGCGGAAGGTGCCACGTGTCTTAGCAATGCTCCTTCAAAGGTAAAATCCAAAGCAAGTTTTCAAATGAACGTGGGCCTTCCACATGTCTCGGGTCCAAAAAGGGACAAAGTTAGGGGTTGAATAGTCAAAGAAGAGGCGAAGGTGGTGGAAGGAGCCAAATGTCAACATGACACTCTTTCAAAAGTAAAATTTGGGGTGGGTTTCCAAACAAGCATCGGGCCTCCACGTGTTATGGGTCAGACTTTTGGCCCTGCTAAGCGAAGGACTCTGAAAAAATACAAGGGGACACCATGGAGCCTGCAGAAGCCACCACGAGTCAATCCCTGCACAATTTTAGAAGAAAAAGGAAGGGGCCAAATCTTCAAAGTGTGCAAGGCTGCCATGTGGACCCGGTAGGGACAAACTCTTTCAAATATTGCACGCCCACAACCCAAATATTCAAATGGC
This sequence comes from Taxus wallichiana var. yunnanensis, assembly GCA_018340775.1. Classification (NCBI taxonomy): domain Eukaryota; kingdom Viridiplantae; phylum Streptophyta; class Pinopsida; order Cupressales; family Taxaceae; genus Taxus; species Taxus wallichiana. Next base: position 206,178,016 of record CM031237.1, read on the forward strand.
CATATATTTTTACTGGAAACTCATATTTGGGTGGGAGAAGACATTTTGGAAACGTCTCAACACCATCTACGCTATGAAAACATAAAATATCATTCTTAATAGTATTTAGTAGGTAAAAAATGGGAAAAATTCTTAATTCCATTAATATAAGATATATTCGCTCCAATAACCGAGATCAGATTTGATCTATTCCGCCATTCTTCCTCCTTCAACGCGCCGAACAAGTAATCGAGACAGAATTGAAAAATTGTAGGCTTATTTCGAGAGGGCATTGATTGATAGTGGTTAATTTTTCAAAGTAGGATTCAATGCATATCTCAAGGTGGTTGAAGTAGGATTCGAATTCTTCCCTCCTCTCTCTTGTTCTTCCTATATATTGTAATGAATGGGGCATATTTAAGGTGGTTGGTCATTGTTTCTCCTTTTCCCCCTCTCTCTTTCTTCCTTAGGGTATAATGCGGAGTCTAAGCCTCCTCCCATGGCTTTGTAATGGCATTTTCTTTCCTCTTGCCCATTGATGATGTACCGTGTAACATTTTGGAGCAATTAAATTTGTTTCATGATGCATCTATCCATCCTTGGCTTATTTTGTTGTCTCTTCTTACCTCCCATCATTGTAAGGTGTTTTGTGCATACTCTGATGTTTGTTGTAGGTTTTGGGAGTTGTGCTTCATGGGTTTTGAAGTGGTGTTCTGTTTGAAATCCATCTACGGTATGTGGTACATTCTGTCCACCCTCTCCTCTGCTCACCTCTCTCCATTTTAGGTAGTCAAATATGTGATTCAACCACTTCCTTTTCTAGTGTATCACCACTTAGTGTAGGCTCTTTCTCTCCCTCTCTCTCTCTCTCTCTTTGTCCCATTGGAATGTTTAGATTAGGATAGAATAATTTCTGCTGCACTAAACTAGCTTGTGGTAAGTAGATTAGTAAGCAAGAACTGGATTTCTCCAGAGGTCCATCTCAAGTTTTGCAAGTCCCATGGCTTGAGAGATGGTCCCATGTTGTGCAATCACACCGAATTCCCCACTTCACAACTGGGCCATTCAGGAGTGCTGCGATCTTTCCTTAACAATTTTGGCATGCCCGGTGGGACAGGTCTGAGGCACCTTACCACTTCATTTAGTAGGTTAGTTTGTTCTTGTTAAATTTTAGCATTTAGGGGGACATTTAAAGCACATCTGGTGACTCCATCTGGTCAATAACCCATCCTTTGAGTTACAGACCTTTCCCATCCATTTCTACTCATTTTCATCCATTTTCTTCTTCCATCTCTTTCATTTTCTCCCATTCCATGAAGTTGTGCAATCATGGCTTCATTTCCTTCTTAGAACTCACACTTGCAACAATAGTGCAATCCACCTCCAATGCATTTCCCAACTCCTCCAGATCAACATTATTATCAGATCCAAAATAATCATGCTTACCCATATAAGCATTGCAAAAACTAGTCCGGCTATGGACCTTACTAAGAACAAGGGTATGCATATAATGACAACTGGTCAAATGGAAGAATTTAATATGTTAGAGAAGATTTAAAAAATTGAGGTTGGCATGGTTCATTCAAGGGCCATAGCACAAGTGAAGGAATTCAAGATTGGTTGTGTGGCACCTTGCCCCCAAGACATTACGACCCACAAGAGAATTTTGACTTCATAGTTGAAGTGATGCCTCAACTTACACATTAGATTGACAATATTGAGGCTTATGAGCAAAGTGTGAGACAACCTTGTCAATGGGTAAGTCAATCACCAAATCCCTGTCCTTCATTTTCTCTTTCTCAAGCTTTATCATTTCAGTAGTGTCAAGAGTCAAGCCCCTTAGTTTCTGCCCCAAGTGTTGGTTTCTCTTCTCCATCTCTTGATCTTCCACCTCATCTCAATTCTTCTTCCCTTTTCCCTTCCAAGCAGTCATTCCCTCCAAATAAACAAGAATTTTCACTTCCCTCACCACCACAAACAACTGAAAAGCTAGTTGAAACCCCATCCACCCCTCCTCTTGCTTTCCCAAGTCCATGTTGGGAAGAGACTCAAGAATCCATTCAAGGAGAACAGCAAGAAGGGGAGCCCAAAAGAGAAGAAATGACAAACAATTTGAAGAATTGGGTTGCTAAATTTGGGTTTACAAAGATCCCCTTGATGGTTAAGACAATAGAGGACGTCGAGGTTGAAGAACCACTAATGGATGAGGCTAAGTTTGTAGTTGAAGAAGAAAAAGAGCAAGAAGGAGAAGATCAAAAAAAAATTCTCTGAATGCAGTGTCCATGATGGCACTTTGTCTAAAGAGGATGCTGATCTGATCCAAGCTGCACAATTAGTCAAGAAGGAAGAAGAACAGCCAGCTCCAAGTCCAGTTAAAGAGGAGCATATGGAGGTGACCAAGATAGATTCAGAGGCACTAAATCATGAGCCGGTTGCACAAGAAAATATAGACCCCTCTCCCATTCAACCTCTCCAAAAGTCTGATTTTTTGGAAGATCCTGAACTCACTAGCTTCATGTTTGAAGATGAAGCTTCATATGGTGAAGATAACAAAGATTTTAAGATCACCATGCAAGGGGAGAGACCTTGCTACAATAGGAAAATAAAGATTTTGATTTCCTATCAGACTCAAAAAAATGTTTTGATAAAAAGGAGCTATTTGAAATTGTAATATTTTCTCCCCCATCATTCATTCTTCAACCACAAGAACCTGCTACCATGGAAGAGAACGTGCAAGCACAACCAGAAATTTGTAACATGCCTCCTAAATGAAAGTTGGAAGATTTTGATCTTCCAAAAGTCACACCTACTATAGAGGAAGAGAAAGAGTATGAGGCTATCATCCCCCTCACACCATCCATCCAAGAAGGTCCACAAAAAGACTCCATTTTTGGAGTTAAATTTCAGAGCAAAGGGCACATCCAAAGGATCAGACCATGCCCAATCAGGTACTTGGCTTCATTGGAGCCAAGGGAGAAGCCAAAACTGGTCATGCTTACTTCTAAGCATGAGGATGAGTTCCAATGTACCAAGGATTAACTACAATGCCTCTTCAATCTAAATGAAGAGCAACTAAAATAGGCATTTTTCTTGTTTCCACCTAAAACCTTAATGATTTGGGTGGCGGGCGGCTTATAGTCAGATTTTAACTCATACTGACTAACCATATTCGGTGTTAGATCATTTACATGGCTTCCCCTTTTGATAAAAGGAAGCTATTTCTCCCTACCTGTGGTAGGATTTGTTTAAGCTTTTCTTTCTCTCTAGTTAGTATAGGAGTAGGAGTAGACTTTGTTTTCAGCTAGAAGAAGTGCTTGTGCACACTCTGCATGTCTCATTTGAGGCATGTATGATTTTGTCTTTGTACATAAGTTTTGTTCGCATTGCTCTAGAGCTACCAAGGTCAGGCCCTTCAGTATTCATGACAGAAAGACCCATAGTTGTCTATAACAGTTTCTAGTTTCAAACAAAACACAAATACTTATCAACTAAACTTAGTTCCAAGGCAAGCTCAAGGTCAACAAGTGAAAATAATCGGGCTCATGGATTAGAGACGAGGATCGATGTCAGGATATCATTCTTGACTCTAGGCCCAATGAATGCTTCAAGGCTCTTTGGTCCCTTCATCTAGTAGGTAGATATCCCTATGAATCACCAATTTTTATCTCAATTTTCACCCCTGGAAAAAATTAGATCACCCATGACCCGTGCGAGAAAGAAATTCAAGAAATAGTTCTGTCGAATGAACCCATGCTTCAAATCCAACAAATAGGTTACTGAGACATGACCTAAAATGGAATAACAAGGTTGGGGAATAGAATACGAGTGTCAAAGAAACCGAGAGGCTCAAAGGAAAAGGAATGGTGAAGGCTTAAATTCTTTTGGCTCTAAAAAGGACTCAAAACGAACCCGAAATTGGCTAAGTATAGAGAGTCAGCGGAGGGTGCCAAGTGTCTCACAGTGCACATTCAAAAACGGGACCACGAGTGGAGAATCAAATGAGCATGGTCTTGTAACGTAGTCCAAATTAAAAGGTGGGACAAATTAGGACCACAATTTGTTAAGTATAAGAGTGCAAGAGGAAGGCGCCATGTGTCTTAGCGACCATCCTTTAAAGGTATAATCCACAGCGGGTTTTCAAATGAGCGCGGAGCCGTTCATGTGTCCCAAGTCCAAAAAGGGATAGAGTTGGGGTTCAATAGTTAAAGAAGAGGCAGGCCGGAGGAAGGATCCAAGTGTCAAGATGACACTATTTCAAAAGTAAAATCTGGGGCGGGTTTCCAAACAAGTGTCGGGCCTCAATGTGTCCAGGGTTAGACTTTTGGCCCCACCAAGTAAAGGACTCGGGAAAAATACAAGGGGACACCATGGAGCCCATGGAAGCCACCACATGTCAATTCGACACAATTGTAGAAGTGAAAGGTAAGGGAAAAATATTTAAGGTGCACAAGGCTGCCACATGGACCCGATATGGATAAACTCTTTCAAATATTGCATGTGCCCATGATCCAAATATTCAAATGGCCATATCTTTTGACTAGAAACTCATATTTGGGTGGGAGAAGACTTTTGGAAACATCTCGACACCCTCTACACCATGGAAACATAAAATATCATTCTTAATAGGATTTAGTGGGTAAAAAATGGGAAAGAGTCTTCGTGCCATTAATATAAGATGTATTCACTCCAACAACCAAATCGAATTTGATCTGATCCACCATTCTTCCTCCTTCAACATCATTGAACAAGTAATTGATCCAGAATCAAAATATTGTAGGCTGATTTGAGAGGGGCATTGATTGATAGTGGTTGATATTTCAAAGTAGGATTCAATGCATATCTCAAGGTGGTTGAAGCAAGATTCGAATTCTTCCCTCCTCTCTCTCTCGTTCTTCCTATATATTGTAATGAAGGGGGCATATTCAAGGTGGTTGGTTATTATTTCTCCTCTACCCCCCCTCTCTTTCTTCCTTAGGGTAGAATGTGGATTCTAATCCTCCTCCCATGGCTCTGTAATGGCATTTTCTTGCCTCTTTCCCACTAATGATGTATCGTGTAACATTTTGGAGCAATAAAATTTGTTTCATGATGCATATGTCCATCCTTGGCTTATTTTGTTGTCTCTTCTTACCTCTCATCGTTGTAGGGTATACTGTGCATACTCTGATGTTTGTTGTAGGTTTTGGGAGCTGTGCTTAATGGGTTTTGAAGTGGTTTTCCGTGTGAAATCTATCTCTGGTCCGTGGTGCATTTTGTCCACCCTCTCCTCTGCTCACCTCTCTCCACTTCAGGTAGTTAGATATGTGATTCAACCACTTCCTTTTCTAGTGTATCACCACTTAGTGTAGGCTCTTTCACACCCCTCTCTCTGTCCCCTTGGAATGGTTAGATTAGGATATAATAGGTTCTTCCCTACCTTTGGAGTAGCTTATGGTACGTAGATTAGGAAGCAAGAACTCGACTTTCTCACGGAGGTCCGTCTCACATTTTGCAAGTCCCACAGCTTGAGAGATGGTCCCATGTTGTGCAATCACACCTAATGCCCCACTTCACACCTGGGTCATTCGAGAGGTGCTATGATTCTGCCCTAACAGGCCTAATCAACCTTATTAGATTTTGAAGAAGGTCTAAGGAACATGTGTGTAAGTGAAATTTATTCCATGTAACATATGCATGGGAGTTATAAAGGAGGTTTTCCAAATCTCTTGTGAATTATTCTAAGTGATGGTAGAGTTTGAAAGTGGATTTTTTTAATTTTTAGATATTTATTTCTCAAGACAGTTTCTTGAGATCTAATATATCTAATTTGAGTAGTTTCGAGAGATGGAGGTGTTTTGGGGTCTTATACCTGATTTGGTTGTTTTTATGAGTTGTATAGGGTGTTTGATGATGAGTTATTTTTATTGATATGGTACATGTGCCTTAGTAAATAGTTTTTGGGTGTGAAGTCCAAACTTATTGGTCAATGCCAAAGCATAGAGTGAGTTTTTAGGAAGACTCGTGTATAATGGTCTATTGTTTTGAGTCATTTAAGATAATGGTGATGATGGATGTCTAAGTGAGTTATGGGGTGTGTTAGAGTTTTGTGAGATATTTTTAAGGGCTCTCTAGAGTGGAGCAGAGAAGAGGATGATAATATGAGAAGGATATAGGAGTATGTTATACAATTTCACTTGACCTAATCAACACTATATGGTGCATGTATGACCGAAGAAGGAGAGAGAGAAGGTTGAGAAGGTTTTGAGTGAAAGAGCTGAAAAATTAATAAAAATAAATTGGTTTAGCAATAAGGACATCAAGTGATCTTCCTATTTATCTAGCTGAGTGGGTACTTGGTCATCTTGGTGGGTTGTACCATCCTTGTAGATTTGGCTCTCTATTAAATGAGGGGTTAGTACCCCTTTTTGGGGTTAGTTCCTCACTAAAGAAATATCTTGTGATGTGTAATTGTTAATAGTGTAGTCTTAATTCAAAATAAATTAATGTAATACATACTAAAATATCTCATTCATTAAAAGGTTTAAGGAAACATGTAATGGATGGTTGATAATATGGTCCTTGTGTCCACATACGGGAACTCCATAACTCTAACAGGGGTTGAAATCCTTTATATCATAGACACTCAACATAAATATGTTAGATAGGTAATGGTGAGATACTTGTACATGAAGGCCAATCCCATGAGTCAATGAACTTCCTTACATGGGTTTCATCTCACTTTATGATAAGAATATTTGAAATAAAATGAGATTAGAAGTGAGATTAAATAAACAAGATAATCAAAATGAAGATAAAATTGGATTAACATTGATTAGATAAAAATCCACTTAGATCAAATGAGATGGTGGGATCATGTTTTCTTTCCATTGGTGGAGCTCAAATATGGGTGCTACTCCATAAGATGTGCCTAAAAGAAGGATCCATAGAAGACAAACTTGGAAGACATATGGTTAGATAAGATAAATAATAGGATTGATCATAAATATGATAGAAAATATGATGGATGTATTCAAAGGAAGAGATTTTTTGTGATTCATTTTAATTTAACCAATAGTTATAATGTGATTATGTGGATCAATAATTTAATTTAATGTCTTGTTTGTGATATGATAATAACAAACAACAAAAATTAAAACCAAACATGGGAGATTACCTAACGTGTTTATAGAACAATGGATTTGACTAACACTAAATGGATATCAACATACTAATCAATAGATATAAGTGATCCTAGACATGTATATAGCTTCTCAAAGTGTTAGGATATGACAAGAAAGGTCATATGGTTATTTCATATAACTCTAGAGGAACAAATCTTCATTACAATCAATTTCACACCCTTAACCATAATATTCAAATTGGGTATATGGGGTCACTAGCGATTTGAAAGATTTGGTTCAACCTCCATATAAGAGGTTTTAGCCACATCTGAAAGGGGTTGATTTGGAATTATTCATATGGGATAAGTGATGGGATGTGCCTTCGAGGATAGGGAGTAAAACAACTTAGCCAATTTAGGATTTGAGATAGGATAAGGGTAAGTAGGTGGTTATGGGGGATAATTGTAATAATTATGAGGGATGTCCCATGAAGTAACAAGGAATATAAATAACAAGGGGTTACAAACTTACGATAGTGGGGTAAGTGCACCAAGTTGGGGGACAATTAAGTGGACATCAAATCCTGAATTTTACATTAAAAACAATAAAACATCAAATTTAGACTTCCGCGGACTTGAACCATGCCGAAAAGTAAAAACTATGTCATAAAAATGGTACCATTGCGTAGGGGAGACTATTAGCTTTGTAGAAATACTGATTTTAAAGTGAATAGAAGAGGATAAATATCATTTTATAATTTTTTACTAATAGTAGGTCTTTAAGACACTTTTTCCTATGAATGTTTATGTCTACGTTTAAGACTGCAATTTTTTTTTCACTTATCAGAATGTGATAAAACTTATACCATCCCAACCGTGGTGAAATTATATACATGTTCAAAAAAAAATTATTTGATTTCAATATTTTTTGATGAAGTTATGGCGGGCAAACGGAAAGTGCTCTGTTTTCTTTATGTTTTCATACCACTTTCACGAGAAAAAATCATAAAAAATAAAATATTACTCAAAAAAATACAAAATAAAATCCATCCCAAGATAGATAGTGGCATATAACTTCTCACCAAAGGAAAAAATATATATCAATTTTTGGTCATCCAAATTGTGGGCAAACGGACTATAATCTTATCGGCATTTTTAAAAAAAAAAACCAAGTCATTGAATTTTGAGTGTTTAATATAGCTAATCTTGTCCATTTTTTACAAAAATTAGTATTTTAGAAACTAGATTCCGGATTCTATGATTCATATTAATATAATTTTGTCTAATTTTGAGTGTATGTATTGCTAATAATCCCTACAAGTTGATATTATGTTGTTATTTGCAATATGATGTCCACGGATGACCCTATATTTGTCCATCAACTTCCTGCACTAACCCAATGATGAATATTAAATTAATATTATATATAAAGATAGGCCACTTAAAGGGTGTGACACCAAGAGGTGTTGTATAGAGTAAGGGTGTCTACATTTTCCCTTTTATTGAGTGGCTTGTGACATGCAAGCTACGAGATAAAATCAAGAGGTAAAATGATATTATATGTTGTGGTGTTCCTTCCCAGATTAGGCATTGATGAAAGAAAATATGTCGTATAATAGTTTGAAAGAGAGGGTGGTTGTGATAACTGATAAGATTATTTTCTATGAAAAAATAGATTCAAAAACTATTGGAGCTCAAAATTTCACCGTCCAAAATAAGGATGATACATGTATTTGAGTAAACATGGGACTATATCCAAGTTGTGGGACCTTGTGCTTGAGTCAAACCTCTAGATAAGTTCAACTTCCTCTACTTATTTCTACACCTACAACTACTCCTACAAAGGTAAATGCAACTATCTAAATCTAGTCTATGATTCCAAGGAACCGAGGTTAGAAGGAAATGCATAAAAATGAATAGTAATAAAAAGGAGCTGATAGCACTTAAAAAGTTGATGAACACCGACAAATGAGTGAAAATGAGGTAAAATCGATAGAGGAAGAGAAGTCATACATGCCATTGTCTAAAACAACACTTACACACTCATCTTCATAGACCACAATAGAAACAAAACCTGCAAGGACATACATAATGCACACCATACCAATGTTGTAAAGGGAAAAAAAGAAGATGTAATAAAATATAAGCTGGGAAAAAGATATCCATGGAAAAAGACTTTTATTTCTTCAAAAGTATGGATCTGTAAATTAAAATGGTGGAAACATGAAAGAATCCACATGTAGCAAGCTAGGTATTAAACATGTAACTCAAAATGAAAAGGAACACTACTCTAAATAATCCTCTTATAATACAAGAGGGTCTAACCCTTACAAATGAGCATTATTAAACAATTTATAGAAGAAGGAGAGAAGAGGAGGGAAAAGAGGAGGAAAACTTGAATTTCTAATCAAAACCACTAACAACATTTAATAAATTCCTATAAATCCACCTATAACTTTGTCAAATCCATCTCTTCCACGTCAATTTATTTGTGGAAAAACAAAATGGGGAAAATCTCATGAAATCTAGGTGTTTGAGTTGATTGGACATGTGCACTAGTGACCAGATTAACTTTTCTCGGATTGCCATCTACCAAATCTCATACAAATCTTGTTTTCAAATGTTTAGTGTGTTTCCCACATTAATAACTTTCAAATAAGACTAGACGTACATGAATTTGAGCTCTTTGAATGAGGTTATGTTGATTTAATGTTTTGAATATCAAGAGAAACACATAAGACATGTGGTGTGATCTAATAGGTTGCATAGAGTTGGTGACTATGTATTTTTTTGTTCCAACCACATGTCATGTTCTCATTTTCCATAAGGATTCAATGCACAACTACTACATTTCAATTTTCCACCATGATTTGTATTTTATCTTACAAGTCTTTAGGATGGACACACAACATGCTAGTATTGGTATAAGAAGGTTTTATCCTAGTTGCATGTGTGACATCCTCGTGCATGGGAAGGTAGAATGCAATAGGTTGTGAGAATTCACAAGAGATTGTGTGAGGATAGAATAAGGGATGTATATTTACTAAGGCATGTAAATACGTAAGGATGGAAAGTTGAGTTGTGCAAGACAACGATGCACGAAGTAAATACAAAAATAGATGTGCAAGGGAATATCACTAGAAGGAAAATTCACTTGTGTGAGATGAATTGGACTTGAGAAGAAAAGGCATGTGTACGTTAATTTTCATGTCGGGGATTTATTAAATATTAAAACAAGTTTTTTTGTGCACACGAAATGATTCCCATCGACCAAGAAAGGGAAACAAATTCTTGAAGAATACACACAGAGGAGAATGGAAATATTTGGTAGAATATAAGAAGGGAAAGTGAGGGTGTGTGAAATATGTGTAGAAGGAAGTGAAGGAAAGGAAAAATTAAAGGGAGAGGAATAAAAATGCACAAGCGTGCGTGTAAATAATTACAACTAATAAAATTCACCAAGGAAGAAAATCATCTCCATGCGCAACCTTTGATTTCAGGCCATAATGGAACTACAAATTGTCAAAATAACCAAATGGGTTATTTTAGATAGTATAAGTTGCTTAATATGATCTAAGGAATTAAAAATAAATGGCCACACACAAAGTGAACTTAAAGATAGGTTAACGAGAAAATAAGTGATAAGTGCATCCAATGGGCTTCTTGACTTATGGACATCTATTTCAAGTATTTTTATGGACTACATGTTCCAATGGGAATGAGTAATCAAATATAGGATGAGCGGATGGACCAATGGGTCCACTAGCACTAGGTAAAACAAAATAATATGTATGAGCATTGTGTTTGATGATCCTTGGGAAACCAAAACTCAACCTTAAAAATAATTGAAAGGCTATAAGGATTAGATGAGATGATAGATGGATCATAAAATGCTTGATATGATGATCAATGTATCAAAAAGTTCCCAAAACTGAGCACAAAAATATGGCCACATGGTGGGCTTTGTGTTAGATGAGATATAAAATGATGAAGGATGTGATAATTATGTTTAGATAAATAGGATTGGATGCTGATATAGTTAGAGATAGGTAAACCACGAGATAAAAACAAGTGGTTTGTAAATGGGATATTGAGATAAGGATAGGAATTATGAAAATATTCCCAAGTGGGGTAGTTTTATTTTAGATAATGAGGAGTCTAGTGTTCATGCAACCTTAGGGAATAGCAGTGAAGTGGTTGAACCTATAGGTGAATTTTCATGAAGCTTATTTTATGGATAATATCAATTGTGAGGAAAGGGTGATCGACTCGAGTTGATTCATTAAATGTGAGATATTTTATCTATCTAATGAATTAATCTATAGCTTTGAGGATCCACTTATGGTCCACACTTTAAGGAGGGTTGATCATGCCAATGAAGTTGGGACACCATTGCACAAAAGGCTAATTCTCTTGGATTCGGTGGATGAGAAGTGATGTTAATTTATTTTTGCCTATAAATAATGCACATTCTTTAAATTTTTAGAACCACTTATGTGTATCTCAGATACAAGGTAGAGACAAGAATGTCCTACTCCATTGATTTTCAATTCTATTATTTTAGCAAAGAAATTTCCACTGTGAATCCATCATGAAATTCCTCTAACACTTTATCAAACTACACACCATCAATGCATCTTAGCAACACACCATCAACATTTATTTTGAAGATAACCCCATTAATGAGTGCATATGGGATATAGTGTAGACTTAGGTGTATTGTATTATATTTTCTAAAGCTAGGAGGATATGCACCGGAGGATAATAATGTTTTCATGTCATCAAGCCATCTATACGCATCAATATTTTTGACCTTCGCATGAGTGCATGGAGGCTCCTCCTCCATGAAAAAGAGGTTTCCCGATCATTTTGCACATATCAAGCTTATCATAGAGTTCTCTTCCTCTCACAAACTTGGTGTCTTTGATAGTCACATTATACTCCATTATTTTATCACCCATATAGCTTTGTTATCATTGATTTCTTCTCCCATGATTTTTGGTTATAATACTCTTGAACTTATTTAGTGCATGCATGATGGTGAAGACCTATTTTTCCATGTGAATATATTTCAATTCATAATATTTAAATATCTGATAGAACAAAGTCATTGGGTGTTGTATTCCTTGGTCATTTTCTTGCGTTAATAAAACAACACTATTATTATCTCCATAAGCATAAAGGAAAAAATTCTTGGATTATTCTAGGTTGATAAGTGTTGGGGTGTGCACCATTTTTTTATCTTTTTGAATATTTATTTTCCTTATATTTTCCATTTAAGGTTGTGTCTTTCTTGAGCATGAGGGTGATAGGCCTAACCAATCCTATAAAGTTAGGAATTAATCTCAAACAAAGTTGTTTTTACTAGGAATGATTGCAAGGCCTTTTTTTTGATCTAGAAAAAGAGAGAGAAAGGATGGCAAAAATTATTTATGGATCAATGGAAATTACTTCCTTTGAGAAAACATTCCCAAAATATTTCCTCGCACAACATAAAAAGTTGCACTTCTTTCAAGTTAAGAGATACCCTAAATTCTCTACATATCTCTAAGACTTTCTCAAGATGATCGATGTGATCTATGATTTTATTTGATAAAATAGTTATGTCATCCAGGTACACTATGATGAACTCATTGATGTACCATTTAAAATCAATGTCCATTTCTCTTAAGAATGTAGTACCTAAATTTGAGAAACCAAAATGAATTTTATTGAAAGCATATGTTCCTCATTTGGTTCCGAATTGATCCTTTTATTTAACCATGACTTGGTGAAACGTAAGTATCTCTCAAGCACTAAAAACATTTATACATGGGACACTCTTTTCATAATCTGCTACATAGAAGATGAAGGATAGTGACCCTTAAATGATGCCTTGTTCAAATGTACGAAATCAAGACAAATTCTGATTTCACCATTCTTATTTCTCACCGAATAATATTTTCTACCAAAGTAGAGTATTTTATGGGAAAATATTATTTTTCCTCAATCATTTTGGATAAATCCTTCCTCATGAGGGGCTCTATCTTAGGATTGACAGGCCTTTTCTTTTTTTATATGGGCTTGATATTAGGATCAAGGTGAATGGAGTGTTAAGCAACACTAGGATCAAATCCCTTCAAGTCCTCATAATCCCATGATAATATGTCACTATAATTTTGACAACATGAGATGAAGGGATAATTTTCTTCTTGCACGCACTACCTTCCAATAAATAACTCTCTTCTTACGCAATAGTTACTTGATAGAAGTATTCTTACATTGTACGCATGTTCTTTTCTTTCGCTTAAACTCATAATAAGGACTAAATATATTCTCTAAGATGACCAATCCTTTTTCGTACTTTTTTTTTTCTTAGTTGAATAACTCGAACACCATAGTTGTCATACAAATTAGATTTCATTTGTGAAGAAAAATCAGCTTCATTTTGAATGAGCTTCACAAACCGTACATCACTCACAAACACCTACCCTCTAGTTTCTTTGTATGTAATAGATGGCATGACCACCAACTTAATTTTCTATGCATTTCCTTGGAAAAAATCCTCATCTAGTGAGAATTATGAATCAAGGGCTGCTATAAGATATGTTTCTTTTTTAATTTCCCGGCACTACCTATAGATTAATGACATCAAATATCTCCAAGAGGTCTAAAACTAAATGCTTGGAAGCTTTAAGAAGATGTTTTTGTTATTTTTTTTTGTCACCCAATGGGTAAAAATTCAAAGTGTCCCTAAAGATCCAAAAGGATTTAAATTGTCTCCTCGCAGTAATAATAATACCATGCACAAAGGATTTATATTCTTCTACATTGTTGGATCATGGAAAATATAACCTGGTCGAATTAATAACTTCTCATCCTTAGGAGAGATGATAAAAAAATTGCACGTACACCATTCAAACTTCAAGAACCATCAAATAACATCTTCTATACTCCATAAGCATCATACTTTAGTGGGGTAGGCCGAGTGGATTCTTCTTCAAAATTCAATAGGTTCCAACTCTAGTTTCAATAGTCAGTTGTATCATAAGGATCAAATTTATAGTGCTCTTTGGCCCATTCATATACTAATAAATCAGGTATTGATGGAGGATTATGCTAATCTTTTCAGAATCGGCTCTTTCTCTAGGTCTTCTTAGATGAGACAATTTAATTTCAGGGAGAGGGGTCATATGAATCAACATGGTAGGAAAATATAGGCTAGTCTTATATGGTAAACTTGGTACCATACTTATCTCTTAGAACCATATGTGACCAATAAGAAGACAAGTAATCACACACCTTGGCAAAGTGAGATATATTGATATGAAAATATAAAAATAAATGAGGTAGGTCAATGAATGACATACTTTGAGTTATACTTATACTTAGACAGGCATGAAGGGTCATATAAATATCTTTGATGACTCCTAGGATGCTGAAAATTGAGCCATCAAACTGTAAGAATCCTTTAGAAACATGGTTGTACTTAAGAACTAAGATATCCATAATTTTCTCGAGGCATGATAGAATTACTAGCCCCTCGAGTCAAACATATAATTTTGCACAAGATTTTTTCCCGCTATCAAAGAAATATAAAATGGTGGGGTTTTTGACAAATTTTCTTACTTTCTTCTCCTCTTCTCGACATATATGATAACAACTTGAGTTATTTGGATGATTGGATCAGCACAAAGGATTTTAACAAGAGCTTCATGCAAGAGGCCACGGTGAGATGGAATGGCAGAGGCATCCCACATTATGACATTAACATTTTTTTCTTCAACTGGTCCATAATGTTGAATGGAAGACCCATGGACTTACCCATTTGGGGTGTAACATTCTCTTTTCTTGAATATTCATGCACCGAGATAGGTACCATGGGCCATGTAAAGGATTGACATACCAAAGGAGGATCATGTGAAAATTCATTCGTAACCATCCAGGGAACCTTATGCACATAAGCATGCATTCCATTAGTATTAGATTGATTAACATTTGCATCCTTCTACTTGTGAAGTGAATCACACTAATTGGAAGAAGTTAAAGGAACTATGTTGTCAACCAAGATTCTCTTTGGACCTCAGTATTGTCAAAGAACTTATGTGCATGGTCTATTTGAATTATCCATGACTTATTTCATTACACGTAAGACATCAACACTAAATAACATAAGGTTAGTCTCTGGAATGACTTCTAGCACTTCTTCATTATCATGTTCCCACAAATTCATGGATGGATTTTACTTGAAGTAAACTAAATCATGAATTCTTACACGTGCAATGCATTTACACATTTATATTGATTATGTGATAGCTTGCAAGGAAAAAACCATTCTGATTCTTGAATCATATTATTTTGTAATGGGACCAATCATTTTGTTGAACTAGGTAGAGGTAGATGATACACATGAAAAAATTTCTAGAGAAGAAGGTGCACATTATTTCCTTACCATCTATTATTTTGTTGGTTTTACACATATCTTTGATTTGGATATTGGTTTGTAAAGGGCTTATGCCTTTGATTTATTCCTTGATTAGAGTTATTTTTAAAGGCTTGCACCTACATATTTTGAAGGATATAACATTATTGGACATATTTCTAATCAATATTTTCATTTCTTCATCCTCATTTTACTTACAGGGAAAGTAAGATGTAGATACAATGGGTTGGAAGCTTTGCTCAGAATGGGAGAAATGGAAGTTTGAGGAACTTGAGGAAACTTAGGAAATAAGGCATAAGCTATCTAGGGATATATTACCATATTTGATAAGATAATTTTCTTCCCTAATGGCTATAGAATAGGCATCGTGGAGTCAGACAACACCCATAGACTATATCATGATAGTAATGTAAGAATTCAACGCTCTTAAGAAATAAAGGAAATAACCTTATGGATTTGGTCTTAAGAGAAGAGGAATTGTGTATTAAGTCTTCTAGAATATAAAGTTGAAGTCATCCATGAGCTCATTGGGAGCTCTCCTAATGGATTTGAATTGTTCTAATAAGGATATGTTGTCAACGTTCTCAAACTTACAAATAGCAATGTTAAGCCCATCCAAGTTGTGAATATAGGAAGGTCTCAATATTCTATACCATTAGATCTCTTTTCCTTTAAGTGAATAAAATAAAATCATAACTCATTGGATTATCCTCTATGACTAGATGAATTGAGAAAACATTTGTAATGTCCTAAATATGATCACAAGGGGTGGTATGATTCTCACCAATAAAAATTGTATAATCTTAAGGGAAGGAACTGTATGTCATGTTTTCTTTGGAAGGGAAAATGGATTAGCACCATCAAAGTTGATAAAGGTAATATTTTTATGTTGCGCCATTGATATGATGGGTGCGAAGATATTGTAAGAGCGCACGGAAGCTCGGCACAAGAGGATGAATGGAAAGATCCATGTACACATGAGATAGAGCTATGTGTGTGACTCTGCTCATTACTTCTTCTTCTTGGAGAAATATAATTATATTCAAAGGATTCACCAAACTTCACGACGTTATTGGTTTAAATCCTTCTCACCAAATAGGTGCTCGACCACCGAAACTAATAGATCCGAATGTTGTTATTTTCTAGATGTGTTGAAACAAGCCTCTAAATAATGGAAATCACCAAGTCATACACCTGGAACTTAGTAACAATAAAATGTGATCTTTCAATACTAGTCCCACCTGGTGTTCCAAAATTTTTGGAGTAGTGGAGGCACTCGAGATGGATAACACATTATGCTAGGAGAAATTAAGATATATATCTCTTAAATCTTGTCCTAAAGCAATCATGCCGTAATCAAGTTAGAGCTCAAAATTACACTTGTCCCAAATCAAGACGATCCAGTGGTTTTAAGAAAACATGGGATTTTCTCCAAGTGTTTAAACCTTACACTTTGAGATAGACCTTCAAAGAAGAATGAATACCTCTACTTATTTCTACCGCTACAACCAATCTTAGGAATGGAAATGTAACTATCTAACTCTACTTAATGATTCCAATGGACCGGTGTTTGAAGCAGGATGCACAAAATTAATTCCTAAGATTAAGGGACATGATAAAGACTAGAAAGAAGGGGATCAACTTTCACATATGAGTGAAAATGAAGGAAAATGGAGAGAGGAAGGGAAAACATGTATGCCACAATCCAAAACAACACTTACACACTCATTTCCATGTAGCACAACAGAAAAGAAAATTACAAGGGATATAAAAATACACATCATACTAATATTGTAAAGGTCAAGAAAGAAGATGCAATAAAATATAACCTAGGATAGATGATATCGACAAAATAATAATTTTATTACTTATAAAGTATGCATAGTAAATTACAATGTTGCAAAGATGTAATAATCCACATGCATTAAGCGATATTTTAGGACTATAACTCAAAATGAAAAGGAACACTACTTTAAATAATTATCTTGCAATACAAGAGGATCTAACCTTTAGAGATGAGTATTATTCAATAATTTATAGAAGAAGATGGGAGAATGGGAGGGAAGATATGAGGGAAACTTTAATTTACAATCAAAACAACCAACAATATGGAATAAATGCCTAAAATGCCATTTGTAACACTCGAAAAATCCAACTCTTCCACATTATTTTGTTTATGGAAAAATAAAAGGGGGAAAATCTCATGAAAATTGGGTGGTTAAATCAACTAAAAATTTTCATTAATGACTGTAACCACATTTCCCAATTTTCACCTACCAAATCCCACCCAAATATAATTTTAAAATTCAAGGTGTTGTAAACATTAGCAAATTTTAAACAAGATCGTGCACACATGATTTAGAGGTCTCTGTGAAGGAATTTATGGTGATATTAATTTGTGCAAAGATAAGAAGAACATGCAGAAAATGTGGAAAAATGTAATTTATCATGAGAGTGGGATGATTATCTATTGGTTTTATTACTTCCATATGTCGATGTTCATTCGCCATAAGGATTTTGTGCATAGCTAGTCCATTTCAATTTTCCACCATTATTTTTATTTTATATTACAAATATCTAGAATGGACACATAATGCATTAGGATTTGTGTGAGAAGGTTATAGCCTCAAGCACCTAACTAAGAACAGGAGGCATGAGTGGATGAATGTAGGAGTATGTGAGAGTACACAAGAGAGTGTGCAAGGATAAGAGAAAGGGCTACATATTTACTAAGGCATACAAATACGAAAGGAGGAAAAGGGGATGCACATAAATCAAGGGCGTATGGAAGGAGATACAAGAACATATATAAAAGGGAAGAGTGATAAAAATAATGGTTACACTTACAAGATGCACGGGACTCGAGAATAAAATGCATGCATGTGGGAATTTTCATGTGAAGGACTTATAAAAATAGAAGACAATTCAACATGTGCATGTTATTGTCACCTTCAAAATCCCTCATTTTTCAAGTCAAGTTTAGAAAATTTTGAGTTGGTGTTTATTATCCAAATTTTCCCCTTGGAAAAATTTATCAAACACAACCTCAAATAGAAGGAAATCGGAAGCAACGGGTCACCATGCGATCCCACATTCCAAATCCAACAATTAAGGGGTAGGGTTGGCGAAGGAGGCCAACGACGTCAAAGGAGATCAGAGCACACAGAGAAGATTGAAGAAAGGAAGTGTTCAATCAAGGCTCAAATCGGCTAAGTATAGAAGGACTATGGAAGGTGCCATGTGTCTCTTTGACATAAATTTTGTATGGTGTACAAAAGTGGAGACCCCAAACTTGTGCTAGCCCTCCATGTGTCCAAGGTCTAGAAAAGGGACAGAGCCGACCATTTAATTGAATAAGTATAAGAGGGTCAACAGAAGCCTCCACGTGCCTCATCGACGCAACTTCAGAAGTGAGACCCAAGGGACAGACCCCAAATGAGTGCCAGCCCTCCACATGGTCAAAGCCTTAAAATGTTGAATCGGTCATTGAAAGGTCTAAGGCAAGTGGAAAGAACCACGTGTTAGCTTAACGTAAATTTAGAGGCAAAACAAAAAGTGAGTCCCCAAACAAGTGTGAAGCTTCCACATGTCCAGAACCCAAAAAAGTCACTCCTAAATAGAAAATAGGACCCATCCTTAAAAAATGGAGAAAGAGGAGCGAGCCCAAATCAACTAAGGAAAGGAGAACGAACGGAAATCCCCACATGTCCCTTGGTGCTCTCTTTTAGGGGTGAATCTAAAAGAAGGTCCCAAACGTGCGCCATCTCTCCACATGTCTCTTTGGTGCACTTTTGGTAGGGTGCACAAATGCAGAGACCCCAAACATGTACAAGCCCTCCACGTGGTCGATTCCAAAATATAAAGTTGGCCATTACATCAAGCTAAAAAAGAGTCGGAAGAATCCTCCACACATCCCAACGATGCACCTCCAAAGGCCAAGTTCAAAGTAGGATCCTAAGTGAGTGCAAACTCACCATGTGTCTCATCGGTGAAAACTTCAAAGACATGGCCCAAAGAGAGACCCTGAACTAGCGTCAGCCCTCCATGTGTCCTAGGTCCGAAAAGGGAACATCGACCGTTGAAAATTCAAAACGGGAAGGTAGGTCATTGAAGCACTTTAGAAAAATTTGTTTTATTTCCAAAGGGGATTAAACTTATAAAGTGAACCGTGGCCCCAATCATTCTAAGGGATAAATTCAAATGTTGAGCCCGCATTGAAAGTCAAAGCGAAGAGGTGGATTGTCAAGACACTTTGAGATTTTGAGCCTTGTTTCAATAAAAGGCATAAAGTGATAAAGTGAACCGTATACCCACTCATGCCAAGGAATAAATTCAAATGCCTGAGCCCACATCGAAAAGTCAAAATGGGGAAGCAGATCACGGAGAACTTTGAGATTTTGAGCCTTATTTCCAAAAGAAGTAAAATTATAAAGTGAGCCATGAATCCGTTACCACTCAGGTAAAGCCACATGTCAGACCTATATCAAAAGTGAAGTTATGGGCTTATGGGCCTCAGAGGGAACTTTTTCACTTTGGATCTTTTGCGCTAAAGGCGCAATTTCAATTTCAGGCCCACGGATCCATTTTGCATGAAAATTGCATTTTTGCCATTTTTGTAATTCAATTCAAATATTCAAATGAGCATAAATTTTGCTCCATCGTTTGAAATTTAAAATTTTTATACTATTGGAAAGGTATTGGTCTCCTCTACACCATGAAACCATAAAATATTGTTTTCAATAGGATTTGATGGTTGGAAATATGGAAAACATCTTTCATGCCATTAATACATGATCTGATTTCTTCAAATATCAGATTTGATCCGATCTTTCATCCTTCCTTCTCAACACACCAAAAAGACATGGATAACCGACTAGATATCTTGATTTGGGTGAAAATATAGAAAACATATTTCATGCCATTAATATGTGATCGATGTCTTCAACTAGATCAAATTTGATCTGATCTTCCATCCTTCCTTCTTTAGCACGCCAAAGACATGTAGAACCAAATTTGACAGATTGTAGGTAGATTTGTAGGGGCATTGATGGTTGGTGGTTGAGATTCCAAATCAGATTTTTTCCTTCTCTTCTTATCCTCTCTTCTCTTCATCTATAAATGTAAGAGCTT
Source organism: Taxus wallichiana var. yunnanensis (assembly GCA_018340775.1). Classification (NCBI taxonomy): domain Eukaryota; kingdom Viridiplantae; phylum Streptophyta; class Pinopsida; order Cupressales; family Taxaceae; genus Taxus; species Taxus wallichiana. The sequence continues at coordinate 206,198,646 of CM031237.1, forward strand.
GGCTCATTGCAAATGTTGGACTCTGATACTTTTGAAGTGTAATTATAATCGAAAGAAAATCAATACAGAAGGATTTTCCCTTTTCTCTATCTTCCTCCATTGTCCCTTCTTGCTTACCTAAAATTCATGGATCATTTATCTTCTGTGATAAGAAACTTTGTGTTCTTATTGATATGATTTCTAGAACTTTGTGTCTATAGAATGATATATTATGTTGTGAATGTGAATGATTCTGTTTATGTATCATTGTCTCAAGTATGTATAGGGTTATACTCTGCTATCTATATTTCTTGAAAGTACTGTTATATTCTGATCTTTCCTTTCTTCAGTTCTTCCATTCATTTGTATTGATAATCTATTTTGGTATAAAATCATTTCAAGATGTCAGAGGTCTAGCCATAAGATGAAATTTGTACATTTGTATATAATATTTTTTGCTTACTTTTAATAAGGGAACCTCTCCCATAAAGAGGAGGGACTTGTTTCCCCTAACTATGGTTTTGTTAAAAGTACCATTTTAAAACCCAACAGTTTTTGGTGACTCTACTGGGGATTTCATTTCAACGTATCCCTTTCTAAAAAAATTCAAGATCATTTTTGTCCGTGAAACTACGATATACACGTGGGAAGAAATATTTTGGGGTTGAAGATTCTCATTTTCAACTTCTAGAGCAACAAACATCTCTCTCTTCTTCCAGCAAGAAGGAACAAAGGAACTCATTCTACAAGCACACCTCCGTTAAAGAAAAATTTTGAGAATAGAATTCCTCCATAACAACTCAGCCCTAATCTTCTTGCTTTGATACTTGTTGGTGTTTCAGTTCCCCTTCAGAAAATATTCCCACAGATGGCAACACCTCTACCTTGGGGACAACGGATTGGGCCTCTTGCTCTTCCTCAACCATTACATGAGTTACCCAGGAGTAGTAGGAAATTTTTTCCTAAATTTTGAGGTGATGGGAAGGTACACCCAGATGAACACATTGCAGCCTTCAACGTTGCATGTGGGATTCTTGGGATTGAGCATGAAGACGTTTTTGTCAAGCTCTTTGTGGAAACATTACAGGATAATGTTGCTGATTGGTTCTATCATCTTCCTGCTGGGTCAATTATTGATTGGGCCACCTGACAACTCAGTTTGAACAACATTTCAAACTGGCTAAAGATGTGCATGCTCTATTAGCTCAAATCTCTCATATCAAGAAGGAACCATTCAAGCCCATGAGAGAATTTGTGGCCAAATTCAACAAGCTCATTCATAAAATTCCACAGAACACTCATCCTATAGATCAAATCCAAAAATGCTTCTTCCTCAATGCCCAGTTACTTGAAGTAAGTTATGCACTAAGAAGAGCTAACCTTGCAACTCTAGATGTTGATCAACAATTGGCTATCAGTGTTGAAGATGATCTGATCATGTCTGGTAAATTGAAAAGAGAACCTTCCAAATCTAAAGCATCTTCTTCTTCCTCTCCTGGAGCCAACTCAGATCAGTTAGTGTAGAAGTTGGAAAATGATCTCATTGCTATCAAGAAGCAATTGGCTCAACATGCTCCTTACCAAGATATTCCCAGGAAGAATTTTCAGCCTAGGAACTAGTTACCTCCTTCTCAGAATAAATTGGCTATTGAAGGCCCACCTATCAAGGTTCTAGTCAATGCAACTTGTGAAGTTCAAGAACCTGATGATGAGGTTTAATGAAGACTTTGAAGACCCAGAAGAAGAGGTTGATGAAGAACATGAGGAACTTGGTGGATCTCAAGCTCATTTCCTCACCACTGAAGGTATGGATGATGAAGATGAATATGATGAAAGAGTGGCAAAGATGAATAGTGAGTCATATGTTATTATGACTCGGGAGAAAACAAAAAAAGAGAAAAAGTGGTGCAGCCTGCTAAGAAATCCAAAGAGTATCCTGTAACTATTCCAGTGGTTGCGAGAAGAGGAGCTCCTATTCCCACTACCTCCACACAAGAGGTGAGTAATGCTAATCCTTCTCCTTCTACTTCTATTTCCAAAACTTCTTGTCCTTCAACTCCTAAAATTGATAAATCAAAAGTTTCTCCTATTCCTAGTAGTGATGCCCCATCCACCTCCGGGTCTTTTGATATTATTGATCACCTCAAAAAGACAAAATCCAAATTTTAGAGGTAGAGTTTTACTAAACCCATCAAAACTCCTTTGCTAAAATGGTAAATTTTTCAATTCCAAATCCAAAGCCTCATCCAATACTTCTAAAGGTTTTTCCCACTCCCTCTTCCTCACCTCAACCAAGCCTTGTGGGTCATGAGTCACTTCCCTAATGAGAAAATCGAACCATTCTATGTGACTCTCCTCATATCTAGCCATAAACTTAATAATTGTGTTATAGACTCAAGACATCAGACAATGTAATGCCTGCAAAAGTAGCTCATGCTTTGGGCTTGACTCTAACACGTACCTTTGGTTCCTACTATTCCATGGAGAGTAGAGAAGTACCTCTGGTTGGGAGAATTAAAGATGCACAAGTAGCCTTCGCTTGCTTTTCAGAGAAAAGGGTCAAAGCCACTATTTTAGTAGCTTGATATTCCCCCCTCCTATGGTATGTTGCTGAGTAGAAATTTTTGTAAGGAGGTAGGAGGTGAAATTTAGATGGACTGGTCGCATGCTTTGATCCTATCAATGAAAAAAAAAAAAATGTTACCAGAGAAGCAAACTGAGTATATTGTGCAAAATATTGATGATCCAAAAGCACAAATACTCTATGAAGATATAGGGCATGGTAACTACATGATCATGTCAGAAGATGAGGCAAAACTTCCTAAGGGAGTGATTCATGATCCCAATGGCATTTGGACTCTGGAGTTTGATGGAAGCTATTCTTCATTAGCTCAAGCTGGCGTGGTGTTGATCTCTCCGAAGGGAAGATTCATCCATTCTTGTTTGAGAGCTTTATTTTGAAAATGCAAACAATACAGCTGAGTATAAGGCTCTCATCCTTGGGTTGAACATGGTGAAAGAAATGGGAGTGAAGAATCTTCGTGCTTGTGGTAATGTAGAGTTGATTGTGAAATAGGTCAGAGATCCTTACCAAGTCAAGGATAGGAGATTGAAACATTTTAGAAATCTTGTCTAGGATTCTATCGAGTTTCTTGATGCTTTCTCCATTGAAGTTGTGCCAAGAGAAAAGAATACTAGAGTTGATTCTCTAGCTATCTCAGGATCTCTGTTGATTCCTCACCCAGATTTATCTCAAGAGAAATTTACTATTGAAATGACTCATAGGCCTAGTGTGCCAGATAATGCAAAGCAATGGAAGGTTTTCAATGATGATCAACACTTTCTCTCTTTCTTGGGGCTTAAAGATAACTTCAATCAGTTATATTTTGAAGGAAGTGAAAACTTTAGGGAGTATTATCTCTAATGAAGAAGATATCAAAGAAGAAATGGACAAATTTCCTCTCTCTCCTATGATTGGAGAATTTCAATACAATGAGATGAAGGGACCATTCTCTTGTTGTTTTAAGTTCTCTCAAAGATAAACAAGTGCCTGTGCCTAAAGAAAAATAAATTAATGAGATCACTAGTTCCCCTGTTATATTTATGGATAAGATGAGCACACATGAGCCTTTTTGTAGTCCTTCAAAACAAATAGAAAATGGAGGACCATGCCTAGAATCTTTCTTCGCAACTATGACATTCCTATGTCTCATCTCACCCTTCGTAATGCAAACAAAAGGAAGATGATGATGTTATTGATCAATTTTTACTTAGTCTGATAGCATTTCAGTTTCCTGCTAATCATGAAGACAAATCAGTAATGCAGCTTGTACCTAAGAGTCATGATCTTCCAGAATCAGGTGTTGATTTTTCAAAAGCAGCAAGTATGTTTTTAGAGACATGGTAGAAATTACACATAATGTTAAATCATCCAGTACCTTTTTCCAAATTCCCCTTGAAGATGGTTACAAGGAAAATTCAATGGAAGGGTATGTTTCTCATGAGATGTGCCATGATGATAATTGCAATCTTCATTCATATGCTAGCATCATTCCATCAAAGCAGGGAGTTGACACTATAAGGATTGGATTTTCTCATGAATCCAGTTGTCAGAGTTCAGTGATGTGTAGAAATCAGTATGAAGGTAGTCAAGGGTCATACAAGTTTTTGTATGGCACTATTCATCCATAGAAGAGGAGCCTCAGGAAGACATTCAGTTCTTCACAGGAACTGAATATTTTTAGTATGGAGTATCACTATCTGGATGGTCTTCTTTCCTCAATTTTTCTTTTCAAGCCGCATAGTGTTCCCATGATATTTTGGTATGCCCAACTGCTCATTTTCAATTCACAGTGCCTCATACTTTCACTATGTTGTTCCACAGAGGTACCTATTTTTCTCATCCTGTCTCTGGAGTTGTGTAATTTTTTGTACATAGTCTTTCTTCTTTCCCCTGTAAATATCCTCTTCTTTCTTTGTTTTGGCTTGTTTCCTTTCCTATTCCTTTTGTGTTTTGTGTTTTGTTTTTTTTTCCTTTTTGGTTTGTTTCCCTTCCGTGTGTGTTGTCTTTCTGTATTGCTTCACCTTTGACTCTATTTTCCCAATGGATAAGGAATTGGTCTACTTTCCTAGAGTTTTTCTATGGTTCTTGATCTTGCCTCGTTCCTCTGTCCCAGCCAAGTCATCCCTAGAAAGAGCCAGCTATTGTCACCCTCAAAATTCCCCTCATTTTTCAAGTCAAGTTTCAAAATTTTGAGTGGTCCTCGTTATCCCAATTTTATGCCCCAGGTGATAAAATTGATCAAACATGACCTCACATAGAAGTAAATTAGAAGGGGTGAGTTAGTCATGTGAGCTCACATTCCAAATCCAACAATGAAGGGGGTGGTGTCTCTTCGGCGAAGGAGGCCAATGGCATCCAATGAGATCGTGAGCATGCAGAGAATATCAAAGAAAGGAAGTGTTCAGCCGAGGCCAATCGACTCTAAAAATTAGAAGGATCCAGCAAAGGTGCCACTTGTCTCTTCGTGCACAATTTAAAAGGTGCACAAAAGAGACCCCAAACTTGCGCCACCCTCCAGTGTCCAAGGTCTGGAAAAGGGACAGAGTTGGCCATTTAATCGACTAAAGTATAAGATGGTCAATGGAAACCTCCACGTGCCTCATCGGCGTAAATTTAAAGTGAGACGCAAAGGACAGATCCCAAATGATCACGATCCCTCCACATGGTTAGAGCCTTAAAAAGTTGAATTGGTCGTTGAAAGGTCTAAGGCCAGTGAAAAGAACCATGTGTCATCTCAACACAACTTTAGAGGTAAAATACAAAGTGAGTCCCCAAACAAGTGCAAAGCTTACACATGTCTAGAACCCAACATAGTCACTCCTAAATAAGCAAAAGATACCTAATAAAAAAATGAAGAAACAAGAGTGAGCCTAAAGGCTAAGGAAAGGAGAACCAGTGGAAATCCCCACGTGTCCCTTCGGTGCTCTTCAGGGGGAGAATCCAAAAGTAGTCCCAAACGTGCATCATCTCTCCACATGTGTCTTCGGCACACTTCAAAGGTTAGAGTACAAATGTGGAGACCTCCAAATGAGCATAGAAGCCTCCACATGGTCAAAGTCCAAAAAGATAAAGCCATCTCACCAAATAGAGGGACTTAAGTACAAAGAGCTACTTTAAAAATATAGAACGGCCCCAAATGGACACACCATGTTTCCAAAGTCAAGTTCAGTAGATCCTAAGTGAGAGTAGAATTTGGAATTTCATCCGCACAATTTCAAAGGTAGGGCCAAAAAGAGACCATCAAAAGTGCCATCCCTCCACGTGTCCCAAGTCTAAAAGGGAACACCGGCTTCAAAAGTCAAAGCGGGAGGCGGGTTTATCTGAGCACTTTAAATTTTGTTTTATTTCCAAAAGGGATTAAAGTTATAAAGTGAACCATGGCTCCACTCACGCAAAGGGATAAATGTCAAATGTTGAGCCCGCAATCAAAAGTCAAAAAGAGAAGGTGGGTTATCAGACACTTTGGGATTTTGAGTTTTATTTCCATAAAAGGTGTAAAGTGATAAAGTGAACCGCGGCCCCGCTCATGCCAAGGGATAAAGTCAAATGTTGAGCCCACATTGAAAAGTCAAAATGGGGAAGTAGGTTGGCGTAGAGAACTTTGAGATTTTGAGCCTTGTTTCCAAAAGAAGTAAAATTATAAAGTGAGTCGTGACTCCATTACCACTCAGGTAAAGCCACATGTCAAACCTATATCAAAAGTGAAGTTACGGGCTCATGGGTCACTTGGGAAAATTTTCACTTTGCATATTTTGTGCTAAAGGTGCAATTTCAATTTTGGGCCCGCAGATCCATTTTGTGAAAATTGCATTTTCACCATTTTTGTATGGATTCGATTCAAATATTCAAATGAGCATAAATTTTGCTCCAGTGCTCGAAATTCGACAAATTTTATATTGTTGGAAAGGTATTGGTCTCCTCTATGCCATGGAAGCATAAAATATTGTTTTTAACAGGATTTGATGGTTGGAAATCTAGAAAACATCTTTCATGCCATTAATATGTGATTTGATTGCTTCAAACAGATCAGATTTGATCCGATCTTCCATCCTTCCTTCTCCAACATGCCAAATAGACATGGAGAACTGACTGGATATCTTAATTTGGGTGAAAATATGGAAAACATATTTCATGCCATTAATATGTGATCGGACTGCTTCAACTAGATCAAATCTGATTTGATCTTCCATCCTTCCTTCTTCAGCACGCCAAAGACATGTAGAACCAGATTTGAAATATTGTAGGTGGATTTGTAGGGCATTGATGGTTAGTGGTTGAGCTTCCAAATCATATTTTATTCCTTCTCTTCTTCTCCTCTTTTCACTTCATCTATAAATGTAAGAGCTTGGCTCATTGCAAATGTTGGACTTTGATACTTTTGAAGTGTAATTATAATCAAAAGTAAATCAATACAAAAGGATTTTCCCCTTTTCTCTATCTTCCTCCATTGTCCCTTCTTGCTTACCTAAAATTTGTGGATCATTTATCTTCTATGATAAGAAACTTTGTGTTCTTATTGATATGATTTCTAGAACTTTGTGTCTATGGAATGATATCTTATGTTGTGAATGTGAATGATTTTGTTCTGTATCACTCTTTCTCAGTACGTATAGGGTTATACTCTGCTATCTATATTTCCTGAAAGTACTATTATATTCTACTCTTTCCTTTCTTTCAGTTCTTCCATTCATTTGTATTGATAATCTATTTTGGTATAAAAGCATTTCAAGATGTCAAAGGTCCAACCTTAAGATGAAAGTTGTACATTTGTATATAAGCTTTGTTGCTTGCTTTCAATAAGGGAACCTCTCCCATAAAGAGGAGGGACTTGTTGTCCCTTGACTATGGTTTTGTTAAAATTACCATTTTAAAACCAAACACATGTGAAAGGATGCACAATGACTAGGAAAGAGAAATGCATGTGCAAAGAATGTGCATGAAGGGAGAATGAAAGGAGATAATAGAATGCAAAGCGGAAGTGGGGGGAGAGTGAAATATCCATAGAAGGAAGTTAAGGAAAGGGGGAAAATAAAGGAAAGGTAAGAAGAGTGAGCAAGGTCACACGCAAAGAGTCAGAGCCAATCAAATGCACCAAGGAAGAAAATTAATGATGCGAGCAACATGGGCACTTAATGTCGTGCCTAGAATGGAAGTACAAGTTTTAAAAATAACCAAATGAGTTATTTTGGATGACATAATTTTCTTAAGATGCCCCAAGGAATTAAAAATAAATGGCCACACACAAAGTGGACTTAAAGATAAGTTAACGAGAAAACAAGTGATAAGTGGAGCAAATGGGCTTCTCAACTTATGGACATATGTTTCCAAGTAACTTTATGGACTACATATTCTAATGGGAATGGGTAATCAAATATAGGATGATCCGAGGGAGCAATGGGTCCACTATCATTAGAGAGAAAAAAATAGTATGTGCGAGCATTGTTCCGATGAGCCTCATGAAACCAAAATTCATCCCTAAACATAATTGGAATGATGCAAGGATTGGATGAGATAATAGATGGATCATAAACTCTTGATAGGATGATTAAAGTATCAAAAGGTTCCCCAAACCGAGCACAAAATTATGTCCATACAATGGGATTTGTGTGTGAGATGAGATATAAAATGATGAAGGATGTGATAAGGATGTTAAGATACATTGATCGATGATGATATAGTAATATATAGTCAAACCACAGGATGAAAACAGGTGGTTTTTAAATGGGATATTTAGATGAGGAGAGGAAAGATTAAAATATTCCTAAGAGGGGTATTTTGAATATATATAATGAGGATTCTAGTGTTCATGCTACTTTAGGTGATAAGAGTAAAGTGGTTAACCACGTAGGTGAATGTGCATGAAGTTTATTTTGTGAATAAGATCAAGTGTGAGGTAAAATCATCTTGCCCCAATCTTATGATGAATTTAATTTTTCCCAAAAAGTTGGTAATAAACAAAGTGGGTTTTGGGGTTGAAGAGAGTCATTGGCAATGTGAAGTTGTTGATGATTCACTAAAACTATTTCCTAACAAGGAACTTAAAATTACTAGTTAGAAAAATCATGCATGAAACAAGGGTAGAAACCTTGACATCAAATGGTAGGGAACACATGGACAAAAAGCGATGTCAATGTTGATAACCTGGCAGATGATTATTTTTATAAGGTAACTAAGATGGAGGGTCCAATGAGAGCCTCATATGGCACTGTGGGACCGATGGGTCAAAGACATATAGTGTAAAAGTGTCAGTTCAAATTCAAGTTTGAAACAATTTGGGCATCAAACAATGGTTTTGTATGAAATTTGAGTGATAATTTTGCACTTTATGAAAAAGTGGATTTGTCTTATAAGTTATCCCAAGACGAGGTGAGATAAATGGTCGACTATGTAGGGTGGACTTTCAAAAGTAATCTGAAAATAAATGATAGGATAACCGCAAGGGTAGTGTCATATAGATGTATACTTCTAAGGTCACTTAGAGGGAGGATCATTCAATGTGATTATTTCAAGGATTCAGAATTTGTTGGACCAATGGGTCTAAGATTTGTATCAAAATTAATTATATATGTATGTGGTGGTAGTGGTATAAAAATGAATCTAGGTAACCCGTAAAGTAAAAAGTAACTCGAGTTTATGCAAAACCAAGATGAATCACTTGTAATTGGAGGAAATCGTCATTCATTTAAAGAAATCTCTGATGTTTAAAAGAATCTCCAAAGATTGTGGGAGGTAAAATTAGTGCCTAAAAATTGGTGAAAGTTACCATTGTAATTTCATCATATCGCACACTTTTGTGAAAAATATTTGTGACATTGATTATTTTAGTGACAAAGAGGAAAATGGAAGCCGTTGGGGGATCTAAGAGAAGGAGGCAAAAAAAAAAAGGAGAGAAGCGATCATTTTCTTTAATTTTTGTATTTTTTATTATGTTTTAAATTTTTTTCCCATTCTAGAGCATGTCGGTTAATTAGCAGAATCACAAGGGATTGTGGTATAATAGTCTACAATTTAAAATACCGATGATTTGAGGTAATATCTTATGACTATGGATTTATGCATTGTGGTTTGATTAAATAAGGTAATTTGATAAATTTTTCAATAAGTGGTATTCTAATTAATGTTTTATGTCTTTGTGGATGCAGTGAGAGATAATTTAATATATGGGATAGATCCCAGCTTATTTAAGATGATGTAAGGTAACCTTTGTTAGATGACGATTGTGCTCCTTTAGAGGATGTTGGCTTAGGGGTTTGTATTATTACGTATGCATCCATGGGAAATGGGGTTATTACTCTCTATTAGAGAGGTGTGATCATGTGATGTGGACATTTTGGTTACCAATAAAGGAGATGATCGTAATGTTGGAGGACATTTAGAGGATTATGATATTTCCTATTTAGGGAGAGGATATATATTTTAGTATGATATGGAAATGCCTCGATTATGAGGAGGTTATATGGTGAGAATGAAGATGAGGTGACCTTATCACCATATGTATTTTCATATGGGGCATCAGATAGCCAAGAGGTATATAGAGTCTGAGCACTTATGACCTTAATGATGATAGACATTAATTGTTATGTTTTTCCCAAATCTTCTAGGTGTCAATTTTATTATATGGTGATAGGAGTATTGGTAGATATGATGGATCACTTGATAGTTTTTGCATGGGATTTTACATTACTAGCAAACAATTATAGTTATTTATGGTCATGAAGGATCGAAAGAGGTTCAAGATTGATGTGGGGTTTTTAATATAATTTTGGGCATATGAGAGCATTGTGATGGCTTAGACAAGGGGATTACTATGGGTTGGTCTCGTAATTATTGAGGATACTACAAGATTTATGAGATGGAGACCAGATATGGGAGGAAGGGCTGACGAGAGGTTAAGAGCATTATAGATAGCTCCTATCGTAATTACAAGGTGAAGATGTGAGATGGAGGCCATACATCATATTCTTAGTATCGCTGAATGAGGATGATGAGCTCATATACACCTAACAAGAGACATGGGTATATGACTGAAAATTGGGAGAGTGTGTTTTGATTATATTTGGTCACTTCATGTGATAATTTGGGTTGATTCTATATGTTTTTAAGGCTGCTACTTCCTATAGGTGAGATGATAGTTATATAGATACACCACTTCCATTATTTAAATAGCTTTTCCAAATGGCATAAAATTTTGGTGTGATTGGATTGGATGATCACGTTATACCCACATTAGTGCATGATTCAGGTTTTGCAAAGGTATATGTCAGTGATGGTGATAGGGTCATCTTACTATGGTTGACATAGGGTACGATCCCGTGTCAAGGTGGTTCCTTAAGAGGATAATTTTGAGGGTGAGGGTAAAGAGGAAGAGGATCGATGGCGATATTAGAGGCCATAGTATAACACTTACATGTTGAGAAGGCCATATTGATAGTAGATAAAACTACTTTGAAAGATTGTTGAGATGTGTCTACTTTTTTTTATTGATGTTTTTGGTACCCAAATCAGTCCCACCTCACAAGTAGATCAACATCAACAAAGCTAAGAAAGATGCCTAGAGAAAGATAGACCAAAATTAGAGTCATTTTATATGAGGGGATGAATTTGACAATCTCTTTTTACTCATACTTGGGGAAAATTGGATAACACCTTACTAACGGTATGACCTACACTACTACTTTAGGTTCTTCCTACAACCAAGGTGAGAGGACCCATTTCAGTAACATGTAATTACAAAAATTAATGGATAGACAACAATATTTGGACTCCTTTTCTCATGGAAATTAGAAATGGTCTCAAGAAGATACGGTCAATGCAAACATTATCTAACTCGATGAGTCATCACACTAGAAAATGTAGATATCTTCTAAAGGATGCTTAAGTTACTAAAGCCACTCAAAATTCTCGACTTACATCTCGCATATTTTGGATAAAGGATGTGTAAATTCAAAAATATCCTTATTATTTATGCATAATAGCCCAATAAGGGGTAGTTCAAGTGGATATTATGGTTATTAGTTATGATTTTGATGTATTTTCAAAAATTTAAGCGGGATAAAGTTGATTATACAAGAACCTCAAATGAACCTTATAAATACTATAGATAAATGCTCTTAATGGTAAAGTAAGGATCACATAGTCTAAAGCATTCCTTCAACCATAGGTTTTATACACATGGAAGCCTAAGAACACATCATTTCACACAAACTTTGAGAATTCAAACAAAAAAATCATGAAAATTTCTCAACAAAATGGTAACAATATCTCGATCAAATACATTTCGTATACGCTAAGAAGTTACAATGATCCCAGTGTCAAACAAATACAAATTGATTTTAAAATTGTTTATCACATTATGAAGGAAAGCTCCATCAATTATGTAATTTAAACTACAAAATTGTTATTGTTTTAACTAAAGCTTTATGTAATTCAGAGAGATTATTTAACATAATAATGCAATAGAAATGTAGACAATTGATTAAAAAAATCATTTTGAACAAAATATCAATGCTTATGAGACTACACACAAATTGATTCAAGAAACACCAATTCTTCAATAAGGGGACACAACAATTATGACCTCAATATTTTCCAATGACTGTACAATGCAATCATCTTGGTGAAAAGGCATGGGACCAAATAAATAGAAGTTTGGGTACCTCGATTGGTTCAATTTTTGGCTTCGTATAAACTAGTTTTTTACTTTCTTTTCTAAAGCTTAGAAAATTTAACCCCCTATACGAGAATATTCTTATTTAAATTATACAATTTTACTTTCTCACTCATTTCCCATTCCCCCAAAGCATGGGTCCCAAATAAAATATTCTTCTTTATAGCTTATGATTTGATTTATTATTATTCTCTTGGAAATATATCGTCTTATGTTAAAGTGGAAAAGTTATGAGCTATTAATATTGTTTTACTTCCTCAGATATGACTGGGATGCCATATCATCCCCTTTGAGAATTTTTGTAATGATTTGTACAATTTGTGAGTAAATGAAACTTTTTGTATGATTTTCGAGCACTTCCATATGGTTTGATTTGAAATGTAATTACTTTTAATTTTTTAGAATCCATCTCAGAGAACACATATTTCCTTTGTGCCTTCTCGAGTTGATTATTCCCGCATATTTTCTCGTCATATCAAACCAATCATATTCTTATTCCTAGTGCCAACTTATTTCATGCTTATCTCTCCAAAGGTGTAGATATCACATTAGGATCTTAGAGGCTATCTTAGCATGATTACACTCATCTCGGCTTGCTTGCCTCGAATTTCTTATGAAGGTATTCCATTTTCCTCTACCATTAACATTTTCTTTTCTAAGTGCATCAATTTTAGGGAATTTTATCTACAACATGGAAAAAACACTAGTGGTATCCATCCTAAAAGACACATCCACAGCAGATTTGCATTCAATTTTTATTTGTTGGGTCCGGATGAGGCATTCATAAGAAACGTTATCTGAAATTGTTGATCCTAAAGATTACATCTGGGTTTTGACAACTCAAGCATTTTGAGTTGCATTATTTATAAGACTTATCAAGATAATCCCAACCTTTTTATTCCAAATGATGTAATTTCATCTCTTCGATGGAGCTTTAAAAGACTCATGACGAATTGAAAAAAATTCACTCATAATAAGTCCTAGTGTGCAAGGTTTAACCAATTATAAACACTCTTTCATTTGTAATGAGGCATTTGTTGTGAAGGAAATCCCCTTAGGGACCTATGTGTTTGATAGAGAGATCACACTAGTCACAGTGTTGTGCCTAGCCTCTTTCATAGGATAAATGAAATAGAACAAGGTGTATTGATCTTGGATAACAAACCATCAAGGACCATACCTTCTCATCCTCCTCAAGTATCACCATATTTTGTGAAGAAATATAAGGGTGAGTCTAGCTCGAGGCCTCTTATTCCATCTTCTCTAGGATCATTTTGGTTGCACTTCCAAGTCATACTTTCAAGCTAACTTCCATTTTTAAAGCAACGGGAAAAATAATTTCCCTAAAGGAGGTTTGGATATGATCGAATGGGTTTCCTCTTATGATAGGAGAACACAATTTTTGAGTTTGTTTAATGGTACTTTGACAACTATTGATGAATTGAGGTCTTTGGGTATGTCTCTCACAATGGCAGAGAGACATTTTGTCTCTATAAATTACATTAGGGATAGATGAATTTGTTCATAGGAAAAATAAGCTAGTGAAGACTCTGTTAGAATTTGAGGATTCTAATAAATACGGATTTAATCAAATTACATATTACATAATGTTACAATAAATATTTAAATAAAGATTACATCATAATAAAAGTAAATAAAGAAATACTTACAAGAAATAAATAACACAGGTGACATAGTATTTATAGTGGAAAACCCTAATAGGGTAAAAACCACTTTGAAAATAACCTTTTACTTCAGAGAACTTATTTTACATCTAGTAAGATCACCTCCTCCTTTGAAACCTTATTTACTAAGGGTAAAACCAAATCATTTGATTTGCACACCTTTGATATATTTCCTGAATATATCAAATGAGGACCTAAAGTCCTTTTTATATAAGGTGATCAGGTATGTCTCTCGACCCACCTTTCCAACCTAAAGTGGTTGACACATACACCTAGGTTTATAATATTTAATATTAGAAATATAATCATTCCATGATATTAAATATTTAACCTAAAGTATATACCTAGGTTAACATATTTAATAATAGAAATATAAATATTTCATATTATTAAATATTAACCTATATATTAGTGATGGACCCAGATACATTAAGTTTTTTGCTAGACCACTTAATCATTATGTTCCAACACTCCCCTTAATGTTAAGTGGGATAACATAACATATGCCAATATATTACCTACCCATAGTCCACTACATGATTTACAATCCTTAAACAATAAAGGTTTTAGGTTAGCATATCGGTTGAAGGAATTATAACACCTTCATCATACTCAATTTACCTTTTTGTACAAAAGGACTTAGAATCCCAAAGATCATTCCATGGTCGGTGGCTAAGTATGATTTGTGAGTTTTACATGTTCTCACGGGTTCTCATAAAAGGTTATTGAACCCAAGCATATAAGAAATTTTTGCAACCAAGGACCTCCTTAACAATATGCTATTCTTGGTACCGATGTTTACTAGTCAACTCAATAAAGCACTAAAGAGTTTATGAAGACCACCTTTAAGATCTTTCTACAATTCTTTCTAAAAAAGAAGTCAAGGAGGTATACATGCCTCGAAGGTCTTTTTACACTTACCTCGAAGGTATTTTACGAATGCCCAAATATGTTTGTACAAAAAAATTTCCATTAGGAGGTGCTATTATCAACAATCCAAGCTTTTCACAAAAGTGACAAAACTTTCAGAAAGACTAAGGGACTTTGTGAAGATGTCAAGAACATGCTCTTCAAATAACATGAACTTGAGATTTATCTCATCACTTTGCACCTGTTATCCAAAATTTTCCCTCAAGATAATTCGATAACATACATCAAATTATTTCCCCGAGCAAGTAGATTGATTCAAGGCCCGAAATCATGTTTTTGGGCCCCCTAATGGCTTCTCTCTAACTCTCCCATCCAAGAAGAAATCCCAACGAGTTAGAAAAAATGGAAAAATTCAAAAATAAGGTCAGCAGGATTGTTTTAAAGCATTTCGGTCCAAGGGTTCGGATCGCATCAGCAAGATGTCGTCGCATTCGAGGTTCGTCGTACTCAAGTTTGGGGAAAAAATACAAAGAAAATCGACTAATTTGGAAAATTTTTGTTCCAGTGGTCCATGGACATTGTGCCAAAATTACGCGAAAAGGTGAAATGGCCGAAAGCAAGAAAAATCGTCAAGTTTTTTTGTTTCACGTGGTTTGGGATAGCGGGACAAAAGTACACGCGGGGCATGAATCGGCCGATTTTCCGAAAGACGGTCCATTTTGGGCAGTTCGAGAGATTTTCATCCGGACAAACCGGGACAAAAGTACGTGAGGGACGCGCGGGACGCGAAAAGGTGAAAAAGCCACAAAAGAGACAAGGAAGCCCGAATCGGCCGATGCGGGAGAATGTGTCTAGGACAGCCAAGACAAAAGTATGCGTGGGATGCGAAAAGCCAAAACGGCTGAAGGAAAAGAAGAAAAGTCAATGTTTGACCCGTGAACTTCAAACAACCATATCTTTTGACTCCAAGCTCCGATTTTCACAAAATTGGACTTTCTGGAACGAGCACGACGTCCTCTACACCAAAAAAATGGATTTATTATTTTTATTGAGGGTAGATATATTTAAATAAAAGAAACATATTCGGATCCAGTTAGTTAATGCTCATTCCCGTTAAATGACAGAAAATGTCTGGTAGACCCAAAATAGCCGCCCACACTCAGAAGGCCATAACTTTTGCATTTCTCAACAAAATCTCACAAAATTGGTACGGTTGGAATTTTGGCTCGAGTTCGACACACAACAATCAATAAATTCTATATTTGATGAGATATTGATGGAGATTTTTTAAAATGTGGCCGGTTTCATAATGTTGTTTTATTTAGCAGTTGGAAGTGCAATTAAGAGGCATGGTCATCATTCTTTCTCTATTGCAGCACTTGGGATAGTATGGGAGCCTTTTGCAAGTAATATACAATCATTTTACTACATTTAATACCTCTTACAAGTGGCGGAAGGATAGATTTTGGAATTTTCATTTTTCCTTCTCTCTCTCTTCTCATTTTTCTATAAATTGGAGTGTTAGGCCTATCATTGTAAAGGGAGAGTTTTTTTTTTTTTTAGATAGCAAAGCTCTGTCAAAATTTCTTTGTGAAGTCAATGTGTGTTGCGAGACCTTGTAGTGGACTCCTTGCATGGTGATCCAGGCCCTTATCTTGTAATAGATTGAACTGTGCATATCATGAAGCAATAAAATATAAGTTTGTGGATGTATCTTCCCCTGCTATGTTTTCTTGCATTCTTCTTGCCCCTTCAATCTTGATTACAAGAGTACCTTTGTGTCTACTTTGTGTTCAGGCGTAAGAGGATCCATTATCATTGTGTATGTTTGAAATGTTGTTGTAAAATGCATTTTGCTGGATCATGGGGAACTGTCATCACTCCCTCTAGTGTGTATTTTGCTTCTTTATCTCACACATTGGAAGGATACTCTCACACACCCTCCTTTTTTGGTGTATCACCGCTTTAGTGTAGGCTTTCATTTTATGCACTTTCTCTCCTGGTCCTTTTGGAAAGCTAGATTAGAACAGTTAGTTTACCCCGCATTAGAGTAGATTGTCATGCGGTGTAGTTTAGAACAAGGACCAGCTTTGAGGTCTATCTCAAGTGAAAAAGTCCCACAACTTGGAGATAGTACCCATGTTATCCAATCATACCATGAGTTCAAGTATATACACTTGGGAAAACATAAGGGTGTTGTGATTCGGTGATAACATCACCTTCTCACGGGTGAAGGGTATATGTATCTCAATGTTCTTTGTTCTCCGATATTGAATTAGATTCTTAATCAAGAGTAATACAACTATGACCACCACATAGAAGATAAATGCTTTCTTTAGCTTCCATGTGTATCTCTACCAATTGACCATTGCGAGCCACATAGCTTCTTTAGTTCTTCCATTGTACTTCTCCGCCTTAGTAGAAAAAATGGAGACTGTTTATTTTATTTGTTGTTCAAAGTAATGGTTCCTACACTAGAAAACTTGAACCCATATTCAGTATATTTTATAACATAACATCAATATGGTTAGAATCACAAAATCCATATAAGATAGCTTTTTCATTCTTATTATAATGTAACCCATAATTGATTGTTCCTTTCAAATATCTAAAAATTCTTTTTACAAGATTCCAATGATCTCTAAAAAAGGTTTTCTACATAAACCTTGAAGTAATTCCTTTTGTATAGGAAATATCTAATCTAGTTATAGTTAGATAAATCAAACTATCAACTAACAACGTATATAAAATAGGATCAACCTTTTTCATATGCAGATTTATGATCAATATTTATTCCAACTTCCATTGAAGTAGAAAATGGTTTACAATCAATCATAAGAAACTTTTTCAATACAATGGTTACATATTGTGTTTTGAAAAATAACAATAGAATGAAATACAATCATACAAATAACATGATGTGAGAGACCTAACTCATTCATTTTAAAGTACTGCTTCAATTTCTCTTTAATCCTATGAATTAAATCATAATTATCACCAGACATAAGCAAATCATCAACATATATACATATAATGATAATATGTGAGCCTTATTGCTCAATGTATATATCATTGTTAGAAGAATAATTAACAAAACCTAACAGTTTAAAAATGAAACAATTTTTACATACCAAGCTCTAAGAGCTTGTTTTAAATCATACAAGGATTTCTCAACTTAAAAACATAGTTTTATTTACAAGTTTCTTCAAATCTTTTAGGTTGAAACATGTAAAGTTATTATTTTAAATCACAATTCAAAATAGTATTTTTCTTATCTATTTGGTGGATTTCCCACCTAAATTGAGTGGTAATTACAAATAAGTCCATAACGATGTACTCATTTTAGCTACAAGAAATGTCTCAACATAATCAATACCAAGTTTTCGAGAGAAACCTCTAACAATAAGTCTAACTTTATGTTTGTTAATACTACCATCACCATTATATTTTACTTTGTATATTCACCTAGACCTATAATACTTCATGGCTCAAAGTTCATATAAGGTAATTAATGTATGGTACATATGATGGCTTCTCGGTCACTTTCCTAAGGTTAATAGATTTGAGTTTTCTAACATAGATTGAGCCCAATTTAATTTCTTATCTAGGAAGATAAGAGTTTTATAAACATCTATAACATCAAAACCATCATTTAGAAGCATTTAATGAAGTAACTTTAAGAGAAGAAGACAACACATGTAAACCTTTCACTAAACTATATCTACACATTTCATATAAGCTTCGATAATTAACATGTCCTAACCTTTATGATATAGTTTTGAATTATTCAAACTCTAATATATAAAACAAGATGCAAAAGAGAAATCATAAAAAAATATCATTTCTTTGAATTCCTTCAGCTATTATACTCTCATTACTATCCTTGATATACTAAGTATTCTTCATGCATGGATTCTAATTGTGTCCATACCTCTTTCGGTTGTTCGATATTACCAATGTATAGAAGGTACTCATCATTTACATTTCATAGAAAGAGCATCTTACATTCGTTGCAAGAATGCATTCATGTTATTTACAATTACTTGACGACCGGTGGGAGAAACCTCAGATCCGAAACAATTGTCCAGAGTTTCCTCGCCATAAATTCTATTTTGACCCAAATGTTGTAGTTGGTTTCATTAAGGATCTGGGTTTTATCAAGACAAAAATAGTTGGACATCATTGTTTTCTTAAACCTGTAAAACACACCCCATTATAATATACAATGTACCACAGAGTTAGATACATATTTATCGATAAAAACAACACTTTTAATAGAATCAGATATAAATTTTATAGATCTAAAGAAACTATTTGATCATAACTAATTTTTTTCACTACAATGCATACTAATTAACCTCCCATGATCAAAATAATAACCCGCGTTATGAAACCAAAACTTGTTGTGTATTTCTAGAATATGAAATTCCATAATTTCGAATCGTATAATATTAGGAGGTTATATTATAACATATTAAAATAACCTATTATAATTTATAATGTAAAAATTTATACATTTTTATAAAGAAAATGTATATAATTTATAGAATGAAAATAAAAAACAACATTTAGTTCATAAAAATTATAAACTATCGTATATTGTTTTTATATTTAAAAACACATAACCCTTATTAAAAGGATTTAAAGGACATAGACCAAGTTAAAACAATTTATTTTAACACATTAAGTAGATTTATGATCGTATAGATTAACTGCGCATATTTTACGGAGAGGGATAAGTAATTTCACCCAACCAATAAAATAAATTGAAATCTCTATTTTCATGAACCTTGTCTCCTCCCTTCATTTACTCTTAATTTTACCCGCACACATTTAAAACTATAGAAATATTGTAAAATATTTTATATAATTCCGCAAGCTAAAAACTTTAAAACTTTTATGTGGCTATAACTACCAATATTTTAATAAATATTTACCACACTTCACGTGGGCCACCAATAAACTATCCTTTTTAAAATCTCCATTTATACTTGAGTGTTCCACATTTATACCCGAGATATTATTTCATTTTATTCTCCACTCTCACTCTTATATAAAGAAAACCTTTAAATAGGTTTATTTATATAATTTTTATAAACTATAAGAACTAAATTAATGGGGCCTCCTTACATGGATAATATAAATGGTTAGGGAAACATGTTAGGTTTTATTTAATAAGTAATCCCTTCATGGCCAAGAAATAAACACGGGCCCCCTTACTAAAAAAAAAAAAGTAAGCACTTTTTTTTTTTTAAACATATATAAACCAAATCTAATAAAATTTATATTTTAAGCGGTTTAAAATAACCATATATATAAAATGTGATTCAAATTTAGGTTTTTTTAAAAAAGAAAAACTATATATGCCTTGATTTATAAGTTTATTTTAAATATGATTTAAACTTAGGCTTAGAATATGGTTTGTTGACTCTTCCTTCAATCCCATGTAATTTTAATATGGTTTAAGACTTTTAATATATAATATTTTTTTCAAAACTATATAAATTTTAATATGTTGTTTACATAAATTATTATATAAACCTTATTCTATATTATATATATTTTTATTTAAAAATAATAATATATTTTTCAAATTATATAGGATATAGTTATAGATTAACTATAAACTATAGTTTTTCAAATCAAATCCTTTTAGAGGGGACCAAAGAACACGGGTATGAATTTACCTTCTGAAATATTTAACCTGCAAACATTTGAAATTATAGAAAACATGAAAATTATTTCATATAGTAATAAATCCTTTCTTTTTCTGTATGTGACTTTCATGCAAGTAAATATTTGAAGCCCCTTTCACCTGTGCACACATCAATATCCAAACAAACATTAATTCCATATAATTTACAAATGTAATGCCAAAATAAATTCGAGAGAAAAATAAGGGGACAATTTAACTTTAAATACCCTTTCGGGTTGGTTGAAAAACTCGTACAAATTAAATATATAAAATAAACAATATTTGATCTTAATTTATTTAATTTACCTCGCTCTGTTACCATGTTAGAATTTGAGGATTCTAATAAATATGGATTTAATCAACTTACATATTACATAATGCTACAATAAATATTTAAATAAAGATTACATCATAACATAAGTAAATAAAGAAATACTTACAAGAAATAAATAAACACAGTGACACAAAAGATTTATAGTGGAAAACCTCAATAGGGTAAAACCACTTTAAAAATAACCTTTTACTTCGAGAACTTATTTTACATCCAAGAAGATCACCTCCTCCTTTGAAACCCTATTTATCAAGGGTAAAACCAAATCACTTGATTTGCACACCTTTGATATATTTCCAAAATATATATCAAATGAGGACCTAAAGTCCTTTTTATATAAGATGATCGAGGCATATCTCCCGACCTACCTTTCAACCTAAAATGGTTTGACACATACACCTATGTTTATAATATTTAATATTAGAAATATAATCATTTCATGATATTAAATATTTAACCTAAAGTATATAGCTAGGTTAACATATTTAATAATAGAAATAAAAATATTTCATATTATTAAATATTAACCTATATATTAGTGATGACCCATATACATTAGTTCATTGGCAGGACCACTTAATCATTTTGTTCCAATAGAAACTTCCTCTTTATAGAGAGGATTTTGTGGTGGTGGATAATTAGGATTCTCTTTCTTATTTCTATCTTTTGATACAATTATTGAAAAATTAGGTAACTTTTTCTTCATGGGATAGGGTCCCTACTAACCCTATTTTTCTTTTTTCCACAATACAAAAAGTAATAAACAATTTCATTAGTTTACATCCTTTATGATCGATCAAAATCTTATCAAAGCAATATAAAGTCTAATGTATTGTATCAAATTACATATATGTCTGAAAATAACAACTTCAAAGTGAATTTCAGTTTTTCATGAAACAAGAATAACATTTGAAATAGGATGAAAAGAAAGTTCAAGGAAAACAAGCCTAGGCTTGTTCATCAGTCTTCATGTTTGTATATTTGTCTTCGTCATCACTTTCTTCCTTTGGTTTCCTATCTATATATACATCATAATTTTGGAATAAATATTTTATATCATCCCCATACGGGCTTGCATGGTGTTGAAATATCAATACTTTCCTTCTTAGTGCATTCACGCATTGATTCATCCTTTGTTTATATTCCCATCGTTTTGATTTTAACTCTATAATTATGGTTGTTATAGTCATTAGTGTCTTAATGTCTTCATAAGAAATGTTCTCTCTTTCAATATTTTTCTCAAAAGAACTGAATAAGAATTCAATTTTAAAATCACCACAACTTTTTTGAATTTATAAAAATACCATGTTTTCTAATTTTAGATCAATAGTGTCTAAACTCTTTTCAACCCATTTTTCTTTTTCTCCATTTTTCCTTTGATCTCATTCAAAACCTAAATTCTAATTTTGGCCAAGCATTCATTGCATATTGAGTACCCATGTGTTCGATTGGCAAAATTCCTTAATTTTCAACTAAGTCTGCAACTAATGAAGTAGTATGACTCATCTTAGGGAGAATTCCCCCAAAATAGAAAAGCTCATTATCACACTATTAAATTAACTCATCAATTTCATTGAGTTTTATCTTAAGCTCTTCATATTTCATCCTAACCTTTTAAATGGATTTCTTCCCCTTTTCCATTAGCTTCTCTATCTAATTATTAACAAATTTAACCTTTTTAACATCATTCTCAATTTGTTCAATATTTTTAGGAGTAACATGATTGAAATTTGTTCTTGACCTTCACCAGTTGGGTCACCAATTACCTGCAAACATGAATTTAAGGATCTCACCTATTCTTTCAATTGCTTTATTAATATTTTTATCCTCATCCACATTGTGTAACATACCCTAGACTAATTCTGAAACTTATTTCTTTAATGCATCTCTCGAGGGTTATATCACTTCTTAATTTTCCCTCGCGTGGAATTACCACCTCTACGGTTCTAGATCCATATGGGTCAGTATGAGTTTTAGTAATGACCCTAGCCTTATTTGCAGCCTTTGTGGGTTCTGGGAAAGCCAAGGTTGTAAGATCTATGGATTTTACAAGTACAACCTTTTCTTCTTATTAGTCTTCATCTTTTGAAATCAACTCTCATATCCATCCTTTTATAAGAGTAGTTCCCACCTTTGTATCTTGTAATGCATGTTGAGGTTTTCTTGGGATAACCACTGATTACCTAGATATTTCTTTAACATATTACACTAGTGGATCCTTATGTTGCACGTTGTCCACTTTCAATGTTTATTTCATGGGTTCATCTTATGTTGGTGCCTCCCTCACTTGTTTCTTTCCTAATCCCCGAACTTCGGGTTAAGAAATTTCCTTTTAGGTCATATCAACATTTGGAACATGTTATTTATTTGTCTCCTCAAATGATGTAGTCATAACCTCTAAATTTTCCTTGGGGATCTCTTGGGCAAGTGTTATTTCTATAGGTGATTCCTTTTTCCCTGCAGTTTCTACTTATTTTAGAGTTTTTTGCTTGGTAGAGATATCCTCATGAACCGGTACACAATTTCCATTTGTTCTTTTGCTACCTCCTTTTGTAGAATAGTATGGTAGCTCCTAGTAACTGATCCTTTACCTTTATCAATATCTAGTATAATTTAGCTATTATCAATCTCTTCCTTTACACTAGTTTCTTTTGCAATCTCGATCACCCTTTCTCCAATAGAATTTTTCCATTGAGGTGATTTACTACCTTTCGTAACCTTAGATTATTTTTGGGCATCCTTTTCACCTAGAACCCCAATATCCATAATTTCTCCACCATAAATTCCTTGAAATTTTGAATTTCTCATTTTAAGTAGTTTAGCCATAGAATATTATTATGACATTTGAATTTATGACTCAATAATTAGTACATCTATGGATTCCTTCACTCCTTCTCCTAACTAGAAAATACATGTACCTTCTATCACTTTTCTTTCAACCGGTACCTCAAATGTATCAAGTCACAGAATCCCTCACTTATGTCTATATTTATTATTTCAATTGGTCCTTTTGTTGATTCATGCAATTTATCAAAAAGAGGTATACTCACACCTTCAACTAGTGTTGTATCAAAATTCATCCGCCTTGTACTAACACAAAACTATCTAGTAGATTAGATGAGATATTACCTTGGGATACTTTTTTGAGTAATATCAACCATTTCTCCTCCTAGAGATAAAATTAAAACTTGAAATACTGGTTATGTACCTAGACTTATTCTAACATCCTTCAGCTTATCGTGGTGGGGTTGCTTGATGAGCCATCAAGAAACTACTCTTTGTTCTTCGAGTGAGAACATGGGGATTAATCATTTCACCCTTTTATACTTGTGTTTCTTATATACATGATCACCTTCTCTTACAAAGGTTTATTTAAATAAAATTATGTATCTTTTCTTTTCCCTTTCAAAATTCTTGATATCTTGTGCCACCTTTTCCTCGGAACTTTATGACTTATATTAGACATTAACACTTTTCATGTCTCCTCTCATAAACTTTTTCAATACCCTGGATCTGGTAAAATATCCGGAGGGCATGGTATATAGATAAATGTTTTCCTATGTTTGGAGTGGTACTTTGCAAAAGTAATAGGAGCATTTTCCATAGATTTTAGAAGAATTTATTTTGTTTTTTGCTTCAAAGTAGACATGGCAGTTCCTATCCCACTATCAAGACTGGTCCACTCATCAATAATTCTTGTGGTAGGTATTTTAGAAGGTAATTAAGGGGATTTTGATCGTAACGGATCTACTTTATCAGCTCCCTCCTTTAAAGGGGGAGATCTTCCTTCAACCTCTCTAATTACCTAAAATTATTAAGCACCCTTGTATTCGAATAGAAAAATCTATATTATTTTGTTTCAACCAATTCTAAGTTATTCTCATTACATAAAAATCCTACCATATTGATCATCCGGTTCCTCTTTGTCTCATTCTATGGGGGTAATTAGATTTCCTTATATCTTCTCGATCAATATAAAATTGACTCAAAGTTTTATAGTCATCCACGATTCCTATGGGCACCACAAAAATTTGAAAATAAATGATCTATGTGAGGGTCAGCCTTGAGAATTCCTTGAGTCCGACTTCCTCTTCATTTTGAAATTCATCCAATAGTTATAAAAATGAGGTTCATTCTCAAATTAATTTTCTAGAGTATTGATCACCCATCTAATATTATAACTAGACCTCACGTCAAATTTATCTATATCAAACCTATCCATTTCCTCCTCCATTAGCCTAGATATTATAATAGAAGGAAATAATATCTCCCAATTCTAATATGGAGCTTGATATTAATTTTGTGTCTCTCAAAGCCAATCAACTTATGAGAAGGTGTTAATTATCTTACCAACTCACATAAAGCCATCTTATAATCAAAGTACCATGGTAATTTGCATGGTTTTCCTTTAAATCCACTAGCTCTTATGTAAGTGAATCTCTTTATATGAATAAAGAAGAAACCATACTCCATTATTGTATTTCTAGTTTCTTCGATATTCTATATTGTTCCCATTTAGGCTTGAACAAGCATATGACAAGTGAAAAAAATGTATCATTCAACAATCTTACATTTCCTTCCAATTACTCAATTGTACTTAGGGATAAAGCTCATGCATTTTGTGTTTAATAAAGGGACATGTGTTATAAAGCAAAGGAAACGTCTATGGCATGTAATATTGTAAATTAGATATGTCATCATGTAAATCTCGAGCTCTCCAAAGTACCACCCATCTTGACCTTTTGCAACCAAGCTAGAAGATGCTCATGAATTGAATCGAAATAAGGGTTGCCCAACAAATTCTCCCTTTCCTATCTAACACAATCCACATATATGGGAACATCAATGATTTCAATTCATTTGTGGTTTTCAAACCATCCATCCTACTTAACAACACAACTACATCTTTTGATTCTTCCATAAACTATGCCCTAGCAAATTTCTTGGGAATTTAAGTAGTCACCTTCTTGTCTACTAATAGCCACTTGGTGTTTATAGGTTTATTATAGTCTCTCTTGTTTTCTTCATAATATTTAATTGATAATTCAATATTTAGGGTTATTGGAGTTTTGATTACTTTGGTAAGTTTAGCATTATCATGAAGGCCTTAGGTGTTAAATTCAATATTGCTTCACGAATCCCATCTAAGACATCTCTATTTTCTACGGATTATAATTCATGGCAAAAATCCTTAAAAATTCAAGGCAATGCATATAGGGTGGTATAACACCAAGTGAAGCAATGTTACTGGCCTTCATTGCTTCCATGAGTGCACTTCTTTTTGGGCTATTTAATCTTTGCATGAATTCATTCAAATCAGCATTCATTAAATATGTGTCCTGTAATATTGTCTAAATCCCTCAGTAACCCCAGATGTGACATGAAAACCCAACGGTAATGTCTTCATATTTTATGCCCTAACTTCTTCTTTCAATCTCTATACAAATTATGGAGTAAAATAGTGAGAGTGCGAGAACAAGTACAATCCTTACTAGTTTTTCTATGTGAATTTCTCGTGTAGTCCTCCTTTGTTCCTTATATTTTCAAACTATTAGCTCCATGATTGATTTCACTTTATTCCTCTAAAAATTTTGATATAAAGGGAATTCTAAATGTTCATACATGATACTAAAATGTTCAAAGTGTTTGAATACTTCAAACAATTATGGCTTTATTTGTGTGAAAAGGCAATAATGGTGGCAATCATAAATGCATTGAATCCTCGCCATCCGTCGTACTTAGCCTTTTTTAAATGTGTTTTTTCCACGTGGAGAAATTCTATGTCATGCAGGCTCATGGGGTATTTCTTTATTTTTGTACTACCTTTTAAATCCACACACGGTCACACATTTGACCCGAGCACCCACCTTTGAGTTTTGTTATGGTCGGGACACTTGTTTGAATCTTGGAAGTAATGTGAGCTACGAGATATTTTTGTATATCTGTCTATTTTCTTGATTGGGAAAAAACCTACCAAGTCAACCCAAGGCCCCGCTTCTCCACCCTTTTCTTATAAATATGCCACTTTTTTTTTGGCAGGCCTCGAGAGAATCTTCTATACTTTTGTATTGTGTCCACTCAATGTTAGGAAAAATTATGTTCCCACTTCCCTCTCAATTAATTTTGTACATTGTTGGTCCGAAAATCATTGCTTGGGCAGATCTATGGATAAACGAGCCAACGGTGCAGCAGGCATAGCCCTCTTTGAGTCAAAGCAAAGCGAAATCGGTTTATTGCTATTCTACCAGCGAGGAATCTATGCAAGTCTCACAATATTCCGCCTTCGGGGTTTGGGATCTCATCCCAAGGTAGGGTGTTTTTGATCTGCGAAAAGAAAGGAATGAAAGAGAAGATGAAGAAAGAGCAGGTCCGAAAGAAGAAAAGAAATTAATTCCAAAGCGAGAAAGGTCGAAGGTTTATGTTTTGGGATTGGTAGTAAACAAAGCCAAACCTACTTGCATAAATGAGCAAAACAATACCGATGAATAAATGACAATAAAACATGCATTTAATGTAATAAACACATAGATCTCGGCATAAGAAAGATCGATGCAAATAACACATGTATTCAAACACAAAGTCTAAATATTGTATTAATAATTATTTCTGTTACAAAAAGCTCAAAGTCTTTTCTCCTCACTTCTATTTCTCATCTGAAAGATATTCACTCATCGTCAATACAACAAGTATTGGGGTATTTATAGAAGAAGGAGAGAAAAGAAGGAAAAAAGGAGCCAACCACTTATTTACAAAGATATTTACAAAATATCTAAAAGTCATGTTGACTTTTGACAACTTGATGGATGACATCATCCCATGGTGCAACATGGATGATGTCATCATTTGTGCCAACATACTCCAGATATTCTCAAAAAGAAAGTCGAAGAAGAGAGAGAGAGAAGGAAGAGAAGCTATTCGTCATTGTCATCCTGCGGCCGAAAGGGGGTAGACTACTTCTACTGCTACTCAGGTGACGAGATGTGGAATTAGAGAGCGGTATTCCATGAACTTACTGATCATGGGCCCAAGTTGATCCTGGGAAGGATCCTTGTGCCGCTCACTGATCGCCTCGCAAGTCTCCCGCTCGTCTATGAGCTTCTTGGGGAGTTTGGAATAGTCTTTCTCTGCTTCAATGAGGGACCCAATGAAGTCCCGACAGGCCAGCAGGTTGTTGATAGATTCTGCGTCAAAAGTGACCTCTGGCCCCAACCCTCGAGAAATGATCTCCTTGAAGATCTGGATGGTTTCATCGGCTTTTCTTAAAGTGAAGGAAGGAGTAAGCAACCCTGGCGACATGTTGAGAATGATTCATTCCATTTGGTGCATCGCGTCCAGGGCTGCTTCCTTCACCTTGTCGATCTTTTCAAGGACAAATTCCAGCTGATCCACCCGGTAATCCAGAGTGGACATGATTTTTGAGGGCCCTGGGATGGCCGAAGACACCGAACTTGACCAGATCTTTGACTGAACAGTCAAACATTTGTTGAAAGGTCTCGTGCTGCAGTCTAGCATGTTCCAGCTCTTCCGATATGGGTCCCGCTAACGCTTGGAGCTCTTTATTCACCTTGTTGATGTTCAGATACAAGTCAGAGAACTTGGCGATTACTTTTTCACTATCTTTGAGGATCTGGCTCCTCCAAGCGGAAACGGCCATACCCTACTCGCCGATCTTTGCATATTCATTAATTTTCTCCTGGCTCAGAGGCTCAGGAGTCTCGGCGGCAGTTGTGGGAGGTGCACTGCCCATCTTCTGTAAGGCTTGGAGCAGATATTTATTTTTCTCTTTCAATTGCCTTTTCTCCTCTTTTGTTTCCTGAAGCTTCTTGCAGAGGGCGTCAACTGCAGAAAGGGCCTCTCCCTGAAGGCTTTCAGAAGACATCCCCATTGTGACTTGGGTCACTGTATAATCTGTCGGAGACAGATCCTTTTTATCCTTGAGGGGATTGGGGTACGCGATCTCCATTACCCTCTCTCCCGAAGCACTCTGAGAGAAGCGTGTGACGGGCTTCTGCTTCTTTGCCCCTTTGGATGGGATTACGGAAAAGTCCATCGGAGCGATGGGAACTTTCCTTTTCTGCTGACTTAAATGCTGGGAGATCCAGGCTGGACTTATGGGAGAAGGGCCGGAAACAGAGAAGGGGGCAGCTGCAGTAGTAGAAGGGAAAAACGTGGAGACACGTGGCGGTGGCATAGAGAGAACAGCCGAAGAAGTGCCCACGGGAGGAAGGGATACTACAGCAGAGGAAGACATAGGAAGGGAAGGGAGCTCAGAGATGAGGGAAGAAATGGAGGGGGACAGATCTGCGAGGGAAGAGAAGATAGACGAAGAAGCGGGGGAACAGTAGAAGAAGGGGGAGAGGACACGACCAAAGGGATGGTCACTGAGTCACTCGAGGAGGGGAAGGAGGAGAAGAAGAAGGGATAGAAGGGACCTCGGTTGTCAGAAGGTGCTTTGACATCCCGAGTGGATGGGCTTGTTGGAAAATCCTCTTCTGCTTCTTTCTCTTGAGAAGCCGTGAGTTATGACTGTTCTGTGTGCCGGAAGGAGGACTCTCAGGAGCTTCTTCTTGAGTGGTGCTGGATTCACCCTCTATGCCTTTTCCTTTGCCTTTAGGCTGCTGTTTAGATCGAGAAGGTGCATTACCCAATGGGGAGGTTGTGAAATCAACCCCAAGGTAGATTAATCCGTTCATTCGACACCAATGCTCTGTTCTACGCAGAGTTTCCTTGACCCTCTCCTCAATTGTCTGAGGTGCCTTAGTCCTGTCAATGGCAGCAAAAGGCCAATTGTCCCCATCTGTGTTATGATATACTTGATCTACTTCATCCTCAGTAGTTTGGAAACCTTTGGGGACAATTGCTACCCCGTATTGGATGATTTCTGCCAAGGCCAAACAAGAATGGTCCTTTCTCCTGAGCTCAACCTCATGAATGACGTCGATGTAGATGTCCTCGATCTGGGGGATGTGGATTGGATCGAGCTTAGCCCTTGGCAGACAACTTCTTGGGTCAAAGGTAGGCCTGGCCGGGAAATCATGTTTCAAATTAAGCAGTTCCAGCTCTGCGAACATGTCTTTTGCCTTGTGATGGGTAAGACATGTATATCTACCCACTGTGAGGGGGAAAGGAGTTCCACCCTTCTTTCTTTTGAGGCACTTCTCATGATAGGTGATCAGCTGTCTTGTGACTCTAGCAGAATCAACTTGGGTCCAACATACCTTGGCAGTCTAGTTGGCTCTCCCAAGAAGTTAGCTGCCCTCAGATAAGTGAACGTGGGAAATTGGGTGAACAGGGCCCCCCATTTCTCAGTGGCTGCCACTATGCTCTTGGTCGTGCGACCGTAAGTCATATTTGGCCTCAACAGGCAGATGATGTGGTAGAAAAACACATCGTTGATCTTTGTGAATTGAGGGATGCTATTTTCCAGCTTCAACTCTGGGTAGTATTCATATATTTTGACCTGGGGCCAAACCCCACTCCGCATCAGGCCTGGGTAGTCTCTCTCTGATGCTGCAGCGTAAACAACATAGGAATTCATGTAGAATCTCCCTGTTGTATTAAATTGTTGAAGCTGCTCAGAGATTGTGCTGCTTATAATTTCTGCCCATTCGAAGCGTTGATCGGGCACATTTTTATTCATGGTTTCTAAGTACCGCAGCATCCATTTATGGAAATAGTGGGTGTCAGGAAGCCCAAAGACCCTGCTCAGGAACGTGATGGTGTCACTGAGCTCCTCGAAAAATCACTGCGGTGAATGATTTGTGGCCAACGGGTCACCACCTTTTTGTTTTTCAAATAGACTTCATTCATCAGCTGCATGCACTGATCTTCATTGTCGTCCCAGGCTTTAATACAATCCTCTCGGCTGATGGCCATAAAGTGTCTGGTGATGAGGAATGCCGAGTATTATCTCAAAGTGGCGGGTAGTGAGGTTAATGACGACCTCTCCCTTGTCATTTATGATACAATTCATGTCTTTGTTGTAGCACCGGGTAACCACCATCATGAATTCATTGTTAATGGCGCTGACTGGGATTCCTCCAGTGAAGTGTAGGGCACTGCCTATCAGTTTGTCCATCCACGGACTTCTTGTTACCTTCTGAGTCCTGACCAGAATTCCTCCATATCAATATGACCCAACTCTGAGTCTCTGATGTCCAGGTCGCATTCGGCCTGAGAGTCGGGCATTCTGACCCTTTGGTACTTATATTTCATTTCTTCTTCTGTAAGCTTGGCCTTGCCTTTGGATTTGGTAGGCCTCTTGCTTGATGTTGACATATGTAACTCTGAGCTTAGTTGCTGATCTGCACGAAGAAGAAGTGAGACCCAACGCAAAAAGGTTGAATTAGTCATTTGATCTTCCATTGGAGTGTTAACAGAAGAAAGAGTTAGTGATTTTGAGGCTTCGGGCGCAAGGCGCACAGATATAGAAAATTACAGAGCTAAATAGGTAAGGCACACAGGAAAAGGGTGTTGCAAGGGTTAAATCAAGTGCAAAAGGTGCATGGCGCATAGACACTGCAGTGTGCATTTTGTAAAGGGTGCACGGAGACCTTATGTTACATAGGGACAGGACGCGCCAAAGGTGCATGTATTTTTCATGTTGCATGAACTTTTTGTGCGCCTAAGGTAACTTGGCACGGCACACGGAGGGTCTACACAACATGATGTTGCTGTAAGGATGGATGCACCCGTGCCTTGTTAGTTTTGCACTTGGCGCAGTTTAAGCTGATGTTGCACAGATGCAGGGTGCGCCAAAGAGGCACATGCTTATGCGATGCAACGAATGAGGTTGGCGTGCCAAGGAGGGCGCAAGGTTAGCGCTTGCAGCATGCGAAGGAGGCGCGCCTTGAGGGCACAAATGCTCTTGATGTAACAGGCATGATGGGTGCGCCATTGGCGCAGGTTTTGATCATGTTGCAGGGGTGACAGATGCGCCGAGGAAACAAACAACATTACAGCCTCTTCCAGCTATGATTTCTTCGCTGAGGGATATGCATATGGTTGAGTTCTTTTTGCAGGGTTCATGGGTCATGAAGAGGTCTAAACCAAGATTTTTTGAGTTCAACACTTCAGAGATGAGTCCCCTTCCCAGCAGATCTGGAAAGAGGGGGAAAAAGCATGGTGAAAAATGGAAAGAACAGCAGCAGGTTGGGGAAAAACAAACATGATCCACCAACCAAGCAAAACCAGCCAACACCCAAGCAAAACCAAAGAACACAAAAATACAAGAGTGAGGACCTCTTACCAGGATATAACGATGAAAAAGCATAAAAATGGGTCCACAATGTGATCGAAAGTGAAAGGGCAGTCTTGATCGAGGAGCTTAGAGAAAATATCACATGATTTGCATTGTGATAATGATGATAGCAGATGCTCCTATATATAGGCGAGGAAGTAATAAATGCGCCAAAGAACTTTCTAAAGGGGTGCACCAAATGAGATGTCGACATGAGAAAGCATGTGCCCTTTGGCGCACCAAAGCACCTAACAACATGGAGTTATGTGCGCCTTTGGCACGCCGAAAGTGATGTCGACACAAGAATATGTGCACCTTTGGTGCACCAAAAAGTGGTGCAACAAAAGTATTGTTGACACGAAGGCGCATGCGCCTTGGCACATGCAGGAAAGACTCAACATATCAAGGTGCACCAAAAGGTCTGTTGACATGAAAACCATGCGCCAAAGGATTTAAAGGGGGCGCACCAAATGTTGATGTTACATAGTCATTCCATGTGCCCAGCCAAAAGACCAAAAATGACTAAGTTCGGAAAACCAGATTTCCCGGAAAAGGGATTTTGCAACATTCCGAATGCAAGGGATCCCTGACGAGGGATCGGAACAAAATTTTCGGTATGGTTATCAGTAAAATTTCCCTTGTCAATTTTACGGGATAACAGATGGCTCTTTCTGGGGACTATCCCTGAGCAAACTCGGGGGTAGAGAATTCCAGACCGCATGTGCCTATCCATTGGGCAACAGAGTCAAAAACAAGGGTGACCAGAGGGAGAACAAAGGAAACACACAACAAACCAAAAGCAAACACACAACGAAAACAAACACACAACAAAAACAAAGTACAAAGAAGAGAGCAAGCTCTACTTCCTAAAGATTTTCAGATGCTACCCGCTATAAGGAAGCGGGAGCTCGGTTCCATCTAGATATGAGAGATAGAAACTATTCTCTCCGTTGAGCTGCTTGATCTTGAAAGGTCCTCTCCATAGGGAATCAAACTTTCCATGCATGCCTTTTGGCTCTCTTCGCTTGTCCCACAGAAGGACGAGGTCTCCCACCTGGAAATTCCTTTGCTTAGCTTTTTTATCGAACAGTCTCTTGACTTGATTCTGATGTTCGGTGATCCTGTCGACCACTCTTACTCTCTTTTCTTCGAGCTCTGTCAGATACATGATCCTCTTTTCAAGAGAATTTTGGAAAGTTTCATCTTCAATAGCTCGTGCCAAGCGCAGAGCAGGAAGTTCAGCAGAAATGGGAAGCTCGGCATCAGTGCCATATAACACTTGAAAAGGTGACATACCGAGAGACCTCTTGGGAGTAATGCGATCTGCCCACAAAGCGTCGTATAAGGACTTGTGCCACATTCGTTGATTCTCATCCACTAACTTTCGTATGATGGTCACCAAGTTCTTGTTACTGGATTCTGCCTGACCATTTCCCTGAGGGTAATAATCTGAGGCGTGAGCCAAAGTTATCCCGTATTCATAGAAAAAACTAATAACTTCCCATGAGGAGAAGTTAGAAGCATTATCAGCAATAATCTTGTTTGGAACGCCAAACCTGACAATGATATTTTCTTTAATGAAACTGCAAACAACCTCGGAAGTGGCATGTTTGACAGGTATGGCTTCCACCCACTTGGTGAAGTAATCTGTGGCTGTAAGGACATAACTATGTCCGGCACTCGATTGGGGATTGAGTGCACCAATAAAATCAATTCCCCATTGCCTGAATGGTTCGTTGACAATAACCGGCCTGAGGGGAAAAGCAACCAACTTGGGCTTGCCGACGAACTGCTGGCAAGGTTCACACTTTGCTACCCAGGTGGCTGTATCTTGGAAAAGTGTCGGCCAATAGTACCTGGCTCGGATGATCTTGTGTGCCATCACGGAGGAGGAGAAGTGGCCTCCACAGGCTGAATTATGAAAACTTTCAAGTAACTTCACCTACTGTGGCTTGTCGACACATCGCAAGAAGACACCATCTATCCCGTGTTTGTATAAACCGTCATCCCAGATGACATACTTAGCCTCTCTGAGCTTTATAGTGCGCTTCTCCTTTGCAGTTAGGTGAGCTGGGCATTCACCGTAGGTGAGGAAGAAAGCAATGTTGGAATACCACTCATCGCTGGTTGCAAAAATAGGACCAGAGGCAGAGAATGGGCTTTCTCCAGCTGACTTTGTGTTTCGTTGGTACAATCATCCTTTTCCTCAGGACTTTCTGAATCTTTGTTTTCAGCCATAAGCTGACATAGGCCCTTGCCTCTTACCAGCTTGGTTGGTTTTATATCCAGGTCGTACTCCTGGACCTTTGCAATCCAATTTCCTCGCAAGCTTCCTAACTCCTGTTGAGTTAGAATTGATTTGACCGCCGTGTCAGGAACCAGTACTACCGTGTGGGAGTTTAAAATGTAATACCTGAAATTTTTGACTGCTTTGACAATGGCGAAGGCATGCTTTTCCAGTTGAGACATTTTTAGTTCGTGAGGCTTGAGGGGAGAGCTCATGAACGCAATCGGAGATTCAACATCCTCTCGAATTCTTTTGCATCAAGATGGCAGACACAGTATGCTCAGATGCATAACTATACATGATAAAGTCCTTGGAGAAATCGGGACATACCAGGACTGGTGCGTGAGAAATGGAAGCTTTTATTTCCTCAAACGACCTTTTCCCCTCCTCGCTCCACCGGAAAGTTGGTGACCCTTTCATCATGTCCAATATATGACGAGTTTTCTTAGCAAAGTCGGGAACAAAACGCCTGAGAAAATTCACCTTTCCGAAGAAAGAATGAACGCCAGTCTTACTTGTAGGCAGAGTAAGGCTCTGAATAGCCTTGACTCTTTCGGTATCTATCTTCCTTCCTTCCTTGCTAACAACGTGCCCTAGCAACTTTCCCTCCGTTACTCCAAAAACGAACTTTTTCGGGTTCAGGGAAATCCCATGTTCTCGGCATCTGGCCAATACTTGCTCTAGGTGATCACAATGATTACTTCGTTGTTTAGAGAACATAGTCAAGTCATCCAGATAAACGACAATGACCTTCCCCATCATACCTTTGAATGCCAGGTCCATGGCCCATCGAAAAGTGGTGCTTTAGCATTGATTTAGGCCAAAAGGCATCCCTTTGTGAGAAAATGTATCCCTAGGGAGTAGTGAATGCTGTTTTAAATTGATCTTCAGGTGAAACTTCAATCTGATTGTAGCCTGAAAAACCATCAAGCATGGACAACATCTCTGATCCGTTACTACTTGCAGAACTTGATCCATTATAGGAAGTGGGTAGTTGTCTTTCAAGGAAGCCTGATTCGAGTTTGAAAATCTACGCATATGCGTATTTCACCATTCTTCTTGTGCACTGGCACAATATTTGCTACCCAAGTACTGTGATGGATAGGAAAAATGATTCTCACATCCAACATTTTCTGAATTTCAGCTTGGATAGTACCTGAGATCTTAGGATTATAATGCCTCTGCTTCTGGCGAAAGGCTTTAACATCTTCTTTCAA
Source organism: Taxus wallichiana var. yunnanensis (assembly GCA_018340775.1). NCBI lineage: Eukaryota > Viridiplantae > Streptophyta > Pinopsida > Cupressales > Taxaceae > Taxus > Taxus wallichiana. Next base: position 206,234,179 of record CM031237.1, read on the forward strand.
CGGGATGTCATGCTGGACGTCCTTTGGCTTAAAAGACTTTAGATCGGTGTGGGACCATGCCAATAAATCCATGTATTTCTTTAGCAGCTTGACAAACTTCCACTTCTCTTTAGGCGTGCAACATTTTCCAATGTTTACGAATTACGGATGTTCTTCCGAACCTAAATTAACCGGTTCGGTTTCTGGGGATGAGTCAGGATCATCTCACCTCTTCTTTTTCACAAAACGATCATGCCTGTCGAACAACCATTCCAGAGAAACCAGGCCCTTTGGAATTTTATTTCCTTTGAGCTGACATATGTCGTCGTTCCCTCCGGATTCATCCTCTTGATCGGTGACCGATTCGTGCACATAGAAGTGGATCCTTCAAAGTGCAATTCCTTAAAATTTTCCGCCTTCTCTAGAAAGGCAATGAGTTGATTGTCATCGTTGAATACTTGCCAATGCTGAGAATTGTCTGGCACGCTCAGGTGGAAAACCACCTCAATGGTGTATTTGTTTGTTTTCAAACCTGGGTGAGGGAGCATGAGGGATCGTTGAAACAGCCAATGAATCGGCCATATCATTTTGAGCTCTTGGAATGGATTCAATTGAAAAAGCATCAAACTCTTCAATGCTTGTCCCATACCGCATTACGGTAATGCCTGAGCCTTTCATTCTTCACTTGGTAAATCCTTTTAACTTGATTTACAACTAGCTCTGCATCACCTTGCACTTTCAGATTTTTGATCCCTCTTTCCTTTGCGGCTTGCATGCCAAGTAGCAAAGATTCATACTCAGCAGTATTATTCGTGTTGAAAAACTGCAACTTGAAAGAGAGAGGAATAACCTCCCCTTCGGGAGATATTAGCACGGCTCCGGCACCACATCCACTGGTTGCGCAGCTGCCATCAAACTGCAAAGTCCAGATCTTATTAAGATCTTCTTCTTGAACGAGAACAACCATTTTGTCGGACTCGGTAGACAAGAAATAGTTCCCCATCCCTGATGATTCAAAAAGGATTTGAGCTTTGGGGTCCTCAGAGTTAGTGACCAAGTACTTCTTTTGTGATTCTGGCTCCAAGGTCTGCATTACACCTTTGACGGGGATTCTAGCCTTAGACCAGTCCATATGAATCTCTCCACCAACTTCGCTGCAAAAGCTTCTCCCCAGCAAAATTCCGTAGGCTGCTGGAATGTCGGCAACGAGGACGGTCATCTTTACTCTTTTCTCTGGGAATGCCGCAAATGCAAATTGCGCGTCTTTGATTTGACCAATCAATGGAACCTGCTTGGTTTCCAAGGAATAACATCTGCCAAAAGGCTTGGTAAGGGTGAGGCCCAAAGCATGGGTAACTTTTGCCGGCATGACGTTATCAGAAGCTCCCGAATCAATTATGCAGTTACTCAACTTGTGACCATTGATTAGGAGGGAGAGATAGAAAGGTTCTATCTTGCATGATGTAGATGTTTAAGCAACATTTATGTAGGATTCAAGAGTGGAAAGGATTCCTTTTGGGGAAACCTGATTAGATATAATAGCTTGACTTTGAATATACTTAGTCAATCTTACAAGCTGTTCAGGATTTGACTGAAGGTACTCGGCTTCAGAAATTTGGATCTTGGTCTTCTTTGCATGATCTATGATATCAAATGTGGCCAAGGGTTGCGTTGGTGAAGGAATGAGTCCTTCACTTCGTGATGGTGGAGTAGGAGTACTGGTCTTGATAGGAATATGAGAAGGCTGATTTTGAGGAGAGATGGGGGGAAAAGATTTCCTTGTAAAAGACTTACTAGGGAGTTGAGTAGGAAGAGGATTACCTCTTTTAGCAATGGTCGGAGGCATGTTTGACACGGCCTTCTCTTTCGGCACATGGGTAGTGACCTCTGCTTCTTTTCCTTATGAGCGGGTAAAAACAACATACGATTGCCCCTTGCATATCCCAGGTACCCTCTTCTTCATCGATTATTCCTCATTAAATTCCATAGACCCAATAGTAGAGTCACCGGTTGGCTCACCCGACATCTTGGTCATCTTCACCTTCGAGACGAAGGTTCTTCATAATCTTGCTCTACTTCTTCAATTTCGGCCGAGCATTGACCGAGAGGAGCCTTAAGCGCCACCATGAGCGATTGTAGATAAACGCGGCCTTTGTGAAACATTGTTGGGAACAAAACTCCTTCGTGGAATATCCCGGTATGAGGAACTGGAAGCCTGGGCCAACTGCTTTAATGCGAGCAAGTCATTCGCCATCTTTTGGAATGCCAGATCAGACGAAGTAGTGGGCGAAGGATCTGAAGATTTAGACTTGGATGATTCCTTTTTCAATTCGCCAGATATTATCAAATTATCTTCTATTCGAATGGCAGCGGCCTGGGTGAGAATCAAGGTAGCCACTCGCTCTTGAAGGAGCAAGAAACTAACTTTCGAGCTCATAGCGTTTACGAAGAAACACTTTTGATTTTCTGGTGTTGGAAGCATGGCAGCAGGGACGTGCGGTTGATTAATGCATTGAACCTGGCGATAAAATCACGCATGGTCTCATTGGCCTCCTTCTTCAGGTGAGTGATCTGTGATAATAATGCAAATGCATCTTCTGAAGGTTTGTACCTGCCTTCAAAAGCATCCCTGCAAGGTGGCCCAACTAGTAATAGATCCGGCTGGTAAATGCTGAAACCATTCAGCTGTCCTGTAGAGTTTCCAGAAAAAGGTGAACCGACACATCCTCATGAGTTACATCCAGGATACTACATGACATGATGAATGCAGATATGTGTGAATCCGTGCTTTGATTTCCGCTCCCGTCGAATTTGGGAAAATTCTTTCGGTTTCCGTGAGGGAGCGCGTGAACAGGATGTGGTAATGCGAGAGGACCCATAGCATTTCCCCATGGCACCGCCATCTGGACAGCTGGAAAAAGAACATGGGCTGGGAGTGTGGTTCCACTGAGCAATAAAGCACTGCAAAGGGATGTAGAGGCTCCTTGTGAAAACCGGCTCTTACGTGGGGGTGAGGCGCTTCTGGTTGACCGATCAGCTGAACTTAGTGATGAAAAGCGCACGCCGGTGCTACACTGAAATTGTGCCTTTGAAGCCGATCGAAAGTAGGATCGACTTCTCCACGAGCTCACCTGCCATGCGTAAATGGCTCACCTGCCAGCATACCTTCCAGATCTGGAACGCTGTGGTGCAGATTTAAAATTTATTTTTGGGTGTACTTGCTGATTTTCGGCTTTTTCGACAAAAACCAGCAGCATGTACTTTTTAAATATTTAAAAACTATCCTCTTCTGAAAACCGATTGCGGTTAATGACAAATAACAGCGAGGATAAAATGATAGTGAAGATTAGCAAGCTGATTTTCGGATCTAAATTTGACTTTTTCAAAGGGTTTCAAAACTTTTGGTAAACAGTCAAAAACTCAGATCTACGGCAAAATACGGACTTTTATAAAAACTCAGCGAACTAAAGATCTCCAACTAGGCCAGATCTATGGATCTCAGAAGAAATTTTTTGATTTGGATCACTTTTGCAAAATTTTTGGATTTTTAACAAAAAGTGCAGATTTGCAAACAGGCAGTGATTTTTCTGATTTTTCTAGATTTTCTTTCCTTCCACTATCATAGATCTAATAGATCTTTTCAATCCCGAGTCACCAAAACCTCGTTGGTCTAAAAATGCCGCTTGGCGGATCTATCAATAAACGAGCCCTAACAATGTGCGGGGCATAGCCCCTCTTTGAGTCAAAGAAAGCAAAACTGGTTTTATTGCTATTCTACGGCGCAGAAATCTGCAAGTCTCACAATATTCCACCTTCAGGGGTTTGGGATCTCATCCCAAAGAGGGTGTTTTTGATCGCGAAAAGAAAGGAATGAAAGAGAAGATGAAGAAAGAGCAGGTTCGAAGGAAGAAAAGAAATGAATTCCAAAGCAGAAAGGTCAGAAGGTTTATGTTTTGGGATTGGTAGTAAAAGAGCCAAACCTACTTGCATAAATGAGCAAAGTAATACTGATGAATAAATGACAATAAAACAGAAGCAGATTTAACAGAATAAACACATAGATCTGGCATAAGAAAGATCTGATGCAAATAACACATGTATTCAGCACAAAGTCTAAATATTGTATTAATAATTATTTTGTTACAAAAAGCTCAAAGTCTTTTCTCCTCACTTCTATTTCTCATCTGAAAGATATTCACTCATGCCCAATACAACAAGTATTGGGGTATTTATAGAAGAAGGAGAGAAAAGAAGGCAAAAAGGAGCCAACCACTTATTTACAAAGATATTTACAAAATATCTAGAAGTCATGTTGACATTTGACAACTTGATGGATGACATCATCTCATGGTGCAACATGGATGATTTCATCATTTGTGCCAACATACTCGAGATATTCTCAAAAAAATTCTAAGAAGAGAGAGAGAGAAGGAAGAGAAGCTATTCGCCATCGTCATCCCGCGGCCGAAAGGGTAGACTACTTCTGCTTGTTGCTCAGTGACGAGATGTGGAATTAAGAGCGGTATTCCATGAACTTGCGATCATGGGCCCAAGTTGATCCTGGGAAGGATCCTTGTGCCGCTCACTGATCACCTCGCAAGTCTCCCGCTCATCGTCTATGAGCTTCTCGGGGAGTTTGGAATAGTCTTTCTCCGCTTCAATGAGGGACCCAATGAAGTCCCGACAGGCCAGCAGGTTGTTGATAGACTCTGTGTCAAAAGTGACCTCTGGCCCCAACCCTCGAGAAACGATCTCCTTGAAGATTTGGATGGTTTCATCGGCTTTTCTTAAAGTGAAGGAAGGAGTAAGCAACCCTGGCGACATGTTGAGAATGATTCGTTCCATTTGGTGCATCGCGTCCAGGGCTTCTTCCTTCACCTTGTCAATCTTTTCAAGGACAAATTCCAGCTGATCCACCCGGTAATCCAGAGTGGACATGATTTTTTGAGGGCCCTGGGATGGCCGAAGATGCCAAACTTGACCAGATCTTCGACTGAACAGTCGAACATTTGTTGAAAGGTCTCGTGCTGCAGTCTAGCATGTTCCAGCTCTTCCGATATGGGTCCCGCTAATGCTTGGAGCTCTTTATTCACCTTGTTGATGTTCAGATACAAGTCAGAGAACTTGGTGATTACTTTTTCACTATCTTTGAGGATCTGGCTCCTCCAAGCGGAAACGGCCATACCCTGCTCACCGATCTTTGCATATTCATTAATTTTCTCCTAGCTCAGAGGCTCAGGAGTCTCGGCGGCAGTTGTGGGAGGTGCACTACCCATCTTCTGTAAGGCTTGGAGCAGATATTTATTTTGCTCTTTTAATTGCCTTTTCTCCTCTTTTGTTTCCTGAAGCTTCTTGTAGAGGGCGTCAACTGCAGAAAGGGCCTCTCCCTGAAGGCTTTTAGAAGACGTCCCCATTGTGACTTGGGTCACTATATAATCTGTCGGAGACAGATCCTTTTTATCCTTGAGGGGATTGGGGTACGCGATCTCCATTACCCTCTCTCCCGAAGCACTCTGAGAGAAGCGTGTGATGGGCTTCTGCTTCTTTACCCCTTTGGATGGGATTACGGAAAAGTCCATCGGAGTGATGGGAACTTTCCTTTTCTGCTGACTTAAATGCTGGGAGATCCAGGCTGGACTTATGGGAGAAGGGCCAGAAATAGAGAAGGGGGCAGCTGTAGTAGTAGAAGGGAAAAACATAGAGACACGTGGCGCGGCAAAGATAGAGAGAACACCGAAGAAGTGCCCATGGGAGGAAGGGATATTGCAGCAGAGAGGAAGACATAGGAAGGGAAGGGAGCTCAGAGATGAGGAAAGAAATGGAGGGGGCAGATATGCGAGGGAAGAGAAGATAGACGAAGAAGCGGGGGGAACAGTAGAAGAAGAAGGGGAGAGGACACGACCAAAGGGATGGTCACCTGAGTCACTCGAGGAGGGGAAGGAGGAGAAGAAGAAGGGACAGAAGGGACCTCGGTTGTTGTAGCGGTGCCGACATCCTGAGTGGATGGGCCTATTGGAACATCCTCTTCTGCTTCTTTCTCTGGAGAAGCCAGAGTTATGACCTGTTCGGGTGCTGCGGAAGGAGGACTCTCAGGAGCTTCTTCTTGAGTGGTGCTGGATTCACCCTCTATGCCTTTTCCTTTACCTTTAGGCTGCTGTTTAGATCGAGAAGGTGCATTACCCAATGGGGAGGTTGTGAAATCAACCCCGAGGTAGATTAATCCATTCATTCGACACCAATGCTCTGTCTCTACACAGAGTTTCCTTGACCCTCTCCTCAATTGTCTGAGGTGCCTTAGTCCTGTCAATGGCAGCAAAAGGCCAATTGTCCCCATCTGTGTTATGATATACTTGATCTACTTCATCCTCAGTAGTTTGGAAACCTTTGGGGACAATTGCTACCCCGTATTGGATGATTTCTGCCAAGGCCAAACGAGAATGGTCCTTTCTCCTGAGCTCAACCTCATGAATGACGTCGATGTAGATGTCCTCGATCTGGGGGATGTGGATTGGATCGAGCTTAGCCCTTGGCAGACAACTTCTTGGGTCAAAGGTAGGCCTGGCTGGGAAATCATGTTTCAAATTAAGTAGTTCCAGCTCTGCGAACATGTCTTTTGCCTTGTGATGGGTAAGACACGTATATCTACCCACTGTGAGGGGGAAAGGAGTTCCACCCTTCTTTCTTTTGAGGCACTTCTCATGATAGGTGATCAGCTGTCTTGACAGCTCTAGCAGAATCAACTTGGGTCCAGCATACCTTGGCAGTCTAGTTGGCTCTCCCAAGAAGTTAGCTGCCCTCAGATAAGTGAACGTGGGAAATTGGGTGAACAGGGCCCCCCATTTCTCAGTGGCTGCCACTATGCTCTTGGTCGTGCGACCGTAAGTCATATTTGGCCTCAACAGGCAGATGATGTGGTAGAAAAACACATCGTTGATCTTTGTGAATTGAGGGATGCTATTTTCCAGCTTCAACTCTGGGTAGTATTCATTTTGACTGGGCCAAACCCCACTCCGCATCAGGCCTGGGTAGTCTCTCTCTGATGCCGCAAAGATAAACAACATAGGAATTCATGTAGAATCTCCCTGTTGTATTAAATTGTTGAAGCTGCTCAGAGATTGTGCTGCTTATAATTTCTGCCCATTCGAAGCGTTGATCGGGCACATTTTTATTCATGGTTTCTAAGTACCGCAGCATCCATTTATGGAAATAGTGGGCGTCAGGAAGCCCAAAGACCCTGCTCAGGAACGTGATGGTGTCACTGAGCTCCTCCGAAAAATCACTGCGGTGAATGATTTGTGGCCAACGGGTCACCACCTTTTTGTTTTTCAAATAGACTTCATTCATCAGCTGCATGCACTGATCTTCATTGTCATCCCAGGCTTTAATACAATCCTCTCGGCTGACGGCCACAAAGTGCCGGTGATGAGGAATGCCGAGTATTATCTCAAAGTGGTGGGTAGTGAGGTTAATGACGACCTCGCCCTTGTCATTTATGACACACCTCGTGTCTTTGTTGTAGCACCGGGCAACCACCATCATGAATTCATTGTTAACGGCGCTGACTGGGATTCCTCCAGCGAAGTGCAGGGCACTGCCTATCAGTTTGTCCATCCACGGACTTCTTGTTACCTTCTGAGTCCTGACCCAGAATTCCTCCATATCAATATGACCCAACTCTGAGTCTCTGATGTCCAGGTCGCATTCGGCCTGGGAGTCAGGCATTCTGACCCTCTGGTACTTATATTTCATTTCTTCTTCTGTAAGCTTGGCCTTGCCTTTGGATTTGGTAGGCCTCTTGCTTGATGTTGACATATGTAACTCTGAGCTTAGTTGCTGATCTGCACGAAGAAGAAGTGAGACCCAACGCAAAAAGGTTGAATTAGTCATTTGATCTTCCATTGGAGTGTTAACAGAAGAAAGAGTTAGCGATTTTGAGGCTTCAGGGCGCAGGGCGCACAGATATAGCAAATTACAGAGCTAAATAGGTAAGGCGCACAGGAAAAGGGTGTTGCAAGGGTTAAATCAGCGCCAAAAGGCGCATGGCGCATAGACACTGCAGTGTGCATTTTGTAAAGGGTGCACGGAGACCTTATGTTACATAGGGACAGGACGCGCCAAAGGCACATGTATTTTTCATGTTGCATGAACTTTTTGTGTGCCTAAGGTAACTTCGCGCAGCAAGACGGAGGGTCTACACAACATGATGTTGCTGTAAGGATGGATGCACCCACGCCTTGTTAGTTTTGCACTTGGCGCAGTTTAAGCTGATGTTGCACAGATGCAGGGTGTGCCAAAGAGGCGCATGCTTATGCGATGCAACGAATGAGGTTGGCGCGCCAAGGAGGGCGCAAGGTTAGCGCTTGCAGCATGCGAAGGAGGCGCGCCTTGAGGGTGCAAATGCTCTTGATGTAACAGGCATGATGGGTGCACCATTGGCGCAGGTTTTGATCATGTTGCAGGGGTGACAGATGCGCGAGGAAACAAACAACATTACAAAGCCTCTTCCAGCTATGATTTCTTGACTGAGGGATATGCATATGGTTGAGTTCTTTTTGCAGGGTTCATGGGTCATGAAGAGGTCTAAACCAAGATTTTTTGAGTTCAACACTTCAGGACAGAGTCCCCTTCCCAGCAGATCTGGAAAGAGGGGGAAAAAGCATGGTGAAAAATGGAAAGAACAGCAGCAGGTTGGGGAAAAACAAACATGATCCACCAACCAAGCAAAACCAGCCAACACCCAAGCAAAACCAAAGAACACAAAAATACAAGAGTGAGGACCTCTTACCAGGATATAACGATGAAAAAGCATGAAAACGGGTCCACGGCGTGATCGAAAGCGACAGGGCAGGTACTGACAGGCTCAGAGAAAATATCACGTGATTTGCATTGTGATAATGACAGCGCAGACGCGCCTATATATAGGTGAGGAAGTAATAAATGCGCCACCAACTTTCTAAAGGGGCGCACCAAATGAGCTGTCGACATGAGAAAGCATGCGCCCTTTGGCGCACCAAAGCACCTGACAACACGAAGTTATGTGTGCCTTTGGCGCACCGAAAGTGATGTCGACACAAGAATATGTGCGCCTTTGGCGCACCGAAAAGTGGCGCAACAAAAGTATTGTTGACACGAAGGCGCATGCGCCTCGGTGCACGCAGGAAAGACTCAACATATCAAGGCACACCAAAAGGTCTGTTGACATGAAAAACCATGCGCCAAAGGATTTAAAGGGGGCGCACCAAATGTTGATGTTACATAGTCATTCCATGCGCCCAGCCAAAAGACCAAAAATGACTAAGTTCGGAAAACCAGATTTCCCGGAAAAGGGATTTTACAACGTTCGAACGCAAGGGATCCCTAACAAGGATCGAAACAAAATTTTCGGTATGGTTATCAGTAAAATTGCCCTTGTCAATTTTACGGGATAACATACATGTACACTCTTTCAAAAGTGGGGTCAATATCTAATATTGTATCTTTTAACTTTGAATATTCCTATGAATATTCATTGGGACTCAGGGCCAAGTTTACATTTTATGTTTATTGTGAAATTTTCGTAACTTCAAAAACCAAGTCCACAATGACCCAAGCAATAGGAACCTACCACGTATCTTGAGTGATAGAAAAAAATGTGAAAGTTTCAATAGAGGATGAAGGATGGTATACAAGGATATTTTTACAAGATTAAACCCAATTCATGACAAATTTTTCATAGGTAGTATCAAAAGAAACACAAAAATTATGTTCCTCAATCGAAGAAGAGGATTCATTCTCAAAACACATGGTTTTCATTCACATTCAACATGTTTATATCTTCAAGTATATGATTTTTACATGAGAAAACTAATCGAGTAATGTTTTTGAAGGCATACATTAGATAAGAGGGTGAGGTCAAATCGAGCACTAACACCGTTTCAAACCAGGATGGGTGTTGGGCCCTAGAATATTAGTTAAGTACAAGAACATGCGTGGGTACATGGGACCTAGTTGAAGAAGGGAATGGGGTTGAAGGCACCCAGGGAAGGGTTATAGTAGTGTTTTAAATAATATACAATATGCGCGCGCAAGGCAATACAATTTTTAGACTTAGCCGCATTCGGCGTCCGTAGGAAACACATGAGAAAAGTGTGACTCTTTTGGATAAGGGAAGCCCTAGAAAATGTAGGATCAAGAATGGAATATTCCGGGCATGTGGTGGAAAGTTCCGAAGAGCATCATTCCAAAGAGTGGAGAGCTCAAATTTGAGAAAGCATACTCCCATGGATGACCACTTTGACACTTGACAACCAATCTATAACTTCTAAAAGGCATGGAGGTCATTGCTAAGGTTATGAATACAAGTGCTCGATAGAAGAAACATACGGGAGAAGAGAGCTGAAGCTCTCAAGAAATAGAATGGAGGGTTCTAAGGATTAGGGATTAGGATAATATAGGAATCATGACACATTTAAAGGGATGGGTCTGCATTCATTTTTGTAATGTGATGAACATAGTATAGTTCTGATGCATGACTTGGATCTACATGGTTATTTAAGGGTCTGTTATGACCTCAAGGGATGTAATGTGGTTACTAAACTAGTTAATATGAATATAAGGCTCTGTTATGAATCATATATGTGTCAGGAGTTTAATACTTATCCATTTCCTTTCTGTATGAACCATTTCTGTATGTTTCTTGTTATTTCTCTTTTCAGGATGCAAGGAGATGAAAACTCGTTCTAGGTTCTTAGAATGTTACGTGGTTCTTTTCTATTCATTTCCATTTGAATATTTTTCATAATATGATGCATTCTCACAAGACTCATCTCCCATGCATGCCTCGGGTGAGCACCAACATTTATTGGGTGATAGATAGGTGCGCATGGGATTAGACTACTAGTCTAAGGGTATAAAAATGACTACATCTTGGTTCATTTCTAGGGCCTCTTTTCAAAGTTGTTTTGAGAAATGACATGCATCTTTGTTCATGTGATGCGTGATGACAAAATATATAACTTTGGAAATTTTTGAAACATGGTTCAAAAGCACAAAGGACGAGTTTGCTCAAAGATTCAACACTAGACTTGAGTTCGATGCGCATGGATGGGTAGAAGAGAAATCATACCATGAGTTGTATGAGACATTTTTTTTTTTCCCAGTAGATCTATATGAATGGATTTTAGCATATGCATCCAGATTGAGTTGGTATTACAAATTGCGTGAATGAACCCAAGATGACTATCGAGGTTGCAGGATGCAGATCACACTTGGACACGTGTTTTTATCATAGGTGGAAGAAAGCGTAGACTACTTATACTTTAGAATACACCATTTCTACCTATTCTTGCCCAAAATTTGTAGATTTTGAGTTTCTAAGAGATCCTAGAGGATCATTTTTGCATTTTATTCCTTTGGCTATGAAGATCTTGGTCATTACCTTGAGTTTAGAGGCATTTCCCATGGCCGGATAAACTTCTCTAAGCATTGGGAGAGGAATCTAAGGTGGATGAAGATGGAAAATATTGCAACCTGAAAAGGAAAGGGAGGAGATACAACTCAAGTATACTAAATCTTCGAAACAAAGATGAATAGAAAATGTGAGGTTACAAGTGTGATAGATCTATAGAGGCGGACATTGTGGGAAGGAGTTGAGGTACAACCGAGGACATGAAACTTGAGTAGTCTATGCTATCCCATCTTGGAAAGTGTGGGAGAGATACCCCTTCATATTCTCGATGAGAGTTTGTTACATGGAAAAAGAAGATTCGTTGATGCGCATCTAAACCCACCGGTGAGCAAGCCCCGATGCTTAGTTTTCTAGATCAAGAGTGAAGTATTATTAACCCATTTGGTATGGGTGGGAGTAACCAATCTACACCCAGGGGATATAATTTCTCATTTCAAACATCCATGGTTGTGTAATCCATTCCTATATTTGGAGGAATTTTTAGACAAGGTGCAAGTACGCAAGGTTTGGGTATCACGTCAGGATTGGCACAAGACATACAACTGGTAGTGAGACACTATGATAAACCATCAACACGTAGTTTAGTGGGACGTTAGGAACACTAGGTGTGACCACTTCAGTCTTGTTTTAATTGTAGGAGGTATATCCGGTGGGTTGGGAGGAATAGGACCTAGTGGATTGGTGGAGAAGGAAAAATAGAGGGAACCAAGGCTCGGATCAAAAGGACAAGGACCCCACCACCTCCCCAAGTGTTTTTCAAGACGTATTTTCAGTTACCATACTATAGGGATATTGAAGATACTAAATATCATGTTCACAAGTGTTAATTACTATGGCACATGAGAGGGATCACTACCCCGGAGTGGAAGGAAAGTTAGTTTGCAACAACATTATAAGGGCACACACATAGTTGGTATCAACAGTATAAACCCCATCGATAGTGGTAGAATACAACACATTGAAGAATGCATTCCTAGTAGAGTTCCATATCCCTGAGTTTGAGCAGAAGAGCATCATCACTCTGAAAGAGATCCAACAGGGAATGATAGAGTGTGTGGGAGTATGACACACATTTCAAGACTCTCTTTTCTAAAAATTCTATGACATTCATCCTTCTCAACATGCTTAATGGTTTTTGGAGGATTGGTAACACCATTTAGAAGAACTCTGTCACACAAGACTTTCACGAGTAACTATGCAAGGTATTGGAAGCTTCCTGCACGCCGAAGTTGTTGGGAACATTGATACTAGTGTTATTCCTTTTCTGGAGGATCAAATTATTGTAATGGCTAATAAGTTGGAGAATTTTTCTACAAACTCAGTGCATGAGGTTTGTAGTGGGCTTTGGTGTATAGACTATGAAGTGGAGGGGCATGCAAAGGATAGTTTCCATCAGAAATTAGTTTGTATAATGGTGGTAGACTATGATATTTTCCATGAGGAACATGAGGCAAGAAAGTACCCTCTACTACAATGCGCAATCCACAAGAATTTTTATTTCTATTGTAATATTTGTAACTCTACAACCCATGATACTAATCATATCCATGATGCTATTAATATTTGTGTGCGCCAAACTAGCCTTGCAAGAAGTTCCAAGGATGATGATCATCATTATGAAGGGAGATCAGATGGAGGAGCATGTGGAAAAGGTTTTTTCGGAGGATTTTGTGGTCATAATAACCACCACGGAGGATTAATTGAATTCCCATAAGGAACTTGTTATAACTATGGATCTATAGAGCATTACAAACATGAGTATCTTGATCCGTTACCATGTTCATGGTGTGGAAAGAAACATAAGTATGAAGAATGTATAGATCTCTATGAGCATATGAACCAGTAGCACCGAAAGGAAAAGCCAGCTCTGGGATGGTGAGTATCAAGAAGGCCAATTCACATTGGATGTCATGAGTGGCACGTGAGTTAGGGATAGAACCTATACTAGTGACAACACGAGAAGAGGACACACCTACAAAGGAGATGCCAAGACAGAGGACACTAGTTTCAAGAGAGGAAGTGTTACATGGAAAATACCGGACCCTACTCATCAGAAGGAGGTGTATCAAGAAACTATGGATGTGATTTAGAGTTTGCAAGGGGAGATCTAATGTCTAAAGGAGCAATCAAGGTAGTTGGATCAAAGGAAGAATGTCGAGGCTCTAAAGGATGACTTGGATGAGGTAAAGGAAGTATGTAGGATGTTAAGGCAAGAGAATATTATTCCCTTGTTAGGAGAATGGATGAGAGAGAAGGTACCACGTGCCGAAGAAGAGCGTGAAAGGAAGGTTTTACATGAAAACCTTCCTCCTCATAGCCTTGACTATGACAAGGATATTACTTTGAATGCGATTGTTGATGGATGGATTCTAAGTACTATCCTCATCAACACGAGAGTAGAGGTAAATTTTCTTACCTTAGATACCGGAAACAAATGGGAATGCCCGTATTATAACCATATTCGAATGTGCTATATATGGCAAAAAATACTAAGGCAATTCCCATTGAAGTCCTGAATGATGCAGTTATCACCATTCAAGGGGCCAAGTTCACTGGATATTTTGAATTCTTGGAACTCGCCAAGGCAGACAACTTTCTAGCATTTCTTGGGAACCCATGGTGTTACAAGAGAAATGCTAACCTATACTTTAACAAGGGGTATATCAGCTTCGAGAACAAAGAATAAAGGGTGATCACTCCTTTCACATATGGGAAGTCAGCGCCCTATACTGAACCATTAGGACAAGAAGTCCTTGATAGAATCTATGTGTGTTCCATCAGAGATCCTGAGATAATTCATCCCACGGAGGGAGTCATCTAGTTTGAAGATGCTAAGTCCTTGAGTGATACCACTAGTGGCATAAGAAAATTGGGCGCATGGGACTTATGAGTTGATTGGGGGACAATTGAGAGGATCTTTAACAAGGTTGATAAAGGTGCACTTAATTAATTTCCTAGGAGGAAAGAAGTTACCAAGTTACTCTGGAGGAGCATATCCTGAAATTTTCTTGCAGGAAATGGAAGCTTAGTGGAATAATGAGGATGAGATAAGAGGAATGATTAACTACAACCTACTCAGAACTGTAAAACACTAGTGGGCTACACATCGGGATAACCACCTAGAGTGGTGCAAGGTAAGAATCACATTTTCTGTAAGGTTCTCCAAGAGTAACACACCCACGGTCATACAAGACTACCATGGTAAAGAGACCGCTTCATTTCATATCCAAGTGTGTGAGAAGACCTAGATGGGAAGCACATAAGCATTACCACCTTTTCTATGGGTGCATAAGTTGTATTCCACCTTACAAGGTTGTGCATGTGCATGGTATATTCATTCGGAGATGCATCGTCAAACAAGTAATTGGTAGGAGTTGGCGGCTGATCTCATTCAATATTTCAAGTATATGAGTACAAATCCATCATTGGATAAGGTGTTGTAAGTAATCAAGCACCTTACAATGGGAGATAGTGCTATGGTAGAGGATAGGCTACTAGATTTTCTAAGTAAGCCTTATATTGAGATGCACCTGAATGAAGAAGAATATGAGGAAGTATATCTTGAGCACGTGTGCATGGAAAAAGAAAAAGTGGAAATGGTCTATGTAGTAGATGGTGAAGAGATGGAGACTTTGGATGCTAACCATTCATAAGGTATGCATGAAGTCATAGATAATGTTGATAAGTGAGCATGCACCTACCATGAGCCCTTGAAAACAAAGAAGGTTAACATTGGAACAAAGACAGAACCTAAGGAAGCCATCATTGGGGACTATTGGTCAGAAAAAGAAGTTTCAAACGTACTTGATTTGTTGCATGAGTTCCAAGATTTTTTCCCTCATGGATATCATGAACTCAAAGGCATCCACCATTCCCTAGGAGAGATGAAGATCAAGTTAAGGGAAGGTGTGTGCCTGATTGAGAAGATGTCTTATCGGATGAATCTATTTTTTTGTGTATAGTCAAAGAAGAAATAAACAAGATTATAACATCTAGTATCATTGAGGTAGTGGAGGAATCAAAATGAATAAGCTTAATGGTCATCAATATCAAGAAGGATGGTAGGATAATAATCTTTGTTGACTATAGGGATCTGAATGTAGTATGTGTCATTGATCCTTTTCAAACCCCCTTTACTGAAGAAATTTTGGAGGGAGTAGCGAGCACGAAGTCTACTCTTTCACGAATGAGTTCTCGAGGTATCACCAAGTGAGGATTCGCAAAGGAAGAATAGAGAAATACAACTTTCACCATTGAATGGGGAATTTTTACCTAAATGGTTACACCTTTTGGATTAAATAATGTGCCTACTATGTTCTCATGTATCCACAGTACAAGCATTTGAGAACTTCATCCATAAATTTCTTCAAGTTTACCCGGATGACTAGACTTTGTATGGATTATTGAAAGACCATTGGGACAATTTGAGGCTGATGTTTGAAAGATATTAGCAATTAAGGATATCCCTCAACATTAACAAACTTTTTCTTTGCTACTCCATTTGGAACCCGATTAGGACACATTAAATGTAAAGAAGGCTTACTAGTGGATCCCACCAAAGTTTTAGTTATTGTGGGATTAGGAGAGCCTAATAATCAAAGTGCATTGCGTGGATTCCTTGGGCATTTGGGATACTACAGGAATTTCATCAAGGGGTATGCCAAGATCGCTGCCCCATTGGAGTAATTGTTAAAACACAAGAGTGACTTCGATTGGGGAGAGGCAATAAAAGGTATTCGACTCTTTGAAGGATAGGCTTGTCACGACGCCCATAATATGTTTCCCCTCTTGAGATAATCCTCTACATGTGCATGTTGGTGCCTCAAGGACAGCTATGGGAATAATACTAACACAACCTAGTGAGGGAGTTGTTGATCATCACTTGTGCTTTGCAAGTAGAAAGTTCACATCAATAGAAAAAAATTACACAACTACTGAGCGCGAAGCATTTTTATGATCTACGCACTACATAAGTTTAAGTTGTATCGGTTTGAAACACCATTTATATTCTACACGAACCACATGGCATTAAATTACTATGTCAAAAGCTCATATTACAAGGATGCATATGTTTTTGGGTCCTATTATTTCAAGAATTTGAGTTCATAGTGGTCGTAAAACTTGGAAAAAGCAATTCAAGACTTGACCACTTATCAAGGATTAACTTAGGGGAGGATGCACAAAGCATTGAGGATACCATGTCGATGCGTAACTATTTAGGTTGTGGCATGTGCCCTCATACTTGGAAGATATTATGGTGTTCTTAAAAATAGGTGTGGCGCCAAAAAGGATGAAGGCTCTAGATAGAAAGTAGTTAGAAATGTGTGTCACACCCTACATTTTTATTAGTGGAGACCTGTATAAGTTGGGTCATGATGAGGTTCTGCGCCAATGTGTATTAGAGCATGAGCATGTGGAAATTATGGAGGAAGCACATGGTGGGATCGGGGAGGACACTATGAAGGAAATGACACCGTGTGGAAGATTTTATTGCTTTGGTGGGAAACCATCTACAACGATTGTATTTAGTTTTTCAAGGCTGTGACCATTGCTAGTGCCTTGGAAAACACGGGAAGAGAGATGAAATTCCCTTACGACCAATATCCGATTTGAACCATTTGAAAAATGGGAAATCAAATTTGTAGGGCCAATTTTTCTAGCTGCGTGAAGGATTGGTTCACAATATATCATTACTTGCACTGATTACTTGACACAGAGGCGGGCAGCACCTATGAAGGATTTCGCCACAATGACAACTACTATATTGTTATGGGAGAACATAATCAGTAGGTATGGTTCTCCTTTAAGTTTAACAAGTGATAAAGGTACACACTTTCTCAATGAAATGGTTAGGATTCTGTTATCAGAATTGATGGTGGCCCATCACAAGACTACCCCTTATCACCCTCAAGAAAATGGAGCTTTTCGGGCATTTAACAAGATACCAAGTCAAATAATGACTAAGATTTGTGACGTTGGAAGACACGATTGGGATGAAAAAGTATTAGTCATTCTATGGGCATACATGACAACCTACAAGAGGTTGAATAAGGCAACACCATTTCAATTGGTGTTTGGTGTAGAGGCTATTTTTCTAGTTGAATTCATGTTACCATCATTGCATATAGCATGCACAGGAGGGCTATCTAATGAGCAAAGCACTCGAAGAAAGGATTGATAAGTTGATGTAGTTAGACGAAAGGTGATCACTTTCTAGATGGAGTCGAAGACATAAAAAAAAACAAAAAGCATGGCATCATCATCATATAAAGAACAAGAATTTTGATGTTGGATGATGGTGTTGTTGTATGATTCCAAGCATCTGTGTCATCCTGGGAAGTTTAAATTCTATTGGTTGGGACCCTACATCATCTCATACATTCTTGATTCAGGCACTTGCCAGTTACAAGCACTAGATGGGATGAGATTACCAGGTCATTTCAATGGGAGTAGGCTGAATCCCTACTATAGATAAGCCTTCTTGGTGTTTGTAATAAGCTAGTATTGCCAATTAGCTTAGAATTTTCCTTTATGTTTTTTCTTTTCATGTGTTTCCCCATATCATTTTACGCCTTGTGTGCTAGTAAGCACATTATTTTTACAAGGTTTTGTATGCGTAGAGGACCACGCATCATCTAAGTGTGTGGTAGAGTAGTATAGTGTAAATTATGAGATGGTAGTAGAAGTTGCGGTGAATGACCCAAAGAGAAGGAAACGTGTAAGGTTGAGAAGGCGTATGGGGAAATGGTGGATGATAAATTATGGTATCAAAAAGGCTGTAATAAAGACCACGTACAAAGGATAAAGAGTGCAGGAACAACATGAGGTAGGTGAGGTAAAAATCAGGAAAAAATACATAAGAAGTTCCTTTGGCGTTGTTGACGCGTGTATAAGAGTCTTCATTCCATTTGGATTTGTGTGCGCTAGAACATTGTTAAGTTTTTCATGCAAGATTAGGTGCGTGGGTAAAATCACTTGAGGTCGGTTTTAAGGAAAAAGTTACATTTAGTGTCAAGTATGGTGGTAGGTGGTATAGCATTTAATGCTGGAAAGAAGGAAAAGCTATAAATATGAAGTCGGGCACATCATTATTTTACCTTGTGATTACAAAGTGAAAGAAGCTCTTGCGAACTAGGGCATCCAGAGAGAAATTTGTGCGAAGGAAGAAGAATTCAAGAAATTTGAGTGTGCAACTAGAGTAGATCTACGAACCAAAAGGAAGGAGTACATGGGCGTAAGGAAAGGTTATGTGAAGAGCACCATCTTGTGGAAGGTTTTCCTAGTTAGGGTTTGGAAGCTAGGGCACTGTGATAGAAGGATTTATTCCAGGAGTTGAGCTTTGGAGTTAAGTATTGGAGTGCGAAGAGTATTAGAGTAGCTTAAGAAGTCTATAGTTGATCTTGATAGAAAATATGGCACCCAAGAAACCAACCATCTCACTTAAGAAAATAAAGGGCAAGGGCAAGGGAAAGCAACCCACTATCATCGTGAGCACCAACAAAGAATGGTACACATAAATGTAATACCCAGATGGAGTGTTCTTAGGAAAAGAGTGGGATTCATACTTGTGAAAGATGGTTGTTAGTGATTATAACCATCACACAAGAACAATGAGAGAAAAAATGGCATTAAAGTTGGTTCACCCAACTAACAAGAGGATGTCGATGGAATTCCTTTTACGGGGGACGAGGTGAAGGTCAAATTAGAGAAGGATGGATTATTGCAACTATATGAGTTGCCTTAATTTGGAAAGCCTGAGCACCTTTATCAAAGGTTTATGTTGTGTGTGCATGAGGATCACTTTTATTTTGTGGAGTGCAAGATGTGGATAACAACTTAGTTTATATCCAAGTTCATAGGCCTCATTTGTGAAGAAGATAGCATAGATGATGATCTAAGCGACAAGGAGGCTATCAAGGAGACTATAGCCATGTATGACTATAAGAAGGGATCAAGATACTTTGACATCATTGAGATTCTAGACCCTGTAATGAGGATGGCCGCATGTTTAGTGACCAATCTCAATGATTAGGAATGATGGACACAAGTGAACAAGGTATGGCTAAATGTATGCCGAAAGATATTAGAAGGAACAATCTATAACTTGTCTACTTTCATTGTGGATGAGATCATAACTAGAGCACACAGGAGGGAGAAAATATATTATTTAGTAATGTCCTCCTCACCATTGTCTTCTTAGAGATTGGGGTGCCAAATGGGCTAGAAAATTTTGTTTGGGAGTATCCAGAAGAGGATCCTTCGCCCGCAAAATTTTTACGAAGTACACTTGTGAAACCATGACGACCGCTCACAAGGCGCACTTGGAAAAGTGGTACAAGTGAATGTGCAATGCATTCAAAGTAGAATGGAGGATCCCAGAAGTTACTAGTGCTCATGGATGGAGAGGTAGAGTTTGCAGTGTATCAACATTTTTGCATTGGCATATTTACATTGACAGATGGGACTATGAGTCCATGGTGCAAGCTACCCTTCTCCTTCACCTTGCAATACTTCCAATCCAGATTCAATCGGTTCAAGGAGGCCAAGAGACTAAGTTTTGACCTTAGTGAGGTAGATATAGATCACCGTGAGCTGTGTTGGAATCTCATCTACCCAAATAAGCATGCATACGTGAAAAAATATGTCTCCCACAAAGTAAAAATTGTGAAGCCTTTATCGCTATTGATTGTAGGAAGGACCACAGCAAGGGTGCATTTGTGCATAAGGCCAATTTTTGAAAAGGGTACGTACTTGGAGAATGATTTCTCCATTCCGAAGACCCAAAAATAAGGAAAAAGGATGCGCTATGGAAGATAGAAAGAGAAGAGGTGTAAGACAAGAAGGCACCAAGTGTTCAAACCACGCAATCGACGGGTGTGCTCGGAAGTAAATACTAAGCCTAGTAATTACACATGGAGAAAGAAGTATCCTATCAAGGAGAAGACCCTAGAAGAAGAGGTGTTAGAGCATGAAGAACACCTCACCCATGAGGAATCACTAATGAAGACATCACCTATCAAGGAGAAAGAAAAGAAAAATCTCCTGTACTAGAATCCCCAGTAAGGAAGAAGCAGAAGGTGACAGATGAAACGGACTCGAGAAGAGATGGAAATTCTAAACACCTACATCGGTGACAAGGATGAAGATAAGCCTAAAGGAGGTGAAGGCCATCCCGTCTATGAGATACATGATTCTAAGGAAGAAGGAGATGAGGAGTATAACAAAGAGGATGAGGAGAAGAATGATGAAGAAGAAGTTGAGGCCCAAGGCAAGGGATGAGTGGAGAAGTAAATACAAAGGATTAAAGGACCCCAAGCCTCATGAAGGAACATGTAGAAGAGGCTGTAGAGAGAGAAGTGGTGAGAATCATCAAGTACACTGGTGTAATAAGAGCTAGAATGTAGCATGGATGAGGTACAAAAGGAAGTTGAGGAGGAAAGTGTAGGAAAAGAATATGACAACATGGGAGGAGATCCCAATTTGGCTATAAGTTTTATAAGGGCCGCACATAGGGAGGAAGAGCAAAAATAATCGAGAAGGTAAATAATGGGCTACATTGATGATCTGAACAAGGTGTTGTGTGTGTTCTTTTAGAGCATCATACTCATGGAAAAATCTTGGCCATGGCTTCATTTGATGAGGAAGGTGCATACCCTCAAATGAGGAAAATTCTATCATGGGCATTTAAGTCCCTTATTGATGAGCCCAAATTTGAAATAATCCAAAGAGAATTGATGAAGGTGTCAGAGAAAAAAGGAATAAACCCCTTGGTGAATGCTCAACAATTATCATATGAGAAAATCTGCAACACGCTCAACAAAGTTTCAATTGAGGTTAAAGCCAAACTTCTTTCAATAAATGACAAGGTGAAGTTCCTAGAGGTAGAGCTAGAGAAAAAGGAGGAGGATATCCTTAAGAAAAGAAAGGACTAGAAGTAGGAGGGGCTAGTCGGTGCCGGATTAAGGTGTGAGTTAAAATATGAGAAGGCAAGGGTGTGTGAGGTATACAAGAAAATAGATATGATCACGAATGCCATTGTCTTGAAGCATCCAGACTTAACACCACCCACACAAAAATATGGATCAACCTTATAGTGCCTAGAGGACTTTACCCACACACTCACTATAGAGAAGCGACCACTTACCTTAGAGTTTGTAGAAGAGGTGTTGGCGTGCTATGAAAAAGAGGATAAGATGAAGGTTGTAGAAATTTTTCTCAGTACAACAAGATCCTCACCGATGTAAAAGTCATCACGCAAGTTCTTTGAGGCTACCTATGATAATTGCGTAGATAGGGATAGAGTGGAAAGTATCTTGGTTGCCACCCATGAAATGGAACTCAAGGAGTTCTAAGAAAATAATAAGGGGAATAGGACTGAGCGAGACAGAAATCCTATCTCGAAGTGGAAAATAAATCAGAGGCCATTGAGACCTTATGGGGCTCAATTAGGAATCATCTGAAATAATTGTACCCCCAAATCATTCAGAGGATGGATGCACTCAAGGATTTGGGAAAAAAATAGAGGGGATCATGTAGACAATGAATTCCAAGAGAGAAGGGCTAAGATTTGAGGAGGTAAGCACCCTGTAGGTGAAATTTGTCAACAAGCACAGAATGAGGTTGATGCCTGGGATAAGTTAGTGGAAAAATTACAGAATGATTTCCCTCTCCTCCTCCAGTGATAAACAAGTTCCCCATTCTTTCATTCTTTCCCCCATTTCTTCATTCCTTTATTCTTCTATTCAAGGATGGAGAATAGGCATAGTATGGGGTGATGTTGGGCTCTTAAATATTAGCCAAGTACAAGAAGGTGAATGGGCACATGAGACCTAGTTAAATAATGGCATGGTGTTGAAGGAACACAGGTAATGGTTCTAGCATTATTTTCATAACATATGGCATGCATACGCAAGGTAGGACCGAGTTTTGGACTTAGACACATTTAGCGTCCCAGGAAGCACATGAGAAAAGTGTGACCCTTGTGGATAAGGTGTCAGCCTAACAACTATAGGATCAAGAATGGAATATTCCAGGCATATGATGGAAGGTTCCAGAAGAGAATCATTGCAAAGAGTGGAGAGATCATATCTGAGAAGGCATGCTCCCATGGAGGACCACTTCGACACTTGGCAACTGATCTATAACTTCTGAAAGGCATGGTGGTGGTTGCTAAGGTTATAAATACAAGTGCTTGATAGAAGAAAAGTAGAGGGGAAGAGAGGCAAAGCTCTAAAGAAATATAATGGAGGGTTATAGGGTTAGGGATTAGGAGAATATAGGAATCATGGCACATTTAGAGGGATGGGTCTGCATTCATTTTTGTAATGTGATGAACATAGTGTAGTTATGATGCATGACTTGGCTCTACATGGTTATATGAGGGTTTGTTATGACCTCAAGGGATGTAATGTGGTTATTAAACTAGTTAATATGAATATAAGGCTCTGTTATGAATCATATATGTGTTCAGGAGTATAATACTTATGCATTTCCTTTCTGTATGAACCATTTCCATATGTTGTTTGTTATTTATCCTTTCGTATGCAAGGAGATAACTCATTATAGGTTCTTATAGTGTTGCATTCTCATAAGAATCACATAAAGGAGAGACTTGATGACTGCGCTTGCCTCGGGTGAGTGCCTAGTGCTTGCTAGGTGATAGGTGGATGTGCATGGGATTATACTACTGGTCTAAGGGCATAAAAATGACTACAATGGGAACCCCGACAAGTACCACAAGAACCAAAAACCCAAATCAAATAGAAAAAGTGCCTAAAATCCATTGGGCTATGGAATAAATTTTTAAAATGTACAAGGTTAAACCAAACCATTGAACCACAAAGACAAATAACGATACCAAGGAAACTAGTCACTGTAGACAAGGAAAACAAAAGGGAAACAAAAAGAAAACCAAATACTATACATTGTACAAGAATTCATACCTTGCTTGAAATAAGTCCAAGAAGTGCTTCAGATACCGCCACTAATAGGAATTTCAAGATGATTCCCATTGAGATCTTTCAGAAAAGTTATGCTCACCAATTCTTATGTCAATGGAATAGGGACCCATCCATAAGGCATCAAATTTTCCATGTTTTCCCTTGTCCTCGTGTTCTGTTGTCCCATAGTAAAACAAGATCTCCAACATTGAAAGTTCTAGGAGTCACCTTTTTATCAAACAATTTCTTAATTTTCTCTTTGAACTTAAGGTGTCTTTGGTGAGATTCTCTTCTTTCTTCATCCAAATCCTTAATGTGATTAATCCTTGTTTCATAGGGATACACCTTTTCATCCTTAGGTTGTTGTATGAATTGATAAGAGGACAAGTGCATATGTAGGCGTAAGAGAGCTTGAACACCATAAACTAATTCAAATGGAATCTTTCTAGTAGCCCTTTTGGTAGTAATTTTGTCTTCCCATAAAGTAAATTTCAACTTCTCAACCCATTTTCTTTTCTTAATCCCCGATTTCCTCCTAATAATCTTAATCAAATTCTTATTGCTTGATTTAGTTTTTTCCATTCCCCTGAGGATTATAATTGGACACATATGTAAAATTTATCCCATAATCTTGGCACGTAGCTACCGGATAGCCACCATTGGCTTAGCTCTAAAGCTCATAGCATTGTCAACAAAAAATTTTTCAAGTACCCCCCACCTATAAATTATGTGATTTAGGATGAAATCCATGATAATTTAACGATTTACTTTTTTGGTGAGAATAGCTTTAACCCATTTGGTAAAATAATTTTTAGCTACAAGTATCCATTTATGCCCTACTCTCAAGGGATATGAAATTTATCCAATAAAGTTCATTCTCCATTTTTTAAAAGGAGCTTCTATGACACTAGTTGAAAAGGAAGGGAACCTAAAGCCTTCATTCTTCCTGAAAATATTTTGCAACGGTCACATTTCCTAACCAGCAAGGCTACATCTTTGAAAATTGTAGGCCACCAGTAACCTTCCCTCAAGATATTATGAGTAGTTACTCTAGCAACAAAGTGGCCTCCACATACTCCCCAATGGATTTCTACAATAAGTTTAGGAGCCTCTTCCTCTATGGTACATCTAAAACGAACCCCCTCGGGATTCTTCCAAGCCAACCCATAATCAGTTATGACATATTTTTGAGAGGTTAATTTGAGTTTCTTTCTCTTATTTTTGTCTAGATGTCCTGGAAACTCCAAATTTCTGAGGTAGAATATTATGTCCTTATACAATATGGAGTTAATTACTTTTTCATGGACATCCATAGCTCCTTATTCAATCTCATTGACTTCTATCACCTACAGGTTACTTTCTTCCATTAATTTTACAAGTCCCAAACTGTAGCTAACTTGGTGGTTTGTATATCTATGCCATAATCTTGCAGCTTGTTTACCCAATGGCATATTTTTCTAGAAACCTCCATCTCGATAAAATACCTTTGACCACACTATTGGTAACATAGGATATAATCTTGGAACACAAGATATAGAACCGAAAATTTTAGTTTCTCTTACAAAAGAAAAATCTTTCTTTTCCATGATGGTATACTTTAACTCAGCACTCTATAATGCTTTACTGAAAAAAGAAATAGGCATTTCATTACCCTCTTGATCCTTTTATAATAACATAGATGCAATAGTATTTTCAGATGCAAAGGAAAATATCTAAAAATCTTTCTTGTAATCAGGGGTTGCCAACACTGGAGAATTTTTCAATGCATCTTTAATTCCACTAAAATCTTGGAGATATCCTTCCTCCCATTGGATGATCTAGTCATTTTTTAACATATTTGTAATGGGGATATTCATTTCAGTAAAATTAGAAATGAATCTCCTAGTAAAATTTATTTGACAAAAGAAGGACTAAATCCCTTTCTTAGTTTTTGGGACATGATCTTTTCCAATTTCTTCCACCCTCTCAAGATCAACCATGACACCTTCTTTTGATATAATGTGCCCCAATAACTTCACCTTTTGAACCCCAAAATGGAACTTCTTAGGATTTATTGAGATGTCATATTCTCTACATCTTATTAATGTCTTCTCTACATGCCTTAAGTGATCACTTCTTTTTATAGAAAAAAATATCATGTTATCTTGATAAAGCGCAAGTCATTGACGTATCTTGAGAGTGCAACATCCATAGCTCTTTTAAAATTATTCCCAACATTCATCGGGGCCAAAAGGCATTCTTACATGTACATAGGTGCCCTATGGGGTAGTCAAAGAAATTTTGATTCTCTCCGATTACTTTACAACTACCTGGTTATACCCTAAGAATCCATCTAATGTAGATAGTAACTTGGACCTAGAGACCAATTGTAGCATGTTGTCCATATTAGGAAATGAATAGTTATATTTATTTGAGGCCTTATTCAAGTTTCGAAATCCACACACTGACCTTATGTCTCCATTTTTCTTTCTTACTTTGGTACTAAGTTTTCCACCCATGAAGAATATCTTCTCGGTTGTATTATTCCTCCATCCCTTAACTTCTCGAGCTCTTCTTGCATTTTGAGTTATAGAAGTGGATTTATGGGCCTTTTTTTCCTAAATGGTTGAGCATTAGGTTCTAAAGGTATACCATCTTGAAATATATCCTCCCTATATGCTTTATGTTTTGAGTAAGACCATGCTAAGTAGTCTAGGGACTTTCTTAACATTTCAAAATAGTATTGTGTTTCTTCCTTACTCAAATTACTCCCGAGCCATAAGTTCCTAGTCTTTACATTGGTTAGTAAATTTTCATCATTCGAAAAAACATCTAAACCTAAGCATCATCTTCAAAAACTTACCAATGTGTTACATTATCGGGGACAAATGATCCTAACAATACTTCAATGTCATAGTTAAAACAAGGAGAAATGGTGTATTTTTCAAACTTGGATCCAAGCATCGCCAACCTATCGATGCGGTATTCTAAGTTATATCATGGTACAATATATTAAAGGAGTCAAAAATTTCAATAAAATCTCAAAGTTCATGCTTATACTATTTCATCCTTTTATTTTTAGTAACATACAATTTTCTAACTTGTTTTACCACAAATTCTGAGTCTCCTTTAACAACTATGTCCTTAATATCATATTTCCAAGCAATCCTAAAACCCATGAGAAATTCCTCATATTTGGAAATATTATTAGTGCACTCAAATTTAAATTTTAAAGAAAACTAAAAGTCTTATGACTTGGAGATATAAGGAAAACTCAAGCATTGTTCCCCATATTGGAGTAAGTTCCATCAAACATCAAAGTCCGAGGGACACCAATCTGATCTAGGAGCTTACTCTCATTAATACAACGTCCCTTGAAATCCACATAATCAAAAAATTTATTGACATTTACATCTATATATAATACTTCATAAGAAGAATTTCTAGGATCTTCTATTAGATGTAACATCTTCTTCTCCCCATATAACTTTATTGAATTCCCCTCTACTAGTATAGTGGAATATGACATATTCATTTGCACACCTCCACCAACACTGAAATCCCATTTTCTTGACAAAAAAATAACTCATTTAGTAGGGAAGTCATCAATAAGTACAATCATGGTCAAGTACTTATCAAGGTAAGCTACTAATTGCACCACCAAACCTTTTACATACCCAATTATTGGAAACTATGTAGAATCCATGGCAAAAGTGTATTTTCCAAATTATGTTGTTACTTTTATATTTAGTTCATTCATAACCTCAAGTGGCATCACATTACATGAAGATCTTGAATCAAGCATTCAATTATGAACACATATATCTTTGATAATCAAAGTAGTATAAAAAGGTTCTACATCAATTTGGAATTCCACAATGGAAGTCCCTTGATATACTGTGGGATTCCCCCAAATTATCTAATGCTTGGGGCACTTCCAACTCTATAATAACAAGAGGAGTATTAACACTATTAACATATTTACTGGGGCTACTACTTCCTTTTTAAATCCCAAATACTTGAATGCTCTCTTTTTATGTTCAGAATTCGAGAAACTCAATAATAGGAACAAAAAAATTGATTTGGTTCAATATTTGAGTTGTGTCACAAGGAAAGTACTTATTTAAATATGTATTAGGAGGTATACTAGTTCCCTTCTCTTGTGGTATATATTTTTCATATCTTGGATAGGGTTCTTGGGTTTATTTTCATTAGCATTTGGGATTTTGGTTGGTGCATATTTCTTGGCAGGATCCTTTGGGATATTAGTGAGGAGTGGAGTATTTGGTTTGGTCTATGGCCCTCCCATTTCAACATTAGTGTTCCTTAGATTATATTCCTTTTCGTGGTCAACTTTTGCACTAATCAAAAGTTTCATATCCTCCTCAAAAGGAATTCCTCCATCATACTTTTGAATCATCAATGATCTCAAGTACTCAAAATCATGGTTGGGTAATTCAAATTCTTAGGATATATCAATATCAATATTAGCACTAGAGAGCATAGAATCTATCTTTGATATACAGTCTGAAAAACTTTCCATAGTTCTTGCATGAAAAAAATCCATGGAGGTAGCTCCTGGTTGCAAGCTATTAGTGCACTCCTTCATACAAACATCACCATAATGATTATTTCCATCAACCTCTTTACCCTCCTTGTTAGGATCACATGGGAATGTGGTAAGAAACATTTGTCACACCACTCAATAATATGGTTCTATTCCACCATAGAAACTCTAGCGATTAAAGGATCGGGGACCAAATTATTTTCTCTTGGATTTTGTTTTTATTTCCTAATCCCATAGGCCCTTTTCCTCTCTCATCTTATCTGTGATCACCTCTAGGATCATTACCAAATATAGCTTTTCCTTGGGGTTGAGTGTTGGTATAAGAATTTTTCCTATCCCCTTTTCTTCTCTAGCCAATTTGTAATAAATTTCTTCTATTGCTCTGCTGCTAAGTCTTAACAAATTCCTCTAGATCCACTCCCTTACTTGCTTGAGGATTTTAAATATTGGTTAGATTGAAACCCTCCCATTTATGATTCTTTCCTCTTTCCTTGATATTATTCTCTATTTCTATAGCTATAGAGAAATATTCTCTTCAATCTAGGGTTTTTGTCCCTTAAATAATATGTTTATTTCTTATCAAAGGCATCAGATTACTTTATTAGACAACATTAATCACTTGGCCTTAATAGTACAGAAGTCTATTAAAGTGTTTGTTGAATCTAGAATTAAAATATAGGATTGGTTCATTAGTATTATTATTTATATTCTCAAACTCGAGAGAAAGAACCTTAGATCAGTCTTATCCCCATTTCGTAATTTGAAATCATTTTCATTTCTAACCATGAATCAATATAATTTTGTGGAAAATATTTATACCAATCACGGGCATCCTCTTCCAGAGTATGAAAAAACAACTTCACAAACACGTCCTCATACTCAATTTTGAAATCTTCCATAGTCTTTGAAAAGATACTAATTTTTTGTTCACCACGATAGCATTGGTACCCTGAACCTTAGAAAGTCTACTTATTACATCATTAGGAACTACATTAGAATAACCTACCATGTGATGAAAATCTATAGGTCCATATGTATTCACCACAAAAGGAGGTCTACGCCCATATTTTGAGGGAGCTGTTCCATCAAGTGGATTGAAATGGTGTGGGACTGAGGGCCTTGTAGGAAATGGAGTATGATCTCCAAAGTATTGGTCCCTTAATTATTTCATTTCATAGAAAACTCTGTTGCTTCTAAATGACAAATGAGGGAGATGAGGAATACCTATATTGGTTGCAAATGAAGAGCCCTCTCCTATTAGAGTGTACAAAGTTCTACAAGGTCTACTTGATCTAGAATTATCTAAAGAATTGGGATAATATTTTATCATTGTTTGATCACTCTTAATAATTGGTAACACTCTTTCTTCAGATCTTTGTTCTCTAAAGGCCCTCGAGACTTGTTTCTTCGTTGGATTTTTACTTGCTAGTTTTGGAAACAATTATTTAGTAGGATTTGTCTTGAAAAGGTACCTTCTTCCTTCTAACTTTACAAATCTTAATGATGATTTCAATTATTGTAGCTTGAGGCACTTGTATATAAAAAAATTCTAAACAATACGGAGTCATCATTAAGTTCTTGCACCTTAGATGTATAAATCACTATAAATGTCTTTTCAATTTAAACTTGATGAACCATTTCAAAAATCTTGACAAATCTCGATATCCTTTATCATTATTTACCCCTAGCCAAGTAGATTTAATGGAAATACTACTTAAAGTAGGAATATATTAAGCAAATAACTTCTGATTAAGCTCATTTTTCATAAATCTAAGCAAAGGATGATTTCTAGATCATGTATTTACATATAAACATATTTAATATGTTACCAGAGGTCAAGTATTTATCTGTATTTATGTAAATAACACCATAGAAATTGTACCACGAGGTTTTGGTATCTAAATCAGTCTCACATCGCAAGTAGAACAACATCAACAGCTAATCGTCAGGATGCTTAGAGAAGGATAGACTAGGCTTAGAATCATTTTTATATGGGGATATATCTGGAAATATCCTTTTACTCGAGACTTGGGGAAATTTGGATAACACCTCACTAATGCTATGAACTATCCTACTACTTTAGGTTCTTCCTATAACCAGGTGAAAGGACTTGTTTTGTAACTTGTATTTATGTAAATTATTGCATAAACAACAATATTTTGACTCCTTTTCTCAAGGAAATGAAAAACGGGTTCAAGAAGATATGGTCATCGCAAACATTTTCTAACTCTCACGAGTTGTCACGCTAGAAAATTTAGATATCTTCTAAAGGATGCTCAGCTTACTAAAGACACACATAATTCCAACTTGCTTCTGCATATTTTGGATAAAGGATGGGTAAATTCAACAAATCTCCTTAGAATTTATGGATAAACAGTGCAAAAAGTAGTAGTTCAAGTGGATCGATGGTTATTAATTACGATTTTGATGTATTGTTGGAAATTTAAGAAGGATAAAGTTGATTATACAAGAACCTCAAATGAACCTTACAAATACTGTAGATAAATGCTCTTAATGGTAAATTATATATCAAATAGTCTAAAGCATTCCTTCAACTAGAATTTTTGTATTCATGGAAGCCCAAGAACATAGGATTTCACAAAAACTTTGAGAATTCAAACACAAAATATCAAAAAAATTATCAACAAAATGATAAAATCTCTTATCAAATACATTCTAGATACACTCAAGAACTTACAAAGATCCCAAATCAAAGAGATACAAATTGATTTTAAAATTGTTTACCACATTATGAAGGAAAGATCCATCAATCATGTAATTATAGTTACCAAATTGTCACTATTTTAACTAAGGATTTATGTAATTCAAAGAGATTAATTAACATAAGATTGCAACAGAAATGTAGACAATTGATTCAAAATAATTCATCTTGAACAAAGTAACAATGCTTGTGAGACTACACGAAATTGATTCAAGAAACACCAATTCTTCAATAAGGGGACACAACAATTATGACCTCAATATTTTCCAATGACTGTATAGTGAAATATTCTTAGCAAGAAGGCATGGGAAAAAATGAATAGAAGTTCGGGTACCTCAGATTGGTTCATTTTTTTGGCTTGGTATAAACTAGTTTTCTCCTTTATTTTCTAAATCTTAGAAAATTGAACCCCTACCCTATGCGAGAGTATTCTCATTACATTTATATAATTTTACTTGCTCACTCATTTCTCGTTTCCCCCAAAATCATGGATCTCAAAGAGAATATTCTTCTTTATAGAATACAATTTTATTTATTATTATTCTCTTGGAAATATCTCATCTTATGTTTCCAAGTGAATTTTTTTGAGATAGTCACATTTTTTTACTTCCTCAGAAATGACTGGGATGCCATGTCATCCCCTTTGATAATTATTCAATGATTTCTCCATTTTTTGAGTAGATGACCCCTTTTTGATGATTTTCAGGTGCATCCATATGCTTTGATTTTACATGTAATTACTTTTGCATTTTTAGTATCCATCTTGGAGAACACATATTTCCTTTCGTGCCTTTCTGGGTTGATTATTCCCACATATTTTCTATCATATGAAATCAATCACCATCTTCTTCCTACTTCCAACTTATTTCATACTTATTTCTCCTATGTGGATATCACATTAGGATCTTAGAGGCCATATTACATTGATTATACTCATCTTGGATTGCTTGCCTCTAATTTTTTATAAAGGTATACCATTTTCCTCTACCACTCACATTTTTTTCTAAGTGCAATAATTTTTAGGAAGCTTATCTACAAAATGGAAAAAACATCAGTGGAATCCATCGTAAAAGACATATCTACCGAGGATTTGTATTTAATTTTTGATCTATCAATTCCTAATGAGGCATTTGTAAGAATGTTATTCGAAATTATTTATCCCGAAGATTATCTTGGGCTTATGACATACTCAAGTTGTTCAATTTGAATTATTTAGAAGGCTTATCAGGATAATCCCTTCCTTTTTTTCCTTTCAAATGATGTGTTTTCATCTCTTCATACTAGAGCATCAAAGTACTCTTGACAAATAGAAGAAATTTTGGCTCATAAACAAGCCTAGTGTGCAAGGTTTGACCCATTATAAATGCCCATTCATTTGTAATGAGGCATTTGTTGTTAAGTAAATACCCTTTGGATCCTATGTTCTTGATGGAGAGATCTCATTGGCACTATTCCTACCCTCTTTCGTAGGATAAATGAATTGGAACAGCGTGTCTCTATCTTGGAAAACAAACCATCGGGGACCATACATTCTCGGCCTTCTTAAGTATCACCATATTTCATGAATAAATATAAGGGTGAGTCTAGCTCCATACCTCATACTCCATCTACTCTAGATAATTTTTTGTTTCACTTCTAGATCAAACTTTTGCGCCATCTTCCATTTTCAAAGCATCGGGAAAAAATGCCTTCCCTAAAGGAAGTATGGATATGACCTGAATGGGTTGCGTCTTATGAGAGGAGAACACAATTTTTGAGTTTTTGGATGGTCCATTAACAACTATTGATGAATTGAGGTCTTTGGGTATGTATCAAAAGTGTAAAGATACATTTCATTTGTTCAAATGGCATTAGGGATAAATGAATTTGTTCATAGGAAAAATAAACTAGTGAAGAAACTTCCTCTTTGTAGAAAGGATTTTATGGTGGAGGATGGTTTGGTTTCTCTTTCTTGATTCTCTCTTTCGATACAATCCTAAAAAATGAATGTAACATTTTATTCATGTGTTGGGGCCCCTATAGAACCCCATTTTTCTTTTTTCCACAATACAAAAAGTAACAAAAATATCATTAGTTTACATGCTTTATGATGGATTTGAAATCTTATCAAAGCAATATAAAAGTATAATGTATTATATCAAATTACATATATGTCTAAAAATAACTTCAAAGTGAATTTTAGTTTTTTATGAAACAAGAATAACATTTGAAATAGGATGAAAAGAAATTTCAAGGAAAAAAAGCCTAGGCTTGTTCATCAGTTTTCATGTTTGTATATTTGTCTTCCTCATCACTTTCTTCCTTAGGTTGCCTATCCACATTGCATCATACTTGTAGAATAAATATTTTACATCACCCCAATCTAGGATTGTATGGTGCTGAAATATCAAGGCTTTTCTGCTCGGTGCATCCATGCATTGATCCCTCCTTTGTTTATATTCCAATGCTTTTTATTTTAACTCTATAATTCTGTTTTCTCTTGTCATTAGTGTCTTAATGTATTTATAAGAAAATTTATCTATTTGGATATTTTTCTCAAAAGAACTGATTAAGAATGTAAATTTTCAAATCACCATAACTCATTTGTATTTTATCAAATATCATGTTTTCTAATTTTAGATCAATAGTGTCCATACTCTTTTCAACCCATTTTTTCTTTGTGTCCATTTTTCCTCTAATCTCATTCAAAACCTCAATTCTTGTTTTGACCAAGTCTTCAATTGAATATTGACTACACACCCATATGT
The DNA here is from genome assembly GCA_018340775.1 of Taxus wallichiana var. yunnanensis. Taxonomy (NCBI): domain Eukaryota; kingdom Viridiplantae; phylum Streptophyta; class Pinopsida; order Cupressales; family Taxaceae; genus Taxus; species Taxus wallichiana. Next base: position 206,267,558 of record CM031237.1, read on the forward strand.
TTAATTGGAACAATTAATTATTTTTCAACTAATTCTTCATCTAATCGAGTAATACGATTCAGCTTAGGGACAATTCCCTCAAAATAGAAAAGCTCATTATCACATTGTTCAATTAACTCATCAATTTCATTGAGCTTGTTCTTAATCTCTTCATATTTCATCCTAACTTTCTCAATGGATTTATTCCCCTTTTCCATTAACTTCTCTACCCAAGTATCAAAAACATCAACCTTTTTAACATCCTTCTCAATTTTCCCAATAGTTTCAAGAGTAACAATAGAAATTTCTTCTTGACCTTCACCAGATTGGCTCACCAATTTTTACAAACATGAATTTAAGGATATCACATGTTCTTTCAGCTACATTTTTAATATTTTATCCCCATCCACTTTGTTCAATAGACCCTAGACTAATTCTAATACTTTTTAATGCATCTCTCGAGAGTTTTTCTAAAGTAATAAATTGAACATTATAGTCACTTACGGTTATATTACTTCTTGATTTTCCCTCATGTGGAATTACCACCTTCAAGTTTCTTGATCCATATGTGTCAGTATGATTTTTTTAATGACCCTATCCTTATTTGGAACCTTTGTGGGTTTTAGGTAAGCTAAGGTTCTAAGATATATATAGATCATAGGTACAACCTCTTCTTTTTCTTTTGAAATCAACTCTCCTATCTAGCATTGTGTAAGAGTAGTTCCCACCTTTGTAACTTACAATGCATGTTGAGGTTTTCTAAGGAAAAACACCAATTTCCTATATATTTATTGAACATTTTGCAATAATGGATCCTTATGTTACACATTGTCCACTTACACTATTGATTTCTTGAGTTAATCATCTATTGGTACCTTCCCCACTTGTTTCTTTCCTTTATCCCGAACTTGGGGTTGACCAATTTCCTTTTGATTCACATCAAAATTTGGGACATGTTAATTATTTGTCTCCTAAACTCATGTATTCATAACCTAAACATTTTACTTGGGAACCTCTTGGTCTAGTGTTGTTTCTTTAACTGATTCCTTTTCTTAGTAGTTTCTACTTCCTTTAGAGTTTGTTATTTAGTGGAGATATCCTCATGAACTGGTACACCAATTTCCTTTTGTTATTTTAGTACCTCCTTTTTTGGCACCATATGTTGGCTCCATTTATTGATCATTTACCTTTATCAATATCTAGTATACTTTGATTATCATCAATCTATTCCTTTGTATTGGTTTATTTTGTAATTTAAATCACCCTTTATTCAATAGACTTTGTCTTGAGGTGATTTACAACCTTTATTATTCTCAATTTATTTTTGGGGATCTTTTTCACCTAGTGCCCCAATATCCATAATTTCTCCACTAGAAATTCCTTAAACTTTTGAGTTGCTCAATTTTGAAGTTGTTTGGCCTTCAATTGGGCCTTTTATTGATTCATGAAATTTATCAAAAAGAGGTATACTCACACCTTCAACTAGTGTTGTATCAAAATTGTTCAACCCTTTTTCTAACATAAAACTATCTAGTAGATTTAGTTGAGATACTACCTTGGAAATTTTTTTTTTTAGTAATATCAACCATTTCTCCTCTTGGATATAGAAATGAAGTTGGAAACACTAGTTTTGTACCTGGAATTACTTGAAAATCTATTTGTTCTGGTGATGGGGTTGTTTGATGAACCATGGAAGAAACTAGTTCTTATTCCTGAGTGAGCATGGGAGGATTAATAACTTCAGCCTTTTTATGCTTATGCTTCATATATGCATGATCACCTTCTCTTACTAATTTTTGTTCAAATACAATTTTGTATCTTTTATTTTCCCTTTCAAAATGCTTGCTATCTTGTGCCACCCTTTCCTTGGCACTTTGTGACTTAGATTGGACATTAACACTTTTCATGAATCCTTTCATTAACTTTTCAATACCCTAGGATCCCTGGTAAAACATATGGAGGATTTTTGTATAGCTAAACTTTTTACTTTATTTGGAGTGGTACTACAAAAGTAATAGGAGCATTTTCCATAGATTGTAGAAGCATTTCTTGTTTTCACTTCAAAGTAGAAATGGAGGTTCTTGTCCCACTAGTAGAAGTGGTCCACTCATCAATAATTCATATGGTAGGTATTTTAGAAGGTAATTGAGGGATTTTACTCCTAGTGAATCTATCTTATTAGCTCCCTCCTTGAAAGGGGGAAGATCTTCCTTCAACATCTCTAATTCCCCAAACTTATTAAGCACCCTTGTATTCTAAATAGAAATATATATATATTATTTTATTTCAACCAAGGACAATCTCTTATCATCTCATGAAAAATCGTGCCATACTAATCATTTGGTTCCTCTTCATCCCATTCTACGGGGGTCATTGGTTGTCCTTCTGTCATTTGATCAATATAAAATTGACTCACAATTTGCTAGTCATCCATGATTCATTGGGATATCATAGAAATTTGAAAATAAATTATCTTTGTGAGGGTCATCCTAGAGAATTCCCTAATTCTTAATTCCTCTTCATCTCTGTAATTCATCCAATAGTCCTCAAAATGAGATTCATGCTCAAAAAAACTTTGCAAGAGTATTGACCACACATTTCATCTCATAACTAGACCTCACCTCAAATTTCTCCGTATCAAACCTATCCATTTCCTCCTTCATCAACCTAGCTCTTATAATAGAAGGGAAATAATTACTCCCAATTATAATAGGGAATATGATATTCATTTTTGTCTCCCAAAGCAATCAACTATGAGTCAATGTTAATTGTCTTGCCAACTCACATAAATCCATCTTATCATCTAATTACCTTGGTAATTTTCATGGTTTTCCTTCAAATCCACTAGATCTTATGTAAATGAATATCCTATACTGAATAAAGAAGAAACCATACTTCATTATTTTATTTGTAGCTTCTTCGATTTTCTATATAGTTCCCATTCAAGATTGAACTAGCATATGATAGGTGCAAAAATGTATCGTTCACCAATATTACATTTACCTTCTAATTACTCAATTGTACTCAGGGATAAACCTCATGCATTTTGTGTTTTTTAAAGTGGAATGTGTTATAATGATAGGGAAACATCTATGGTTTGTTAAATTGTAAATTAGATATGTCATCATGTAAAACTCAAGCTCCCCTTTACCACCCATATTAACCTTTGCAACAGTGTTAGAAGATGCTCATAAATTGAATCAACAATAAGGGTTTCCCAAAAAAATATCACTTTCCTTTCTAAAAAATCCAAATATATAGGCACATCCATTCTTTGAGTTTGGTTTTGCTTTCCAAACCTACCACCATCCTACTTAAGAACACAACTACAACTCTAAGCTTCTTCCACAAAGTCTACCATAACCAATTTCTTAGGAATCTTCGTAGTCACCTTCTTGTCTTCTAATAACCACTTGGTGTTTATAATTTTAGCACAATCTCTCTTCTTGGATTCATAATATTTTACGGCTAATTAAATACCTAGGGTTATCGAGTTGATTACTGGTAATTTTAGCATTATCCTTATGGCCTTAGGTGTTAAGGTCAATACTACTTCACCACTCCCATCTAAGACTTCTCTATTTTCTCGGATTATAATTCATGGCACAAAGCCTTACCAATTCAAGGAAATTTATAAATGGTGGTAATGTGTTTGTAATATTTTCTAAATCACTGGTAACCCTAGATGTGACATGAAAACCTGATGGTAATGTCTTCATAATTTATGCCCTAAATTCGCTTTCAATCTCTACGCAAATTGTTGTGTAAAACACCGAGAGTATGAGAGTAGTACAATCCTTACTAGGTTTTTGTTTGAATTTCCATGTTGTCCTACTTTTCTTCTTAAGTTTTCAAACCTTTAGCTCCCAATCGATGCTCCTTGATTGATTTCACTTCATTCCTCTTAAAATTCTCGATAGAAGGGAATCCAAATATTCATACATGATAATAAAAAGATTGAAGTGTTTGAATACTTCAAACAATTCTGACTTGATTTGTGTTAAAATGCAATGATAGTGGTAATTATAAATGCATTGAATCTTTTCCATCCATCTTGCTTACCCTTTTTTAAATGTGGGCCATCCACGTGGATAAATTTTATGTTATGTGGGCTCAGGGGGTATTTTTGTATTTTTGCACTACCTTTTAAAAGCATACAAGTTCACACATTTTACCTAGAGCACCCACCTTTGAATTTTGTTATGATCATGACACGTGTTCAAATCTTGGAGGTAGAGAAGCTATGGGACCTTTTTATATATCTGTCTATTTTCTTGATTGGGAACAAAACTACCAAGTCGACTTGAGGCCCCGCTTCTCTGCCCTTTTCTTAAAAATATGCCACGTGTTTTTGGAAGACCTCAAAGAATTTTATGTACTTTTGTATCTGTGTAAAATAAATGTTAGGAAGACATTATTTTCCTGATTCCCCTCTACAATTAATCTCTTACACATATAATCTTTTAGGAGCAGTTCAATATCCGATCTTATATGTTTCAACTTTGAATATTCCCAGAATATTTTTCTGGACTCAAGGCCAAGTTTGTGTTTATTATTTATTGTGAGTTTTTATAACTTCACAAACCATGCCCAAATTACCGCAATCCATGAGAACCTACCACACATCTTGAGTGACGGAGAAAAATGTGAAATTTGCAACACAGTGAAGGATGGTATGCAAGGATATTTTACAAGATTAAACCTAATTCATGACCCTTTTTTCATAAGGAGTTTCAAAAGAAACATGAATATTATATTCCTCAACTGAGAAAGGGTATTCATGCTCTAAGAACATGTTTTTCATTCGCATTAAACATTATTAAATCTTCAACTATATGTTTTTCACATGAGAAAACGAGTTAGAGTAAATTTTTGAAGGCATACACTAGATAAGAGGGTGAGGTCAAATCAAATACTAACATATGTAAAATGTGTAAGGTGCATTAATGACAAGAAGAAAAAGAGGAGGCTTGTAGTGATTATTCCATGAGTATAAAAATAGTGTCATGGCTAAAAGAGTAAAGAAGGTGAGAGTTGTTTGGACAAGCAAGCCTAATAATGAGGTCTTATTAGAATAGGTGATGACTCGTGGAAGATAGAGATGTATAAAAACTTGAGAAGTATGGTAGAGGCATAAATATTATGTTGGGAGTGTGTTGAGACACTCATACATGTCTAAAAAGGTGATTACATAGTTTTAGCATGATTTGCAAGTGTTCATCTACTCCAAGTTTAGGTTCTTGGTGACCTAATTAACAATGAAGGTAGGGTGCAGAGGTTTTTGGGCCCATGATGGCATTCATATATGTGATACATGTTTTATCAAAGGAGTTAGGGCCTTTAGAATATATTTAAATCAATGATATGATGTTTACCTACTCTATGTGGGTTTAAACTAGACCTAACTCTATGACCTAGCTAGGTAAGTCAAGGTGGTGAGAGAGTTATAGAGGAATTTGATAACTAATGAGACTTGTGACAATTGTATAATTTCATCATGATGTTTTAGGTCAAAATTAAGGTCGAGGAAGATAATACAATGTAAGTTATGGTATTTTTAATTCATATCAAGCTCAAGAAGGTGAGTTTTTCAGCTCAAAGTGAAACATTTTGTTTTGGTTGGGACATGCAAATTCTATATGGTACCCTTATCATTTTATAGATGTTGAGGCATAGAGATAAGATGGTTTCATAGTTGGAATGAAGATAAATGATTTCTTATTCTTTATGAACAAGATGTTAAGAAGCTATGGTGGTCAAAAACCCAAGTTAAACCCTAGTTCATGAGTGATAAGAGTGAACTTGTTAGTATAAACTAAAAATTCATTAAATCATAAAATTTTAATATTTTATGATGGAGAGGACTCTCCTATATTTTAGATGGTGGTGTTTTGGATTCTTGGTGTGGCGAGCCCACTCAGATTTGTTGGTTTCCATGAAATATTTTTTCCCTTAGCTTTGTCATTTTACTTGTGATCTAAATTTATTTTATGAGTATCATGGGATATATGATATATTTTTTAGGTGATTTCATATCTTGGTGAATCCATTTGGAGGTCTACACAAGTCCAAAAGTGAAGACTATCTTTAGGGCCTATTAGTAATTTTTAGCATTCAAGGTCAAAGAAGGTTCTTGGGCATGTATGGCCTAAGTTGATGAGTCTAATGGATATGGAGGTGTTTTACACATAAAATATTACATGGTTCAAAATTTTTTTGATGTCTATAGGTCAGATTTTTTGCATGGTTTAGGTCACAAATTCACCTTCTTGACAAGGTTTCAGGACAATATAGGTTCTTTGATGAAATTAGTCTGAAAGTAAAATATATTGATTTGTTTCATGATAAATATTCTTTAAATATTTATTAGGGGTTAAAATTTATCCTATTCCATGTGTTTATAGGTCTTCAAAGTATCAACAAGTGTGTGAGAATGTCCTACTTCTAACATTGGTTTATGGGCAACACTTATATCTTGAATGTTAAAGATGTTTTTCTGGTTATGTATGTTGAGTGATGAAGTATAAATTGGTTTTAGGTTTTCCTTTTGTTAGTGGATTTCCAATGATTGGTTTCATTCTATCGTTGAGGTGATTTTTGGGTGTTTTCCTTCATATTTGAATACTAGTCTGTTGGAAGTGCCCAAATTAAGTAGGAAACAATCCTACTTCGTAGTGACATAAATAAAATGGATAGTATAGATTTTCATAAGATTATAGGAGGAGTTGAGAGGATGTGCATGAAATTTTAATATATTTTTTACTATTTATGGAGCTTACTTTTTCACTTGGAGTCCCTAAAGTTCTCAAGTGAAGATGGAACTATCCTTTTAGGCCTAGTTTTGCATGTTGAGAGTCTTATTCCATTTATGATCTATATGGGTCTTTCATATGTTTTATTATAAGAGTGTAGGTGTATTTCTTTTATTGGTATTACTCAATTTAATGTTAATGTCCATTCTACATGTGTTTAGTAATTGAGTCATGTATATAAAGTGAATGTATTTTCTCATTTGAGCTTATGTTGTGAGATAGAGAAAATTACGAGCTAAAAGAGGGTATGAAAGAGGTATGAGGGCATAAGGAAATATATAAAATAATTTATGAATTTGTGAGAATTTTTGAGGAGAAATTTTGTAAGGTCATTAGACCTAATAACCAAGAGAATGTGTAGGTTTTTACAGAAGAAGGAAAATGTTTCTTTGTGAAGGGTTTGAGAGAGATGAGCTGAATTTTTATCACAATATATTGTAAAAGAAACATATATCATTGATATTCATCATCAGGTGGATAGGTGGGTTATTATTCATCTTATTTTTTGTATCTTATTTTTAGGGTGGCTTCACTACTAAAATAGGGGTTGGTTCTCCTTACATGTTTGGTTTCTAATTAAACAAATCTTGTGTGATGGGTAATATTCACACAAGTCTTTTGGATTGATTAATATATTCAAAAGTTTCAGTGGGTTTTCTTCCCATTGAAGGTTTCTCACTTTACATCTTGAGTTTAATTTTACTCTCTATGTTTATTCTCTTATGAATGGTTGCTTCATGTTCTTAAGCTCACATTAATGCATTTTTAATTTTTAATGGTTTATAGAAGTTAAATACAATTAGATGAAAGTTTTTAAGTAATGATCCACACCGACCTCTCATTCTATTGTTCTTATAATAATTGGTATCAAACCTAGGTCCTTTTAAATAATTTTAATCACAAGAAGGAGATCATTTAAAAAAATAAAATGGAAAGTAAGTAGAGTTACTCTTTTATTGGTAAATATCCTTTGTTTGATGTATCAAAATATTATTTTCAGTAGAATCATGATGAGGACTCATATCATGTCCTTAGGATTTTATATTTTTAATTCTTTGGTGGATGGGTATACTATTCTTGAGACTCCTCCAACATGTTCTATAGATAAGAAGGATAATAATGAAAACTCCAAGGAAATGAATGTAATTTTGTGTGGATTATCATAATATGTGATTGTCAAGGTAATGTATTGCACATCAACTAAGGAGATATGGGATAAAATTCAAGTCATATATGAAGTATATTACACTTGGTATGGATATAAAAATTCTAAAGTTTTAGAAATAACTTTGAGAGCCTACATATGAGGTAAGAAGAATATATTCTTGTATATCTACTCAGAGATGATCAATTTATAAACACCATGAGAGGTTTATGTGAAAAAGTAAAAGAATAGGTATTGGTGCAAAATCTTTTGAGATCTCTAAACTCCATGTTTAATCCTAAATTTTTTTCTATTGAGGAATCTAAGGATATAAATGTCATGTTTATGCATGAGCTACATGTCATCTTGACTACATATGAGATGAAGATCATAGATTAAAAACCTATCAAGAAGGTGATTACTTTCAAGGTAGAAAATAAGTCAAAGGATAAGAAGACTAAATATGATGATGTTTCTCATGAGATTGATGATGATGAACTAATTGCAATGTTTGCTAGAAAATTGAAGCCTATTTTAGGTTAAAATAAGGGTAATATGCCTTTAAAATGCTTCAATTTTTGAGATATTGGAAATTTTGCAACCAAGTTTCACCATAAGCATGTTGATGAAGATGATGAAAAGAATGATAAAAATATTACAAGTTGGATAAAAGTAAGGTCACATTCATGAAGTCTGAAAACAATAATAGATTGTACTCTAAGGAATTTTTTTACTCAGAGGTAAGTAGTTATGATAGTTTTTCGATTTGAGTTTTAATCTATTCATGATTATGTAGGTGATGAAGTCCTACTCTGGCTAACTATGCTAAAGGTTTTCAAAAGTGAAGATTCGATGTATGAATCTTGCATGGACTTTAAAGAAGAATAATAAGATTGTGATATTGATATTGGAGTGATAAGTATTCAAGGAGATTTGAAGAATGTTGAGAAAAAGAACAAGAAGTTGAAAGCAAAAATTAAGAACTATGAATCACAAATCAGTATTCTTGAATAGATACTAAGCAAGGATGATAAATAGTTTCAAGAAATCAATATTCAACTTATTATTAGTTCAAAAATCTACAATCCAAGGAAAAGGATATTATGTCTCTAAGAGAAGAGATATATGAAATTATGAGAAAGATAAAGTTATTCCACATGTTTAAAAAGAGCTCCAAGGATCTAGATAACATCTTAGAAATTAATATGTTTGTAAGAGATAAGAATCATCTAGGATTCTCTTGGTCCGAAAATCTGTCGGGTAGGCGGATCTATGGATAAACATGCCAACAGTGTGCGAGAGCAAAGCCCCACTTTGAGACAAAGAAAGTGAAACCGGTTAATTTCTATTCTACCAATAAATCTACACTATTCTAACTTCAAGGGTTTGGGATCTCATCCTAGTAGAGGTAGTTCCAATGTGAATAGAAAGGTAGGAGGGAAGGAATGGAGGAAGGATAGATCTGAAGGAAGAAAAGAAATGAATTCCAAAATAGAAAGGTAAGAAGGTTTATGCTTTGGGCTGGTAGTAAACAGAGCCAAACTTACTTGCATAAACAAACAAAGCAATACTGATGAAAAAATGACAAAAAGTAGAGATAGATTAACAAAAAAGAAACACATATCTAACTTAAGAGAGATCTAATGCACATAATACATTAATTCAGCAAAAAGTCTCAATCTTTGTATTAATATTTTGTTCTTTGTTACAAGAAAGCACAAAGTCTTTCTCTCCTCACTTCTATTTTTCATCCAAAAAATGTCCACCTGGAATACAACAAGTATCCCAGTATTTATAGAAGGAGAAGGAGGAAGAAGACAAAAGAAAGCCAACCACTATTTACAAAATATCACAAAATATCTAAAAGTCAACTATTGACTTTGGGGCAAGTTTTAGGATGGCAACATCCCATGATGCAACATGGATGATGTCATCACATGTGCTAACATGCTTTTAAATATTTTACAAAAATAGAATATCATCTTGGAGGAAGAAGCTATTCATCATCATCCTCGGCTCAAACTTGGTTTTTCGCTAAGGCTCAGGTGAGTTGATGTGACACTGTGCCCGATACTCTGCAAACTTGCTGATCATTTCTTGAAGTCGATATCGATCAGGAACCTTGAAATGGTCGTGAATGACTTCACAAGTTTCCTTCTCGATCTTGAGCTTATCGGGAAACTCATTGAACTCTTCATTGGCATCGATCAAAAAGCCAATGAAGTCATGTCAGGTTAAGAGTTTGTTGATAGATTCTCTGTCGAAGGTGACCTCTTTGCCTTGATCTTGAGAGATAATAGCTTTGAAGCATTGATATGTATCATCTGCCTCTCTCAACTCATTCATAGGATGAATTGAGTAGCTCAGAGCCATCTTTGAGACTATTTTCTCCATGTTCTGTGTGTGTCCAAGACTTGATCTTTTATTTTATCAATATGCTCCAAGATGTATTCCATTTGATCCACCCGGTAATCTAAAGTAGTGAGTTCTTTATAATGTGCCCATAGGTGATCAATAACGTCGACCTTTAATAGGTCATCAAGCTGAACAGTTGACCATCATCTGAAATGTTCCTTGCTGCAACTTGGCATTATCTAGTTCCTCAGAGAGGGAACTTTCTAATGCCTGTAGCTCTCCATTTTCTTGAGTTATTTCTTGGTATAGCAACATGAATTTTCCAATTATCACCTGACCATCTTGGAGAATATTCTCAATCTAGGATGACATAGTTGTTCCCTGTTCAACAATTTTGATATACTCATTGATATTTTCCTGACTGGGAGCCCGAATAGGTTCGCATTATGAAGTTCTTAGGGAGCTTTGCCCATTTTATGCAAAGCTTGGAGGAGATGTTTATTCTGTTCTTTGAGCACTCTCTTCTCCTCTTTGGCTTCTTATATCTTTTTACAAAGGGCATCTACAACTGACAAGGCTTTTCCTTGCAGAATTTCTGATGAGGTTCCCATTGTGACTTGAGTCACTGTGAAGTCTGTAGGAGACAAATCTTATTTCTTCTTTATGGGATCCGGATAGGCTATCTCCATGACCCTTTCTCCTGAGGCATTTTTTGAGAAGCGAGTTATTACTTTTTTTCTTCTTGGGTCCCTTTGTCAGAATGATGGAGAAGTCCATGGGTGTTATGGGGACCTTTCTCTTGAGTTGACTCAGATGGTCAGAGATCTAGCTTGGACTTATGGGAGTGGGGCTGAAGGAAGAAGAAGAAATGGGAGTAAAAGGGGAAGCAACAAAAGGGGCCTGCCGGAAAAGAACATGGATACACTTGGTGGTGGCATCGACAAGGAGTCCAACGTACTACTGCTCGGGGGTCGAGAGTTACCATGGGGAAGAGAGGGACATGGGAGTGGAAGGGATCTGCAACATGATGGAAGAAATTTTGGGGGACATATTGGTGAGGGAAAGAAGATGGAAGAGGAGGGAGATGGAAGGGAGGAAGATGGAGGAGAAGACACCACCATAGGAGTGGTTGTTTGAGTGACAGGAGGAGGAAGGGGAGTAGAGGTAGAGGGAATGGTGGGTACCTCAATAGTCATAGTTATGACAACATCATGAGTGGATGTGTCCATTGGAACACTTGCTGCTTCTTCTTCTCATGAGGACACTAAGTCCACTACTTGCTCTAAAGTATGAGGGATTTTAGGAGTTTCCTCCTACTTGCTCAAATTTCCAAATTCTTCTTTTCCTTTTCCCTTTGGAAAATATTCTAGCCTTGGAGGTGCCCTTCCTAAGGGAGAAGTAGTGAAATCCACTCCAAGGTAGATGAGACCATTTATTTTGTACCAATGCTCGGTGCGTTGCAACGTGGATTTGACCCTTTCTTCTATGGTCTTGGGTGCTTTTTTTGATACTTGCAAATGGCCAATCATCCCCATCCGTGTCAAGGTAAACTTGATCAATTTCTTGATTAGTTTCTTGGAAATATTTTGGGATGATGGCAACTCCATAGTGGATGATCTCTGCTAAAGCCATCCGGGAGTGATCCTTTCACCTGATTTGATTTCATGATTTATGTCGATCCATATGTCCTCGATCTCTAGGACATGGATGGGATTGATCTTTGCCTTGGGAAGGTAACTTCGGCAGTTGAATGTTGGCCTTTCCAGGAAATCATGCTTTAAGTTCAGAAATTCTATCTCGGCATACATTTCCCGCTTTACCTATTGAGGTGCAGGTGTATCTGCCAACTGTGAGGGGAATGGAGTTCCCCCTTTCTTCCTTTTCATGCACTTTCATGGTATGTAATTAGCTGTCTTGATAGCTCCAGAAGAATCAACTTGGGTCCTTTATACCTTGGTAACTTTGTTGGCTCTCCCAGAAAGTTGGCAGCCCTGAGATATGTGAAGGTGGGGAATTGTGTAAACAAAGCCCCCATTGCTTAGTGGCAGTGATCACGCTCTAGTGCTGGTCCGACCATATCTCATGTTCGGCCTCAATAGGTAAATCACCTCATAGAAGAAGGCGTCATTGATTTTATTGAACTGGGTGATACTTTCTCGAGCCTTAGCTCGAGTAGTACTCATAAATTTTGACCTGGGGCCATACCCACTTTGAATTATCCCAGGAACTCTCTCTCTGATGCAGCTACATATACAACATAGGAATTCATATAGAACTTCCCAGTTGTTGAAAACTTGTTGAGTTGCTTTGAGATAGTATCGCTTATGATTTCCCCACCAGAAGCATTGATCGGGCACATTCTTACTCATGGTCTCTAAATACCTGAGCATCCATTTGTGAAAGTAGTGGGCATCAAGAATCCCAAATACTCTGTTGAGGAAGGTGATAGTATCACTCAACTCCTCGTTGAAGTCACTGCGATGGATGACTTGAGGCCATCTACTCACTACCTTCTTGTTTTTTAGGTAGACCTCATTCATCATCTGCATACACTTGTCTTCATTGTCGGTCCATGTCTTTAAGCATTCTTTGTGGCTTATTGCCACATAATGGCTATGGTGAGGAATGCCCAATGTTATTTCAAAATGGCGGGTAGTGAGGTTGATGATCACCTTGCCCTCCTTATCTTCGACACATCTTGTGTCTTTGTTGTAACAACGGGCCACCAACATGATGAACTCATTGTTTATGGCACTTACTGGAAGTCCTGCTGCAAAATGTAGCCCACTTCCTACCAGCTTATCCATCCATGGGCCACCGGTAACCTATTTGGTTCTCGCCCAAAAGTCATCCATATCTATGTGTCCCAAGTTCGAGTCTCTGATGTCGAGACTGCACTCTGCAAGTGAGTCAGGCATCCTGAATTTCTGGTATTTATATTTCATCTCTTGTTCTATCAACCTTGCTTTACCCTTCGACTTTGTTGTCTTCTTGCTTGATGAAGACATGTGTGAGTTCGAAGATAGTTGTTGCTCTGCAAAAAGGATCAAGGAATTCCAACACAGAAGAGCCATGTCAATCGTCTTTTCATTCATAATGAAAGCTTGTAGAAAGAAGAATGAGCAAGGATAAGGCTTAGGGTGCAAGCAAGTTCATAACATATTGCAGAGGCTTAAAAAGGTTGGGTGCACTTTTGGAGATGTCAACATGCAAACAGGTGCACCTGTGTTGAGAGGGGAAAGGTTGCACCAAAGGATTATAAAGGGCACACTCTTCAAGAGTGTTGCATAAGAGGTTTTAGCGCTAAGGAGAAAGGTGTGGGGCATGGGTTTGCAACACACAACATGCAGTGTTGGTGTTAAGGTTTATGCACCAATGCCAAAGAGAATTGCATTAACTGGGTGATGTAAAAGATGATGTTGCATGGATTTTCAGTGCACCCAAGGCGTAATTTTGGAATGTGTTGTGCGAGAAGCTTGATGCTCTAAAGGGTTTATAAATGGTGTAGATTTAGAGAGTCAACATAAAATGTTGATGCTAGTTGGGATGCGCCTACGCCATTAGGAAATGTGTTAAGTGGTCATAGTTTGGTTTTGGAAAGCATAAATGTTGTTGAATGTTATTGTTCTTGTGGGACAATGCGCTAAGGCGCGACTGTGAGGTGTGCAACATATAAAAATAGTGCGCTAAAGGATAACAGTTTATTGCATTTCTATATAGATTTCTCTCTCTTTTCATGACCTTCTCACTTTTTGTTTTTTGCAAAGTGACAGAGAGAGGTTTGGTGGGATTTTATGCAAGGCAGAGCCTTCTCAGATTTGTAGATCTAAAAGGAGGGATAAGATGCTTTTCAAAGGATGATGGGGGAGAAATTTATTCATTTTAGTTTTAAATTTTTATAACAAACCTAAAACCACCAACAACCAAGAAACAAAAACCGTAGAATAATAAGAGCGATAAAATCTACTTACCCGGTTTAATAGAGGACGAAGGATGACGTTGGGGTCCACAAACTCGAAAAGAGGAATTGGGTGTGATAGGGATAACTGACAGGTGTAGAGGAATATTTTCACAATTTTCAAATCATGAAAATGATAAGTGTTAAGTGCCTATATATAGAAAATTGGGCATTTATTGCACCACCAACTTTTCTTTGGCGCACTTTCTACGGAGTGTTACATGGGTGTGAGATGTTCATGGGTAAAATGGTTAGGTGTCGATGCTTAAGCTTCAGTGCCTTAAGCGCACATTTGGATATGTCAACATCATGTTTCTTGCGCCTTAGGCGCACTTAAAAAGTGTCAACATGAAATTGTTAGTGCAAAGTTATACAAGGGGCGCAACTTTTGGGCGCATGTTTTTAGGTGTTGACATGAAACTTTTAGCACCCAAGGGGCACAACTTTTAAGATGTTGGCATGTCATTTCTTGTGCCTAAGGAATTTCTAAAGGGCACACATTTCATGATGTCGACACAACATTTCTTTCCCCCAGTTCAAAAAGGTTGAAAATGGCTAAGTTCTTAAAACTTGATTTTGAAATGGAATTTTAGGCCATTTTGAACGTTGAAAGACCTTTTCAGGGGACCAAAATGAAATTTTGGTATGGTTACCTACAAAATTACCCTTGATCAATTTTATAGGATAACAGCTGGCTCTTTCTAGGGACTATCCTTAAGTGAAACTTAAGGGTACAAAATTCCAGATTCTCATGTGCCTATCCATTGGGCTATAGAGTCAAAAACAAGGGCGATAGGAAAATGACACACAACAAATAGAAAGAAAAACACATGAAAGAAAACACACAATAGAAAGATGACTTTACAAAGAAGAGAGCAAGCTCTACTTCCTAAAGATCTTCATGTGCTACCCACTATAGGGAAGCGGGAGCTCGGTTTTGTCCAGATGAGAGAAAGAAGCTATTTTCTCCATTGAGTTTCTTGATCTTGTATGGCCCTCTCCAAAGAGAGTCAAACTTCCATGCATGCCTTTTGGTTCTCTTCGCTTGTCCCATAGAAGAACAAGATCTCCAACCTGGAAGTCTCTCTGCTTAGCCTTCTTGTTGAATAACCTCTTCACTTGATTCTGATGTTCGGTGATCTTGTCGACCACTTTCACTCATTTCTCTTCAAGTTCCATTAGGTACATAATCCTCTTTTCGAGAGAACTCTGAAAAGTTTCATCTTCAATTGCTCGAGATAAGCGCAGAGCAGGAAGTTATGCGGTGATAGGGATTTCAGCGTCAATCCCATACAACACCTGGAAGGGTGACATTCCGAGAGATCTCTTTGGAGTAATACGGTCTACCCATAAAGCATCATACAATGACTTGTGCCAGGACCTCTGGTTTTCATCAACAAGCTTCGAATAATAGTCACTAGGTTTTTGTTGTTGGATTATGCTGACCATTTCCTTGAGGGTAGTAATCAGAAGCATGGGCTAAGGTTATTCCATATCCATAACAAAAACCAATTACTTCTCATGAAGAGAAGTTGGAAGCATTATCAACAACGATCTTGTGTGGAATGCCAAATCTTACAATAATATTTTCCTTGATGAAGTTGTAAACAACTTCAGAAGTGGCATGCTTAACAGGTATGGCCTCCACCCATTTCGTGAAGTAATATTGTTTGTTAGGACATAACTATGTCTTTACACTCGATTGAGGATTGAGTGCTCCAATGAAGTCGATTCCCCACTACTGAATGGTTCATCAATAATGAGGCCTGAGGGGAAATGCAGCCAACTTGGGTTTGCCAATGAACTGTTGGCAAAGTTCACATTTTGCTACCCAGGTGGCTGCATCCTGAAATAGCATTGGCAAGTAGTACCTAGCCCGGATGATCTTGTGTGCCATTACCGATGAAGAGAAGTGACCGCCACAGGCTGAGTCATGAAAAATTTCCACTAACCTTATCTGTTGTGGCTTATCGACACATCTTAGGAAAATGTCATCTATCCCACATTTATACAACCCATCATCCCATATGACATATCTCATGGCTCTAAGCTTTACCATCCACTTCTCTTTTGGGGTCAAGTGAGTTGGGCACTCACCATAGGTGAGAAAGAACACAATGTCAGAATACCATTCGTCGCTAGTTGCGACAAATAGAACCATGGGTAAGGAATCCGCTCTCTCAAGCTCACCTTTCTCTTTACCAACGTGATCGGCTTCGCCTTCAGGTGCCTCTGAATCTTTGTTTTCAGCCATTAGCTGACATAGGCCCTTACCTCTTACCAACTTAGTTGGTTTGATCTCCAAATCATATTCCTGGACCTTTGTGATCCAATTTCCTCGTAAGCTCCCTAACTCCTATTGAGTCGGGATAGACTTAACGGCCATGTCTGGGACCAACACTAATGTATGAGAGTTCAAAATGTAGTAGCGAAATTTTTTAACCACTTTTACCATGGCAAAGGCATGCTTTTCCAACTGTGACATCTTTAGTTCATGCGGTTTAAGAGGAGAACTCATGAAAGCAATTGGGGATTCAACATCCTCAGAGTTCTTTTGCATTAAGATGGCCGATACAGTATGTGCAGAGGCATAACTATACATGATGAAGTCTTTGCCAAAGTCTGGGCATACCAGAACGGGAGCATGAGTGATGGAGGATTTTATATCTTTGAATGATTTTATGCCTTCCTCACTCCATCGGAAAGTTTGAGACCCTTTCATCATATTAGAAATATGATGAGTATTCTCAAAAAAATCAGGGACGAAGCGTCTAAGGAAATTTACCTTTCCAAGAAAGAGTGAATGCCAGTTTTTCTTGTGGGCAAGGTAAGGCTCTAAATAGCCTTGAATCTTTCAACGTCTATCTTGGTTCCTTCTCTACTAATGACATGTCCTAGCAGCTTCCCTTCGGTAACCCAAAAACTGATTTCTTGGGATTTAGTGAAATCCCGTGTTCTCGGCATCTAATCAGTACTTGCTCCAAATGATCGCAATGATCACTTCATTTTTTGGAGAACACGGTCACGTCATCTAGGTAAACTACAATGACCTTTCCCATCATACCCTTGAATGCAAAATCCATCACTCGTTGGAAGGTGGCACCGGTATTGATTAAACCAAACGACATTTTATTGTAAGTGAAGGTACCCCAAGGAGTGGTGAATGTTGTTTTGAACTGATCTTCAGGTGTAACTTGAATTTGATTATACCCTAAAAAACCATCAAGCATGGAAAACATTTTTGAACTAGTGACTTCTGAAGTACTTGATCCATTATTGGAAGTGGGTAGTTATCCTTTAGAGATGACTGGTTCAAGTTAAAAATCTACACATATGCGTATTTCACCATTCTTCTTCCTCATAGGTACAATATTCACAACCTAGGTACTGTGGTGAATGGGAAAAATTATTCCGGCATCCAACATTTTTGAATTTCAGCCTGGATAGTACTTGAGATCTTGGGGTTGTAGTGCCTTTGTTTCTGGCAAAAAGGCTTGACGTCATCTTTGAGTGGGATGTCATGTTGAATGTCCTTTGATTTGAATGACTTTAGGTCAGCATAAGACCATGCTAACACATCCATGTATTTCTTCAGCAGCTTAACAAAATTTTCACTTCTCTTCGGGTGCACAACACTTCCCGATGTTCACGGAATGAGGATGTTCTGCAGTACCCAGATTGATAGATTCAGTTTCCGAAGAAGAGTGAGGATCATCCTGTCACTTTTTCTTTACAAAACGATCGTGACTATCGAATAGTCATTCCAAGGAAACCAAACCTTTCGGAATCTTGTTTCCTTTGAGCTGCATTACTGAATCTTTTTTAGATTCATGTGCTTGACCGGTGAGAGACTCACGACATGCATGTAGAAGTTGATCCCTCAAAATGAAGCTCTTTGAAATTGTCAACTTTCTCTAGGAAAGTGATAAGTTGATTGTCATCATTGAATACTTGCCAGTGTTGTGAATTATCTGGCACACTTGGGTAGAAAACCACTTCAATGGTGTATGTATTTATTTTTAGTCCTGGATGAGGGAGCATGAGAGATGTTGAAACAACCAAGGAATCAGCCATGTCATTTTGAGCTCATGGGACTGCTTTGATTGAGAAAGTATCAAATTCCTCGATGTTGTCCCACACTACATTGTGGTAATGTCTGAGCTGTCATTCTTTACTTGGTATATTCCTTTCACTTGATTGATGATCAGCTCAACATCACCCTATACTTTTAGGTTCTTTATTCCCTTCTCTTTTTCAGCTTGCATGCCAAGTAGCAAAGATTCATACTCAGTAGTATTATTTGTGTTGAAAAACTACAACTTGAAAGAGAAAGGAAAATCTCCTCCTCAGAGATATTAGCACAACTCCAAAGTGCCGTATCCACTTGTTGCGCAACTGCCATCAAACTGCATAGTATCCATACTTTGTTAAGGTCTTCCTCCTGGACAAGAACCTCCATTTTATCTGAGTTTGTGGATAGGAAGTAATTTCCCATCCCAGATGATTCAAAAAGAATCTGAGCCTTAGGGTCATCAGAGTTGGTGACCAGATATTTTTTTGTGATTTAGGCTCCAATGTTTGCATTACTCCTTTGATGGGAATCCTGGCTTTTGGACCAGTCCATATGAATCTCTCCACCAACTTCTTTGCAAAAGCTTCTTCCGAGAAAAATTCCGTATGCAGCTGGAATGTCAGCTACGAGGATAGTCATTTTTACCCTCTTCTCTGGGAATGTTGTGAATGCAAACTGTGCATCCTTGATCTGACCAATCAACGACACTTGCTTGGTTTCCATGGAGTAACATCTACCAAAAGGTTTAGTAAGAGTGAGGCCCAAAGCATGGGTGACCTTTTTTGGCATGACATTATCAGATGCTCAGAATCAATTATGTAGTTGCTTAACTTGTGACCATTAATCAGGAGGGAGAGATAAAAAGGTTCAATTTTACTTGACGATGCAGAAGTCGAGGCAACATTTATGCGGGATGTAGGAGGAGTGGGGAGAATTCCTTTTGGGGAACTAGGAGGAATGACAAGCCTTGCTTTGGATGTACTTGGTTAATCTCACAAGATGCTCTGGGTTGGACTGAAGATATTCTACTTCAGACATCTGGATCTTGGTCTTTTTAGCATGATCAATTATATCAAATGCGACCAAGGGTTGTGCTAATGAAGGAATGAGTCCTTCGTTTCATTTTGTGGGGGAGGGTTACTGGTCTTTATGGAACTAGAAGAAGGCTGGTTAGGAGGAGAAATAGGAGGAGAAGATTTCTTGACAAAAGGTTTAACAGTAGGTTGAGCCGGAAGGGGATTACCTCTTTTAACAATGGTTGGAGGAGGAGTTACCGCAGCCTTTTTTTTTTTTTTCGCATCAACCTTTTCTTCTTTTCCTTGCATGAGCGAGTGAAAACTGCATATGATTGCCCATTTTTGTATCCTTGGGTACCTTCTTCTTCATCAGATTCCTCACCTTCAAATTCCATGTACCCGATAGTAGAGTCACTAGTCGGTTCACCGACATCTTGATCATCTTCACCTCATGACGAAGGTTCTTCGTAAATTTGCTCATCTTCTTCAATCTCCACCAAAGCATTAACTGGAGGGGCTTCAATTGCTAACCTTTGGGAAGCAACAGGAAAATGTGGCCTTTGAGGGGCATTGTTGGGAGTGAAGTTCCTCCATGGGATATCCCGGTACGGAGTAGCGGGTGATGCTTGAGCCAATTGCTTTTTTAGTGAGAGAAAATCATTTTCCATCTTCTAGAAAGCTGGATCTGATGAGGTAGCTTGAGAAGAAGTTGAAGTCTTTGATTTTGATGGCTCTCATCTTAGCTCACTAGATATAAGAAGATTGTCTTCTATCCGAATGGCTACAGCTTGTGCAAGGACCAATGTGGGTATCTGTTCTTGCAAAAGTAAGAAACTTACCCTTTGAACTCATTGCATTCACAAAGAAACACTTCTGATTTTCTAACGTTGGCAACATGGCGAGTGGCACACGGTTGATTAGTGCATTGAATCTGGTGATAAAATCATGTATGGTTTCACTAACTTCCTTCTTCATGTGAGTGATTTGTGAAAACAATGCAAACACATCCTTGGAAGGTTTGTATCTATCTTCAAATGTTATTTGCAACGTGGCCCAACTGGTGATGGCTGGCTAGTAAATGGAACCATTCTAACGTAGGTCCTTACAAGGTCTCAAGAAAGAGATGCACCGATACATCTTCGTGAGTTACATCTAGAATGCTACACGACATAATAAATGCAACAATATGTGCATCTGTGCTTTGATTTCCACTCCCATCAAATTTTGGAGAAATTCTTGTGATTTCCATGAGGGAGGGGGTGTACTGGGTGTGGTAGTGCTAGAGGACCCATGACATTTCCCCATGGTATAGGTAGATGTGCCATTTGAAAAGTAGGAAAGAGAACACGAGCAGGGAGTGTGGTTCCACTTAGCAACAGAGCACTACAAATTGATGATGAGGTGCCCTGTGAATTCTGGCTCTTTCATGGAGGTGAAGCACTTTTGGCTGATCGATCCGCTGAGCTTAGAGATTACGAATCATGCTGGTGTGATATTGAAATTGTGCCTTAGAAGTAGATTAAAAGTTGGATCAACTTCTCCATGAGCTCTTCTACTACGAGTAAATTGTTCACCCGCCAGCATACCCTCTCAGATCTGCAATGGTGAAGAGAATATTTACAACAATTTTTGTTTGTACTTGCTGATTTTTTGATTTTTTGGCAAA
Source organism: Taxus wallichiana var. yunnanensis (assembly GCA_018340775.1). Classification (NCBI taxonomy): domain Eukaryota; kingdom Viridiplantae; phylum Streptophyta; class Pinopsida; order Cupressales; family Taxaceae; genus Taxus; species Taxus wallichiana. The sequence goes on from CM031237.1 coordinate 206,288,560, forward strand.
AATCAGTAGCATGTACTTTTCTAAATATTTAAATTTATCCTTTTAATGAAAACCGATTGTGGTTTTCTTGACAAAGAATAACAAGGATAAAATGTGGGTTGACTTTAGAAAGCTGATTTTGGATCTTTGACCTGAATTTGCAAGGGTTTTGAAAAATATTAGAAAATGTTAGAATCTCAGATCTACAGAAATTTACAAGTTTTGTAAAAACTCAGTGAACTAAAAGCTCCTATCTAGGCCAGATCTATAGATTTGTATAAGGAAATTTTTGGTTTTGGTCACTTTTTGAAAAAATTTTTGTTTTCAACAAAGGGTTGAAATTTGCAATCTGGTAGTGACTTATCATAGTTTTTAACTATTTCCTTAGTTCGATCCCCAGTGGAGTCACCAAAAACTATTGGCCCAAAAATATATCAGATGGGTAGATCTATGGATAAGCAGGCCAACATTGTGCAGGGGAAAGCCCCTCTTTGAGACAGCAAAGTGAAACTAGTTTATTGCTATTCTATAAAGTAGGAATCTATGCAAATCTACACTATTCTAACTTTAGGGGTTTGGGATCTCATCCCAGTAGGGGTAGTTCCTACTGTGCAAACAGAAAGGTAGGAGGAAGGAATGGAGGAAGGATAGATCTGAAGGAAGAAAAGAAATGAATTCCAAAATAGAAAGGTCAGAAGGTTTATGCTTTGGGATGGTAGTAAACAGATCCAAACTTACTTGCATAAACAAACAAAGCAATACTGATGAACAAATGATAAAAAGTAGAGATAGATCTAACAGAAAAGAAACAAAGATCTAACTTAAGAGAGATCTAATGCACATAACACATAAATTCAGCACAAAGTCTCAATATTTGTATTAATATTTTTTCTGTTACAAGAAAGCACAAAGTCTTTCTCTCCTCACTTCTATTTTTCATCAAAAATGTCCACCTGGAATACAACAAGTATCCCAGTATTTATAGAAAGAGAAGGAGGAAGAAGATGAAAGAAATCCAACCACTTTTATAAAATATCTACAAAATATCTAAAAGTCAACTATTGACTTTGGGGCAAGTTTTAGGATGGCAACATCCATGATGCAACATGGATGATGTCATCATGTGTGCCAACATGCTTTTAAATATTTTACAAAAATAGAATATCATCTTGGAGGAAGAAGCTATTCATCATTGTCTCTTGGCTCAAACTTGGTTTCTGGCTGAGGCTCAGGTGAGTTGATGTGACACTGCGCCCGATACTCTGCAAACTTGCTGATCATTTCTTGAAGTTCGATATGGATCAAGACCCTTGAAGTGGTCATGAATGACTTTGCAAGTTTCCTTTTCGATCTTGAGCTTGTCGAGCAATCAGCGAACTCTTCGTTTTGGCATCGATCAAAAAGCTGATGAAGTCACGGCAGGTCAAGAGTTTGTTGATAGACTCTGTGTCGAAAGTGACCTCTTGCACTTGATCTTGAGAGACAATAGCTTTGAAGCATTGATATATATCATTTGCTTCTCTCAACTCATAGGATGAATTGAGTAGCTCAGAGCCATCTTGAGACTATTTTCTCCATGTTCTGCAGCATGTCCAAGACTCGATCTTTCATTTTATCAATACACTCCAAGATGTATTCCATTTGATCCACCTGGTAATCTAAAGTAGTGAGTGCTTTGTAATGTGCCCACGTGGGTGATCGATAACACCCGACCTAACAATAGGTCATCAGCTGAACAATTGACCATCATCTGAAATGTTCCTTACTGCAACTTGGTGTTATCCAGTTCCTCAGAGAGGGAACTTGCTACTGCCTGTAGCTCTCCATTTTCCTGAATTATTTCTTGGTATAGAAACGTGAATTTTCCAATTATCACCTGACCATCTTGGATAATCTTCTCAATCCAGGATGACATAGTTGTTCCCTATTCAGCAATTTTGATATACTCATTGATATTTTTGACTAGGAATAGCCCGAGCAAGTCACGGATTTCTTGAGGAGCTTTTCCATTTTCTACAAAGCTTGGAGGAGATGTTTATTTTGTTCTTTGAGCACTCTCTTCTCCTCTTTGGCCTCTTGTAGATTTTGTAGAGGGCATCTACAAGCTGACAAGGCTTCTCCTTGCAGACTTTCTGATGAGGTTCCCATTGTGACTTGAGTCACTGTGAAGTCTATAGGAGATAGATGTTCTTTCTTCTTTATGGGATCCGGGTAGGCTATCTCCATGACCCTTTCTCCTGAGGCACTTTTTGAGAAGTGAGTTATTTCCTTTTTGCTTCTTGGGTCCCTTTTTCGGAATGACGGAGAAGTCCATGGGTGCTATGGGGACCTTTCTCTTGAGTTGACCCAGATGGTTAGAGATCCAGCTTGGACTTATGGGAGTGGGGCCAGAGGAAGAAGAAGAAATGGGAGTAAAAGGGGAAGCAATAGAAGGGGCCACCGGAAAGAACGTGGATACACTTGGTGGTGGCATCGACAAGGAGTCCAACGTACTGCTGCTTGGGGCCGGGAGTTACCAGGGGAAGAGAGGGACATGGGTGCGGAAGGGATTTGCAACATGATGGAAGAAATGTTGGGGGATAGATCTGTGAGGGAAGAGAAGATGGAAGGGAGGAAGATGGAGGAGAAGATACCACCATTGGATTGGTTACTTGGGTGATAGGAGGAAGAAGAGGGGTAGAAGAGGGAATGGTGGGTACCTCAATAGTCATAGTTATGACAACATCATGAGTGGATGTGTCCGTTGGAACACTTGCCGCTTCTTCTTCTCCTGGGGACACTAAGTCCACTACTTGCTCTGAAGTAGAAGGAGGGATTTTAGGAGTTTCCTCCTGCTTGCTAGGCTCTCCAACTTTATCTTTTCCTTTGCCCTTTGGAAAATGTTCTAGCCTTGGAGGTGCCCTTCCTAAGGGAGAAGTAGTGAAATCTACTCCAAGGTAGATGAGACCATTTCTTTTGCACCAATGTCTCGGTGCGTTGTAATTTGGATTTGACCCTTTCTTCTATGGTCTTGGGTGCTTTGGTTCTATCGATACTTGCAAATGGCCAATCATCCCCATCCGTGTCAAGGTAAACCTGATCAATTTCTTGATCAGTTTCTTGAAATATTTTGGGATGATGGCAACTCCATAATGGATGATCTCTGCCAAAGCCATCAGGAGTGATCCTTTCACCTAATTTCAATTTCATGATTTACGTTGATCCATATGTCCTCGATCTCTAGGACATGGATGGGATTGATCTTTGCCTTAGGAGGAAACTCCGATGTCAATCGAAGGTTGGCCTTGCCGGGAAATCATGCTTTAAGTTCAGCAATTCTAGCTCAGCATACATTTCCCGTGCTTTACCTATTCAAGTGCAGGTGTATTTGCCAACTGTGAGGGGGAATGGAGTTCCCCATTTCTTCCTTTTCATGCACTTTCATGGTATGTAATTAGCTCTCTTGATAGCTCCAGAAGAATCATCTTGGGCCCTACATACCTTGGTAACTTTGTTGGCTCTCCCAGAAAGTTGGCAGCCCTGAGATATGTGAAGGTGGGGAATTGTGTAAACAAAGTCCCCATTTCTTAGTGGCAGCGATCACACTCATGTTGGTTTGACTGTATCTCATGTTTGGCCTCAACATGCAGATCGCCTCATAGAAGAAGGCATCATTGATTTTATTGAACTGGGTGATATTGTTCTCGAGCCTTAGCTCCGGGTAGTACTCATAAATTTTGAGCTGGGGCCATACCCCACTTTGAATTAGCCACAGGTAGCTCCTCTCTCTCGATGTAAATTGCATATACAACATAGGAATTCATATAGAACCTCCCAGTTGTTGAAACCTGTTGGAGCTTCTCTGAGATAGTATCACTTATGATTTCCCCCAGCCAAAGCATTGATTAGGCACATTCTTACTCATGGTCTCTAAATACTTGAGTATCCATTTGTGAAAGTAGTGGGCATCAAGAAGCCCAAATACTCTGCGAGGAAGGTGATGACAAGATCACTTAACTCCTCATTGAATTTTCTGCGATGGATGACTTGAGGCCATCTGCTTACTACCTTCTTGTTTTTTAGGTAGACCTCATTCATCATCTACATACACTTATCTTCATTATCGGTCCATGTTTTTAAGAATTCTTTGTGGCTTATTGCCATGTACTGGCTGTGGTGAGCAATGCCCAATGTTATTTCAAAATGGCGGGCAGTGAGGTTGATGATCACCTTGCCCTCCTTATCTTCAACACATCTTGTGTCTTTTTTTATGACATCGAGCCACCAACATGATGAACTCATTGTTTATTGCACTTATTGGAAGACCTGCTGCAAAATGTAGCTCGTTGCCTACCAGCTTATCCATCCATGGGCCATCGGTAACCTATTTGGTTTGGGCCCAAAAGTTATCCATATCTATGTGCCTAATTAAAGCTTTGAGGAATGGAAAAATAAGCAACTTATAAGCCTTTAGGCACAAGGCGTAGTTTTCTGCAGTGCAGGACTTTAAAATAGCAAGGCACACTTGTAAGGAGTGTTGCATGGAAGAAGGTGGCACCAAAGGGGCATTGGGTGAGGATTTACAACATATAACATACAGATGTTGATGTCAATGAGGTTGCGTCAACACTTTAGGAAGATTTTTTTGCTTGGCAAAGAATTTTTGGTGTTGCATGAGCTTAGGGTGTGCTAAGGCATGGATTTGGAGTTCATAACACATAAATTTAGTGCACCAAGGGTTTTACTTGCACGGCGCAGTTTGGTTTGTGCAACATACAATTGTTTTGTTATTGTTCTTGCACCAATGCCCGGGCCTTTGAGGATTTACAATGTTTCAAGGCGCGGGAAGAGTTTATGGAGTGTAGGTTTATAATGCACCTATGGCGCGACTATGTTTAATGTAACACAAATGCAAACAACATAAAAGAAAATAGTTCCACTATTTGGGCCGATTGCCTCATTTCAATTTTAATAGTGTGGCTTCATTTAACATACAATCCTAATCACCTATCCCAATGCAAACAACCAAAAAATAACAAGGATAAAACCACTTACCAGGAATATATATAGTGATGAAGGAATGAGGTGGGACCCACAAACTCGAAAAGTGGAACACGACGTGACGGGGATATCGGACGATGGCTCAGAGGAATATTTCTCACAATTTTTAATCTTGAAAATGATAGGTGGTAAGCGCATATATATAGAAAACTAGGCATTTATTGTGCCCACCAACGTTTCTTTTGCACGATTAGTGAGATGTCGACATGGAGGAAATTACGCCTCGCGCGAGTTTGAAGGTTATCAACACCAAGTTTCCAATGCCCATCACGCACTTTTGGTGATGTCGACATGCTGATGGTTGCACCTTGGTGCACCTTTGGGAGGCGCAACGTTTGGAGTTTTAACACTCCATGGAGTGCACCAAAGGCAAAGAGGGGTGCAGTTTTGGCAATTTTGACATGATATTTTCTACACCCAATTCAAAAGGTTGAAAAATTACCAAGTTCTTAAAACTTGATTTTCGAAAGGGAATTTTTTGGCCATTTTGAATGTTAATAAACCTCATCGAGGGACCAAATCATAATTTTAGTATGGTTACCTGCAAAATCTCCTTGTCAATTTTACAAGATAACAGGTTCAAGGAGAATCTTAAGGGAAAGTGTTTATGAAAGATGATGTTTGTTCAAGCAAGGATATTGTTGGTGTACAAGATGATCAGGTGAATGAAAATGTGAAGTCAATATTAGTAAGGTAGCCCAATGCCTCAAGGTATGAAAGAGATTTGAATAGATATTTTTACACTTTTAATGGTTTTGTAAATATGAAAATGAGTGTAGGAGGTTTTTTAAAGATGATCACCCATGGAGAGATAATAAAGATGATCAGTTAAAGAACATCATTTGTGTTAATTAGCGGAGACATGGTACATAGATATATATTGTCTTCATGAACCACCAAGAAATTTTAGAGAAATGAAGGTAACAAGAATTTTGTATGTTTAAATTGAAATCATGTTGGACACATTGGTCTACATTATGATGTAGAGTAATATACATTTTCATTCATTTAACTATATTAGGAGGAATAAAAAATCAACCTACATCAAGCTTTACAAAGGAGGTTCTTTCACATAACCAAATATGGCTTAAAACTATAATATTAGATCAAATTTAACTTTAAGGGTGTTATAAACCATTGTACCCTACCCTATACCATTATATCAAGGTTAATTAATTCATCAAACTCATCACATTTCATACAAAAAATCTCTACACTTACCTTTCACCAACTTACCCTACTTCACTTCTTCACTAACTTTTAGCAAAAATAAGAATTACTTTCTTGTTAGCTTCACCAATGCTTTCCAAATCCTTTACCTTGTTCTATTACCTCATACAACATTATTTCAATCATGAAATTCACTCAAAAGGAATTAAAACAGACAACTTTACCTTTCTTATCAAAACTTCCCTTCTGGTGATCTCAAGAACAAGTACTTGCTAACTTCAATGTTGGAGACTTATAGATCTACCCAAAACATTATGTAAACCATTTCAAGAACCCTTTACCTTAATAATATTGTTGTGTAAATTGCATCACCTAACTCTGAATTCTCTTCTTGCTAAACCTATTTCCTCTTTTCTAGATTTTTGTTCTCTACTAGCCATGTTTAGGTATCCTTTCATGCTTAACCTTATTTTCCATTGGGATCAAGACAAAAAAGGTAATATTAAACCACCCATTTCCATTTTCTAATTGTCTTATAGGTTTCAGGATGTAATTTCAATTCTAAAACTTAATTCCTTTGTTAATTGGCCTTCACAATTAGGTCTTATATTGTGCATGCGTACCTTCTACAAGAATGTCACCAATAACCTCCATGGAATTTATTTTTTTGACCTAAAACATCCTCAAACACTTAGATCACATTATTAAAGTCCTTTAAATAATTTTTACTCATTTCCATTAGTGCAATTGAGAGATAATGGAATTTTACTTTCAAACCCGAGATACAAGAGTGTATCAACCTCGAGATGTCGAATTTTGATATCTATTTCTCTAATATTCGATTCAAGATCCTTAATTTTGTTCCAAGGTTTATACAAATTTCATGATTAATATTTTCTTACCATTAAAGAGATATTAACTTATTAATACTTTAAGTTACATTCAATATCATTTTCTTAAACTATGCATAATAGGTTACACACGTCCCCATGGTCTTAAGACATTCAAACTAGAAATGTGAATTTATTTCTTACTTAAACTCCCTAACCAAGGTCTTATTTCTTTAACCACAAACATTTCATCTTAAATATTTCATACAAGTTCACTAACCTTTGCTTATGAAGCTAAATATTCAAACATAGTCACAATCATTAACAAGGAACAAAGTTCTTACAACCAAGGATAGTCCGAACCCTCATTTTAATCATTTTATTTTTGGTATTTAATGTAATTTTGAGGGTTTTGTAGGTAATTTATTTATTTAAGGTTACATGTGACATCTACAAACTTGGTGTGACATATTAATGATAAGAAGCTAAGGCTAGCAAAAATCTAGTGACCCAATGAAACTATTTTTCTAAGTCCTTAAGAAGTCACAGAACTCCGAGAAAGTATCTCGGCACCCCAAGAACCCTCAACCTTGCACAAGTTCCCCAGTCCAACATATTTCGACATCAATACATTTTTCTAGGCATCGTTTTGATAATGTGCACTTCATATTTTCCAGTTCTCTGGTTCTACACACCTTCAGGATATCTTTGAATCATCTTAGTCATTTTATCTCCTCATTCTCACTTAGGGTTTTAACTATTAATTTCTTATTTGCTTGTGTCAAATTCTATACCTCATTTATTATTTGTTTAATGTTACATTGCAATCAATATTAGGCATCTATAAATTCTATATTTTCTTAATCATTTGGTGAACCCCGACAATTCAAACCCTTCCTTTTGAGTATGGATTCACCTTTTCACATCATGGATTAATCTTCCTATTCTTCTTTCACTCCAAATAAGGTCTTGGACATGGTTACTACTGCTTATAATTTCTACAAGTTCATACTCAACATCCTCCTCACTTTATTACACTTATGATTGATCCTACTATCAATGTAGTAACTACCCCTTACACTTTACCTCATATGGCTCTACCCATTTCTATTCCACCACATATTAATTCTATGGATAATCCTACTACCTCTAAGGGCTATGATATCATTGGATAAATATATAATACACCAATCAAAATATTTTTCTATGACTTATTACATAATGTGCTTCACTATCGAAGACATTAGAGTTACGATTTATCCACATTGAGAGTGATAATTCTTTGGTATAATTCATGCACCTCATTCATTCTCTCAAAAAAATTTCCAGTGCTATATCATTCACTGATGAGTACATATCATTCTCTACTATTGAAAATTCATGTGCACCTTTGCTTATCACTATTATCATTAGAACCATTTGTATCGACATTATACTCATTAAAAATGGATATACTGTTAACTTATGTGATGATTATATTTTAAAGCAAATTGGCATTGCATAAAACATAATTTATAAGAATTCAACTCTTATTTGTGGATATGATTCAACTACTCACACATGATTGGGTACTATTACATTACCTATACAAGTCAGGCCTAAGATTGTCCCTACACTATTCTTTATTATCGATACCTTGTATTAGTTCAATATTTTTCTAGGTAGACCTTGGATTCATGCAATGCGTGTAGTTCCATCCATTGTTCATCAATGCATAAAATTATTACATGATGGCTATGAACATACCATTAATGTAGAACTTGTACATTCAAATTCGAGTTTCTGGACCTTTTTATTTGTATTCCTATTCTACCATCACATTGTATCCCATATAAAAAAATTTATGCATACGATGTCGGTCAATCTACAAATTCACATTCTTCTTCTCTTGTTACCAACACTCTAGTTATTTCTACTCATACTACTATCATTTCACACATAATGTTTACTATTATAATAACTACCACTCTAGTTGTTAAGGCTTCTCTCGCTCCTATATCTAGTACACCTCCTAGCAATATCCTTGACATGACTATCCAACTTGACAATTCTAACACAGATAATTCCTATGATTCGATGACATGGTCGATAGTGTTGAACAAACCGATGACAAGTTCTCCAATATTAATTTCACTCCTATAGATGTAGATGACTCATATTTCAATGTTTATTTCATTTCAAATGGCCTTACTCGAATACAAATTCAAAACCCCCTCATTCTACTAATGTTATGGTACTTTATCGAGGGTTTGTCAATACTCTGGAAATTATTTCACCTTTTATGGGAAATATGTCTCTACACCTCCACCTTTCACACGTAAGATTTTGATAAATAACTCTTATTGGCATCATATCCTATTGTATCTTACTAGCGTTGATATTATTTGCACATATGATGGTTTGATTAGGCTTGGCTTTACACTTAAAGATATCTTACCACCACCTCAATCACCCCATATCTATTACGGATATGTTCATATTACAGCCACATGTGGTCTTCATGTCTTCTATCTCATAATATTTTTATAATAAGTCCTCACACTTATCCACCGACACTTGGGAAATCTCAGCTAGATTACACAGGGGAACTTTAGACCCTAACCATGCTGACATCTCATTGTCTATACCTTTTGTCATGTTTCTATCTCGCAAAGATTCATCTCTCGTATCTTCACAAAATCTCACTAGTTGTTATGCACATGGATTTCCACCAATACCTTTCACCGATGAAGAATATGCAATACATATGTACAATCTACATCAAAATTTCTCCTTATATGATCCACCACACACTATTACTTAATAGGTTTCTAACGCATCACCAATTGTCTTCAATCAAGGAAATGATGATCTTTTAGATGGTGTTCCTTGATCATTCTCATCATTTAATAATCAGTGGGCATCCTACTCATCCCTCCACTTATATCATTATTATGTGTCTTGTATCCTCTAGCACTAAACTCCATGTCTAGTCTTTCACATATGATATACACATCTTGATACACTCTTGTATCATCATTACCTAATGACGCACTCTCACCCTATGGTTCATACTTGAATGTTGAGGGCATACTATACACATGAACCTTACACAAGACAAACTACACATCACACATTACACACGGGACATCCGAAGCATTCATATCTTTCAATGTAACATCTACTCTACACATTCACGATATATTTTTCTTACATATACTTATACACATTGCGATCATTACCAAATGACACACTTTATTTCCATAGTCCATACTAAAATTTGGAGGGTCTACATCTCAAATGGACCTCACGAAATTCATGTGTTCACTTGGTCACACACTCTCTATTCTCTATGTTTTCAAAATCGCATATTTCTAGCACATAATTTAAACCATTTCTGACGAAACGGTATTTTTCTACAGTTCATTCTTGATAGTTGATGGGGCATGTATAAATGGTCCTAATATGATACACACTCATTAACATTTGATCAAGGGGCACACAAATCCTATCAAACTCATATTACATTCCATTTCATCTCATCCAAAACATATTGGATATCTTGGTAGCATTTACTCTTCCTTACTTATACTCACATGATACATATTTTTTACTATGTTAGATAGATACATTGTATGTCATTATATTTTCCATATACACATGCGTGTTCACTTGCTTTCTAGTTGTGATCACATATTCTATAGATCAATACACACAACATGGATGCTTGGTTTAGTACATCATAGTAGTCCCACAATGGCTTCGGGAGCATCCACTTTTGTATACTACAGGTGTTATTGTTTCATTTTTCATAACACATTACTATATCATATTATACACTCTTTTACATATTTTTTAATCTCTCTAACATGCTAATGGATGCTTCATGTACAACATTTTTTTCTAGATCCATTTACTTCCATGGCTATCTATTACATTGTTTTCTCTTGTCTATCATTGTTTGTCATTGTTTTTGGGATTTTCCTATGTATTTCTTGTTATTTGATTGTATGTATACTTGCATCCACTATGGACTTGATTGTCTTGTGATATCATGAGTGATGTCCCATGTTTGAAACCCACTTTTAACAATCTAAGTTATGTTCTTATGTGTTTACACTGTATTTTTACTTGTTTAGTTTACACATTGTCTTTTGCATGCATGTTTATCTTTCTTTTACTAACACGTGTATCCTAGAAAATTTTTTTGTATGCCTTGGTTTCTACCAAGTACACTCCCTCCCACAAAAAGGCACAATTTCATCACATCGGTCATTCATCCTTTGGGATGCATACTATTAAACGATGTTGCATGCACCCAAAATGAGAGGGGCATCATTTGGGTGAATTAGTCACCCACACATCAATTCATAGTTAGCACATGATATAGTTCAAGTACTTGTACAACACAGTCATTAGTCTCATCAAAAACCTAGATCTTGACTTGGGTCCTCAAAGATAGCACACACTAATGCGCTAACCCGAACAATAGTGCCTAAGTTCCCCTCACTCTTTACGGATGCCTAGGACTAGGGGGAACTTATACAACATTTTTAGTTCAGCACATTTCTCAACATTTCAACTATAGATTTTATAGTTCACTAGTCCTTCAAAACTCAACATGAATGTACTACATAGTTTTTTCTACTTTTGCATTGGATTGAATTTGTTCAACACAAATCAGATTTTTACACACCATATATAATGGTGTTCAAATTTTAGGTAATAGTAAAGGTTAAAGGATGACACCAAAATTTTCTTTGTACACTTCTTCCATTCTTTGCATCACATCATCCAAAAAAATCATACACAATGCAACTGGTGTGAGATCTCCCGAAAACCTTGTTGTTCCACATCATCTTCAAGATCCTTTCTATCTCATTCACTCATCACAGATCAGGTGCACATGTTCTTTTTACATTTTCACATACTTATTACATAATTTTTACTCATTTTGATCATATACACATGTATTTGACTACTTGATCATTCTTCTCTTTGTAAGTCCATCCTTATGGGAAGTGGTAATCACATCACATTAACAACATCATTCACACATCAATCATAATCATTACATTAACATTAACATCAATAACATGTACAATGTGACATCTACACATACTCTCTCACCCTAGGGTCATCATCATCATCACTTTTCATTTCCTCTTCTCTACCTTCCACACTTCACATTGTTTTCACTCCACATTTTTCTTATCCCTCAACATGATTTTTGCCATCGATCTACATGGTTATCAAGTATGCATATCTTATCTATTTTATGTTATAAAAATTCTCTCAACGACATAAGGTAGGAGAAAATGTAGACACAAAATCACACACTTTGGGTATTTATCTAGTCCTAATCACGTACTACTATTCATATGATTGATAAGTAATAAAAATACTAATTGACCCATGTATTAGTACATCTTTGCTTGCTTTTTATTTCCTCTTTTGGCCTTATACACCTTCTTTCCCAGTCGACCTTTGACCCTTAAATTTGTTTGAGTCCGGACACTAGCACCCCTGATTTAGATGCAAGTGCTGTGTACTCAAATCCTCCGGATGCCCCTTACCTATTTTTACCTTTCTCACATCTTTTGGGTCCTTTCTAGATGTTTGGGAATCTTATTTTTTGGTATTCTACATTTTCGGGGTTAACTATGAAATTCAAGAAATACAATCATATAAATATAAAGTTATGTGATCATAATAAAGGACCAAGCACTAAGCATTATCTATCACCACATACGGTTGCATTCAAAATCCATTACAAGAGCATGCAAACATCCATACATAAGGGAAAGGGAATGATACTTCGTATAAATGCATGGGAGGAAACTTCATTCTTTCATTCACACATCTATTTATATTTCTTACATCTATCTACTTTCTAACTATAAAGTGTGACACACACAAGAGCCACCTACGACACAATTCTTCAGACACACATACCACTACATTGGGTCCGAGATGTAGTGTAGCGATCAATCATAATTTCACTATGTGATAGTTTGAGGATAGTTCGACCTCTCATTTACATTATTTTATTTTCAAGATTTGATACGCTTTTGAGGTTTTTGTAGTAAATTTCTTTATTACATGTTATATGTGTAATGCCCAAATTTAACACGGCATGACCAAGATACTTAACAACTATCTCAGGCTCACCAACCTATAGAAAACCTCACCTTATCTCCTTACTAGCTACGTGGGTTATTATTTCCAAACTCAACAAAACCGTTGAGTTTGGAAATAATAGCCCACCTAAGTAGGGGAGATAAGGTGAGGTGTCTAATTGGTTGGTGATCCCGAGCTAGTTGTTAAGTGGCTTGGTCACACTATGTTAAATGTGGGCATTACATTTGGTATTAGAGATCCTAATTTAGAATAGGCTTGGAAGGTTGCTAAAAAAATCTTGTGGAGATTTACTTTACACTAAGTTAAAAGAATTTGTTGAAAGTTTCTAAGGGATTTTAAACCAATCATTTTATGCATAACTGTAAACATGGCAACAAGAACTTGGTCATGCATTTATTCAAGGAACTCTATCAAATAGTTCATGTTCCATGTGTATGCTCCCACATTTTGTACACGTGTCTATGAGAACATTTATAACTACAACATATAACAAAATTCCTCTATCTTTTATACTTTGATGGGTGTACATACCCTATGTAGTCATTTCTTTGTTATCCTTAAATAATTCAAAACCCCAAGCATGTTGACCTATCACCCAATGGTATTGGGCATGTCGACACTAAATTTTCCTCCGTAATTTCTATTTCATTAATGTATGTATTAGGAATAGGATGTTGTTAAGTATAATTAGTAGTGGCGTCGATAGAATATAACGACACTACTGGTACGACACTGCTAATAATGTATAGTATGGTAATAGTCAAAGTACAATAGGAACGTTATGGTAAAAAGTAAATATTTTTTGTAAGTCATTCGATAATGTTAAAATGTCAAATTTAGGGTAAGTAGAGAAGTAGGGTCTACATGATTAGGAATTAGAAATATTATATTGGTAATAGGAATAAGGAGTGATGTCATAAATATTTTGTGTATTTTATTTGTAAAAATTCTAAAAAGGTGGAACCCATGTGAAATGATAAGGTTTATCTTATCTTAAAAGATAAGCCTACATGTAAAGATAAGAGTTAAGGTATGGAATATGATTCATCGAGTAGATTTCTTATCCTATCTTAGAGATAGGGTGGATAAGCCTAAAATTTCTATAAATAGAGAGGCCACCCCCTCATTTAGCATAGAAGAAAGTAGAGAGATGTATTATAGGAGAAAGTGTGTGAAGGAATCCATCATTTAGAAGGTGTGTTAAAGAAGCCATTAAGAGGTGTAATTGTGAAGTTTCTCCCATAGTTATTATTGGAAGGTAAGTGGGGTTGGTATCACTTGAAGTACTTCATGGGTGAGATATGTTGATAATATAATTTACACTTATATTTCAGATTTTTCATCATTTCTTTGTATCATAGTCTATGGTATTCTTGTGTTTTGTTTGTTATTGTGTTTCCAGATTACTACCACCAAACTAAAAGTTTGGCATTAGTAAATAATCATAGCATAAGGAGTTCTCAATGGAGAATTATCATATTGCCGATTAGTGATGACATTTTGGTTTCGTGTCTGACCATTTCTCGTTGGTGGAGTTTCTAGAGAGATATTCCCACTTAGTCGAAATCATTTAGAAGGTAACTTTATTTTTTATGTGCATAGTAGTTACCATGGTAAAGTCATTTTTTACCATGAATAGTATTTACCACAGTAAGTCAAGTTTTACCATAGTAAATAGAAGTTTACCATGGTCATTTCTATTTTACTATCGAATGGTGTAAAGTCACTTTCTATTATAGTGATTCCAATTATTTGTGCACATAAGTCTTGTTGATTGTACTTGTGGGTTGGTATTTCATTATGGTTAATTTTGAAAATGGGAAAGATTCCTATTTTTCATCCCAATCTAATGAATATGCTCCCTCTTTCATTCAAGAATTCAAAAGATCTTGCATTTGTAATGGCCTCATAAGAATAGAACAATGGACTGAATTTTTTCCTACCTTTTTGGATGGTTCAGCCCTTAGGTGGTTTGAACCACTAGGTGATAATGTGAAAAAATCATGGGATTTATTAACTGAAAGTTTTCTTGAAGAATGTGATGAATAACAAAATATATAGATCTCATGATCGAGATCACAAAGCTATCCCAATTAGAGAAGGAGAAGATCACATATTATCATGCTCGTACTCTAAAGTTAAGGAGAAAGCTTGATGCCCAAATCCGGAAGGAAGGATTAGTGGATGGGTTGATGAATGGCGTAGATAATCTCCTCTGTAAGCACTTCATTCTTGGGATGAAGCCAGATATTAGACAACAAGTGAAGTATGACCACCCAACAACCCTCGAACAAGCAAAGGAGATTGCTAGAAGGCAAGAAGAAAGCATGGAAGAGGAGCCCAAAGAAGTTGTTATCAAGGTGGAGCCTACACCAACACCTTTGGTCTAGACACCACAACCACTTTTGGTGAGAAAAAATATTCCCTCTAGTACCTCCATTGAGTATGAAGATCTCCTTAGGAAGATGGGCTAGTTAACTATTAATCTTCTTCAAGGAAAGGAATTTAGTTCCCAAAATTCCCAAGGAGATAGGGGTCCAAAAAGAAATATATCTGAAGTTGTATGTTATGGTTTTCATAAGAAGGGTCATTATAAGTATAATTGTCCTGATAGAGCTTCCACGTTTGGTACAAGAGATAATGATAAAGGAAAATCACCTGTGAATTCTTTTGATGTAGTAGATAGGAGTATAAATAATGAAGTAGATGTGCTTGTGAAAAAAAAGAAAGAAAAAGATAACCAAGATGGAAATGATCATTGGAACATAATGATTAAGTTGTCGACCAACCCTTAATTAATATGGGTCCATCACTATTATATAGGTTAAATATTTAATAATATGAAATAATTTTTATTATTAAATATTCATACCTAGGTAATATACATTAGGTAAGTATTTAATAATGTGAATCATTTATGTTTATATTTATTAAATACACTCACCTAGGTATATGTGTCAACCATTTAGGTTAAAAAGGTGGGTTGGGAGACATACCTAATCACCTTATATAAAAAGGACTTTAGGTCCTCATTTGATATATTTGGGAAATATATCAAAGGTGTGCAAATCAAGTGATTTGGTTTTACCCTTGGTAAATAGGGTTTTAAGGAGGAGGTGATCTTACTGGATGTAAAATAAGTTCTCTCAAGTAAAAGGTTATTTTGAAAGTGGGTTTTACCCTTTTGGGGTTTTCAGTGTAACTATTATGTCATATGTGTTATTTATTTCTGTAAGTATTTCTTATTTATTTACTTATGTTATGATGTAATATTTATTTAAATATTTATTGTAACATTATATAATATTTAAGTTGATTAAATCCATATTTATTAGAATCCTCAAATTCTAACATGGTAACAGAGCAAGGTAAATTAAATAAATTAAGATAAAATATTTTGTATTTTATTTATTTAATTTGTACCAATTTTTTTAACCAACCGGAAAGGTAAATTAAATAAATTAAGATCAAATGTTTTGTATTTTATTTATTTAATTTGTATAGGTTTTTTCAACCAACCTGGAAAGGTAAATTAAATAAATTAAGAGAAAATGTTTTATATTTTATTTATTTAATTTGTACGGGTTTTTTCAACCAACCAGAAAAGTAAATTAAATAAATTAAGAGAAAATGTTTTATATTTTATTTATTTAATTTGTACGGGTTTTTTCAACCAACTGGAAAGGTAAATTAAATAAATTAAGAGCAAATGTTTTATATTTTATTTATTTAATTTGTATGGGTTTTTCAACCAACCCGGAAGGGTATTTAAAATAAGTGCAACCTAAAAGTTTTACTTTGTGAAGAATCAAGGTGAATTCACAGGTGAAAAATTTAGAAACTTCTTACCTTCCGTGAAAACTTGTGTAGAGGTAAGGGTAAAATATTTGAAATATTTTTTTCTATAGTTTTAATATGTGCAGGTTG
Organism: Taxus wallichiana var. yunnanensis; assembly: GCA_018340775.1. Lineage (NCBI taxonomy): Eukaryota > Viridiplantae > Streptophyta > Pinopsida > Cupressales > Taxaceae > Taxus > Taxus wallichiana. Next base: position 206,305,626 of record CM031237.1, read on the forward strand.
AATTTTGTCAATGGTAAATGAAGGAGGAGACAAAGCTCCATCAAAATAGGATTTGAATTTTTTCCATTGGATGTGTGAAAAATGTTGTCTCCTTTGTAAATTCTAAGGTTTATGTAGAATTTAAAATTACATGGCCTAGTAAATGTTTTAAATCTTTTTTTCATGAGGGGCCCTGTAATAAGGGTTATATGTGTTTATTTTATTTTTTAAAAGTATATATACTATAGTTTATATTTTTTATAGACTATATGTTGTTTTTTATTTACATTATATAAACTATATACCTCCTTTTAAAGTGAATATAGTTATACATTATAAATTATAATAGGTTAATATAATGTATTAAAATATAACCTCCTTAATATTATATAGAAGAAATTCTAGAAATACACAAGTTTTGAATCCATTAAATTTGACGGTCAAATGACCGTCACGACAGACCAAACATAAGGTAGTATGACGGTCATTTAGACGTCAAATTTAAGTGGCGGATCTTTGTCTACATTATTTTTTCTAGAAATTTGAAGTTATTTTGCATTCTTAAGGGTTTCTTCTTCACTTATATATGGTTAGAATTTATATATATATAAGTTTGGGGTATAATGCAAAGCCCTTTATATTGCGGGTTATTATTTTGATCATGAGAGGTTAATTAATATGCATTGTAATGAAAAAATTAGTTATGATTAAATATTTTATGTAGATCTATAAAATTTAGATTTGTTTCTATTAAAAGTGTTACTTTTTTTGATAAAAATGTATCTAACTCTGTGGTACATTATATATTATAATGGGGTGTGTTTTATAGGTTCAGGAAAACAATGACATCCAGCTATTTTTGTCTTGACAAAACCCAGATCTTGAATGGGACCAACTACAACATTTGGAAGATTAGGGTCAAATCAGAACTTATGGTGAGGAAACTCTGGACAATTTTTTTAGATCTCGAGGTTGCTGCACCGCCGTTAAGCAATTGTAAATAACATGAATGCATTCTTCGCAATGAATGCAGGAGGCTCTTTCCATGATTTTTACAATGTGAACGATGAGTACCTTCTACACATTGGTAATATCGAACATCCAAAAGAGGTATGGACACAACTAGAATCCATGCATGAAGGTACACATTTATCTAAAATTATTAAATTAGTTTTAGAATTACTTACAACTCCTATGAAAGGAGATGAAAAAGTAGTTAATTTCTTAGCCAAAATTAAAAATATTAAAGAACAATTAGATGGATGCAATTGTGATTTAATTGGTGAAAAAATAATTTACTTTATTGTTCAATTAAATATACATGAAAGATTTAGGAATTTTATTTCTATCTTGAACTCTAAATATTAAATAAAAATGATCTACCTGATTTAAATACCTTGAGTTCACTTTTGATACAGGAAGAGCAAGTGATGATGAACTTTGACTCTAAGGAGAATGCCTCTCAAGCACTTCTTGCTTAAAATTCAAAGTTCAAACCTCACAAGCCCTTCTCAGATCAAAAATTTAGATCTAAATATTCTTTTGTTGATAAGAAAAAAATTTTTTTCTTCTGATCAATTGTGTGTTATATTTAGTGGTAAATGTCACAAATGTGGTAAATTTAGACATAAAAATGAAGATTGCAAAACTAAGAAACCTATCCATAAAAATAAAAAACAAATTGTTTCTTCAAAATACAATTTAAGGAAAAAGGATAGCTCTAATGATATTCCTAAAATGATTGCATTATATGTTGTGTTGTATTCTTCCTCTAATTCTAAATGGATTCTAGATTCAGGTGCATCAAATCATATGATTGGTGTTTCAAATTCTTTATTTGATGTTGTGAAAATCAATGAACGTGTGTATCTTGGTGATAACTCATATTTAGAAGCAATAGAGAAAGGGAAAGTAAAATTTGCTAATGGTGTGTTGAATAATGTTTTATTTGTTCCTAAGCTCAAAAATAACCTTTTATCATGTTCTCAATTAACTCATGATGGTTTGGCTATTTAAATTTTGAAAGATATCTGGTATATCAAGGATAGTAATGATAATATAATAGTTAAAGGAATTCAAATAAATGATCTGTATATTTTTATGATTTCCATTCTGCATCCTGTTTTGTTTCTCAAAGTTTGAATAATTCAAAACTATGGCATGAAATATTAGGACATGTTAATTATAGAAGTTTATATGAAATGGCTAGATATAATCTTGTGAAAGGTTTGCATGTGTTTTCTTCTTCTCATAATGTGTGTGAAGGGTGTTTACACTCAAAACAAAGCGCTAAACCCTTTCACTCACATCTTGAAGAGAGTTCATCTTCCCCACTAGAACTTATTCATAGTGATGTTAGAGGACCTCTTGAATTAGCTTCATTAAATGGTTCTTTATATGTTGTGACTTTCATTGAAGATTTCACCAAGATGATTTGGTCATATTTTCTTAAAAATAAATCGATGTGCTAGGGAAATTTAAGGAAGTTAAAGCATCTATTGAAAACTCTTCAAATTATAAAATAAAGATACTTAGAGAAGATAATGGGGGTGAATACGTTAGCAAAGCATTTGAAAATTTTTGTATTGATTGTGGTATTAAAAAAGGAATCAAATTTTCATCATTCTCCTCAATCTAATGGTATTTCAAAACATAAGAATAAGACTATTTTAGATATGGCTCGCACTATGCTTCATTCTGCTAGTCTTCCCAAATTTTTGTGGGCTAGAAGAAATGAACACAATAGTCTACATTCTAAATAGGGTTCCCACCAAAGCTATTCATCTTTCAACTCCTTTAGAAAAATGGTCAAATCAAAACCTAATATTTCTCATCTAAAAGTTTTTGGTAGTCCTGCTTCTTTATACATTCCTAAAAAGAAAAGAAAGAAACTTGATATGACTTCTTTCTCTTGTGTTTTCATTGGATATGGTATTAACACTACAGGTCTAAGGATTTACGACCCTGTAAAAAGGGAAGTAACTGAAAACCGTAATGTGGTGGTTTTGGAAAAATACTTTTGTTCATCTGATAATGGTAAAGATGTTCCTAACTCTGTCAATATTTCTAATAATGGTTATGATTCTGATATTAAGAATATAGTAAATGGTCATGATGATGTTTCTTGTGTTGATACTATAGATGCTTCTAAATCTCCTAACTCCCTAGTTAAGAAACCAAAATGGGCTCAATCTGTGTTAGAGAGTTCTAATCCTATTGATCTTAGGAAAATGACCAAAAGCCATCATACGTACCATGCATTAATGACCTTGTATGAACTTGAGATGCAAATTTTTGAAGAAGCTTCTCAGGATGAGAAGTGGATCAATGCAATGCAAGCTGAATATAATGCCCTAATTCAAAATCAAACCTAGGAGTTGGTTCCACCTCCAGATAAAAGAAGTATTATAGGGTTTAGGTGGTTATACAAAGTAAAATATAATACAGATGGTAGTATTGAAAAACATAAAGCTATACTTATTGCTAGAGGTTTCACTTAGAAACCTGGTATTGATTATGTTTGACACTAGCCCCTGTAGCTAAAATGAGTACTGTTATGACCTTATTTGCAATTAATTTTCAATTTGGGTGGGAAATCCACCAAATGGATGTGAAAAATACCTTTTTGAATGGTGATTTAAAAGAAGAACTTTACATGTCTCAACCTAAAGGATTTGAAGAAACTGGTAAAGAAAACTATGTTTGTAAATTGAAAAAATCCTTGTATGGTTTAAAGCAAGCTCCTAGAGCTTGGTATGTGAAAATTAATTCTTTATTTAAACAGTTAGGATTTGTTAATTTTTCTTCTGACAATGATCTATTCATCAAGAAAGAAGGATCACATATTATCATTATTTGTATATATGTTGATGATTTTCTTATGACTGGTGATAATCCTGCTTTAATTTGTAGAATTAAAGAAAAATTGAAACAATACTTTGAAATGACTGATTTAGGTCTCTTACATCATTTTCTTGGCATGGTTGTATTTCAAGATAAACATTCTATTATTGTTTCTCAAGCACAATATGTAACCAATGTATTGAAAAAGTTTAACATGATTGATTGTAAACCAATTTCTACTCCTATGGAAGTTGGACTGAAAATTGATCCTAAACCTGCATGTGAAAAATTTGATCCTACTTTATATAGGCTAGTTAGTTGGTAGTTTGATATATCTCACTATCACCAAACCAAATATTTCCTATGCAGTAGGAATTGCTTCTAGGTTTATGCAAGAACCTTATAGAGATCATTGGAATCTTGCAAAAAGGATTCTTAGATATATTAAAGGTATAATAAATTATGGGCTGCATATACTAAGAATGAAAATGCTAACTTATGTGGAATTTGTGATTCTGATCATGATGGTGATGTATTGGATAGAAAATCTACTTCTAGTTGTATTTAAATTTGGTGCAGGTGTCATTACTTGGTGCAACAAAAAGTAGCCAACTATTTCTATCTCTTCAATAGAAGCTAAGTATAGAAGTGCAATGGAAGCTGCAAAAGAGGCTCTATGGCTAAAGAGGTTATTCGATGAGATAAAGATGAAGGATCCATGTAGTGTTCCTTTGTTCGTGAAAACCAAAGCACCATAGCTCTTGCACATAATCTAATACAACATCAGAGGACGAAGCACATTGAGATACATATACACTTCATCCATGAGAAGGTGCTAAGTGGTGAGATAGATCTCAAGTTCATGCCGACTAAAGAGCAGGTTGTTGATATCTTCACAAAGCCCCTAAGTGCTATAAAGTTTTGTCACTTTCATGAAAATCTTGGATTGTCAGAGTTTCCATTGAGGGGGAGTGTGCATGACAATGTCACCTCCTAATGGAACTTGGTTTTTGTAAAAAGACCTTTGGGCATTTGTAAAAATACCTTCGGGCAAGTGTAAAAAGACCTTCGGGCATGTATACCTCCTCAGCTTATTTTTTAGAAAGAAGTGTAGAAATATCTTAAAGGAAGTCTTCAATAAACTCTTTAGTGTTATTGAGTTTACTAGTAAACATCTAGTATAAGCATATTATTAAGGAGGTCCTTGGTTATAAAAGACTCCTATATGCTTGGGTTCAATAACCTTTTATGAGAACCTGTGAGAATATGTAAAACTCAAAAATCATACTTAACCACTGATCATGGGATGATCTTTGGGATTCCAAATCCTTTTGTACCAAAATTTAACTTGAGTATGATGAATGTGTTATAATTCCTTCACCCGATATGCTAGCCTAAAACCTTTATGGTTTAAGGATTATAAATCATGTAGTGTACCACATGCAGGTAATCTATTGGCATATTTTATCCCACTTAACATTAAGGGGGAGTGTTGGAACATAATGATTAAGTGGTCTAGCCAACCCTTAATTAATATGGGTCCATCACTATTATATAGGTTAAATATTTAATAATATGAAATACTTTTCTATTATTAAATATTCATACCTAGGTAATATACATTAGGTAAGTATTTAATAATGTGAATCATTTATGTTTATATTTATTAAATACACTCACCTAGGTATATGTGTCAACCATTTAGGTTGAAAAGGTGGGTTGGGAGACATACCCGATCACCTTATATAAAAAGGACTTCGGTCCACATTTGATATACTTGGGAAATATATCAAAGGTGTGAAAATCAAGTGATTTGGTTTTACCCTTGGTTAATAGGGGTTTAAGGAGGAGGTGATCTTACTGGATGTAAAATAAGTTCTCTGAAGTAAAAGGTTATTTTCAAAGTGGTTTTTACCCTTTTGGGGTTTTCCACTATAAATATTGTGTCACATGTGTTATTTATTTCTGTAAGTATTTCTTTATTTACTTATGTTATGATGTAATATTTATTTAAATATTTATTGTAACATTATGTAATATTTAAATTGATTAAATCCATATTTATTAGAATCCTGAAATTCTAACATGATCCTAAGAATATGAAAGGAGAAACTAGTAACAAACATAGGAGAAGAAAGTTGGGTGTGTAAAATTTTTGATTTCACGGTGGTCAAGGACCATACTCCATCCTAGAAGATCTGTCCAAAAGGCCTGTAAATATTACATATGGTCAACTTCTTGCAATGTCTTACGAGAAGATGTGGGATCTGAAGTGGAATCAATGCTTGGAGAAGGAAAGAGGTTGAGGTCCCTATTTTGGAAGCAGAGGTGGATCCCTACGCTCCAAAATATGAGGTATTATGTAATGGTATTTCAATTCATGATGTCTTAGTAGATGGAGGTGTTTCAGTTAATGTAATGACCAAGTCTCTGTAATAAATATGTTGGGTTTAAAATTGATCACCCCTCAACACTTATGTTAAGGTAATTAAATAAGGGAAAAACTAAACCAGAAGGTATTGTTTTAGATGTGGCAATATTTATTATGGGTTTTGTATGTTTGGTAGACTTTTAGGTGATGAAAAATGGTATTGTTGTGTACCCAATATTGTTTGGAAGGACATGGCTAAGGAGAGTTCATGAAAGAAACTACTGGAATGAAGGTTTCATGACACTTGGATGTGGTGGAGAGAGGGTGAAGATAAATTTGATCCCTCGACATCATAAGGTAGAACTTGTGGATTCAAGTGATGAAACTGATGATTGGGCATCCTTTGATTACTCTAGTACTAGTGAAGTGGACACAGAAGGTGAAGAAAGTGAGGGTCATGTTTCAGTCATGGATATCCTTCGAGTCACACTAACTCATGAACCCATAAAATTATCTAAAGAATAAATTGATGATCATCTTCAACAAATAAATATTGGTGATGTTGTGATGGAGAGTGAGAAGAATTCTATCTCCAGCTATTTTGAATGTACATGCACTTATTCACTTTTGGTTACAATGAACTCTATCAAGTAATTTGGGTAGAACATTCTATTGAGCTATTAGATGGTGCTAAGCCCATAAAATAAATGCTATATAGAATGAATCATAATTTTTCTAAGACTATAAAAGAATAAATAGATAAGTTGTTTGATGCAAGATTCATATTTGTTGTGGAGAATTCAGAATGGGTTTCTCCCATTGTGATCTCAATAAAAAAGAATGGGATGCTACACATTTGTGTTGATTATAGAAAGCTCAGCAAGGCAACAAAGAAGGATCATTAATCTCTTCCATTCTCATATCGATCTCGGATAAAATAACCGGATAGGAGCATTATAATTTTTTAGATGGCTATAGTGGATACAACCAAGTTTGTATAGCGGAGAAAGATTAGCTGAAGACTACATTCACCACTCCTTGGGGAACATTTTCTTATAGAGTTATGTCATTTGGGTTGTGTAATGCTCCAACAACATTCCAACGCTTGATGAATAGGGTGTTTGAACCCTACATTGGAAGCTTCATCAGAGTATTCCTAGATGATTTTTGCATCTATGGGAGAAAAATGGACCACTGCACTAGATGGAGACAAAATTTCAAAGGTTAAATGAAGCACAAGCCTCACTAAACCCTACAAAGTGTGTCTTTGGATATTCTAAAGGAATTTTGTTAGGGCGTGTTGTATCCAGAGATGGTATTGGTACCGATCCTGATAAAGTTTCAAAAATCAAAGAGTTACCATTTCCTGTTAATAGAAGTAAGTTGAGATCATTTTTAGGCCATGTGTGTTACTATAGAAAGTTCATTAAAAATTTATCAAATATTGCATACCACTAACCCAATTCTTGAAGAAGGATGTTCCTTATGAACCAAGAAAAAAGAAACACAGCTTTTGAAAAACTAAAGGAAGCTTTGGTTTCTTTTCTTGTTTTAAAGAATCAAGACTGGAGAAATCCATTCATTGTGTATATTGATGCTTCATATGTATCACTAGGAAATAATTTGAGTCAAAAGGATGAAAATGAGAATGATCATCCAGTTTACTTTGGGAGTAGACAAATGAGTAGTGTTAAGGTAAATTATACTGTAACTGAAAAAGAGGCTCTAGCTATCATTTTTACAGTAAAAAAGTTTAGAAATTACTTGCTAGGGCAGAAATTTATAGTTTTAATAGATCATCAAGCTCTAAAATATATTCTAAATAATCTTAACACATCGGGAAGGATAGCAAGATGGATAATTTTTATACAAGAATTTGAATTTGATATTATAGATAGGCCAAGAAAGAAGCATATCAATGAAGATTCATTCTCTCGAGCCTATGATGGTTTAGGTTCATTTTGTGATGATGATCATTTCCAAGATGAAACATTGTTATCCTCTTGACACAATCCCTAATGAATACATAGATATTTGGAATTATCCGAATGATTTCAAGTTTCTGATGGTGCCAATGCAAATACTAAGAGGAAGATTACTCAAGCTAGTCTTCCATACTCTATTATGCATGGAGTATTATTTCGTCTAGGGCCTAATCGACAGTACAAGAGGGAAGTTGGACGTGATCAAGGGAAGAAGCTAATGGAATAATTCCAAAATGGTACATGTGGAGGAAACTTCTCTGGATAATTTATAGAAAGAAGGATCTTGGAAGTAGGTTATGACTGGCCCACTCTTTTTAGATATTTTTATAATTATTGTAAGACATGTGATATTTCTCAAACACATGGGAACCTGTAAAAATTCATTAGATCCATTATGCCCTATACTTCAACTTGGTCCCTTTGAAAAGTGGGGAATATGTATTGTAGGCTCATTTCAACTACCCCATGCCAAAATAAGTATATTGTATTTTCTAATGATTATTTAACCAAGTGGGTTAAAGCTAGACACTTGAAAACAACTTCCATGGATGAAGTGGCAAGGTTCATGTATGAACGCATTGTCACCAGATTTGGTTGTCCATTAGATATTGTAACAGATCAAGGAAGCCACTTCATTAATGAGGTGGTAGAATCCCTGGTAAACAAATTTTATATTAAGCATAGGAAGGCAACAACTTACAAACCAAACACAAATGGACATGTGGAGTGAAAAATTATGTAGTGTCAAATTCTAGCAAAACATGCAGATTTACATGTACATAAGTGGGATAAAAGGATTCATGTAGAATTATGGGCATATAGGGCAACATCAAAGTTAGTAACATGATACTCCCCATTTCAGTTGGCTTATGGTATTGATCAAGTTTTTCCTATTGAGATTGATATTCCCACTATAAGAATTATGAAAAATGAAAGGATGGATGAAAGTGATTCGGTAAAGGAAAGGTTGGTACATCTTCATTTGCTAGAGGAAATGAGAGAAATAGCAAAGGATACAAGCTATAAGAAGAAAATGAAGCAAAATGAGTACTTTGATCAAAAGATCCTCTAGTCTCCATTTCAAGTGAATGACTTGGTCCTAGTATATGATTCTCGATACAAAAAGAGGAGGCATAGAAAAATTCTTCCCAAATGGATAAGGCCCTATAGAATAGTAGTTGTGCATGAAAATGGTACATATCGACTGGAGGAATTAGATGGTACTCCCATTACAAAATGGGTCAACCATGAAAAGTTAAATATTTTCCAGCACCAAAATAGTTTACTTTGAGGATGGAGTAGAAGCTAGGGAGGGGGAAGATGTCGACACTAAAATTTTCCTCCATAATTTCTATTTCATTAATGTATGTATTAGGAATAGGATGTTAAGTATAATTAGGAGTGGCATCTGATAGAAGATAATGGCGCTGCAGGTATGACGCCACCAATAATGTATGGTATGGTAATAGTCAAATTACAATAGGAATGTTGTGGTAAAAATTAAATATTTGTCGTAAGTGGTTTGGTAATGTTAAAATGTCAAAGTTAGGGTAAGTAGAGAAGTAGGGTCTACATGATTAGGAATTAGAAATATTATATTGGTAATAAGGACAAGGAGTGATGTCATAATTTTTTGTATTTTATTTGTATAAATTTTAAAAAGGTGGAACCCATGTGAAATGATAAGGTTTATCTTATCTTAAAATATAAGCCTACATGTAAAGATAAGAGTTATGGTATGGAATATGATTCATCGAATTAGATTCCTTATCCTATCTTAGAGATAATGTGGATAAGCCTAAAAGTTATATAAATAGAGAAGAGACCACCCTCATTTAGCATAGAAGGAATTAGAGAGAAATATTGTAGGAGAAATTGTGTGCGAGGAAGCCATCATTTAGAAGGTGTGTTAAAGAAGCCATTAAGAGGTGTAATTGTGAGTTTCTCCCATAGTTATTGGAAGGCAAGTGAAGTTGGTAACACTTGAAGTACTTCATGGGTAAGATTGTAATAATTTCATGTTGATAAAATAATTTACACTTATATTTTAGCTTTGTCAACATTCCTTTGTATCATAGTTTATGGTATTCTTGTGTTTTGTCTCCGTTATTGTATTTCAGACATCACGCCACCAAACTAAAATTTGCACATTAGTGAATAATCATAGCACGAGGCATTCCCAATGGAGAATTATCATAGTGCCAGATTGGTGATGACAAGTCAGCAAGAGGTGACTAGTTCTCAGAGACAGAGGCCAAATGAGGATACAAGAGAGATCAATAGAGGTTTTGGGCCTTCATAGAGATTATCGATGATGAAATTATTTTTATTTTCATTTTTGATATATATACCAACCTACGTGCCAAAGAGGCAAGATATATATGATATTTTTGAGATACTATATTTATATATGTATAGAAATTGTATTGAAATACGAGACTTTCAAGATAAATATGATGATGGTATATATATATATATATATATATATATATATATATATATCTGTGTTTTATTTTATTTTCATTTCCATTGTATTATTATCATGGAAATTAGATGTGTAGGCATGGTTTGGATGATTTATGTTGTGAATGATTGCTTTTGTTTCCATTATATTAATTTCATGGAAACTATATTAAGGCATGGTTGGTTATGGTTGTAAGATTTGATTGAATGGTTTAATTTCCAATGTATTGATGTTATGGAAACTAGATGATTAGGAATGGTTTAGTTGATTTTTTTGTGAATATAAGATAGTGTTGTTTTGATTTCTAAGTTATTGTTTTTATGGAAATTAGCTATGTAGGCATGGTTGAGTTTGATTTTCATTTCCAATGTATTGATGTTATGGAAATTACATGAGTAGGTATGGGTTATTGTAGTTGGTTTGATTTAATTTCTACATTATTTGGTATTATGAAAACTAAATGATGATGTGTATGGATAATTTAGGATTTGTTTTGGGTTAATTTCCAAGTTGTTTTTATGGGAACTAACTACCTAGGTTTTTATGAGGAAAGAATGGTGGGGGAAAAGAGTGGCCAAGCTAACCTCTCGATGGCCCACGTTCTAAGAGTGTTTCCTACATAGCCCTTGCAAAAGGGGCCTGTGTCGATGTAGTTATCCCATAGGATAGGGAGGAATAAGATGGTTATGGGATAGTTAGGTAGGTTTGGGAAAGGTAGGTTATATTAGGTGAATTGGGTAAGGTAGAGTAGGTGAATTGGGTAAGGTTGATGAGGTAAGATAGATGGTGGTAATGTAGATTGGGTAAGACTCAGTAAGGTAGATTGGGTAAGGTGGATTAGGTAAGGTATATGTATGACGTTGGTTGAGTGAATGTCCATGGCATGATGGTGTTAGATGATTGAGATAGGTGTAGGTGAGATGAGAAGAAAAATTAGACATTAGGTGTAAAAATGTCTTGTCCTATTAAATAATCAATAATTAGCTTAAAGGAACCAAAATCCTCCATAGTTGGCAAGGACCATAATGGGCATACCAAAGATAGGCTTATGAACATAAAACCCTAGATGTATTACATGGTGATAGGTCTAAGGGTGAAAGAAGTTGCATTATCACAAAGTTTCACATAACTTCCATTTTCCTTAAGTAGATAGGAAACAATAAAAGAGAGGAAGGTGGAGTGGTTTATTTAGCGTAACCTGTTGTGGGACATCATGCCCCTTTTCCAAGATACCCAAAACTAGAATAAGAAAGTCTATGACCAAATTTTTTATAGTTTTCTTGATTTTTCCTTTTTTCTTATATAAATTGATCAATGTGGGAAGTTTATGTTGAGATGTATAGTAGTTTCTCCTTGAGGTCTTCGTGAAGATGTTCAATGTGGGAAACTCCGAGACAATTTTTATTTTTACATAATAGTCTTCTTTTTTGATAGACTAAGTGCAAATGAGAGGCTAAGGTTTCTATAGTTATACTTTAAGGGAGATGTCTATATAGCAGCAAGAGAGACATAGATGTTAATTTGATGGAATCATCTATTTGTGAGAATTTTGACTCAAGGAGTAGAAGTTTTGGTATCCCATATTTTTTTACTTTATTTTGGACTTGAATTCATGGATAAGACTATAAAGGAGTATAGGCCTCTTTTATGAAGGAAAATCTATAGCATGAAAAAAAGTTTAACTATGAAAGATGGGTTTCAAGTGATGAACGACCATGGGATTCCATCCTAAAAAGGATGAAAAGTATCCATGAGAATCATGCCATGAGTAGATTTGTGGTACTCATATTCAAGATAAGGCTGAATGGTGATAGATAATCACACAATTCTATTTGAGTCATTGGTCCTCGAAAGGAGGTAGGCAGAAGGAGATATTTCCTCAAGGGATGAACATATGTGAGACCTAAAGTGATGTAGTAATTTTTCTAACAATAGAATAGTTGAAGATGCAACATGTTAAGGGATTCAGTTCGGGTTTACCCTTAAGAGAGGATAAAAGATAAGCTCTTGATCCATACGTATGGGTGAAGACATAAGGTCAAAGCCAATTAGGAGAAAATGTGCCTCTTTTACTTTTCTTGTCTTTGGTTAAATGTTGATTTTCCTTTAGGACAAGATCATCGATCTTGAAGGGTCGCTCATGAACACACTTTTCCTAGGCACATTTAATGCATCTTTGTTAAATTTGAAGGTGTTATAGAGCATTTAAATGATGTTCATCCAGATGCTCAAGTTACACAAAATGTTCTTGGAAAAAATAATCATTAGAGAGCGTATCTTTAAGTGATATACAAATAGATGGAATTTGGACTTCGATAGGTAAGATGGTTTCTATAGCATATACCAAAGAGAAAGGTGTGGTAGTGGTAGAGATACAAATTCCAGTACCATAAGACCATAAGGTTAAAGGAATGCATATGTGTGCCAATCCTTACCAATGTCATCAACCACCTTTAAGAGAATTTTGTTGATGGTTTTGTTTGTTGATTCAAATTCTCCTTTGTTTTATGAGTAGTATGGTGAAGAGAAAATGAGTTTGACACTGATTTTTTCACACGGTTTGTATAGGGTTTTATTTTTGATTTTTTTCCATTGTCGGTGATGAGGTGATGACAAACACCAAAATAAAAATGATGTGATGGTTGATAAATTCTCATATTTTCCCATCTTTTTAGAAATGAGAGGTATGGATTCCACCCCTTTAGTGTAATACTCCATCATCGTGATTATCCAATGGTGATGTTATGAGGAATGAGGGTTAATCTCCCCAAAAAGGTCCAAAAGTCTCAGGTGACTTATAAGGAATGGCTAGGAGTATGATGAAGGTTAACATGATGCTAATACTTCACACAACATTTGACATAGTTAGAACAATATTTGTTTAGGGTTTTTCAAGTAATATCCAAGTCAAAGGATGCGCTTGGAAACAACAAGGCCACTAAAATGTCTCCCAAAATCCCATCATTGATTTCTTTGAAGGTGTATGAAATGTAAGAGATGGTGAGGCACCGTCAGAGGATACCATCAAAGCCACATTTATAAAGAAGAACCCCATGATGACGTAATGAGAGACACTTTTAAGGAAGGCTCATCGTCCATTGTGAGTGAGATCGGGAGTCGAAATTAAAAGGGAGAGTTATTCCTCAAACTACTTATACCAAATGTCACATGGGTCGGCTTTTGATTATTCCCACAAAATTTACATCGTAGAGTAGATACAAGGGTGATGTAGCCTTTGTACTACGAAAAATATTTTTTATTTCGAAGGCGAGGTGGGTATTTGAGAAGTAAGAAAATCCATGGTATCCACAAATTTTTTAGTGGATCGTGGAGTGGTTTGTATGAGGAAATTATCAAACGTGGTCAAAAGTATGTCAACGTGATGTTTATACATTTGAAGTTCCTCATCATGAAACTGGTACAAACCATTCACTTGGTTCATGACTAGTTGAGAGTCACCAAATATATTAATGGATTTAACATCCGTGGCAATGGAAGTTTGAAGACATAACACAAGTACTACATACTCGGCCATGTTGTTAGTGCAGTCAAATTTGAGTTTTAAGCATAAATTTATAGGCTCACCATCAAGAGGAATAAGGATGAACCCCGCACCTCCCCCATGGTTACATTTGAATCCGTTGAAGAATAATGTCATTTAAAAAACAATATCATTGAGGGAAAGGGTGTGATAGATTTTTGAAGAAATCAAAGTTAGAATATTTATTTCCGTAAAGAGGAGCATATACAATTTTATCTTCTAAGGTTTTTCCATTGACAAATATTTTGTGAATGAATTCCAACTCTAGGTCTACAAGAAGCATGAGCCAATGCATGGTGCATTGGTATTGGTAAGGTTTAGCATACATGTAACACAAGGGGTCAGTGTTGGTGATGACAAATATTTTGTGGTTAAGTAATTAGTGCCAAAAAAATTTGCCACTAAGACCAAGGATAGGAAAATCTTTTCAGCATGAGTATACCTAGTCTCATAGTCTAAACAAGTAAAAATTATGTGATAAATTATTTGCTCCCTATGTTGCTCATCATAATGAGCAAGCATGACACCCAAGGAATGGTCAGTTGAAGAAATGTAGAGGTAAAAAGGTTATTCATCTTTATGTAGGGTAAGGACCAAAGGTTTAAGAAGGTATTTCTTCAATTCTTCAAACGCTTTGTGGCACTCATCATTCCAATTGAAGGAGACATCCTTTTAAGGATATGATAAAAATAGTGACATTGGTCGAAAGTTAGCAGATAAAGTGTCCAATGGATTGTAATTTTCCTTGCAAAATATAAAGTTGTTAAATGTTAGTAAGTTGAAGCATCTCAAGAATAGACTTGATTTTGACAAGATTGAATTTGATTCCCCACAAAGAGACAATGAAACCAAGGATTTTTTCAAAGAGAATGAAAATTTATTTTCTTGAAGAAAACACCCTACTAGATGAGAGAATCAATGATGACATTAAGAATGATGAGGTGCTTAGCACAATTCTTATATTTAGCAAAAATGTCATCGGCATAGTCTTCCAATATGTCATGCGTGATATCATGAAATATATAGGTCACTACATGCCGATAGGTGGCACCAACATTTTTAACCCGAAGGGAATGATGCAATAGTAAATGATTGCCTAAGGAGTGATGAAGGTTTTTTTGTTGATCTTTTGAAGTGAGTAATATTTATTTATAACCAAAGAATCTATCTATAAGAGATATCATCTCATCTCCGGATGTAAGATCAACGAATTGGTTGATTCTAGGAAGAGTAAAGTCATTCTTAGGGTAGGAAAGGTTAAGGTCATAAAACTCCATGTAGATGTGGACTCACCCTATCACTTTAGTGATAGGAACAATGTTAGAAATCCATATTGGATAGTCAATGGGTAGAATGAAGGAAAAATAAAGGAGGTGTTGGATTTCTTCTTTAACAAGAAAAAAAATACGTGGATGCAGTTTTCAGAGATTTTATTTCACATTTTTGGCATTGGGGATAGTCACAATATTGGGAAGCATGATATTAGGGTCAATACTAGACATATTGGCATAAGACCAAGAAAAAGAGTTTCTATAGTCTTTAAGGAAAGAGGTGATAAAATATTGTTTGGAAGAATCTAAATATTAGCATATCTTTATAATTCGAGGGTCGTCCTAAGTGTGAATGTTGATCTCTATGGTCGATTAATTCAGCATTTTTTTAATCTCAAAAGGTAATGACTGGTGAATGTAAGAATCATCTACACATAAATAGGTGAGAATAGAATCAACATCCCGATAGTGAACAACATTTATAGAAGGCATGTCATCGTCAATCATGTTAGGATGCAATAAATGGAGGGAAAGGGAACCTCGCCATCACATTGATAGGTTAGAGGTCCCAAAGAAATGATGTTCATGAATTTTTTTTTAGGAGGGATGAATTCTGGATCCATGGACTTCGTGGGTGAAGGTAGTGTGGTAGGTTAGTGAGGTGGGGAAGACTTATCTTCCTCTATGAGGTCAATTCGGGAAATCTTAGAAAGAGGCTCCTTAGTAAATAAAATACCACTATGATCTTTGTGCTTTCAGTTGGATCAAGGTATGAATATGTGATGACTTTCCTCATAAATACCAAATCCAAATCCCTTCCAGGAAAATCGATGAACAAAAGTGTGGGTGAAGAAATGGTTGGTGAGGTATTGGAAGTTGGAAGAAAAAGGCTAGGTTTGGATAGAGGGTTCAGAAGAATATGAAGAAGTGTCATGTCCCCCATATGCTAGGTTGGAATGAAAGTGGGGAAGACCATATGGAAAAACCTCTTCTACATGATGGTCATAACATGGATGTTGGTGAAGACTTCTGTACACCTGAGGAGTAAGGAAAGTGTCTATATTGTATAGATGGTACTCTTTGAGTGAAATGTGTTAAAAAATGCCCTCCAAGGGGTCATAGGTCAGTACTTGGGTATCGGGATAGATGGCTACACAAAGTCCGAGAAGGTGGGGTATTAGTTCAATGACATAAGCAGATTGGTAGATGGTAATTGGGATAGAGGGGATATATGAGATGACTAGGGAAGACTTTGTGGAAAAAGTAGAAGATGAGGAAAATGGAATATATGTGGTAGAGGTGGTGGATTATTTAATAGAGATGAGGACATAATTTGTTCAAGTAAAGCATGTTGCAAGTTTTAAAAGGTCAAGGATCTGCTTGAATGGTGTAGGGATGCCCTTTATAATATTAACATTTTAGGCAACAATGAAGGGTTGAAGGTACACACCCCATGGCATGAATCCATGGTTGGCCAAGTAATATGTTATAATGAAATCCCCATGAAGAACATAGGATAGTTTGGGACCAAGTGCTTGGACCTATGTGGATGTGGAGGATGACGGTGCCAAGGGTAGAAGTTATGGCATCATTGAAAAAATGTAGCATAATAGGTTTATTATGCATGTAGTTTACATTTATGGGAAATTATTTGTATGCATCATCAATCATAACGCATTAAATGAGCGTATAATTGATTTAGGATTAGATGAAGAGGATGGGATCAAGATCATCTAATTTTAGAGGGGAAATCTCAGACTTAGAGAAATTGATGATAGAAACTCGGGAAAGGTAATGGGGTAAAATTTTTAGGTTGAGTGGTAAGGATGGCCACCTACCGAGGGGTAAATATGGCAACTTCGGTTGTAGGATCATTTGGTGGAACCTCAATAGATTGCAGGATGTCAATGAAGGTCGATGATGAGGGTCATAGGTTTAAATTAGGTCATACAAGGTCATCTTCAAAAATATTGATGAATCTATTCAATCATAGAGCAATGTGTGACTCCATCACAAATAGGGTAAGATGGTACATGGATGGTCACCTTAGGGGGGTGCGGGTGGGATGGTGGGTGAAGGTGCATTGAATGCTCTACTATTTTTCTCTTTTCCTTTTTTTTTTTGTGATCAAGTGGTTACTTGGACCATATTTATTTGAATATCATAAGAGGAAAAGATGGTTCTAGAGATGTAGGGCTAGGCCATGTAGCGGCAGTGAAGGCGGAATGGAATTCTCCTCCAATAGGTCATCTTCATCAAAGATACACTCTATTATATAGAGTTGAAGGATAATGTTTGTGAGGGCCTTAGAACCTTTGACATCATACCCCGAAAAGTGATTATATGTAAAACATTTGGTGTCATGAAACCCTACTAGTTTGGGTTTGAATGGGTCATAAGGCTTAATAATAAGTGACAAGTGAGATAGCGGAGGATTCTAACAACATAGTGAGAATGTTAGAGTAGGATACTACCAATGGATCACAAAGTGAGAAGTCATATGGGTATGGTTATTCACGTAACCATTAGGTTAGGGACGATACATGGAGAGATGATAGCTTTTGGTCCTATTTATTCACCTCCGACTAGGTTAGGGATGATACATGGAGAGATGATAGCTTTTGGTCCTATTTATTCACTTCTTTTTCTTTCCTTCACATTTTCATACACCTATCTTTCTCTTGATTTTATTATTTATGCCATGCTTTCCTTTATCCATCACATTACACACACCCCTTAGAATTTTCCCTTCCTATCCTATGCCATCTCCTATGGGTGATTGCATTAATGCAATTTCAAAATATTCGCCAATGGATTAACTCACGGGTGATGGTGTCATTATAAATAAAATAAGGACATCTTCACCACATAATACGTATCACAAAAATACATAAGAAATAACCATTATCTCTACTATTTTGCACCAACTTTCATCAGATCACTCAACTCTAGTATTTCTTGCATCTTGATTCTTGGCTTAGAGATTATTATTGATTTGATTGGCTTGCTTTCACTTTTGGATCACCTATAGTGAGTTAATAATATATTGTTTCCACTTCTCCACTAGAAAGATATTATCTCTTGGTGTATGGTCTTGTAGGAAATATATACATTAGCAACCACCACCTAATAGGTAAGTGCTCTAACCTGATTTGTCATTTTGTATAGAGTAGTCTCCTATCTTTTCTTGTTAGCTTATTTTATTTATGTACATACTAGGTTAGCATAGTCTATTTAGTTCCTTTATGTTACATTCTTTACTTTAGCTAGCATATAATTTTTATGTTCATTTCATACTTAATCACCCACATAGTGTCAATACATCAATAGGGTTCCTTCCTCTTTTTTGACTTGAGACCTTGGAAACCTTAGGTTGTCTTAGTGTAAGAGTTACTTCCCTTTGGGTATACAATATTATCAGTCCCTGTACCCCCCTTTAATTATATTTGTTTTTGTCAATCTCTGGTGTGTCAATTACTCATTTCCTCGATACCTTAGTTGAGCAGGATGATAAGAGTACACATTGTCTAAAGACATTTTCCCACAATATAGAAGACAATCTTACTCATAATTAAAGTTATTTGAAAATATTGGGGATTGATATATGGCATTTAATCCTTGATGATTGTACTCCAACTTATAATAAGAGTTATGAATATGACAAATGATACAAGGAGAATGTTATTTTGTTAGGTATTTTAAATGATAAGATAGAAAAATGGTAAAGGAAGAATGACTTCAAATAGCCCAAACTACTTTCTACACTCAATATAAAGGCTTTGTAAGGTATATTAATAGTGGGTTCTCTAGACACATGACTAGAGACAAGAGTAAATTTCATTGAAATAAAATGCATATAGTTCAAGAAGATTTCGAGACAATACAATTGTAAACATTGTTGGTAGAGGTACATTAAGTTTAGACAATGAAAAGACCCTAACTAAAAATTTATTGTGTAGGCTTTGAGGACTGAAACATAATATGCTCAAAGTGTGAGACAAATGGGCAAATAAGGGTACACTCTAAGATTTTATGATAAAGAATGTAATTTCATAAAAGGGGGCTTAGGTAAGCTTATAGGAAATGCTAAAAGGAAAGAAAACAACATGTGCATATTTAAGTAGATCAACAAGGAGAAGTATCTCATGAGAAATTTGGCCGAAAGTTGGTTATGATATAAAAGACTTGGATGTATCTGAACTTTGACAATATAGTCAATATAAGCTCCAAGGAATGTGTGAGAAACATGTCAAAGATCAACAAACCATATGACACGCTATCCAAAGAATGCTTACATGGGAAGAAGACAAGGAGAAAGTGTAATCCAAAGAGAATTAATATAGCACAATCCCTTTCCATATAATTCACATTGATCTCTATGGACCCATGCGGATTAAAATTAGGACATGTGAGTTTTACTTTGTATTTCTAATAGATGATTTTACAAGATTCACTTGCGTTGTATTTTTGAAATACAAATCACAATCACTTGATAAATTCAAGAAATTCAAGGAAAATTTTGAAATTAAAAAGAATGAAAGGATAAAAATCCTTAGATTAGGTAGAGGAGGCGAGATTTGGTCTAAAATATTTGATGAATTTTGTGAGAATCATGGTATTACGAGGAAATTCGCAGCTACATTATGACACCTCAACAAAATTTTGTTGTGGAAAGGAAGAATAGGATTTTCTAGGACTATGCTTAATGAATATAAATTACTTGAAGGGTATTGGAAAGAGGAAATTAGTACAAATTTCTATGTCCTTAATAAATGTTAGGTAAGAAAAAATTGTGATAATACCCCTATGAATAATGTAACGGAAGAACTACAAATATAGAAATTTTTAGAGTTTTTGGTGTAGCTGCTTCATCAAGAGAACAAAAGAAAAATTAGGAAACTTTTATTCAAGATTTTATGAGGGAATGTTCTTAGGATATTGCTAAATGATTTCATCTTATAGATGTTACAACAAAATGTTGTAAACTATGGTTAAAATTAAAAATGTAAATTTTGATGAATCCTATCCCATGAGGTCTAAATCCAAGTCAAAAGATACATCACAAGGGTCAAAATATTAAGAAAATTAAGAGGTTGTAAATACATTTGAAGAATATGAAGATGGATATGAAGATGAAGAGAGGAAAAATACCAAAGTCCCTCAAGGAAAATTAGAAGAGATCATTTTGAAGCTCAAATCCTAGGAAATAAGGATGCTAGTATAATAACAAGGAGAAAAATAGTAATTATTCAACACAAACAAAATATTTATCTTTTATCTAAAATTGAACCCAAAAATGTTGTAGAGGAAAGAAAATGAGTGTTGGGTAAATGCTATGAATGAAGAACTTGATTAAATAGAGAAGAACAAAACTTGGGAGTTAGTACCTAGGCCTAAGAATAAGAATGTTATTGGAACCAAATGGGTATTCAGGAACAAACTAAATGAGGATGGTGAATTCATAAGGAATAAATCTAGGCTTTTCTACAAATGATATGCATAGGTTGAGGGAATATATTTTGATGATACTTTTTCACTAGTTACTAGGATGGAGGCTATTAGAATTTTTCTAGCATATATAGGTTATAAAGGTTTTAAGGTATACCAAATGGATGTTAAATCTACCTTCTTGAATGGAAACCTAGAAGAAGAGGTATATATTGAGAAACCTAATGGATTCTCATTGATAGATGGGAAATACTATTTGTGCAAGATAAAAAGTCACTTTGTGGCCTTAAGCAAGCCCCTAGGGCTTGTTATGGGAGATTAGACAAGTATTTAAATAAACAAGGATTCAAGAAGGGTGTATTTGATAGAAATTTTTATATAAAGGATGAAGGAAGCATAATAATTTTGGTTCTTTATGTAGATTATATAACTGTGGAGGGAATAATGAGCATATGACACATGAATTTTCAGAAGTTATGAAGAAGGAATTTGAGATGTCCATGCTTGGAGAATTGTCATTCTTTCTAGGACTATAAATCAATCAATCAAAAGAGGGCATACTCATATAATAGGAAATATATATAAAGAAGATTCTAAAGAGTTTGTAAATTAAGTACTTCATGCCTATTGGGACACCTATGGTCACATGATGCAAATTGAGTAAAGAATATAAGTCACCTAAAGTAAACCAAATAGAATAAAAACCATGATTTAAAGCTTATTGTATGTCACTACTTCTAGGCCTGACATTTTGTAGGTTGTAGGTCTTGTAGGAATATTTCAAGAGGATCGAAAGGACACACATTTAAGAAGTAAAGAGGCCTTCAGGTATCTCAAGGGAAATGTAGAGTATGGATAATGATACCCAAAGAAGCGATAAGATTGAATTCTAA
The DNA here is from genome assembly GCA_018340775.1 of Taxus wallichiana var. yunnanensis. Classification (NCBI taxonomy): domain Eukaryota; kingdom Viridiplantae; phylum Streptophyta; class Pinopsida; order Cupressales; family Taxaceae; genus Taxus; species Taxus wallichiana. Next base: position 206,327,421 of record CM031237.1, read on the forward strand.
GCATTTATTAATGTTGATTTGGCTAGTAGCCTTGATGATAGGAGAAACACTAGTGGAGGACCCTTCTTTATTGGTAAGTGTATTATCTCTTGGATGGGTAAGAAGAAATAATTAGTATCCCTATCCACTTGTAAAGAAGATTACATAACAACAACATTATGTATTGCAACAATTCTATGGATGAGACAGACCCTAAAAGACTACAAGGTAGAATGTGATGGACCCACTCCTATTTATTGTGACAGTACTAATGTTGTAAGTGTGACTAAGAATCATGTCTTGCATCTAAAATAAATAACTTTCCAATTAGTTATAATTTCTTAAGGGATGAAGTTAGTGAGTAAAGGATTAAGGTGGATCATGTCCGCACTAAGGAGGAGATAACAAAAATATTGACTAAATCACTCCCAAAGGAATTATTTGAGAACCTAAGACTAAAATTGGGTGTGATTCTATTATCCATTTTCACCTACCTATGGTGAAAATGGATAAGCTCAAGCCAAGACTTGCAGCTTGTTAAGCCATGAAGGGCATTCACCTAGCTAGCAAGAATATTTCCACATTCCAAGAGCATTTTGGTGTTTTGGGAGTGTTGAGACCATAAGATGATTTTTTCCTCTTCTTTGTTTTGAATCTCAAGAGCTTAGTTGGAAAAAAAGGAACGAGCTCTAGCAGGCCCCATAGGAGACGAAGAAAGGAAAAGTAAAAAAATAACCCCCGATAGCTCATGGTCTTCCTCATTACCCCGCCGGTCTAAAAGATTTTCCCAAAAGTTTAAATAATAGTTAAGGTTGTGTGGGGGTAATTTTTTTTTCAAGAATCCCCACAAGCTCAAGAGATCTTGTGGGCGAGCTAGGTAGGTTGCAAGGTACTAACGTAGTGTGAGTGGCTCACGATGGAAGACACAACAAGTTACAAGGGGGTGAGTTATTGTAGAGGGAGTTCTCACAGAGCTTAGAAATCCCATACATTGTACACGGAGGTTGGGGAAAATAAATTATTTGAGGTCCTCAATGGTGGCTCATATCTTCGAGGTTCTCAAGTGAGTTAGATGAGGTAACTCAGCACTAGAATAGGAATTCCATCACACTGAGCTCATCAAGCTGGAGTGTGGCCGATGGAGGTCTTGGGCACCGAGTTGAATTTAAAGGTACTAAGGTGTTTCAATGAGTGATCTTGGGCTCATGCACAAGTCGGAGTGATCTCAACTCATCTTAGGAAATATGAACTCGACAGTGTAGGGAAGTTGGCTCGTCATTGGTAAGAAGCACATGGGACATCGAGACTTAGTGAAATAGTGAAGGATGGGATTCAACTCATTGAAATAACTTTGCAAGCCAATGAATGCATACCAAGTTGAGATACTATCAAAAAATGCATAAAATTGAGTCCCAAGCGACCCAAATGAACTCTAGCCTTATGTGCCTCGAGTTTCCATTTTTACCATGATCCATGCATCGGGAGCAAAGAGAGTTTTGAAAACCCATGAGTGTAAGTGAGAATGTCATTGTGGGCCTGCAATGGGTGATGAGTACTCAAATTATCTAGTAAGGCATTCAACCAAATTGCACAGGTGGTCAATTGGCTTGGGGAACACTACGGACCCAACGAGGACATAGGTAGCACGATGTGGCCAAGGTGAGGGTTCACCTCACAAGAAGCACTTGGACATCAAGACATCAGTTACCCAAATTATCATCTTTACCACAGAAGAAAATACCATAATTAAAATGTGGGGGATTGAGGTAAAGATGGAATTGGTGGATGTGGCTCACAAGGTGGGTCATCGGTGATTCAATGATAGGTAGAATGTCGAGTTTGTGAAGGCATGGACATGGAGCTTGGTGGTTGAGGGGGTCATCTCGGAGGGGTCCAAGCTAGCATGCACTAGTGGAAAGAAAATTGTTTAGGGGGTATGGAAATGGATAGCCAATACATATGAGGAGCACAAGATGCATGGAAAGGTGCCAACTCGGTGAGCCAACCGACGAGTGGCTAAGGTGGCCCTTGAATTCAAAATTTTAAACATTCAACCCCCTTATTAAAATTTGCAAATGGTGGTCCCCAACAAAAATTTCAAATGCCCAAGAAAGTAAAAATATGGAAAGACATTATAAAAGGGGAAAAATATAAAAAAATCATTTCTACTAGCCACTATTGTTAATGCACAGTCTCATGAAGCAACAACCAAGCGTGGAGGAGGTAAAATAGCTAGTTACACTTAGATGATCATAAATTTTACGTTTCTCATCCAAATTACACAAAATTAGACTTGTTGGAATCGTGGCTCCATCCTCTACACTTGAAAATCAAAAAATTAAATATTTGATGGATTTTGTGGTTGAAAATTGCAAATAATTATCCTAATTTGAAATGGTGATTTCCAGGTGGTTGAAATGGCATTTAATGAGCATGTGCAGCCATTTTTATTTTGTTGAATGTTATAAGACAACATGAGATTAATTTTTTAGGTTTCTCATCATGATTTGCACTCATTAATGTTACTTTGTAAGTAGATGGAAGGGGAAATCTAAGTTTTACAACTTATCTCTCTTATCCCTCTTTTTCTATGATGCAACCTAGAATTCACAGTAAATGACCCAAAGTAGGCGAGCTGGCCCATCACTCAACTTGAACTGAGGACTCAGCCGAAGTGCAAAAAGGTGCTAAGTCCCCCTTTAGAGTTTCTTATTCATAATTTTAGCATGAATATGCATATCTATATTCAGATTCATAACAAATAGTAAACAATACATAGTGCATAAACCATATCTAGATCTTAGAATATATGAAAGATGAACTAAATAATGACTATAACAATATTCACCTTACAAGAACCAAATTTGGTCATGTTCAACACCATCATCCAACCAATATGATCCATTTCACTAAATAGTGCAAAACACGAAGCTTCATAAATTATACAAGTATCTTTATGAGTCATGCGCGTGACAAAACTAGCAACATAACTCTACAATAATTGATACTTTTAAATCGTGTAAATCAATACATATTTATAGGGGTGGGGACTTTCCTTTACCAGCCATGAAATTTCTCAAAATATGCCACATGCTAATCATACCCTTGCACCTTTACAAAAGGATCCAATACCATGCAAGTTCTCTAACAATAAACTTCCAATAGTTAACTCTGACTAGAAATCCTATTATTAGCCTAAACTATGCATGGTGCTCAACCGATGCTTGTTCCCAAAATTCCATTGTGTGGACCGAAAGTATTCATGAATTTGTGTGCCCAACACGCTAACAAAAAAGTATCCCTGGACCCATAAAATGGCTAAGTTCTGAATTCAAAGTGTTCTGGCATGCACTTGTTTTTCTATTCTTCTACGCCTTCAAATGTGCCTTTCTCCCACACATGCATCCTTTATGTGTCTTCACTTTAGAGAAATATTCCATCTACTCAACATTACCCCACACTAAAGTACATTTCCACCCCAGCAATGGGTAATTCCCTCTTATTTCTCTAACAATAAAGAATAATGAACTAAGAATTATACAAAAAGAGTGAAGTTTACTTGCAGTCCCCTCTTCATCAAGAAGGACTAAATCTGGATATTCATTTTTTAACATGGCCTCTAAGGTATTCCATTCAATCAACATACTCCCTATTTTCTTTGGAATGTTTGTCACTATGGCATCTAATTCATCCTGAGTTATCTTTTCTTTTTCATTCTATAGCACTTGGACAATATTGGCCATACCTGACACCATTCCTTCCATGAAATCCATTTTCTACGTTATAAGTTTCCCAATTTCATTGATCCGATCCTTATGTGGATCTTGGGCTGCTGTGAGGGCCTCACACTTTTATTTCACTAGAGCTAACCTTTCTACATGCCCAAGTGTCTCATCCTTCATTGCCTTCAGAACTTCATTATCTTATGTTATAGTTCTGATCCTTATTATTGCGTCTGGTGCCACACACATGTTTAGAGCTCTACTTTCTTCAGCTCATCTTTCAAGGTTTGGAGAAAAGCCTCATAACTTGAAAATTTTCTAGAAATATTGGCCTTTGCTCTTGCTTCTTCTTTTGTAGGATATTTTGGTGCGGTCATTTGAACGGGCCCTTCATCTAAAACTAGGTTTACCAGTGTGTGCAAATAATGCATTACAGAGGGAAACTTCTGAGGAACTTGAGATTCTAAATGAGGCCTTACCTTAAGAATATGGTCACCAAGTTCCTCAACCATGCTAACAAAAGCCTCATTCTTTGACTCTTCTTGTTCCTTCTCTACTTTTTCTATGGTTGTATCCTTATTATCTTCTAATAACTCTCTAATGGTGACTTCCTTATCGATATTCCTACACACAACCTCGGTAGATACCTTGAAAAAGGAATTACTTAATTTATCAACCGAAATCACAGGAGGTTTGACAATCATGTGCCTAATTTACGGTGCCTTCTTCACTCTACGCAAGACACATGATTCCTCACATACATCAAAATATGGTTCATCCATATGTGTTTACATTGAGAAGGGACAATTAATTTCTCATCTATACATTGTCCATATCCGGGTCCATTAACTCCCAACCATATAAATAATTTTCCCTATCTTTTCTCTAGAATTGGGCACGTATAATTTTTTTGGAGTCTTCTATATACCCCATAGAAGGAGTCACATATTCCTCACCGCCTTGCCTTTCTTTGATCTCTTTCCTTTGGGAACCCAAACATGAGAATCTAGAGTGGGTCCTTCACCTTCTTGTTTTGTGTGGAGCACGCAAGATGGATTTCCCATTTCCTCTTCTACTTCCTTTACCCCCTCCTTTTTATATTTCATTTCCTCATCATGAGTTTGTTCTGTATCCTTGAGTTGTCAGGGTTCTTGGTGCACTCTCACTAGACTCATCCTCCTCATCATCCTTGAGATTCAACTTCCTTCTGCTCTTCTTCTCAGGTGCTTCCTTCTGAGGGGAGAGCCAAGGTGACCTTCGCAAAGGTTGTGATGGTCCTGTGCCCAAATTTCTAGTTCTTCTAAACATTATTTTGAATTTTTTCTCCTCATTGAATGGTTTTGTTCTAAGTATGGTGCATCTATTTCTAATTATTCTTCCTCTTCTTACTGCTATGGAGGAGTAATCTCACACTAATTTTCCTTTATGTATGTTGGGTATCTCCGACCCCTGTACAATAAACCACCACCGTGCTCCTATAATTATTCTACTTCTCCTTCCTTCAAGATTGAACTAGGATTTTCATCCGCCAAACTCTCAACTAGATGTTTCCCCTTATGTGGGCACAGTAGCATGAACTTGTTATCCACATACTTAACATTTTCCAGACTAGCCACGAAGCTTAATATAAATTAACATGGCCCCATTGTGTCCAATGGTCAAGCTTACTAGCCTTATGGTTATTGTTGGTACCCAAATTGATTCTCCCTTTACGATTGAGTAGCACCGTAGTTCGAATAAGATTCTTACAGGCAGATAAATCAAAGTGTGAGTCATTTTATAGCTAGGGAGGGATTTAGCTGACTCTTCATTCACTCAAGCATGGAAGAAATGGATAGCACTATGAACAGGGTTTGACCTACCCTAACTACTTTAGGTTGTGCCTTGAACCAGAGAGAAGACCCATATTGTAACCATATTGATGAAGGATATCAATAGATCCTTCTTTTTTTTTACATGAAAAACCTTGAGAAAATATAGATCATGAGTTGTCACACTAGAGAGTGGAGATGTGTCCTAGAAAAGGTTTGGGTTATCAAGACAATAATTAAAATCGATTGTTTCTAGATATTTTTGCGGTGGAATTTATTAAATATTTGTGGATATATAGTACAAACAAGGGGTAGTTCATGTAGGATTTATCATTTGAGAAATTTTGGTGGGAAGTTAAGCAAGATAAAGTTGATTATACCAGATATTTGAGAACCTTTACAAATATTGGAACATTCACAGAAAAAATGCTTCAAAATAGCCAAAATATTCCTTCAACCAGAAGGTGTGTATCAATGGAGGCCCAAAGATGCATGATTTCATACACTCTTCAAGAATTCAACACAAAGGCTCATGTCAAAGACTCAATTAAAATTTAGAAGACCCTGTTATATCATGCTCATGATACACTCATGAACTAACAAACAATTTGTATCACTGAAATGCAAGTAAAGTGAATTTAAATCGCTTATTTTGTTATGAAATGAAATCTCTCTTCATAACGTAATTGCAAATGCCACAATACTTGTCATGAGGATGAGATTTTGTGTGATTTCAAAGGATTTCTAATGTAAGACTGCAACAGGCACATATATAACTATTTGAAAACATTCTGAAATAAAAGAAAACACAATTATGCTCATGATCAACACAAATTCATTCAAGGTTCATTAGATTCATCAGCAAGGGAAAGTTTCTTCAACAATCTCAGAGCTTGTCAATGGTTGTACACTTGCAACCATCTTGACATGATTAAATCTACAAACACAGGAAAATAAATAGGTTTCTCAGATGGTCTCTCGGAAAAATTATTTTTCTCAAACTTTCTCAGAAAAATTAACCCACCCACTCTATGCAAGAGTATTCTCATTACATTTATACAATTTCACTCGCTCACTCATCCTAAATTTTCCCCCAAAAGTCCAAATCTTCAAGAGAATATTCCTCTTTATAACATACCGTTTAATCATGTTTATTCCCTTGAAAATATCTTACCTTCTGTTCTAAGTGGATAAATCATGAACTGATCAAAGTTTCTCGGTTCCTCAACTATGGTGACAGGATGCCATGTCATAACTTTTGAAAGTATTTTTAATCATTATTTTATTTTTTCATGTAAGAAATCTCCTTTTAATAATTCTCAAGGGCTCCACATGGCTTGATCTAACAAGCAATCATTTTCACCTTAAATAATACACCTCGAGGAATAGATACCTACATTTTGCCTCTCAAAAATGAGTGTCCTCACATGGATTATATCACGTATCTAAGTTACGAGTCCAAGTCCGCCAAGTGTAAAGAGGAACCAATGGGAAGCCTCTATGTGTCTCCTGGGTGCAACTACAAAGGTGAAGTCTAGAGGAATGACCTCAAATGAGCGCAGGATTTTCACATGTCCAGGGCCTAAGAAAGTTACCTCGGCCGTTGAAAAGTCTTAGTATAAAGAAGAGCCAGCAAAATCCTCCATGTGTCTCTTTAGTGCAACTCCAAAGGTAAGACCCAAAGGCAGATCCTCAAATGAGCATAGGCCCTCCATGTCTCGAGACCGGAAAAGGTGTACCGGCCATTGAAAAAGTTTAAGAACTAGCGGAAGGTGCCATGTGCCTAGGGTTCGAGAAAGTTACATCATCCACTTGAAAATTCTAAGCATCAGAATATCTAGTGGAGGTCTCCACATGTCTTTTCGAAACTCTTTCAAAAGTAAAATTCAGGGGCAGGTCCCCAAACAAACACGGGCACTCCATGTGCTCAAAACCCAAGAGAGTTACATTGGACCGTTGAAAAGTCTCAGTATAAAAAGGAGCCAGTGGAAACCTCCACATGTCTCTTTAGAACAACTCCAAAGGTAAGATCTAGATGTGAGACCTCAAACGAGCACATGATTTGCATGTTTTCTAGGCCCAAGAAATTCTCAGTATAAAGAGGAGCCAATGGAAGCCTCCATGTGTCTCTTCGGTGCACTTTTGATATCGTGCCCAGAAGTGGAGACCCTAAACAAGAACAGGATCTCCACGTGTCTCGGCCCAAAAGGAGTACCAACTGTTGAAAAAGTTTAAGAACTAGTGGAAGGTGTCATGTGCCAAGGGTCTAAGAAAGTTGCATCGGCTGCTTGAAAAGTATGATCATGGGCAGAGCCAGTGGAACCCTCCACATGTCTCTTCTACACTCTTTCAAAAGTAAAATTCAGGGGCAGGTCCCCAAACAAGCACAGGGCCCTCCACGTGGTCAAAACCCGAGAGAGTCACATTGTCTGTTAAAAATTATGATCATGGGTGGAGCCAACAGAATCCTCCATGTGTCTCTTCAAAGACAACTCCAAAGGTCAAAATCAAAGGCAAATCCTCAAATGAGTGCATGTCCTCCATGTTTCCTTTTGCGGGTCTTAGGCATTTACCTTATACTTTCACGCCCTTCGCCATAATGCATAAAAATATCAAATAGACCCACCACACCACATCCAATTAGAAAATACCACGTATCCATGGATGTTGGGACAAGATTTACAAAGGAGACACAATCGTCGAAGAAACCCAACAAATGCAATTTTTCCCCATATAGAGAAAACTGTAAATAATACCAAGACTCAATGTGATCCATGACCCAAGGAAAGGAATTGATAGTAACACCCTAGTAAAGGAAAATAATTACACATCCACACAGGAAGATAGAAAGTGCATCAAACCAAGGCGGGCTGAAAATTTTAAATGAAAAAGGGGCAAGATTACAATTAAGCACCAACACCGGCTCTGACTCGGGGATGGGAACTCCTGCGAGTGCCGTAAGAATAACATAATAGACCATGTGCCAAAAATCCATTTGGAAATGGAGTCAAGAAAAAGCATGCAAAGCAGAAAAACAATTTCCAACACCCCAAGGACAAACTGAGAAACCAACAAAAACCAACCGCCAAGGACCGAGACGAACCAAAATAGAAAAATGTAGAAACAAAAAAGAACTAAAAGATTGTACACTATACAATGATGTGTACCTTGATTCTGAGAAATCAATCAAGGAAATGTTTCAAGTGCCTTCCATTAACAAGAAACTCAAGCAATTCCCCATCTAGATATTTTAGGAAGAAGGTGTGCTTGCCAATCCTAATATCAATAGAATAAGGGCCCATCCATAATGCATCAAACTTTCCATGTTTTCCCTTATCCTCATGTCTGTTATCCCATAGTAGCACTAGATATCCTACACTAAAAACTCTTGGGGTAACCTTTTTGTCAAACAATTTCTTCATTTTCTCCCTAAACTTCACATGTCTTTGATGGGATTCTCTTCTCTCTTCATCTAGTTCAACAATTTGATTGATCCGTGCATCATAGGGACTAACCTCCTAGTCCTCCAACTGTCGGATGAATTGATATGAAGATAATTACATATGTAGGGGAAGTAGAGCTTGAGTTCCATACACCAATTCAAATGGGCTCTTTCCAGTAGCTCTTTTAACAGTAATTTTGTTAGCCCAAACAACAAACTTCAATTTCTCACCCCACTTTCTTTTATTTATCTCCAAAGTTCTTGATTATTTTCAATAAATTTTTGTTGCTTGACTCAGCCTATCCATTACCTTGGGGATTATAATTGGATGCATATGCTAAATTTATCCCATACTCCGACACATGGCCACCAAAGGTTTAGCTTGAAAACTCATAGCATTGTCAAGCAATTATTTTGGTAGGTACTCCAAACCTGTAAATGATATGATTCAAAATGAAATCCATGACAATTTGGTGGGTTTCCTTCTTAGTGGGGATTGCCTCCACCCATTTGGTGAAGTAATCAATGGCCACTAATATCCACTTGTGGCCTACACTTGAAGAATATGAAATTTCCCCAACAAAGTCCATTCCCCACTGCTTAAAAGGGGCTTCAATTGACACTGGCTACAAAGGGAGGGATCCTGAAGCTTTCAATCTTCCTGAAAAATGTTGACAACTCTCACACTTTCTTACCAATAAATTTTTATCCTTAAAAAGTATTGGCCACCAGTAACCAGCCCTTAAGATCTTATGGGTTGTTACTCTCCCAAAAAAATGCCCCCCACAAACTCCTCCATGGAAATCAGCAATTATTTTGGGGCTTCGTCCTCAGTGATACACCTTAAGAGAACTCCCTCGGGGTTTTCCAAGCCAACCCATAATCAATGATGATATATTTTTGGGAAGCCAATCTAAGTTCTCTCTTTTGATTTTTTCTTAAATACTCAGGACATTGCAGATGTCTGAGATAAAAAATAATATCCTTGTACCAGTCAGAATTTATAAATTTCTCAAGAATATTCATCTTTTCTTCATCAACCTCATTTATCTCAACAGTTTGTAGATTTCTCTCTGTCATTAGCTTTTCTAGGCCCAAACCTTTGACCAATTTTGTAGTTTGGATGTCCATATCATATTCCTACAACTTATTTTCCCATCGGCATCTCTTACTAGAAATTGGCATTTCTGACAGGATATCTTTGACCATAGTATGAGGGACATAAGCTATGACTTTAGAACTGAAAATATATGGCCTAAAGATTTTTATGTCTCTCATTAAAGGAAAGGTATGTTTCTCCATGATAGTATACTTCAACTCTACCCCTTGTAATGCTTTAATAAAGAAAGTAATTGGCCTTTCAGCTCCATCATCCTTTTGTAGAAACACAAATGCAATTGTATTCTTAGAGGAAAAAGAAAACATTTGGAATGCCTTTTTGTTATCAAGAGCTGCTAAAACAGGGAAGTTTTCAACGCTTCCTTGATCCTAGTAAAGTCTTGAATATTTGCTTCCTCCCATCTGATACTCTGATCCTTCTTCAACATACTAGTAATTGGGATAGTCAATTCAAAAAAGTTAGAAATAAATCTCCTAATAAAATTTATCTCGCTTTCGAAAAGATTGAATTCCCTTTTTGGTTCTTGGAATAGGAACTTTGCTAATGGCTTCCACTCTCTCGGGATCATTCATGACCCCTTATTTTGATATAATATGTCCGAACAAATTAGCCATTTGAACCCCAAAATGACATTTCTTAGGGTTTAGTGAGATACCATATTCCCTGCATCTTAACATCTTTTCTAAATGCTACAGGTGATCACTTATCTTCCTTGAAAAACCTATCACATCATTCGATACACAACAATGGAGGCATTTATATAACCTAATAATGCTACATCCATTACTTTTGAAATTTGGCTCCAGCATTCACCAAGCCAAATGGCATTCTTACGTATACATAGGTACCCCATGGAGTAGTGAAAGAAGTTTTGATTCTCTCTGATTGCTTCACAACCACTTGGTTATACCCAGAAAAACCATCCAAAGTAGATAACAATTCTAAACTTGTAACCAATTGTAACATGTTATCCATATTTGGCAAGGGGTAGTTGTCCTTAATTGATGCCTTATTTAAATTTCTAAAGTCCACACACAATCTTATGTCTTTGTTCTTCTTTCAGATAGGTACCAAGTTTGCAACCCATGAAGAGTACCTTGTAGGTTGTATGATTCCTCCATCCCTTAAATTTTTCAACTCTTCCTACATTTTTAGGGAAAGGAGTGGATTAATTGGTCTTTGTTTCTACCTAAACAACTTGGCATTATCTTCAGGGGTATTTCATGTTAAAAAGGTCTTCCCTATATGCTTTCAGTTCTAAATATGACCAAGCCAAGCAGTCCTAGTACTTTTTTAGCAATTAGACATATGACTACTTTTCTTCTCTATTCAAGTTGCTTCCTAGCCATATTCTCCTAGGTTTATCCTTTGTGCCCAGGTTATATTCTTCAACATCTCTCGAGGATGACATTTTTCTATTAACAATGCGGTCAACATTATCAAAATTTTATTCTAGTGAAACCAAACCTCTCGGAATTGTATTGGTTTTCAGCTGAATAATGTCCTTACCAAATAGGGTTTCTTTTCCTTCATTCACACAAACCATTGGTTATCAGTCCATACATTGATTGGAAAACTCTCCTTTATTTTGCAAAAACCTTTAGACCTAGGCATCATCTTCAAAAACTTGCTAATGCTTGATATTATTAGGGACTAGACAACCTAGTCAATTCTTCAATATCATATTCACAATAGGGGATATTGTACAATTTTCAAACCTTGATCCCAATACTGCCAATTTTTTTGCTACAGTATTGTATTTCCTATTATGGTGTATTATATTGAAAGAATTAAACATTTCAATGAAGTCCCAAACCGCATGCTTGTATTTCTTCATTCTTTGATTCTTTGTAGCATACAACTTTCTGACTTGTTTGACTATCAACTCGAATCTCCTTTAACAATAATGTCTCTAACACCATACTTCCATGCAATCCTTAGACCCAAAAGTAGTGCTTCATACTCTGCAATGTTATTTGTGCACTCAAAATTAAGTTTAAAAGAAAATTTAAACTCCTCATGGCTTGGAGATATCAGGACAACACCAACACCATTACCAGATCTAGAACAAGCCCCATTAAACATCAAAATCCAAGGAAAACCAACCTTCTCAGGATACTTGCACTCATCAATTTTATGCTCCTTACAATCAGCATAGCCCACAAATTTATCGACATCAACATTTGTGTACAATACTTCATAAGAAGCATTGTTAGGGTCCTCAATGATATGCAACATTTTCTTCTCACCGTACAACTTCACAAGGTTCCCTGTCAATTGGTATGGTTACGAATGAAATTTCCATTTGTATGCTTCCACCTACACTAGCTTCCCATTTTCTATATAATAACATTCCCCACTTGGCAAGATAGCCCACAATAACCACATTCATGGTTAGGAATTTTCATGGATAAGCTACTAATTAAACTACTAATCCCTTGACATATCCAATTACTAGCACTTCTCTTGATTCCATAGTAGTACATTTCCCAAAAGCTGATTTTACCTTGATATTTAACTCATTCATTACCTCAAGAGGCATTACATTACATGAGGCTCCTGAATCAAACATGCAGTTATGTACCAGCCTATCTTTAATAATCAAAGTGGTAAAAAATGGATCTACATCCAGCTGAGATTCAACCAGAGAATTTCCTAAATACACCTCAGGTGATTCACCCAGTTCCTCTAATGCTTGTGGTATTTCTAATTCTAAAATAATGGGAGGAACCTCTATATTATTAACAATTTTTCCCTGAGTAGTCTTTTCTTCCTTAAATCCCAGATATTTGAATGCTCTTTTCCTATGCTCTAGGATCCTAAGTAACTCAATAATGGGAACAATAACCTTGATCTAACTCAAGATTTGGGCTATGTCACAAGGAACATATTTGGGTAAGGCAATATTAGGAGGAAGATTCTCAAATTCATCTTCTAGTATAGGAGTTTTCAGAATTTTTGCATGGGCAGGAGTAAAAGTTTTATTTGGGGTAATTAGGCCTTTGTTAGATGTATCTTTCTTAGGAGTTTCATTCTGGGATATTGGTAAGAACTAAATTTTTAGCTTGGTTTATTGCCCTCCCCTTTGACAACCTTGTTTGTGGTATTATATTCTTTCTTCTGGGTAACTATTACATTCATCAACGAGTTTCATGTCCTCTTCGGAAGGGATCCCTCCATCATAATTTTAATCATCAAGGCCCTTAAGTATTCAAAATCATGATTATGAAAATCAAATGCTTGCACCATATCAGTTTCAAGAGTATTAATCGAGAGGAAGAGGTAATACCCGGTGAACACAATCCCAGTAATTTTCAATAGTTCTAGCACTTATCAATTCAATTGAGGTTGCCCCTTTCCATGAGTTCGGGAAACTCCATCATACACACATCATCATACGTATCGTAATCATCTTCTTCCTCAACTTCTTAATCTACATCACATGGAGAGTGTGGTAAGAAACACCTATCAAACCACTCGATAACATTTCCTCCTCTATAGTAGCAACCCGGAATTTGAAGGATCAAGAACCAATCTACTATCACATGGTTTTGGCTATTTATTTCCTAATCCCATGGGCCCTTTCCCTTTTCATTTGATCTTTGATCACCTCTAGGATGATTTCCAAATTTTTCCTGACCGTGTGGCTTGGGCTGACCCTAGGAAATCTTTCCTATCATTTTTTCTTCTCTGGCTAGTTTGTAAGATATCTCTTTAACCACTCCAGCCAAAGTCTTCACAACCTCTTCCAGATCCACAACTTTGTTTGACTGAGGCCTCTCAGGATTGATCAACTTGACACCCTCTCTCCTAGGAGGCTTTCCAACTACTTTGATGTTATTTTCTATTTGTAAGGCCATGGTGAAATCCTGCCTCAATGTTCCTGGGTTCTTATCTCTTAAGTAATAAGCAACCTTTTTATCAAAGGCGTTAGAATATTTTATCAAACATGACTCACCACTTGGCCTTAGGATTATAGGTAACCTATTCAAAGTTTTTTTGAACCTAGTATTAAAATCCTGGATAGATTCATTTGGGTTCTTCTTTATATTTTCAAACTCAAATAGAAGGAACTTGGGATCATTCTTATCCCCATATTGCATATTGAAGGCATTTTTCATCTCGATCCATGAGTCTATTGAATTATTAAGTAAAGACTTATACCAATAATGTGCATCCTCTTCAAGAGTATGAATGAACAACTTTATATACATGTCTTCAAACTCAATTTCAAAATCTTCCATCATATTGACAAATATTCTTAAATGTTGGTCACCAATGATGGCATTATTCCTTTGAAATTTTGGCAACCTATTTCTAACATCTTTTGGCACCATATTAGGATATCCAACCATACCTCTGAAATTTATTGGTCCAAACGTACTGACAACAAAAGGAGGTCTAGGTGGAGGTTGAGCCATATTACCTTGAGGAGGTGATCTTGTAGGATAATTAAAATGATAAGGGATGAGGGGTATTTGGAGCACAGGAGTATAACTCTCAAAGTAAATATCCTCTAATGACTCAGTTTCTTGGAAAACTCTATCAACCTTGGAAGAAGCAAAGAAAATCGAGGGACACGCTTTTCAAACACAAATGATGGCCCCTCTCCAAGTAAGGGAATTTAAATTCACATGAGGACTACTTGGTTTAGAATCACTTGAAGATGTATGAAAATATTTAAGAACAAATTTATCACCTTTAAGAATCTGATATCTCCTTTTTTATTCCCAATTTCTAGCCACTTTCCAAACTTTTCTTCCATCTGAATTTTCTTTTAACAGGTTGTAGAAATAACTTTCTAGTAAGATCCCTAGTGAAGAAAGACCCTCTTCCCTCCAACTTTGTAAATATTAATGAAAACTTTCACATGACACGTGTTAAGACACTAGTAATCATCAAAATTTTAAACCAATTCAGACTTGCCACTAAGGATTCTAACCTTATATGTGCAAATGAACTATAAGTAGTTTTTCAAATGTCTATCGATACTTAATTTACGTAAAGTTTAGCAGATCTAGAAGAAAACATGATCAATACAACAAAAATCTAACTCTCACGAGTCACCCTAGATAATGGAGATATTTTCTAAGCAAGGTTCGAGGAGCTACTAAAGACAATGAAAACCTGATTGCTTCTGCATGTTTTGGTAATAGAAATTATGCATTTGTACACACACAGGACAAATAGGGTAGTATGGGTAGGATTGGTTGTTTTTAAATGAATTTTGGTGGGAGGTGAGGTAGAATGAACTTGATTTGCCAGATCTTTGAGAGATTTTACAAAAATGGAAGGCTTGATCATCAAGAATGCTTCATAATAGCTAAAATGTTCCTTTAACTAGAAGGTGTGCTTCAATGGAGGCCCAGATCAACACATTTTCACACAAACTTTAAGAATCCAAAATGAAGGCTCAAATTGAAAAACTTAATTGAACATTATCAACCTTTGTTTTATCACGCCTAAGATACCCTCAAAGGCTAACAAACAATCTTATCATCATCATGTTAGGAGTAAAGTGATTTTAAATTTATTTATTTCACTATCAAATGAAAGCTCTTCTGATAAATGAAATTACAAATGCCACCAAACTATCACAAGGATAAGATCTTGTGTGATTCAAAAATATTTCAATGTAAGATTGCAATGGGAACAAGAAAAACTATTTGCAGACATTCAGAAATGAAGCAGACACAATTTTTCTCAAAATCAACATAGATTAACTCAAATTTGATTAAATTCATCAGTGGGGAAAGTTTTCTAGAACAATCTCAGAGCTTGTCAATGGTTGTACACTTGCAACCACCTTGACATGATCAAATTTAACACAAAAGAAATAAACAAGTTCCTCAGATGATTTCTCAGAAAGATGGGCTCTGTCAAAACTTTTCTCTTAGGAATTAACTCCTGACCTCTAACACTCCAACCATTTGCATGAAAAATTCATGCAATTTATAACATTTAATCTACAATCAGAGTTTTCCCCCCCAAAAAAAAACATTCAAAGCACCATTGCTTGTTATGATTTTGATCGTGATTCCTAGAATCAGATTTGCAAAAAAAAGTTGTAGGTGCTCAGAGGAAAATCTCTTCAAATATTTCAGCATTCAATTCTTTCATCTGGTAAATCACTCTTCATCTCATGCGCCAACTACTTCCTCCTCTAATATGTCAAATCTGTTTTTTGCATGCAAGGAAGGAAAGATTGGAAAATCAGATCGAATCGATAGTAGATCACATCTTAATGGTAAAAGACATTTTCAGATCTTCCCCACCAAATCAAGATATCAAATTAATTCTCCTCTTCATTTGGCATGTAGGAGACATCAAGAAATGATAAAAACCATAAAAAATTGCATCCCCAGGAGCTTTGGAGCAAAAATGGTAGAAAATCAGATATGACAAATGCACAATTTGTCGTCATTGATTTCCCTTTTGAATTTGGACCATCCACGTGGGAGATCGAGTTAAAATGGGCATGGGGGTTCTTTTTACCTTTTTACACCTTTTGGGAAAAAATGCAAAATTTCTCATTTTGCTCCGCCCCTCCGCCTTTGAAAAATGGGCTTGACACGTGTCCCAATGTGGGTCCCAGTGGAACCGTGCTCGATTATGCTATTTTACCTTTTTTTGGAAAAAGGAAAATTTTCCAAATTTTCCCCATGAGCCCACCCTTCGCCTTTAGCTTCGATGTGGGTCCCAGGAACCATGCTTCCTTTTTACACTTTAACCCCTTTTTTTCAAAAGGAAAATTTTCCAAATTTCCCCAAAAGTCCGCACCTCCGCCATTGACTTTTCAAAGAAAATTTTTGACTATTCTCTATCGGGCTTGCGGGTCATTTTGATGACTTTAATCTTTTTGACAATAAGGGGAAAAAAATCCAAGTGCCCTCGATGGCCTACCTCCCCACCTTTTGACTTTTCAAATTGCCACGTGTCTCAATGGCACATTTTGAGATGGTCCCCAAAAGTAGAGACCCCAAACAAGCATGGGCTCAACACGTGTCTCAGTCAAAAGAGTCTATTAAAAATTTGAAGGTTCAGTGGAAGGTGCCATGTGTCTAAGGTCGAGATAGTCTCCTTCGGCCATTGAAAAGTCCAAGCAAAAAGGAAGAGTGAGCGGAAGCCTCCAAGTGTCCTCTCTGGCTGCTTCTTCAAAATAAAACTCAGGGGCCAGTCCCCAAACATGCGTGGTCCCTCCATGTGTCCCAGCCCTTTAGAAATTTTCTTAAAAATTCTAAGTAAGGAAGGCCAGCGGAAACCTCCACGTGTCCCCTATCGCAATTGTTAAGGTGGGACCCTGAGGTAGATCCTCAAATGAGTGCCACCCACCACATGTCCATGGCCCACCAAAACTATACTCTATTGCATGAAAAATTTTTCTAAGTCTGGGAAAAGTAGTGGAATCCTCCACGTGTCCCCCCGGTGCAACTCCAAGGCCAAACCAAAAGGTGAATTTTCAAATGAGCGTCGTTCCTCCACGTGGACAAGTTTTGGGTTGAAGTGATCCATAGATTTTTTAGAGTGCCCCACTGAGCCACATCCAACCAAAAAGGGCCACATTTCCAATGATGCAGAGATGTAAATTTGATGGGAAAAACACACCCATCAAACCGTAAAAATGTAGGAAACCACCGTTTGAGCCGGAGATGAAATTTTCTTCAAGGACAAGAGAATTTGGAAATGTTATAAGGTTCAAACATGATCCTCGAGCTACATCCATTCACATTTCTTTAGGTATTTGGGACAAAAAGTGACAGGGAAAAAAACACATGACTACGGAAAATGGAAGGAAAGGAACAACCTGAGTTTTATGCCCAATTTATAGACACCTTTAGATGATGGAGAGAAATGAAAAACAAATTTTGGATCTTTAAGTGATCTTGACCAAGGAAGGGACTGATCATGGAAACCAAATGGAGGATAGAGTCTTCAAGCACCAACATGGGGAGATAAAAAAATGTGACAGAGAGGCCACAAACTGAGGGATTTTAATGAAAATGGGGTGAGACTAATTTGAGCACCAACATCGGCTCGACTCGGGGATGGGCACTCCCTGTGAGTGCCACAAGAACCAAATAATAGACCAAGTGCCAAAAACATCCATTGGGAAAAGGAGTCATCTTGCAGAGTAGAAAACTAGAACCATCTCCTAAAAATGAACCAAGAAACTAGCAAAACCAGGTCACCAAGGACCAGAATGAGAAAAAACACAAAAGACAAAAATAACCAACCAATGAACTATACACTATACAAATGATGCTCACCTTGATTCTGGGGAATCAATCAAGGAAATGTTTCAAATGCCTGCCATTAATAGGAAATTCGAGCAATTCCCCATCCAAGTCTTTCAAGAAGAAGGTATGTTCACCAATTCGAATGTCAATGGAGTAAGGGCCCATCCATAATGCATCAAATTTACCATGCTTTCCCTTATCTTCATGCCTGTTATCCCATAACAACACAAGATCCCCAATGTTGAAAGCTCTGGGTGTCACCTTTTTGTCAAATAGCTTCTTCAACTTTTCTCTGAACTTCACATGCCTTTGATGGGATGCCCTTCTTTCTTCATCAACTCAACAATCTAGTTAATGCAAGCATCATATGGACTAACTTCTTGATCTTCCAGTTGTTGAATGAACTGATATGAGGAAATTGCATATGCAGGGGCAAGTAGAGCTTGAGTTCCATACACCAATTCAAATGGACTTTTTCAGTAGCTCTTTTAATAGTAATTCTATCAGCCCAAACAACAAACTTCAACTTGCTCACCCCATTTCCTTTTGTTTAGCTCCAAGGTTCTCCTAATGATCTTTAATAGATTTTTATTGTTGGACTTTGCTTGTCCATTTCCTTGGGGGTTATAGTTGGAGGCATATGTCAAATTGATCCCATATTCTTTACACATTGCCACCAAAGGTTTAGCTCTGAAGCTCATGGCATTATCAGCAACAATTTTAACTGGCACTCCAAACCTACAGATGATATGGTTCAACATGAAGTCCATGACAATTTGGTGTGTTGCTCTCTTGGTGGGGATTGCCTCCACCCACTTAGTGAAGTAATCAGTGGCTACAAGAATCCACTTATGGCCAACACTTGAAGGGTCTGAAATCTCACCAATGAAATCCATTCCCCATTGCTTGAATGGGGCTTCAATTGATATAGGCTGCAAAGGAAGGGAGCCTGAAGCTTTCAGTCTTAGAAAAACAATGGCAACTCTCACATCTTCTAACCAACAAAGTTGTATCTTTGAAAAGAGTTGGCCACCAATAACCAACCCTCAAGATCTTGTGTGTTGTGACTCTTCCAGCAAAATTCCCCCACAAACTCCTCCATGGAGATCACAATTATCTTGGGGGCTTCATCTTCAGTAATGCACCTTAAGAGAACTCCCTCAGGGTTCTTCCAAGCTAACCCAAAATCAGTAATGACATATTTTTGGGAAGCCAACTTAAGAGCTCTTTTCTGATTTTTACTCAAATACTCAGGGTAGTATAGATGTTTGAGATAAAAAATTATATCTTTGTACCATTTAGAACTCATCAAATTTTCAAGGACATCCACCCTTCCTTCTTCTACTTCATTCACCTCAATAGTTTGCAAGTTTCTCTCAGCCATAAGCTTAGCTAAGCCCAAACCTCTTACCAATTTTGTGGTTTGGATATCCATGTCATACTCCTACAACTTGTTCACCCATCTGCATCTTTTTCTTGAGACCTCCATCTCTGATAAGACATCTTTCACCATGGTGTGGGGAACATAAGAAACAACTTTAGAGCTCAAAATGTAAGGTCTGAAAACCTTTGTTTGCTTTTACCAAGGAAAATGCTTGCTTCTCCATAATGGTGTACTTCAACTCAGCCCCTTGCAATGCCTTACTGAAAAAGGCAATTGGCCTCTCAGCCCCTTCATCATCCTTCTACAACAAGACAAGATGCAATAGTGTTCTCTGAAGCAAAAGAAAACATTTGAAAAGGCTTCTTATAATCTGGAGCTGCTAAAATAGGGGCATGCTTTAATGCTTCTTTGATCCCATTGAAATCTTGAATGGCAGCCTCTTCCCATTTGATAACTTGGTCCTTCTTTAGCATGCAAGTAATTGGAATGGTCAACTCAACAAAGTTTGATATGAATCTTTTGATAAAGTTTATTTTCCCAAAGAAGGACTGAATTCCCTTCTTGGTTCTTGGAATTGGGACCTTGTTGATGGCCTCTACCCTCTCGGGATCAATCATGACACCATCCTTTGATACAATGTGACCAAGAAACTTGGCCTTTTGCACTCTGAAATGGCACTTCTTTGGATTGAGTGAAATGCCATACTCTCTGCATCTTATCAACATTTTTTCCAAGTGTTGCAAGTGATCACTTCTCTTTCTAGAAAACACAGTCACATCATCTTGGTAAACAACAATAAAATCATTAATGTAACCAGAAAAAGCAACATCCATTTCTCTTTGAAAGGTTTCTCCAGCATTCATCAAACCAAAGGGCATTCTAACATAGACATAAGTTCCCCAAGGAGTGGTAAAGGTTGTCTTAATTCTTTTTGATTCCTTCACAACAACTTGATTATAGCAGAGAAACCATCCAAGGTAGAAAGCAGCTCAGAACCAGTCACTAATTGCAACATGTTTTCCATGTTTGGTAAAGGATAATTATCCTTCATTGATGCTCTATTCAGATTTCTAAAATCCACACAACCTGATATCACCATTCTTTTTTCTAACTGGCACTAAGTTTAAACCCAAGAAGAATACCTTGTTGGTTGAATGATCCCTCCATCTCTTATTTTTTAATTCATCTTGCATCTTCACAGAGAGGAGTGGATTAATCGGCCTCTACTTTTTTCTGAATGGTTTTGCATTAGATTCCAAAGGAATTTCATGTTGAAACAAATCCTCTGTATGCTTTAGTTCAGAATAAGACCAAGCCAGGTAGAAATCTTGATATTTCTTCAACAATTGGACATAGGACTATTTTTCCTCCTTGTTTAGATTGCTTCCCAACCAGATCTTCCTTGGTTTCTCCTTTGTACCAAGGTCATGCTCCTCAACATCCCTTGAGGCTATATATATCTATTAATAATGCAATCAACATTATCAAAGTTTGATTCAAGAGCAACCAGTCCTCTAGGAATGGTATTAGTTTTCAGTTGGATGATGTCTTTTCCAAACAAAGTTTCTTTACCCTCTGCTTGCACACACCATTGGCTCCCAATCAATACATTGATCAAGAAAACTCCCCTTTTTCTGTAGAAATATTTTGACCTGAGCATCATCATCAAAATTTTTTCCAATGTTTAATGTTGTTAGGGACAGATGGCCTTGTTAACACTTCAACATCATATTCACAATATGGGGACATTACACAATTATCAAACTGAGATCCCAATACTACAAGCTTTTCTACCATAACATTGAACTTCCTATCATGATGCACAATATTAAATGAATCAAACATCTCAATCAAGTCCCAGACTGCATGCTTTATCTTATTTCATTCTCTGATTTTTAGTAGCATACAATTTTTTGATTTGTTTGACAATTAGTTATGAATCTCCCTTAACAATGATGTCTTTAACATAGTATTTCCAAGAAATTCTCAAACCTAACAACAATGCTTCATACTCAACAATGTTGTTAGTACACTCAAAGTTAAGTTTGAAAGAAAAAACAAACTCTTCCAAGCTTGGAGAAATCAGAACTACACCAGCACCATTTCCAAATTTGGAGCAAGCTCCATCAAACAAAAAAGTCCATGGAGAGCCTACTTGTTCAAGACTCTTACATTGATCCATTTTTTCTCTTTCCCATCATCAAATCCAATAAAGTTATCAACATCAACACTTGTGTACAACACTTCATAAGATGCATTGTTGGGATCTTCAATGAGGTGCAACATCTTCTTTTCTCCATACAACTTGACAAGGCTGCCCTCAATTGGGATGGTGGCATAGGACATATCCATTTGAACACTCCCACCAACACTTGCAGCCCATTTTCTAGACAACAACATACCCCACTTGGCTGGGAAATCAACAATAACAACATCAAGTTTCAAGTTCCTACCCGGATAAGCTGCAAGTTGTACCACCAAACCTTTCACACATCCCACCACTGGCACCTCTCTAGAATCCATGGTAGTGCACTTCCCATATGTTGTTGTTACTTTGATATCTAGTTCATTCATGACTTCAAGAGGCATAACATTGCATGATGCTCCCGAATCAAACATACAGTTGTGTAGCAATCTGTCCTTAATGATCAGAGTAGTGAAGAATGGATCTACATTTAGCTGAGACTCTACCAAGGATGTTCCCAAATAAACCTCAGGTGGTTCACCTAGTTCTTCCAATGTTGGTGGTGTTTCTAGCTCTTCAATGATTGGAGGAGTCTCCACAATGTTTACATTTCTACTGGGGTACTCTTCTCTTCTTTCAATCCCAAATACTCAAATGCCCTCTTCTTGTGCTCAGGAATCCTAAGCAGCTCAATAATTGGAACACTAACTTTGATTTGACTCAAAACTTGGGCAATGTCATATGGAACACACTTTGGCAAGGCAACATTGGAAGGAGATTGACAAACTCATTAGATGGCATGGGATTTTTGACAGTTTGGGCATGAGGAGAAGTATGAATCTTGTTTGGGACAACAAGGCCTTTGGAAGGTGTATCTTTCTTAGGAACCTCTTTAGGAATACTAGTAAGAAATGGAGTTTTAGGTTTGGCTTGAGGCCCTACTCCTTTGACAACTCTACTCCTAGTATTATAATCCTTTTCTTGAGCAACAACAACGTTCATCAATAACTTGCCTATCCTCCTCAGATGGGATTCCTCCATCATACTTCTTTATCATTAAAGCTCTTAAATATTCAAAGTCATTATTGGGAAATTCAAAAATATTGTACAATATCTATTTCTAAAGTATGAGAGGGAGGAAGAAGAGGTACCGGTGAATGCAATCCCAAAAATCAGCAGCAGTTCTAGCACTTATTACCTTAGTTGAAGTTGCTCCTTGTTGTGAGCTTGTAGAGCACTCCATCATGCATGCATCATCATCATATCATCATCATTAGCTTCCTCTTCTACTTGCTGATCTACTTCACATGGAGCATGGGGCATGAAACATCTATCACACCAATCAATTACATTTGTTTCTTCAATAACAACAACTCTGGCAGCCAAAGGATCAGGCACCATTCTATTTTCCCTGGCTTGGGCTATGTTTATTTCAAATCCAATAGGTCCCTTGCCTCTGTCATCAGATCTCTGCTCATTTCTAGGATGATTTGCAAATCTGTCTTGGCCTTGTTGCTTATGTTGACCTTGTGAACTCTACCCAATTCCTTTCTCTTCCTGGGCTAATTTGTATGAGATTTCTTTGACAGCCCCTACCAAAGTTTTCACAACTTCCTCCAAATCAACAACCTTACTTGCTTGAGGTTTTTTAGGTTAACAGTTTCACACCCTCCCTCTTAGGAGGTTTTCCAATTGCTTTAATGTTATTCTCAATTTGTAGAGCCATGGTAAAGGCCTGCCTCAAATTGGTAGGGTTTTTGTCCCTCAAATAGTAAGCAACTTTCTTATCAAATGCATCTGAATACTTTATAAGACAAGATTCATCACATGGCCTTAAACTTAGGAAATATCCTCAATGTCTTATTAAATCTAGTGTTGAAATCATGCACTGATTCATTAGGATTATTTTTAATATTTTCAAATTCTGACAAAAGAAACCTAGGGTCCATTTTATCACCATCTACTAATCTAAATGCATTATTCATTTCTGTCCAAGAATCAATGGAATTATCTGGAAAATATTTATACCAGTCCCTTGCATCTTCTTCCAAAGTATGGATAAACAATTTGATATATACATCTTCAAATTCAATCTCAAAGTCTTCCATCATGTTGATAAAAAGCTTTAAGTGTTGATCACTAGTTATAACATTATTTCCTTGGAACTTTGGTAGTCTATTTCTTACATCTTGGGGAACTGCATTTGGATAACCAGCCATCCCTCTAAAATTTATAGGACCAAAGGTATTTACAACAAAAATGGAGGTTTGGGTGGGGGATGGGCCATGTTGTTTTGAGGAGGTGACCTTGGAGGAGAATCAAACTGATAAGGGACAAGGGGTCTTTGAAACACAGGAGTATAACTTTCAAAATGGATATCCCCTAAAGGCTTTGTTTCTTGGAAAACCCTATCAACTTTGGAAAACATAGGGGAGTAGAATGAGAAGAAAACTTTTCAAATTCAAATGAAGGCCCCTCTCTAGATGGAGAATTCAATTCCACAAAAAGACTACCTGATTCAGAAGCACTTGAATGGAAATCTTCAATGATAGGCTGATCACTTTCATCAATGGAGATCTCTTTTCTTGACTGTTGATCTCCAACAACTCTCAGGCTCTTCTTCCTTCTGACTTTGTTTTTCCTAGCTCTGGAAATAATGTCCTAGTAGGATCCTTAGTGAAGAAAGATCTTCTTCCTTCCATTTTGCAAAGATTAGTAACAAATCTCACTTGATAGAGGTTAAGACACTGGTATTTATAAAAAAATCAGATCAACATGGAGTCGCCACTAAGGATTTCCACCTTAGTTGTGCAAATGCACTAAAAATATGATCTATCAAATGTTTGTCAACACTAGAAACTGGAAATGGAAATGATCGACCTTCCTTTACCCAGATTTATCAATGAAACTTAGTGCAATAACTATAGAACTGGAAATATTACACACAACACTTGTAACTTTGAACACTTCTTATAGGCTGAACACAAGGATGATGTTGAAACAATGTACTAGCACTTAGAGCATATAAGAAATGTTTACTAGGGTCTGAATATGAACTGCAATCACAATGTCCCGTAAAAAAATGGTGCAAAATGGTGTTGGTACCCAAATTGATTCTCCCTCAGAAGTTGAGCAACATCACAAATTTGACAGGAAGCTTAGAGACAAGTAGATCATGTTGTGTGTCATTTTGTAGCTGGGGAAGAAATGCAGCTTGCTCTTTGTCACTCAGATGTGGAGAAATGGATAGCACCCTCAAGAGGATTTGATCTATCCTCACTACTTTATGGTTGTGCCTTTCAACCAGGGTGAGAGGACCCTTTTGTAGCCTTGTTGTTTGTGGAGGAGATGGAGATGTCCTTCTTTGTAAAGTTATTAAGAAGACCTTGAAGAAAACATGATCAATACAACAAAAATCTAACTCTCACGAGTTGTCACCCTAGATAATGGAGATATTTTCTAAGCAAGGTTTAGGCTACTAAAGACAATGAAAACTTGATTGCTTCTACATGTTTTGGTAATAGAAATTATGCATTTGTACACACACAGGACAAACAGGGGTAGTATGGGTAGGATTGGTTGTTTTTAAATGAATTTTGGTGGGAGGTGAGGCAGAATGAACTTGATTTGCTAGATCTTTGAGAGATTTTACAAAAATGGAAGGCTTGATCAACAGAATGCTTTAGAACAGCTAAAATGTTCCTTTAACTAGAAGGTGTGCTTCAATGGAGGCCCAGATCAACACGTTTTCACACAAACTTTAAGAATCCAAAATGAAGGCTCAAATTGAAAAACTTAATTGAACATTATCAACCTTTGTTTTATCATGCCTAAGATACCCTCAAAGGCTAACAAACAATCTTATCATCATGCTAGGAGTAAAGTGATTTTAAATTTGTTTATTTCACTATCAAATGAAATCTCTTCTGATAAATGAAATTACAAATGCCACCAAACTATCACAAGGATAAGATCTTGTGTGATTCACAAAGATTTCAATGTAAGATTGCAATGGGAACAAGAAAAACTATTTGTAGACATTTAAAAATGAAGAAGACACAATTTTTCTCAAAATCAACACAGATTAACTCAAATTTGATTAAATTCATCAGCAAGGGAAAGTTTCTAGAACAATCTCAGAGCTTGTCAATGGTTGTACACTTGCAACCACCTTGACATGATCAAATTTAACACAAAAGAAATAAATAGGTTCCTCAGATGGTTTCTCAGAAAGATGGGCTCTGTCAAACTTTTCTCTTAGGAATTAACTCCCGACCTCTAACACTCCAACCATTTGCATGAAAAATTCATGCAATTTATAACATTTAATCTACAACAGATTTTTCCCCCAAAAAAAAAAACATTCAAAGCACCATTGCTTGTTATGATTTTGATCGTGATTCCTAGAATCATTTTGCAAAAAAGGTTGTCAGGTGCTCAGAGGGAAAATCTCTTCAAATATTTCAGCATTCAATTCTTTCATCTGGTAAATCACTCTTCATTTCACGCACCAACTACTTCCTCCTCTAATCTATCAAATCTGGTTTTTTGCATGCCAAGGAAGGAAAGATTGGAAAATCAGATCGAATCGATAGTCAGATCACACCTTAATGGTAAAAGACATTTTCAGATCTTCCCCACCAAATCAAGATATCAAATTAATTCTCCTCTTCATTTGGCATGTAGGAGACATCAAGAAATGATAAAAAACCATAAAAATTCACATCCCCAGGAGCTTTGGAGAAAAATGGTGGAAAATCTAGATACAAATGCACAGTTGCCATCGATTTCCCTTTTGAATTTGGACCATCCACGTGGGAGATCCGAGTTAAAATGGGCTTGGGGGTTCCTTTTTACTTTTTACACCTTTTGGGAAAAAATGCAAAATTTCTCATTTTTCTCTCCCCCGCCTTTGAAAAATGGGCTTGACACGTGTCCCAATGTGGGTCCAGTGGAACCTGGCTGACTTGATTATGCTATTTTACCTCTTTTTTTGGAAAAAAAGGAAAATTTTCAAATTTTCCCCCCACCCCCCCTTACCTTTACCTTTAGCTTTGATGTGGGTCCCAATGGAACCATGCTTCCTTTTTACACTTTAACCCCTTTTTTCATAAAAGGAAAATTTTCCAAATTTCCCCAAAAGTCCGCACCTCCACCATTGACTTTTCAAAGAAAATTTTGACTATTCTCTATTTGGGCTTTGGGTCATTTTGATGACTTTAATATTTTTGAAAATAAGGGCAAAAAAATCCAAGTTGCCTCGATGGCCCGCCTCCCCACCTTTTGACTTTTCAAATTGCCACGTGTCTCAATGGTGGCACATTTTGAGATGGTCCCCAAAAGTAGAGACCCCAAAAAGTGTGGGCTCAACACGTGTCTAGTCGAAAGAGTCTGTTAAAAGTTGAAGGTTGATGGAAGGCACCATGTGTAAGGTCGAGATAGTCTCCTTGGCCGTTGAAAAGTCCAAGCAAAAAGGTAGAGTGAGCGGAAGCCTCCAAGTGTCCTCTGGCACTTCTTCAAAATAAAACTCGAGGGGCCGGTCCCCAAACATGCATGGTCCCTCCACATGTGTCCTAGGCCCTTT
Organism: Taxus wallichiana var. yunnanensis; assembly: GCA_018340775.1. Lineage (NCBI taxonomy): Eukaryota > Viridiplantae > Streptophyta > Pinopsida > Cupressales > Taxaceae > Taxus > Taxus wallichiana. Next base: position 206,354,885 of record CM031237.1, read on the forward strand.
AGAAATTTTTTAAAAATTTAAGTAAGGGAAGGCCGGCAGAAACCTCCACGTGTCTCCCTATCGCAATTGTTAAGGTGGGACCCTGAGGCAGATCCTCAAATGAGCCACCCACCACATGTGTCCATGGCCCACCAAAACTATCTGCATTGCATGAAAAATTTGTCTAAGTTTGGGAAAAGCAGTGGAATCCTCCACGTGTCCCCCAACGTAACTCCAAGGCCAAACCAAAAGGTGAATTTTCAAACGAGCGTTCATTCCTCCACGTGGACAATTTTTGGGTTGAAGTGATCCATAGAGTTTTTAGAGTGCCCCGTTGAGCCGCATCCAACCAAAAAGGGCCACATTTCCATTGATGTAGAGATGTAAATTTGATGGGAAAAACACACCCGTCAAACCGTAAAATGTAGGGAAACCACCATTTGAGCCTGGAGATGAAATTTTCTTCAAGGACAGAGAATTTGGAAATGTTATAAGGTTCAAACATGATCCTCAAGCTACATCCATTCATGTTTCTTCAGGTATTTGGGACAAAAAAGTGACAGGGACAACAACACATGACTACTGTGGAAAATGGAAGGAAAGAGAAATGGATAACACCGTGAATAGGGTTTGACCTACCCTGACTACTTTAGGTTGTGCCTTCAACTAGGGTGAGAGGACCCATTTTGTAACCCATATTGGTGAAGGATATCAAGAGATCCTTCTTTACACAATCTTCATGAAAAACCTTGAGAAAATATGATCAATACAACACAATCTAACTCTCACGAGTTGTCACACTAGAGAGTGGAGATGTTTCCTAGATAAGGTTTGGGTTACTAAAGACAATAATTGAAACTTGATTATTTCTGCATATTTTGGCAGTGGAATTTGTTAAATCTTTGTGGATACATAGTACAAACAGGGGTAGTTCATGTAGGATTTATCATTTGAGAAATTTTTGGTGGGAAGTTAAGAAAGATAAAGTTGATTATACCAGATATTTGAGAACCTTTACAAATATTGGAACACTCATAGACAAAATGCTTCAAAATAGCCAAAATATTCCTTCAACTAGAAGGTGTGTATCAATGGAGGCCCAGAGATGCATGATTTCATACACTCTTCAATAATTCAACACAAAGGCTCGTGTCAAAGACTCAATTAAACTTTAGAAGACCCCTACTATATCATGCTCATGATACACTCATGAACTGAAAAATAATCTGTATCACTGAAATGTAAGTAAAGTGAATTTAAATTGCTTATTTCATTATGAAATGAAAGCTCTCTTCATAACGTAATTGAAAATTCCACAATACTTGTCATGAGGATGAGATTTTGTGTGGTTTCAAAGTGTTTCTATAGTAATATCTTGTGATAGACACATATATAACTATTTGAAAACATTCTAAAATAAAAGCAAACATAATTATGCTCATGATCAACACAAATTCATTCAAGGTTCATTAGATTCATCAGAAGGGAAATTTTCTTCAACAATCTCAGAGCATGTCAATGGTTTTACACTTGTAACCATCTTGACATGATTAAATATGCAAACACAAGAAAATAAACAAGTTTCTCAGATGGTCTCTCAGAAAAATGATTTTCTCAAACTTTCTTAGAAAAATTAACCCCCTCTATACAAGAGTATTCTCATTGCATTTATACAATTTCACTCACTCACTCATCCTAAATTTTCCCCCAAAATTATAAATCTTTAAGAGAATATTCCTTTTACAACATACCTTTTAATCATCTTTATTCCATTGAAAATATATTACTTTATGTTGCTAGGTGGATAAATCAAGAACTGATCACATTTCTCAGTTCCTTAACTACGATTGGGATGCCATGTCATAACTTTTGATAGTAATTTTGATTATTATTTTATTTTTTCGTGTAAGAAATATCCTTTTTAATAATTCTATGGTGGCTCAACATGGCTTGATCGACAAGAAATCTTTTAACCTTTAAGAATACACCTTTAGGAATAGATACATGCATTTGTGCCTCTCAGAAATAAGTGTCCTTACATGGATTATATCACATATCTACATTGTGAGTCCGAGTCAGCCAAGTGTAAAGAGGAACCAGCAGAAGCATCTATGTGTCTCCTAGGCACAACTATAAATGTGAATTCTAGAGGAAGGACCTAAAATGAGCGCACGCTTTCCACGTGACCTAGGCCTAATAAATTTTCCTCGGCCGTTGAAAAGTCTCAGTATAAAGAAGAGCCAGTGGAAGCCTCCACGTGTCTCTTTGGCACAACTACAAAGGTAAGACACAGAGGTGGATCCTCAAATGAGTGTGGGCCTGAAAAGGTGTACCAACAAGTTGAAAAGGTTTAAGAACTAGTAGAAGGTGCCACATGCCCGGGGTTTAAGAAATTTGCATTAACCACTTGAAAATTCTAAGCATGCGAAGATCCACCGAAGGTATCCACATGTCTCTTCAGAACTCTTTCAAAAATAAAATTTAGGGGTAGGTCCCCAAAAAGCACGGTCCCTCCACGTGGTCAAAACCAAGAGAGTTACATCGGTCATTGAAAAGTCTCATTATAAAGAGGATCTAGTGGAAACATCCACTTGTCTCCTTAGAATAACTCCAAAGGTAAGATCTAGAGGTGGGATCTCAAATGAGTGCAGGCTCTCCACGTGTCCTAGGCCCAAGAAAGTCACCTCGGCCGTTGAAAAGTATCGAAAGTATAAAGAAGAGCCAAGAAAGCCTCCACATGTCTCTTTGGCACAACTCCAAAGGTAAGACCCAAAGGTGGATCCTTAAATGAGTGTGGGCCCTCCACGTGCCCTAAGTCCAATAAAATTGTACCAGCGGTTGAAAAGTTTCAGTATAAAGAGGAGCTAGTGGAAGCCTCCACGTGTTTCTTTAGCACACTTTTGATATGGTGCCCAAAAGTGGAGACCCAAAATAAGCATGGGATCTCCACGTGTCTCAGACTTGGAATATGTGTACACCATTTCAAAATTTTAAGAACCAATGAAAGGTGCCACATTCTTAGGTTCTCGAGAATTTTTATCGGCCGTTGAAAATTATAAGCATGGGAAGAGCTAGCTAAACCCTCCATGTGTCTCTTTGGTGCTCTTTCAAAAGTAAAATTTAGGGGCAGGTCCCCAAAAAAGCACGGGCCCTCCACATGGTCAAAACCTGAGAGATTTGCATCGGCCATTGAAAATTATGAGCATGGGCGGAGCTAGCGGAAGTCTCCACGTGTCTCTTTGGTACAACTCCAAAGGTCAAAACCAAAGGTGGATCCTCAAATGAGCGCAGGTCCTCCATGTGTCCTTTTATGGGTCTTAGGAATTTACCTTATACTTTCATGCCCTTCGCCATAATGCATCAAAATATCAAATAGACCCACCATGCCACATCCAATTAGAAAATACCACGTATCCATAGATGTTGGGATAGGATTTACAAAGGAGACACAATCATGGAAGATGCCCAACAACATAATTTTTCCCCACGGAGAGAAGACTGTAAATAATACCAAGACTCAATGTGATCCACGACCCAAGGAAAGGACTTGACAATGACACCCTGGTAAAGGAAAATAATTATGCATCCACACAAGAAGACAAAAAGTGCATCAAACCAGGTGGGCTGAAAATTTTAAAAGAAAAGGGGTGAGATTACAATTGAGCACCCAGTTGTATCATCTGAGATGAACCTTTCAATGTAAGCAGACCTACCTAGGTAAGTGTAAGTCTTTCTCAGGGTATGGTAGTCATAGTCTACCTTATTTGCATTGTATAGCAACCGACATGCATCTAAAAACCTATGAACTGTGGCCTGGAAGAACCATGTTGTGAAGGTGTATGGTAGTTTGCACCAGGGACTCCATGTCCCATCCTTCATCGCAAAGTGCATGATGAAAAAGTGTTGGTACACTATAAATTGTACCGACTTTCCTACACTAAGGGTAGTTCCTTAGGAATTATCCATTCCTCTTTGAATGTCACATGAATTTAGTTATACCACATCTCTACCCTTTTCTTGAACGGACCACTCATAGATCCTTCACATAAATATTTCTCAAACCTTTCTGTGAGAGACTTCTTCTTTGTAAGATACTCCCAAATCTTATTCTTTGGCCCATCGGGCACTCCAATTTCCACAAATACAAGAGATAATAAAATAGTGCCAAATCTTATCTTCTCACCTTTGTGCACCTCCTCAATTATTGTATCAGCTATGTATCCTTCCAGATTGTATATCTCTCCCTGTGACATCTTCTTAGCAATGTGGAGCCACATGGTGTTCACTTGTGACCATCTCTCCTGGTCATTCAATTTTATAAGTAGGTGCATGGCCACTTGCACAACATGATACTTCCTTAGTTTGTATATGTCCATACCACGTGGACCCTTTGAATAACCCAGCTCTTTGCTGGTGGCCAAAATAACTACCTTTTTAGTTAAATCACTGCTAATTTTTATACCTGTACCCTTTAATCTTGTCATGCTAGTAATTAAGGGCATTATGATCCTCATCCGCCACCCACAAAATAAAATAAGTCCTCATGGACTCTGCTCATGAGCCATTGGTAGAGTTTTTCAGTTTTCCAAAATAAGGGAGTTCATACAACTTCAGGACCCTACCTTCTTCAACAAATTCTCTCCAACATCATCATAGATGGGCATATCATCAACGGTTCGTTTATTTATCTTCATATTCAGCAGCACGTCCAACTCCTTGTTATCAGTTGTTCGATGATTATAGTCACTCACTTTTCTCCGACAGATATGAGAATCCCAATCCCATCCCATGATTACTTCTTCTAGATACTACATCTCAGAAAATTTTCTTTTGGGGATATCCTCTATCTTGACTTTGGTCTCTACCTTCTTCTTCCCCTTTTTCCCTGCTCCAAGTTCTCTCCTTGGTGCCATAGTAAGAAAAGGGTATGCCTTTTTACTTATGTCAAGCTATGTGATCCAAACTCATCTGCCTCTAGCTTCTTCTCAAACCATGGTGCTCTATTTCTCCTTTCCACATGCCTTTCCTTCACTCGAACCCTTTTCCAATGGGAACGTAAGATAATCTCATGCATACTTCTATTATATTTGTCTAGTTTCTCATCTCTCTGTACTTCAATGCATCTTGCTTAGCTCGTTTGCAAATAACTCACTCAAATAATCATATAATTATAAAGGTAAAATTGAACTCACATCCCATAATTATATAGATTTCAAAAAAATATTGCATTTATTTCTCCACCACCGACCACCAAACCTCATGTTAACTCATCATTTACCAGCTTTTATGAGTGATACATCTCTCTTCCATAGTCATAACCTTCTAGTGTGCCTTTCTACCTCTTGGCTATAGACCACCTTTCATGTGCTATCATGAACCATAGTATGTTTCCTCTATACCTTCATCTAAGTAGTTTCCATAGTCGTAGCTTACCTTAAGCTACACTATCCATTCATTTTTTTTACACATACGGTATTTATTAGGAGCAATTTTCTTTCTAGCAGCACCTTTCCATACCATCCGTACTTTCCAAAAAAAACATTTGCACAAATATTTCCTTATGCATATCTATCTTTTCATGAAAACCACCCCACACTAAGGTTCGTGTAGTCCCTCGCATATGAAAACACTTTAGATTGTAATCACTTCCAAGGTGCGCAAGGACACTTATTACATAAAACAAATAACTAAATTAAAGAAGCATAGAAAATGAAGAAGGAAACACATCTAAAGTAAATACATAAAGTTAAATGTAATCTAGATGGAAATATTTCCTTATTACAAACACCAAGAAGTATTATTTATAGTAGGGCTTTATCCTACTCTTATTGAAGTAACTGGAAAACAATGTTCCATTAAGTGCCTCTAGCTGGAAAACACTTGAGTCAAGTATATGAGTGATAACATATGGTCCCAACCTTAAGCTTACCTAGGTGGCACAAAAACTTTCAATCATAAAGAAGTACCATTTGCCAAACCTCAAGTTTATTTTCCCCGATGTGCATGTCATGCCATGCCTTACGCCTAGATTTTTATTTCTTTTAACTCTATCGTGTTATGGCACACCTCTCATCTAGCTGTATCAACTTGTCAATTCTTTCTTCCAATGATTTATCATCATTCAAACCTCTAGCAAACACAATAAACTAAAAAGGTAACATGAATTCTATGGGAATAACTACTTTTTACTCCAAACACCAAGTGAAATGGTGTTGCCTTATTCAAACATTTTTAGGTTGTTCTATATGCCCAAAGCATAACAAAAAATTTATCATCTCATTCTTTCCTTCCAACATCACAAATTTTTGTCAAATTCTTGTTCAATATATTGTTGAAATCCTCGTAGTCCCATTTTATTGAGGGTGATAAGGTTTTGTCTTATGGTGTGTAACCATAAACTCATCCAATAATATCCTAATGGTCTCATTAAGAAAATGGGTGCCTCTATCACTTACCAAAATTAAAGGACATCCATACTTGGTAAGAATATTTTCCCAAAAGAACTCGTCTACTATAACCACTTTGTAAAATCCTTTGTAGGTGAAAATCCACCCACCTTATAAGATAGTTTTTACAAGTGATGATGTAGTGTGATCCACTTTTGAGGGTGGCTAGCAAAATAGGGCCCAAAAAAATTGCCCAATTCTCAAAAGGTTTTACAATAGTGATAGGCCTCACGGGCATTTCATTTCTCTACCCATGTTTTCTAAGGTGATGACAAAGTGATCACATGCCTTATAATATTATTTAATATCCTTGTACAAGGTTTCCCACTATAAACCAGTTATTAGAATCTTATGCATGGTGGCGTTCCATGAGTAGTGTCTACTCACTGTAATACCGCCATGATCCTCCTCCATAATTTTCGTAAACTCATTCTCTAATACACATCGGAACAATACTTCATCTTAGCCTAGTTTTTATAAGTCACCATTGATCAACATGAAAGGTGTGGTGTGAATTACAAGTTGTTTCTTTTCTAAGGCCTTCATTCACATGTGTGCAAAAAGAAAACAATATCTTCTAGGTTTGAGGTCATGTGGTTTAGCATGTATAACTATGTATCTTGCATTGTATCTTCAATACTCTGTGTGTCCTTTCTTGATCGAATCCTTGATAAATGATCTGCGGGTTAGAATTTTTTTACCTAGCTTTACCATAAGTGTAAAGTCAAACTCTTGGAATAATAGAACCCATTGGCATATGTGCCCCTATAAAATGGGCTTATTCACTAAGTATTTCAATTTCATGTGATATATTTAGAAAAAAATGTCTTGCTAACAAGTACTATCTAAAATTATGTAGCATGTAGATCATTGACAAAGCCTCACACTGTAGTTATATAATTCTATTTTGCAGAGTTAACTTCTTCTAGCAAAGAAAATAGGATGATCTACAATACCTTCTCTAGGAAGACCTATAACTATGCCAATGGTCATGCCGGAGACATCCATGGGTACATGAAAAGGTATATTCCATGAAGGAAAATGTAGTATAGGTGTTGTAGTAAGCCTTTCCTTCAACTCTTCAAATGTGCACTCTTCATGCAGTTCTCCCTAATAAAACTTTCCTTGACCTTTTAATAACTTCTCCAGGGGAATGAAAATCTTAGCATAACCTTTGATAAATTTTCTCGTAGTACCCTGTGTGGCCTAAGAATCTATGCAACTCTCTTTGACTAGTAGGATTCTCCAAACCTAAAATTATTGCAACCTTATCTCGGATCTACTAAAAACCCTCCTTACGGATGGTATGCCCTAGCAGAGTTTTAAAAGGTGTAGTAAATACACACTTCTTGATATTTAGAGAGATGCTTAATTATCAACACCTATCAAACATTAAACTCAAGTTGTCATAATGATCCTTGACAAGCCCATACATGGTCCAATTATCTAAGTAAACTGTAAGAATTTGTGAATAAATTTCGGAATGATTGAACAACACGTGCAAAAATACTGCACAAGCACATTCTTTAAACCAAAGGGCATCACTTTGTGTATGCAAAAATTTCCCATTCAAAGTGGTGAAATTTGTCTTCTCTTTATCTTCTTTAGAAATTTTTACTTGATGATACATAGAAAATTCATCTCGTAAAAGAGAAAATTTTGCACCTAGAAATTCCTTCCAATATTTCTTCAGTAAATGGTGTACGGAAAGGATCAATCACACATGTGGCATTCAACACCCTGTAGTCCACACAAATCCTAATTATTCCATTTTTCTTTATACTAATTACCATAGGGCTAACTCACTCTGATTCCTCTATGGGCTCAATGATGCCATATTTTAACATCTTGTCAATTTATTATTTAACTTTTATGCATAAGTTAGGGTTCATCCTATAAGGTCTCTTCCTAACCGGGCGCCCACCTTCCTTTAACTTAATTTTCATCTCACCCTAATATTCATGCACTCCTTTCAACTCATGATAGCCTCTAGGAAATAAGTCCTGGAAATCATGTAGTAACTCAATTATCTTAGCCACTTTAGAGTCGGACCATTAAGTAATTTCCAATGATGGCCTCCTTTAGTTTAGCATTCGTCCCAATGTTTACTTTTTTTTCTTCAGATGTTCATGGTAGGTGTGCTTCTTCTCATTCACACTATCTAAGACCTCACATGTATCCTCTAAATGATCTATGTGTAAATTTTCTACTTCTTCATCATTCATCATGTAAACCATCTTCCCTTTCTCCTTCTCTAAGAAAGTGCGCTCAAGCAGTTTTGCATTTGTCTCTTCTACTTCTTCAAAACACATTTCTAGGCCTGAATCACCAAGTAACTCCTAAATGAGTTCTTCAGATTTTGTACTATCTCCCATAGTCAAGTGCTTTATAACCTATAATGCCTCATTCACTAGAGGTTTAGTGGAGAAGTAGTCAAAATTCTGGATCATAGCTATAGTCAAGTGTTACCGATTTCCAGTCTCTCTATTTAGCTCTGCATAAACATACCATACACGTGTGTAACCTCGCAAGGTGAAATAAATCTTGTGCACCCACAAAGAAGGTGGTAAATCCTCCTTCTCCTTTGTCCAAAGTCTCTCACATTGCTGAATGTGGTGCTAAACAAGATTATTACCATGATATTCATATATTTGAGTAGGTGCATTACTTTTGAGAAACCTTGCTGATAGGGAAATTCTCACCTCTCTCCATTCTATGAGATTATCCCTATGAACCATCCACTAGCGTGTTGTTATCCCACGTAGGGTATAAACTAACATGTTCCTTTTTCCACTGATCCTTCCACTGTACTTCCATGGCTCATAGGAATACCTCAGGGTTTCCTTTGCCAATGTACTAAGGTACAAGGTTATTACCTAACCGCCTAACACAATGCGGCCTACTTATACATGCAATTATGCTTCTTATCTCCCACCCAACCATCTCATATGTTCCATATGTGCAATTATCATAGGAAATACACATAGTATCACTGATGGAGTGTGCATCATCCCATTGGAGAACTCCTTCCTTAGATGGCTCAAGTACTTCTAGATCTTGAATGGTGCGCACATACATTTTGTTCAGATATTCTTCACTTAAAGGCTCAACATAAGGTGCAGATTTTCCATCTGTCAAAGGGATAATAAATCATTCCTCCTTGTTCTCAAAAATGATATATCCCTTATTGAAATGTAGATCATCATTATTTTCATAGCACCAAGGGTGCCCCAATAGAGCTAGGAATCTGTCCTCTTCGCAAGTGCTAAGACCTCAAAGTCCCCAATGAACTTCCCCTAGATAGTAATGGATGTATCATTTAGGACTCCAATTGGTGTGACCTTAGTCTGATTTTACATAAACAATACATTTGAAGGTGGCTATAATAGAGGTCTTCCCATCTGAACCCATGCATCTAAAGTAACCACATTCACTTATGCGCATGTGTCAATCAAAATATTGCTCAAAAGCCATATGTCTACAACAACATTCAGAGTGATCTCCTTGTCATAATCCAAAATATGAGAAGGGAGATTAACATGTAAAATCTACCATCCATTCTCAATACCAGCACATGGAGTGTTTACCTTTAACCAACTCCCTAGTAATGAAATAATGTTCTCCTGGTGCAACATCTTCCATACTTCTTTCAGATCATCAAAATCCGATCGAGAGTCTCGGTTGTCATCTTCTATTCGAACTTCTCTAACTATTCCTTTTGAATGTTATATTTCACTCTACATATTTTTTAGTACCTCCATGGTTTCCGATAAAACTCCTGATGTGTAGGGTTTGGATACTTTACATGTAAAACCTCTTCTTTAGTAATGGTAGGCTTATGCTACAATGATTTTCTACAGTGCGCACAACCTCAACGCATGTAGTAATATTCATAGGTACCATATCAAGATCTGGTGATAAATTTAGCATCCATTAGTTTTTTATGGTACATTGTATTCTAACCATCCTTGCACCCTTGTTCTCCTACTTGTGCTTGCTTCGTCAGATGTTTATATAAATATGGAAAAATTTTATAGTTATGTTTCTTTCTACAAAAAGAAGAAGTAATGTTTGAGGGCACTCGTGTCTCGTAATGGTTAGAGGATCTGCATGTATAACATTTCCCATGAGGAAATTCACCTCATCCACCACTACAACCTTAGCCCCCCGAATCCACCATGATATCCTTAACTTTTACCAAGACCTCCGTCAAAGTTCCCTTCTTTATGATCATAGCACCCTTGAGTGTGATCATGATCATGTTTCTCACTTTTATTCTTAGAGTTATTCACAACTCCTGTCTTTCATACACCAATATCAATGACATCATGGATCTAATCAATCAACTTGAAATCTTGAGATTGTGAGTTATGGACCATAAAATCTTACTATATTGTCAACACTAAAATTTTCCTCCATAATTTCTATTTCATTAATGTATGTATTAGGAATAGGATGTTGTTAAGTATAATTAGTAGTAGCATCCAATAGAAGATAACAACACTACCGGTACGACACCACCAATAATGTATAGTACGGTAATAGTCAAAGTATAATAGGAATGTTGTGGTAAAAAGTAAATATTTGTCGTAAGTGGTTCGGTAATGTTAAAATGTCAAAGTTAGGGTAAGTAGAGAAGTAGGGTCTACATGATTAGGAATTAGAAATATTATATTAGTAATAAGGACAAGGAGTGATGTCATAAATATTTTATGTATTTTATTTGTAAAAAGTCTAAAAAGGTGGAACCCATGTGAAATGATAAGGTTTATCTTATCTTAAAAGATAAGCTTACATGTAAAGATAAGAGTTAAGGTATGGAATATGATTTGTCAGAGTAGATTTCTTATCCTATCTTAGAGATAAGGTGGATAAGCCTGAAAGTTCTATAAATAGAGAGGCCACCCCCTCATTTAGCATAGAAGGAAGTGGTGAGAAATATTGTATGAGTGAGTGTGTGAAGGAAGCCATCATTTAGAAAGTGTGCCATTAAGAGGTGTAATTGTGAAGTTTCTCACATAGTTATTGTTGGAAGGCAAGTGAAGTTAGTAATGCTTGAAGTACCTCATGGGTGAGATTGTAACAATTTCATGTTGATATTATAATTTACACTTATATTTCAGATTTTTCATCATTCCTTCGTATCATAGTCTATGGTATTTTTGTGTTATGTTTGTTGTTGTGTTTCCAGATTACATCCACCAAACTAAAAGTACATTAGTAAATAATCATAGTACGAGGAGTTCCTGGTGGAGAATTATCATAGTGTCGGATTGGTGATGATAGTACCAAGACATGTTCTTCCTTATCATGCATTAAAACAATAGGAAGTGGCTCACATCATGATCTAAATAAAATATTTCACAATCCATAAACAAGGAGTGAACCGATCTACGAGGAAAAATATCATTAGTATGTTATTCTACTTCATAATTTGTGCACCAAATTCCAGACATGTCTCATGTGTTATATTAGCTTATAGTTTCTTTAACTATTTTCCCATTTCTGCAATATGAGATTTCAATAATGGGCTTACTCCAATGTCTATACTCCCAACTACCTCGGGTGGTGCAAAGTTTCTTCAAGAAATTTACAGATCTCTATATGTCTTATGTGGGAGCACCCTCCTAAAATGCATGATAAGACCTCCGATGAACCACTTTGCATCTTTGACTTCCATGGATATCATAAGATAGTTTAGACACAAGTGTTTTCAAATGAGAATCCTATTCTTGAACACTCTCGGTAGTGTCATGTTTAATATCCTTGAGTGCACTTATAATTTTTTTATCAAATTCACGAATATTAAATTCTTTGAGAAACTCATTTAGTAATGTCATATAATACACACAAGTATGATTAGGGTCAAACTTCTTGTGCACTGTGTAGACACATCCCCGTAATGTATTTACAAACCGACTTACCTTGTGCTCGAATTTTTATTCCTTTCGCATGCCATAGTATCTCACATAAATGGACATGCTCAAAAATATATTCTATTCCCTATATTACGGGAGATGAAGTGCCATCTCCATGTAAATATTCTAGGGCTAGTGAGTACCATTACCACCAGATCTAGAACATATTATGTTACCTCTTCCTCTAGATCCACCAGATTTGCTAGATCCTTAGCCACATGTGCCTCATGGTCCTCCACTTGTAATAAGAATTGAATGAAAGGATGCACTTCCTTGTGTCCCAATAGTGGCGCTAAATCAAACTCCCATAGTCTATGAAATTTCACTACTCCAAGATGTGAATCCAAAGTTTTATGTGCCGGTGTTCACCGATGACGTGCCTAAAAAGGTACCTCTAACTAGACCTCCAAATAACAAGGAAGATGTTTTACACACCATAAAGGTACTTTCTATTTGATTTACTCTTGAACCTATTGATAATTAAACTTTACCTCTTGTTACTCTATTTCCCAAATTAGCTTGTTGTCTACTAGTTGTTTTAGAAACTGGAAAAAAAAGCGCAAGAGATAGGTCACCAGGTAGATTCAGATGCATGCCCATGGCCCATGTTTTCTCTACTGGTGTAATCTCATAAGAGGTCGATGAGGGTTCCTTTTCATGCTTTCCCAAATGGGGGAGTTCAAGATGATCTGGCTCCACATCCTCTGCGTGAGCTCTAAATCCTTCACGAGACATCTCTCTCCACAATGCCATCCATTTTGCAACCTCGTGCTACTTCTCTAAATCCCTCTTGTGCACCTCATTAAACTTAAGACACATTTATTCTCGTTTCCTTTTCTACTGCTAGGTCCATCATATTTCACCAACCCTTCTCTTACCCCCATGCATGGTGGGGTTTAACTAGCCATTGACTTCTCTTCCAAATTCAAGGTTACCATCAAGATATTGATCGCTAGTGGAATTATGTGCAGATATGATCTCCTAGGATAACGTAAAAATTGAAACTCAGCTACCTCTAGACAAGATTATTGGAAATTGAGTACTCCAAAATAAAGATATTCATAACACCATGGAACCAAGTATCCACAACGCGCTTCCAAATCGAGCAACATCATAGAGGGTAAACAATTCTTCTTGCATCCAAGAAAGTGTCTAAAACCTCCAATTCCTTTTAAACACATAAGAAACCAACCACTCATATAGCTATATTGGAAAGATAGCAATAAATATATCATATAATAATTCATATAGATTTTTCTCATTACCCACGCACGTGCATCAAACTCGGATATAATGTTGAATCTCGGCGTATTCTTCTTATATATCTATTATCCACTCCTTAACGCTTGCTAAGGTAAATAGGTACATCTTAATCATGTAACATCCTAAAAATAGATGAGAAAGAGGTCCGTAAATGAAATTGTAATGATGTAGCCTATAATTCATCAAATTACCCAGCACGCATTGGCACATAACTCAGCCTAAGTGAGTGCTCACTCAAAATGTACAAAGGTGTCAGGTCCCCTTTAGAGTTTTTTGTTCATATTTTTAGCATGATGATGCATATGTATATTCATATTCATAACCAATATTAAACAATCCACAATGCATAAACTAGATCTAGATCTTAGAATATATGAAAGATTAACTAAACAATGACTATAACAATGTTTACCATGCAAGAACCATATTTAGTCATGTGCAAAGCACCATCATCCAACCAATATGATACATTGCATTAAATAATGCAAAACACAGAAGATTCATACACTATAAAAGTATATTTATGAATTATGCCCGTGACAAAACCAACAACATAACTCTACAATGATTGACATTTTTAAACTATACAAATCAATACATATATATAGGGGTGTGGTCTTACCCTTCATCACATATGAAATTTATCAAAATAGGCCACATGCTAATAATAGCCACGCACCTTTACAAAATGATGCAAAACCATGCAAATTCTCTACCAATAGACTTCCTATAGTTAACTCGAGTAGAAATCCTATTACTAGCCTAAATTATGCATGGAGCTGGGTTGATGCTTATTTGCAAAATACAATTACATGGACCGCATGTATTCATGTATTTATGTGCCCAACAAGCTAATTTATAAAATAGTCTAGACCCATAAAATGGTTAAGTTCGAATTCAAACTATTTTGGAATGCACTTGTTTTGTTATTCTTTCATGCTTTCAAATGTGCCTTGCTCATGCGCGTGCATCCTTTAGGTGTCTTTAATTTAGAGAAATATTCCATTTTCTCAACATTCTATAAATTGGAGTGACCTTTCATTTGAAAGGGGGGATTGGATCAGGTAGGAAAACTCTATCAAAATAGTTTTGGAACATGAATGTATTATAGGCCTTCATTTTGGAATTCTTGCATGATGATCCAGGCCTTTCTCTTGCTTTGTAAATGGAATGTGTGAACTCATGAAGCAATAAATTGAAGTTTGTGGATATCTTCCTTCCCTTGCTTGGATTTGTTGCATTCTATTACCTCTCTATTTCAGCTACAAGTGTTTTGTGTCTATTTTTATGCTTTTTTAGGTTCTATTATTAATGTGCTTCTATGAAAATGGTTGTGTGAATGTTGTTGTTGAATTGTAGTGATTATTTTCACCCTCTTTGATTTAAATTTTCTTCTAATTTCACACATTGGAGAGATTTTCCACACCCTTCTCTTATTTCATCATCTCTTTTAGTGTATATTTATTTCAATTTTACGTTATTTCTCTCTCCCTAGTCCCTTGGAAGTCATAGATTCGAGGTAATCAATAGATTTCTTTCATTAGAATAGTTGTTGCATTAGTTTAGAAAGAGGAACCAACCTTCTCTGGAGGTCCATATCAAGTAGGAAGTCCCACAACTTAAAATATGGTACCCATGTCACCCCGCCACACTACTTTTCTTAACACACTCACATGCTAAGAAATTAGAGTGTGTTGTAATTTAGTGCTAATAATTCCTACTCCTAGTAGTCACTTAAAGTGTAAAAACAAGTGGGAGCAAGTCAATGTGTAATATTCTCCAAGAATTTGTGAAAAGTGTTAAGTAAGGGGCTATAAAAGTATGCATGACATAACTATAGGAATGTTATTAAAGGAAGAATAGATTTCTCAGAATTTTGGATCAGATATGAAGGTAGAAGGGTTATAGACCTCTAAACTAGTTTGAAGAAGCTAAGATAGGATTTTTCTAAAAATTTGTAATTACATATGAAAGTATGTTTTCATGATGAAGTATGCACAATGAAAGGAGGAGTTAGTTGGCTCCAGGAGATGTAAGAATCTTTGGAAACTTATTCAAAATAGGTCCATGGATCATCAACAACATTTGAAGTAAATAAAGTGAGCACAAACCAAGGGGCATTTGTAAGTAATTTTGTGTGCATTATAGTTATTTTTTCATGTCAATATATTCTAGTATCATTTTTCATAAATGTCAAAGAGGGAGAGTGAGCTCATAAATCAAAATATTTATGTCTAAAGGTGTTTGCATGTTTAGTTTCCATCAATGTTTCTTAAGATGGTTCATCATCAATGACAAAGGGGAGATTATTAGACATTATGTCACTTACATTTTCATTGACTTCAAGTAACATTTATGTAAAAGTATTTCCTTATTTGTATAGGTGAGTGCATGATGTGAAAAAGGTCAAATAAGTGAAGTTTAATTTTAGTTCCTTCTTTTGGTGTCATGACATGGTGTCTTTGCGAAGTAGCATGTTATTGATACATGGTTAAAGAAAGAAAGGTGGTGTGTGGTCTTATGAGTGTACACAAAAGGTTGATATGAATTCTAAAATGATTAGAGAGATGTTTTAGAGGTTGTTAATGAGTCTATAAGATGGTGAATATGCCATTTTACTTGAACCATGTTGTGGTATAAGCCTAACTAGGCCTATTCCTAGACCTAGAACAAGCCAGATGGTATGGTAGCATGAAGTATGAGGTTGAGAAAATTATTAAACACATGTGAGGTGTGTTTTGAGATTACATAGCATGTTTACAAGGTGTAGAAGGAAATATTTAATGTTCATAGTGCAAACTCAAGGTCATAAGAAACAAGTTCTATAAGACATGAAAAGTGAAGTAATGGAAAATCAAGGTACATGGTGAGTTTTAGATGTGAGCAGGAATAAATGAGAATCATAGATCATGAAGTAGGTTATCCTAGAGGCATATGCCAAGTTTCAGGTCATGAGGATGATGAAAAAGCATGAAAACCTATTTTAAGTTCTATCAAGCTCTCAAAACTTTATTTTCCAGCTTGATAGTCAAGTTTGAATGGTCACCCACACATGTGTACTTTACATGGGGTCCTGAGTTTTATTGGATTCTAGGGAATGAAACTAAGAATTATTTTCAAGTAGCATGAGGTAAAATGGATATTATACTTTTATGAACCATTTTAAAGAAAATAAGTAGGTATAAACCTAAACCCTAATCTTGTAGTGATGGAGAAAATATGAAGAGTTTGGGAATGTAATGACTTGGGAAGGATAGTGTGATGGTTTAGGGATGTAGATGACTCTTCATATCTCATGGTAGTGGAATTTATAGGTTCCATGTGTATTTATAAGCTACAAGTAAAATCCTTGTTTTGTGAACATTTGTAGGTCAAAACATGTGTTGTAGGTTTCATGGTGAAAGAACAATTTTGGGAACAAGATTTAAATGTGATATAATTTTCCATGAAGATATTTAGATAGGTTCTATCCAAGAATTTGGTGAAATCCTTCTTCAAATTTGACCCGCCACGAATGGCCTAAAGATGCTACAACTGACCAGTCATAGAGGTCTAAGAGGAATTTGGTAGAAATACATAGTGTTACAATGTTTTATGAGCATGGTAATCTTTTTGAGGTATGCTTTGATGTTTTTATCTCCTTGTTTGATCATAAGTGGTGTATTCATGGTTAAACTGAATGGCCTAATAAAAAATATTAGGATTTCAAAGAAGTTATAAGAAACAATTATATAAGTGAAATTTATTCCATGTAACATATATTTGAGGAGGTTTCTAGGTATCTAGTGATGTTTTCCATGTGATGGTAGAGTGTGGAAGTGGAAGTGGATTTTTAAGTGTTAGAGTTTAATTACTCAAGACTAGTTCTTAAGACATAATATAATAGGTTTGAGCGGTTTAGAATATGGAGGTGGTTTGGGGTCTTGTGCCCTAATTTTTGGATTCTATGAGTTTCATAAGGTTTCGATGAATATATATTTATTTTTATATGCCAAATGTTACTTGGTGAAAGTTTTGAGGTGTAAATTTGTTCACTTTTGAGGACCGGTATTTAGGTTCTTAAGACCTAATGGAAGTTGTTTTCCAAATGGGGTGGTATATGTTGAAAATTAAGGATGGAGGGATGTTTAATCTTGTAGTTGATGTTGAGATGTGTTTTCATGAAAATATGCAGCAGGAAAATTGACAATTTTCAAGCATGACAATGATACCCTGTGCCATTTGTTTCAAGTTTTACTCTTTCAAGGCACCCGGGGTGTACATAGTCATTCTAGTGACCTCCCAGTTGATGTTAACTCAATCTATGTAATGGTACCCAATTGGATGTCCATATAATTCCCCTAGGTGATTTAGGAAATAAAATTTAGTCCCCCTAGGTGATTTTAGGAATTTGTGAAGAATACCAAGTTTTGGGTAGTTTTGGGAAGGGCTACAATTGGCTTTCCCGAGATTAGTACATCCCTAGAGATGAAAAAGGATAAAAAATAACCATGGAGGAGTATTAAATTTATAAACAATGTTGTGGAGTTTATTTTGGAAGATTTAGGGAATTTTCAGAGGTTTTGGAGCCGATTCAACAAAAGCAGGTTTTTGGGCTTGAATGAGCATGCATCATGAAAAGGACCTGAACTTAAAAAATATTTTCGAGTTCCATAGTGATTTTGAATCCAAATAATTTACCTATGGAAATTATTTTAAAGGCTTTACATGATGGAGAAAATGGGACTCCTCAAAACCGCATATTGTTTTCTAGGAAGCTCATTCTTCTAGTGTGAAGCTGGAGGTTCCGAGGAAAGAGGAGCCATTTGGAGGTGTTGAATTCATAATTTACCATTAGGAAAATCACTAATATTCATAAAATTCCTTTTCTAGTAACAATCATATAAATAAGTTCCAAAAACTCATCCAAAATCTCAAGATATGGCCTTCACAAGTCGGCTCTCAAGGTACACTCTTTGACACTTAGTCAAATTTTTGATGGGACACGTGGCATCCTGTGGTTAAGGATAACTTTCATGTCCCTTATTTCCATTTGTCAATGGGAAAAATGGGAAAAAATATTACGCCCAACCATTTTTAGCCACCAAAACACCAATGTGACCTCATGGATTGCCAGTTTAGCCCCGAGAGCTAGTTAGAGCCTTTCCTCTCATTACACTAATGATCGCCAAGTTTCACAATGAGGTGCGAAGAGGAAATTCATATCCCATTAATTCCTTTGGAAAAATGGATGAAAGGGACATAAAAATTTCCCTCCCTCTCATTTCCACATGGTTTCTCATATGACTAAGTCTCAGCCCTTGTGAGGAGAAGGTAGTCAAAATAGATACTTGATCTTTGTCGAAGGATTGTGGGATCTCCGCAAGGAGTTAGGAGGGAAAAAAATTTTCTTAGGAAATCTGAGAAGATAATATAAGACATGGAGAAATAATATTTTTCACAACACCTTGGCACAATAGGTTTGTAATAAGTTTTTTTCATAGGCCTAGGTAGTGCACATAATCAGAAAAAAACTCGACCTTTGGGAACCAATTTCAAGAGCTTTGGAAAGATTTAGTAGCTAAAAATGATACCATTGGAAAGGAAATTTAGAGGCCTAAAATATTTTCAAATCAAAATTTCCACAACACCTTTGTGAAATAAGTCTGTAATCAATGTTTTCACGGGCTGTGCATAGGTAATGCAAAGAGCTGAAAAAGCTCCTAAGCTTTGGGAAGAGATACCGAGATCTCTTGATGGAGTTAGTAACCAAACAAGACATCTCAAAAAATTGAAATATAAGAAATATAATATTGTGAAATTATTTTGTTCTCAACACTTTGGCATAATGGGTCTGCAAGAATGTTTTATCGTGCACAAGTGGAGTATTAGATTAAAAATATTCTTTTTTAGGGACCAAATGGAGGAATCAAGAGCTGATACCCCGACCATTGGATTCATAAGGAAATTTTAAATCAAATTAATATAATATTTCACCTTGAAATTCCATCAAGAGCTCAAGTTATTTTCGTTGCAATTTCACTCTCAAGACCTCACACTTAGTCATATTTTGAAGTGGACACATGTCACTCAAGGATCTTGGTGCAATTTTTGTCTCTTTCATTCCTTGAGATAGGAAAAATGAGGGAAAAGAAATTGTGCTAAGCCCCTAGAATACCCCTGATCACACATAGGACCTCCAGGAATTCCAGTTGAGCTCCCATGTGTTTGTCGGAGCTCATTCCTTAAATCATTAAGATCTTGACAAGTGTCGCATGGAGGCAAACCATGCAAATTGATCTCCCCTTTGTACCTTTGTGAAAAGGGACATGGAAATTTACCCAGCCACTTGAATCCCTTAGGTCATTCATAAGACCCTTTATAGTGCAAATTTCCAGCCCTTAGGAGCTAGTGGAGTCAAATGCTCGAGTCAGTGTCTTCGCCAAGTGTGCACAATAATGAGGGTGTAAAAATTAATGTACCTTTCATACGTTATTTCCAGAGGGACATCAGGGACATAAAATTTCACCCCTCCCTTCAAAATTTAATTTTTAAATGTTTGAAATCTAAAACTTAGCCATTTTGTCCCACTTCTTCTTCATCAGAGTTCACCCTGCCATTGCTCACGTAACTTGTCCACCATTGCTTGCTCACACCCATTATGCCATTGATGCTCTGAATCATATCTACCAAAAAAATTAAACAATAAAATCCATGAAAAAATATAGGTTTATGAAGAGATCTTGATTAGAAAAGCCAAAGAAATAAAAGACAGAGAAGAAGAATGAAGATGTTTGCTTGAAAACTCTCATTATCGTGGATCGTAAAATATTCATATATTTTAAAATATAATTCGGATTGAGATGTCATATTTTTAAGAATTTCTCATTTTTCAATATGATCAAGATGCAATAAACATGAGATCAAATAGTGCCTCTGAGTCATTTGTTCCAACAAAATCCCATATCATGCCCTAGCTCACGTTTGTTGGATTTCTCAACAATATAACTTGATCGGATTGAGCTAAAAATGTGCACATGGAATCTGTTAGCATAATTTAGCATAGGCATATTTATTGCATTTTATTGCATTGTCTTTTATTTAATAATGTGCAACATGTGCACTCTAGTCTAGTGACTTGCATTCAATATTGTTATGTTAGATAACATTCAATATTGGTATTAGTAGTAATTACATGTGCATGTGAGATGGGTCTTATCATCTCAGTTAGTTGGTGCACGATAGGGTGTCATGTCTATCTATATGAGGTTGTCTAATATCTATAAATATTATAGTTCTTGCATTGTTATGTAATCTGATTTCATGATCAATAATATTTGTGAGGCTTTCGTCCCTATTTAGTCATTACAATCTTATTATATTATATCATTTGGTATCAAAGCTATACCATTATTATCATTTGGTATCAGAGCAGGTTCTATCCAAGCAAGGTTGAAGAGGAGCACTATTGGAGAGGATCCATTGGAGAAGAAGATCTGCATCAAAGGAGAGCCATTGAAGCATCCCGCAGCCTCCATTCCTTCCAAGCATCCCTCAACTAAAATTTTACCTATCCACTTATTTGGAAGGTAATTTTTTTTTTGATTAGTCATTGGCATAGCCAATTGATCCAACATATTGGTGGAATATTTCAGATTTGGAGATCTTTAAAAAAAGATCTTGAAAAAAAAAAAAAAGATTTGTGAAAAAAAAGAGATCTTAAAAAGGAGAAAGATCTTGAAAAAAATTACAGATCTAAAAAAAAAAAAAAAAAGATCAGATCTAAAAAAAAAATCAGATCTGAAAGTGGAGGTGTGAAGAATTCGGGAGCAAAGGTTGAAGCAGTCCCATCAACAAAATTCCAACAGATAGCTCTTAGAAAAAAGACGTAACATTTTCATACAGTATTGGATTGATGTGTTGTTTTTTTTTTCTGGAAAGATAAGAAGGAGGTACACAACTTTGCAGTTTACATCATCTTCAGATTCAGCCTCTACATATGACAAAAAGTCTGTACAAGTCGGATCATTTTTTCTGAAAAAAATCAGATCTAGCTGGTAAATTGGTAAGATCTCAAAAACTAAGATTCTAATTCTTCTGAAATTTTGTGGGTTTCAAGAAAAATATTGTATGATGCTGCTGTAAAATTTTTAGAAAAACCTAGATCACGGTTTGTGAGAAAAGTGAAAACAATATTCAGATTGTTTGTTTGGATCTTGGGAACAAACAGGTCAGTGGTTCGATTCCCACTCTCTCCATATTTTTTATTAAATTATTTTTTTTGGAAAATTTGGAGAAATTACTAAATTTTGGGAGATTTCTAAATTTAGAAGCTCACCAAACACATTTAGAGCCACTACTAAATTTAGTGGAAAAACACCTATTTGGGGTAAAAATATTTTTGGCCTAAATTGTGTATTTTGTAATTCTAGACCCTTTTTTGTAAAGAGGGGGGACACAAAAACTTCATTTTGATGTACTTTTGGAGCATTTTGTACTAATCTTGGTGCATAAATTGAAATTTAAAAAAAAAAAAATGCAATTTTTTATTTTATGTTTGGTTCTATCACACGAGATCTTTGATCTCATAGCAACGTTCGGTATATATAGTGCCTCTGGGAAGCACTTACGGGTGATGCCGTCGTGACTACTACTACACTTAATGCCTAACATAGCTGCCTAAACGTCATCTGGGCATTGACCCTATAAAATCAGCGGGAGTAATAAGGACACAATACACACACATTTGAGCCCTCCCATCCATTTGTGCTTGACAAACCCTTCTCCGTCTTGTCTAAGTACCACATAATAAATTATTTCACGTGCATTAACACCTCTTTCCGTGCCCGACAAGTATATTGAAAGGGTGATCTTCTTCCACATACCGATGGGTATATCGGAAGGGAGCGTATATAGAAAGGTTTGGTATATCGACTGATGGTATATTGAGAGGGAGACCATAAACCTGGAGTGATAAGAGCCTTACCCTTTGTCAGAAATTTAGAGTTTCAAAATTTAGATTGCAGAAATGGGTACACAAGCACCAAAGTTCTTCTTGCCAGATTCACAACTACTTAGAGGAGACAACTATGCTGCATGGAAACCGAAGATCAAGATGTTACTTGAGTTTGAAGACCTATGGATAGTTGTAGATGGAAAAACAACAAGATCACTTGATGATGGAAGACAACAAGTTCAATTTGATAGGGCCAATCAAAAGGCCAAGTTGATCATCTTGTTTAGTGTAACAGATGATGTGCAACCCCACATTAGAGATGCCACATCGGCCAAGGATGCATGGGATAAGTTGAGCACGCAGTTTATGAGGAAAAGTACAAGAATGTCATCCTTAACCTACTATCACAACTAAATAATCTCAAGTTCAAGCACAATGAGAAGGTTGAAGTTTTTTTGAGATGATTTGCTACTTTGAGGGCATCTCTATTGGCATTGGGAAAAGAGATAAGTGATGAAGACCTCGTACCAATTGTGTTATGAGCACTTCCTCCTTCCTAGAATCGTTGTGATAACTATCAATATGAGTGAACACACATTCACCTTTGAGAATTTGGTCAATCTACTCCAACAAGAAGAGGCAATGAACAACAAAGATCATGAAGATGAGCAAGCACTATCTTCCAATCATAAAGGAAAGGGGAAATTTCAGTCCAATCACAAGAAGTCCCAACAAAATCAAAGTCAACAAAGGTACCAAAGTCAACGAGACAACACCAAGAAGTGTCCCATTTGCAATAGAGGGGGACATGACATCAAAGATTGTTGGTATAATTCCTACAAAAAGGGTTCATCAAGCAATTCAAAACCCAATAACCAACAGGGTAACAACAATTCAAATCAAGGGAAGTCCAACAACAACAACAACAATCAAGGGCATAAAAATGGTAATTGGCAAAGAAAACCCAAACAACAAGGGTACATTGCTGAACATGAGGATGATTCAAATGAAGGAAACCACATGTATTCTACTCAATTTGATGAAGAAACCAAGTCCACACAAGATATCTAGTATGTTGACTCGGGTGCAACTCAACACATGACTGGACGCAAGGATTAGTTCTACACACTACGTGACTCACCTAACAAGAACCATGTGTCATTAGGTGATGACTCATCATACAGTGTCAAGGGGATTGGAAACATTTCACTACCTCTTGGAAAGCATGACTGTAAAATCACAGATGTATTGTATGTACCTAGGTTGACCAAGAATTTGCTATCAATTAGTCAACTCCTTGATCACAACTTGAAGTTGGATTTTGACAGTAATAATGGAGAAAAAGTGTGCTTGATAAGAGATAAGTCAAGAGGTTCCAAGATTGTAGCAAGATCCTCCAATGTGGGATGCATGTTCCAACTTGATTTTATCCACAAGGATGATCAAGCTCTAGTGGCCAAAGACACACAATCTCGACGTAACTATGGCATCGCGAGATATGGTCACATCAGTTTTGGTTATCTCCAAACACTTCAAAAGGGCAACATGGTGAAAGAATTGCCTACACTCAAGCAAAAACAATGACAAGTGTCATAATTACCTAGCTGGAAAGCAACATAGAGTACCCTTTCGAGAAGAACACACCGATCTTGAAAAGGAAAGCTTGATTTGGTGCACACCGATCTTTGCGGGCCCATATAGCCAAGTCATTCGGATGTCAATACTTCATGCTTTGTGTTGATGACTACTCAAGAAAGATGTGGATATATTGTCTAAGAAATAAGAGTCAAGCCTTTGAGGCATTTCAGAAGTTCAAAGCACTTGTTGAGAATGAAGTTGGTCGCAAGATCAAAACTCTCCACTCAGATCGAGGGGGGGAATTCACAAGCAATGAGTTCAAGACTTACCTTGAAGCTCATGGGATTCGTCGAAAAATGCCTCCTACTCACACACCATAGAAGAATGGTATAGTTGAGAGAAGGAATTGTACTATCATGGAAATGGTGTGATGTATGATTGATGACTCAGGTTTAACAAAGACATTTTAGGTAGAAGCTACAAGAACTGTAGTCTATTTGTTGAACAGAGTGCCCACAGTAGCTCTTAAAGAAGTGACACCTCAAGAAGCATGGTCAAATTGGAAACCATCAATTGCACACCTAAGAGTATTTTGGTGTAAAGGTAGCATGCACATACCCAAGAAGAACAGAACAAGTTGGATATGAAAGCTGAGAAACTAATATTCATTGGATACATTGAAGAAGCACTTGGGTATAGTTTATGGGATCCGAAAGCAAAGAAAGTATACACAAGTAGGGATGTTGAGTTCTTTGAGAAGAAACAAGCAGATGCTCCACTCAACGACTCAACAAACATGCAGAATACACCTCTTGTGAAGACAAAATTTGATGTTCCCACTGAAGATGACAGTGATGAATTGGATGATGGTGAAAAATTGGATCCACCACAAGCCAATGGAACAACTAAGAAGTTACCTAAATGGTATACTCAATTAATAAGAGATGTAAATTTGGATGAAGCACCTAGCACATCATCCAATCCTGGACCTAGAACTCGCAGTCAAGCTCGTGAAGAGGTCAATTATGTCGTAATGAGTAGAGTTGTTAAAACAATTGAGCCATCTATAGTTCGGAAGCCCTATAATCAAAAGCTTGGAAAGATGCCATGGATTCGAGTATCGAGTCGGTTGATGAAGAACAACACATGGCAACTTGTCGACCTTCCACCGAGGAAGAAACCCATTGGATGCAGATGGATATTCAAGACTAAGTACAAATCAAATGGGACTATTGAAAAGTATAAAGCAAGGCTTGTAGCAAAGGGGTATACAACAAGAAGGCATTGATTATGAGGAGACATTTGCTCCCCACGGCCAAGATCAAGACAATCAGGGTGATCTTTTCTCTAGCTTACACAATTTGGTTGGAAAGTCCACCAAATGGATGTGCAAAGTGCCTTTCTTAATGGAGATTTGCAATAAGAAGTCTATATGACTTAGCCAAGAGGGTTATGTAATACCGGAGAAAAGAGATGATGGTATGCAGACTCATAAAATCTCTATATGGCCTAAAACAGACACCTTGGGCATGGTACATCAAAATTGATGAGCATCTCATAAGTCATGGATTTGAAAGGAATCCTTATGACCCTAATCTCTACCTCAAAAGCAAGGGGTGAGATTGTCATTGTGGTTGTTTATGTCGACGATCTAGTCATTACAAGTAGTTCTGTGAAGATGATCGAGGCAACAAAGAAGGATTTTAATCAATCGTTCGACATGAAAGATCTCGGGCTCATGCACTATTGTCTTGAGTTGGAAGTATGGCAAAAAGAGAATCATATCTTTATGTCACCTTTGTTTGAAATACACCAAGACAACACTCAAGAAATTCGGGATGATGGACCGCACTCCTATTGCTACACCTATGGAAGTGAGACTTGATTATCTCGTTCCGATCCATCACCACCGGTGAATGTAACTCTCTATGGGTTGATCGGGAGTCTCATTTACTAACATATACTAGACCAGATATCAGACTTTCAGATCGATTATTTATCATGCTTCATGAAAGAACTGAAAATATGTCATTGGAAAGTAGCAAAGAGAATACTTTGAGATATCTAAAGGGTATAGTTGACCTTGGTCTAGAGTAAAGAAGAATGACAATTTCTTTGGTGGATATTCAGATTCGATCATGTAGGAAACATGGATGATAGGAAGTCAACATCGAGGCTTTGTTTGTTTTATGGGATCGGACCGATATCATGGGAAGCAAGAAACATAAACTTTTTTCTCGCTCTTCTACTGAAGCAGTATCGAGCTATAGGTGAAGCTGTTTGTGAAGCAATATCGCTACGCCGAATCTTTGGAAGGAATTGATCTACCACAAACAAATCTACTCCAGTATATGTTGATAATGAAGGAGTTCTGAAGCTTGTTCGAAATCTAGTATTTCATGAGAGAACCAAGCATATTGAAGTACAAGTTCATTTCACATGCGAGCATGTCTTGAAGTACAACATACAACTCCAGTTCTGTCCTACAGCTGAACAGAAGGAAAATGTTTTCACTAAGTCACTTGCACGTGACAAATTCACACTATTAAGAGAGTTCCTCTCCACTTCATTGGAAACTATGCAAAATTAAGGGGGGGAATGTTAGCATAATTTAGCATAGGCATATTTATTACATTTTATTACATTGTCTTTTATTTAATAATGTGCAACATGTGCACTCTAGTCTAGTGACTTGCATTCAATATTGTTATGTTGGATAACATTCAATATTGGTATTAGTAGTAATTACATGTGCATGTGAGATGGGTCTTATCATCTCGTAGTTGGTTCCTGATAGGGTGTCATGTCTATCCATATGAGGCTATCTAATATCTATAAATATTACAACTCTTGCATTGTTATGTAATCTGATTTCATGATCAATAATATTTGTGAGGCTTTTGTCCCTCTTTGGTCATTGCAATCTTATTCTATTCTATCATTTGGTATCAAAGCTATACCATTATTATCAGAATCCAAATGAAAAATTATCACAATAGATTTGATTTCATCATGATCGAGATAAATACCGAGCTGCAAATTTTGAGCTCCATTAGTGGATGCCATGGTAGCTCCGTGCCTGAAGCCACTACCAAGTGAAAATTTTAAATTTTATTTCCAAGCTTTCTAGTTCCGTGAAATCAAGTGAAATTTGGTGGAAGTGACCAAGAAAATGATCTGAGTCCAAAAAAAATGTCCCATCACAAATTGAGCAATGAAATTTCACTTTCTAAAAATACTAAGTTTTCCTATACAAACTTGCTATGTTTGGGAAATCACCATTAAAAGTGGCTATGGAAAAGGAAGTGTGCACTGAAGATCACCAGGAAGCTAGAATGATTGTCTAGAGTGGAAAATAGTGAAAATGACCACAAACTAAAAATATTAAGCCCCTTATATGGGTAATTACTAAAAATAGTAAGTCACCCCAAGAAGTGGTTGAGGCAAAGGCAGTGTGTACAAGAGAGAAAGAGGGATTTCATCACATCAAGATGGTCAAGAAGAGGAAAAAATCACCTCTCACTAAAAATAGTAAGTCTTCCATCTAGGAACTTACTATTAATAGTAAGTTACACTCAAAGGGAAGTTTTAGCACAATGGGACATAGAGGGTGACAATTGAAGTCAACATCATCATTTGGTATCATCATAGGCATTTCTCACAGAGCATTCAAGATCCATCTCGGGGAGGTCGACAATGTTTTTCGACACTCACTACATGGTTCGTGAGTGAGATATATCTTACAAAGGGTGGGAGTTGTGGTCATTGGTGGAACAATTCATTCAACTTGGAAAGCGTCTATGAGCTAATATGAAGGAATTTTCTTAGGTTGAAATGATTTTGGAGATTCATAGTTTATCTACATTTGGAGCTTTCCATCGACAAAGACCAACGGACTTCATCAGGAACAACATCTCCTCTTCTTCTTCTCTCTCTTCTCTTCCTTCCCCCAACTTTCTCTCTCCTCCACATTCTAATTATTCATTGAGGTTGCAATTTTTCATAATGCCTTATGTAATTAAAAATGACTTTATTTTCAATGTAATAAGTCACCCTTAAGTTATAAAAGGGGACTTAATGTTTTCCTAGGAATGTGAAAAGTTTCAAGGCATATGAAGCATCATTGGGGGTATATGAAGAATCACTAGGAAGATGAAGAAGTGTTCTTCTATAAATTGTAATGCACTCCTCATTTGAGGGTATTCTTAGCTATTCTTGGGAATTCATGAGAGAGAGAAATCCTTGTGAAAGATCAAAGAGATAGAAAAATTCTTCCATTCCCCCACTCTCAAATTTCTTCCATTTCTCATACTATGTATAATTTCTTCTTGAGCATCAATACAAGGAGTTTTCAACATTTTTGACTAAGGGATTTATTGACACTTTGAGCTCATTAAATTCTAATTGGTCTTGTTGTTTTTGTAGTATTATTTCTTCCTAATTCCAATGCATGCGACAAAACTTATAACTAGTGTATGCAAGAATCTAATTTTATACTTGTAACATTAGTTCCCCTACCTCATATTCTCACTTCCTTTCCCACTCTCCTAGAAAATACCTCCCTTGTAGATATCTAAAATATTTTTCGCAAGGTCAATGGAGTGTGCCCCTGTTGGATCCCTAGCCATGTAAGGCTAGCTAGAAAAATCCACCTTTTACTTGGGCATGCATATACGACATCTACACTAGTTAAGTAGAGGGACTTAGATTTCCAAATCCTTAGCAATAAATCCACAAGTTTGTCCCAAAAATTTTCTCCCCAAAATTTTTGTGCCCATCATGTTGGGTAGACTTGTATAATATGCACCCAAAATATGATCGCAAGGTCTGAAAATCCAAAAAAATAAAATAAAAAAACAACAAATATATGTCATATTTCAATACAAAATTATTTTTAAAGGCAATTTTTCAAGGATCAAATCCTTTTCATGTTTTTTTCCCACACCATGAAGAAATTTCCATATTGGATTGAAGTACCAATGAGTGATGAGTGACGAATAAGAAGAAGAAAAATATTGATCGAGAAAAGAATATTATTGATCAACCATTGTTCGGACTAGTGTTTACAAAGGAAAGGAGAAAAATTCTACCACCAATGAAGAGGAATGGAATCAAAGGAGACGTAAGATAAGGTGCAAATCTTGAGAATATTCTAAATTCTTACAAGATATGTATGAGAAAATTTAAGTGGCCCATAACAAGGAAGAAGAAGAGGAGATTTTACCTATGGAGGAACATCCTAAAATCATTCGTATCATAGCGTTTTCATTCCTAAAATTTTTAACACCGTTGAAGAAAATCCTATCCTCGATCCTTCCGATGAAGATCAAATCCACATTCAAGAAGATGAAAAAAGGCATGACAGATATGATCTACCGAAGAAGACTTTTTACAATCTCATTTAACTCACTATAAAGTTGAGAACATTATACTTTTTCTTCTACTCTCTCAGTGAAATTCATTACATATGGTGATGGAGAAATGAGCATCCTGAAAAGAGAATATGTGGAAAGGATTTAGAGCATAATAAAAGGAAATTGTGATCACAAAGCCTATCAAGAGATTTGGAGGTACGCTCTAGCTTTACAAATAAGGTAAAGAATCTTGAATCACTTAATATCTCAATTTTCCCTAAGGATATTCTTGGATGATCCTAAAGAAGATCCTAACCTTGAACTTCTGATGAGTACTAAAGAAACATCGGGGAAGATTATGATGAAAGATACATGGATGTGGAGACCTCCATTCATCAAATATTTTTGGCTCGAGGAATAGTCCCTTTGGGAAGTAATATATTCAATAGAGGATTCTTGTTACCTAATGATGATTCAATGCTTTCGAAGACTCCACCAATGATGAAGAAAATGGCCAATTTGAAGTAAGCATGATTACCCCATCTTCAAATTTTGATTTTTAATTATGATAAAATGGACATGTGCAAAGAAGTGAAAGAAATCCACCCCAAGAATCATGGACTGAAAATGATGAATTTAATATGGTCATGGATGATTTTCCCTCCTATTTTGATCCTTCAAGTGATGTAGAGATGATTCATGAAGAAATGAAGATAGTCAAAGAACCAGATTCTCTTCCTGATTAAATCATGGATGATATGATGGAATAATCTCACTTCATTTATTAAGCAAGGAGAATGAATAGTTTGAACACAATCCCTTCTCACCCAAGGAGCATAATGATCATCACGGTGAGTATGAAGTCTTTCATTATCCATATGAGAAAGAGGATTTGATAATGGATGATCAAGATAATGTTGAAAGTTCTTCCCACATTGTTGCTTCAACATGGTCCCATCAAGAGGATGATATGGATTTTGAGCTTGAAGGAGTACCATTCCCACAAAGCATGGACCTTTTCTCTTTATCAGAAGGTGTCATGAATTAATTTTTCCCCTACTTTAAAGAAGTAAATAATTTTGGCAATGAGAAGCATGGAAGGAGTTGAACGAGGATGTTTCAAATGAATCATGGGAACATGTGGATCATATTTTCAACCATATTTTGGAGGCACAACATAAAGACACTTTTAGTAAAAATGAAGATGAGCCTATGGTGAACTTGGAAGAATCATTTGTGCAAGACATCTTGAAGGTTGTAGAACAAACTAAAGATCCTCAACTTAGTCTTGAACTCCTAACTCGAGGCTATGGAAATACAAGACATGTATGAATCAATTTGTGCTTCTCATTTTGATTCACCAATGTTTGATGTTGAGATGGAATGGATGGATGAATTTGATGTCTTCCCGATGCTTTGGTTGACAAGAGTAAACATGAAATCATGTCTTTTTCTTCCACATTGTGCGAAGAAGTTCATGAGTGAAAAATAAGGAAAGTTCATGAACCTCCTTTGGATATCTCTATTTTTGAATAAAACACCTCTTCCATGGAAGAAGATGGTAGGGAAAATTTGAGCTAACTCACCTTGAGCTAATTTTTTTAGAACAAAATAAAAATTCATGATAACATTGGGGGTATGCTCAAAATCAACTTGGTCACACCACTTTGGAATGCTCCATAAGTAGAACAAGAGTTCATGTAGAAAAATACACTCAAGGGTAAAGAGTGCCTCTATGAAGAAATTGAAGGTTGTAATTTCGAGACCAATATCAAGATGAGATTCAAACAGTTGGATATTGAAAGCAATTTCTCTGGACAACAAAGTGAGGGTATACATGATTCTTGTGAAATAATTCAAAATTAGATTTCACTCACCATTATTCAAGCTCGATATGCCTTAAACAGGTTCCCATATTGCAATATTTCACTGAGATCGATAAGGGCTTCCCTCTCAATGATATAGCCTCTATTTTGGGAAGTAATCTCTTTGAGAGCAGAGTGAGATATTCAGAGAAGTTCTTAAATGGGAAGGAAATTAGTTTTTCCTCACTCCCTCTGAGTACCTTGATAATACAAGATATGATTTAAGTTTTAATCCAAGGAAAAAGAATGTCTCCATGGTAAGGTTTATATTTCCAATTGTGAAAATATGGATAAATGGTGTCTCATGGTCATAGAACATCAAGAGGATTCTTAAAAATGAAAAAGTCTCAATAAGGTGACCAAATTTTCAATGAATGAAGGAACATTCTTAGTGCAGTATGAGTAAGATAATGGAATAATGATCAATATTCTTATTCTCAAGCCATGAAATTCCATAAAAAACATGGTTTGATCAAATAACAATTTATATGCTCCAAATGTCATACTTCAGTCCATTATTCCACGATGGGATGTACTTTTCTCAACCCATTGTTGGGTATGTGTATATTATTTCCCCACTTGTGTAGATATCCACCCTTGTTTATAATTTCCTTTCTATGGTGTGTGTATTTTCCTTTTTTTTTTGTGTGTGTTTCTTTCTTGTTTTGTGTGTGCTTCCTTCTTCACCATCTTCTCTTACAATATGTACATGACTCCGCAGGGCCCAATGGATAAGGCATTGGTATTTGTATTGTAAATTTGAGATTAGAGGATTCATCATGCCATGTATTGCTATACACTCATTCAATTCCATGTCCCCAATATGGAGCCAAATTTTTTCATGCAAATGTGCAAGAGGAAAATTGACAATTCTTAAGCATAACGATGATACCCATGTGCCATTTTTTTCAAATTTTACTCTTTACAAGGCACCCCTGGTCTACCTAGTCAGTCCTAATAACCTCCCAATTGATTTAACTAAATCCATGTAATGGTACTCAATTTATAAGTACATCCAATTCCCTTAGGTGATTTAGGAAATCAAATTCAATCCCCTTAGGTGATTTTAGGAATTTGTGTGAAGAATACCAAGTTTTGGGTAGTTTTGGGAAGGGCTACCATTGGCCTTCCTAGGACTAGTGCACCCCCTAGGAGCATAAAAAAGGAGAAAAAATAACCATGAAGGAGTATTCAAGTGCTAATTTTTTTGGAGTTGATTTTGGAAGATTTAGGGAAGTTTTGGAGGTTTTGGAGCCGATTCAGTGAAAGTGGGTTTTTGGGCCTGAACGAGCATGCACCATGAAAAGGGACTTGAACTTCAAAGAAATATTTTGGGAGATCCATAGTGATTTGGAAGACAAAAAAATTACCTATGGAAATTATTTTCAATTCTTTACATGATGGAAAAAATGGGACTCCTCGAAACCCCATACTTTTTTCTAGGTAACTCATTCTTCTAGTGCAAAGTTGGAGGTCCTGAGAAAAAGGAACCATTTAGATTTTTTGAAGTCATAATTGAGAATTTGACCATCACCATTCTTATTAAAAGGCATTTGAAATTAAAAATCATATAAATAAGCACCTAAAAACTCATCCGAGAAGCTCAAGATATGGCCTTTACAAGTCGACTCTCAAGGTACACTCTTCGACACTTAGTCAAATTTTTTATGGGACACGTGGTAGCATGTGGTTAAGGCACATTTTCATGTCCCTTATGTCCCTTTTAAAAGGGAAAAAGGGGACACAAAATTTCCCATCCCTTTAGCCCCCAAAACAGAAACATGACCTCATGGATTGCCAGGTTATCCCTTGGGAGCTATTTGGAGCCTTTCCTCTCACTACATGGATGATCGCCAAGTGTCGTGATGAGGTGAAAAGTGGAAATTTATGTCCCCTTAATCAATTTGGATAAAAATAAAGGGACACAAAAATTTTCCCTCCCCTCTCATTTCCACGTGGTTTCTCATATGACCAAGTCTCAGCCCCTATGAGGAGAAGGTAGTCAAAATAGGTACTTGATCTTCATCGGACAATTGCGGGAGCTCGTAAGGAGTTAGGAGGAAAAACATTACTTGTAAAAATCTGAGAAGATAGTATAAAATATGGTGAAATCATATTTTTCACAACACCTTGGCACAATAGGTCTATATTCTATTTTTGATAGGATTAGGTAGTGCATAGAGCTGAAAACACTCCTAAGCTTTGAGAAAGCGATTCCGAGAGATCTTTGGAAATATTTAGGAGCTAAACAAGACATAGTTGGAAAGTAAATTCAGATACCTAAAATATGGTGAAATAAAATTTCCACAAAACCTTTCTGCAATAGGTCGTAATCATTTTTTTTCATAGGCCTAGGAAGTGCATAGAGCCAAAAATGTTCCTAGGCTTGAGAGAAGTGATCTGAGATCTCTATGGATGGAGTTAGGAACCAAAAATACATCTCAAAATTTAATTCAAAGAACTAAAATATGATGATTTATTTTTTTCACATCATGTTTTATGTAATGGATGTGAAAGAATTGTTTCTCATGCACAGGTGGAGTACCAAATCAGAAATCTGATTTTTTAGGAATATAATGGAGGAATCAAGAGCTGATATATACACCATTGGATTCAAAATGGCCATTTTGAGTCAAATCAATATAAATTTTCACCTTGAAATTCCATCAGAGATTCAAGTTATCAATGTTGCAAATTTGCTCTCAAGGCCTCATACTTTGTCATATTTTGAAGTGGACACATGTTAGCTCTAGGATCCTGGAAAAATTTTGTGTCCTTTTTTATCCTTAAGATAGGGTACATGAGGGACAAGAAATTTCACCCAGCCCCTAGAATACCCCTAATCACATAGGACCTTCGGGAACACTAGTTTAGCCCTAGGTGCTTGTCGGAGCTCATTCCCTCAATCGCTAAGATCGTGAAAAGTATCGCATGGAGGTGTGAAATGAAAATTGATGTCACCTTTGTACCTTTGTGAAAATAGACATGAGTTACATGAAAATTTTCCCATCCCCTTAAATCCCTTAGGTCATTCATGTGACTCTCTCCTGCAAATTTCTAGCCCTTAGGAGCTAGTGGAGCCAAATGCTCGATCATTAGATCTTCACCAATTGTCGCAATGAGGCATAACGATATGAGAATTGATGTCACCTTTTTCCATTAATTCCAAAGGGACATCATGGACATAAAATTTCACCCCCCTTTGGAATTCAATTTTTAAATGTTTGAAATCCGAAACTTAGCCTTTTTTCCTACTTCTTCTTCATAGTTCACCCTGCCATTACTCTATAACTTGTCCACCATTGCTTGCTCACACCTAGTGTGTCATTGATGCTCTAAACCAGATCTACCATAGAAAATAAACACTCAAATAAATGAAAAATATAATTTTATGAAGATATCCTGATTGGAAAAATGAAGAAATGAAAGACGAGAGAAGAAGAACGAAGATCTTCTCTAAAAATTCTCATTGTTGTGGGAATAAAATGTTCATATCTTTAAAAATATAATTCAGATTAAGATGCCGTATCATGCATATTTCTCATTTTTAATATGCTCAATATCCAACAAACAGGAGGTCAAATGGTCCCCAAATGTCATTTTTCCAACAAAATCCCATTTCATGCCCTAGCTCATGTTTGTTGGATTTCTCAACAATCTGAAAGTGGATCGAGCTAAAAAATGCACATAGAGTCCAAATGAAAAAATTATCACAATGGAGTTGATTTCATCATGATTGGAGATAAAAACTAGACCTGTAAATTTTGAGCTCCATTAATGGCCGCCATGGCAGCTTCGTGCTTGAAGCCACTACTAGGAAAAATTTAAATTTTATTTCCAAGCATTCTAGTAAGTGAAATTTAGAGGATGTGACCATGATGATGA
Source organism: Taxus wallichiana var. yunnanensis (assembly GCA_018340775.1). Taxonomy (NCBI): domain Eukaryota; kingdom Viridiplantae; phylum Streptophyta; class Pinopsida; order Cupressales; family Taxaceae; genus Taxus; species Taxus wallichiana. Next base: position 206,390,108 of record CM031237.1, read on the forward strand.
GACGAGTCCAAAAAATATGTTCCATCGAAAACCAAGTAGTTATAATTTCACTTTCTAAAAATAGTAAGTTTTCCTATACAAAATTACTATGTTTGGGAAGTCACCATCAAAAGTGGCTATGGTGAAGGTAGTGTGCATTGAAGATCACCAAGAAGCTAGAATGATTGTCTTGAGTAGAAAACAATGAAAATACCCACTTACTAAAAATATTAATCTAGCTATATGGGTGCTTACTAGAAATATTAAATCATCCCAAGAAGTGGTTGAGGTGAAGGTAGTGTGCGTAAGAGTGAAAGAGGGAGTTCATCACATCAAGATGGTCAAGAAGAGGCAAAAATCACCTCTCACCAAAAATAGTAAGTCTTCCATCTGGGCACTTGTTATTAATAGTAAGTTACACTCAAAGGGTAGTTTTGGCACAATGGGACATAGAGGGGTGATCGTTCAGGTCAACATCATCATTCGAGATCATCATAGGCATTTATCATAGAGCATTCAAGATCCATCTCAGGGAGCTTAAAAGTGTTTTTGACACTCACTACATGGTTCGGGTGAGAGGTATATCTTACACATGGTGGGAGTTGCAGTCATCGGTGGAACAACTAATTTAACTTGGGAAATGTCCATGAGCTAAGAAGAAGGAAGTTTCTTAGGGTGCAAAGAGTTTGGAGATTCAGAATTTCACTACATTTGGAGCTTTCCATTAACAAAGATCAACATACTTCATTAGGAATGACATCTCCTCTTCTTCTTTTCTCTCCTCTTCAATCCCCTAAATTTCTCTCTCCTCCATGTTCTAATTATTCATTGGGGTTGTACTTTTTCATAATTCCTTAAGTAATTAGAAATGACTTTAGTTTCAATTTAATAATTCACCCCTAAGTTATAAAAGGGGACTTAATGATTTCTAGGAATGTGAAAAGTTTCAAGGCATATGAATCATCATACGGGGTTTATGAAGAATCATCGGGAAGATGAAGAGGTTTACTTCTTCCATAAATTTTAATGCACTCCTTATTTTTGGGTCTTATTAGATATTCTTGGGAATTTATGAGAGAGAGAAATATGTGTGAAAGATCAAAGAGATAGAAAAATTCTTCCATTCCCCTACTCTCAAATTTCTTCCATTTCTCATACTATGTACAATTTTTGCTTGAGCATCAATACAAGAAGAAGTTTTTAGATTTTTTTGAAAAAGGATTTATTGACACTTTGAGGTCATTAAATTCTAATCGGTCTTGTTGTTGTTTATAGTATTGTTTCTTCCCAATTTCAATGCATCGACAAAATTTCTAACTACTATATATGCAAGAATTTGAATTTCTACTTGCAACATTAGTTTGCCTACCTCATATTATCACTCCCTTTCCCACTCTTCTAGAAAATTCCTCCCTTGTAGTTATCTGCAATATTTTTTCATAAGGTCTATGGAGTTCCCCTATTAGATCCCCGAACACAAGGCTAACAAGGAAAATCTATCTTTTACTCACACATGCAGATTGGACAACTACACCGGTTAAGTAGAGGGACTTAGATTCCTACAACATTGGCAAGAGATCTAAAAAAATTCCCCGACAAATCTTCTCACCAAAAATATGATATAGCTCATGTTTCGAGTTGATGAATTCATGGTGGAGATGTTTTTTCCTTCATAGTTCGTTATGTAATTGATGGAGTGATAGCTAGTGTGTTAGGCCTAATAGAGAATTTTATGATTGTAAGGTTTATGCCAACCTAATGGGGTCTTGAAATGTAAGTTTTAGCATCACGTAATGTTTATTAATTTTGATATGACTAACCTTATTTTTATGTGCTAAAATAGATTGGTTTTTTAGGAAGATTCGTTGATAAAGGTGTGTTGCTTTTTCTCATTTGAGCTAGTGGTGGTTATAGATGTTTGAGCGAGTTAGAGGGGTGTGAGAGAGAATTCTAAGTTCTCTAGATAAGAGTAGAGAAGAGGATAATAAAATGAGAAGGGTATAGGAGTATTATCTACAAGGTGGCTTGACCTAATCAACACTATATGGTGTATGTATGCGTGAAGAAGGAGAGAGAGAAGTTTGAGAATGTTTTGAGTGAAGAGAGATAAAAAAGTGATCACAATAAATTGGTTGATAAGCAAGGAAATTAGCTATATTCATGTTCAATTGGATGAGTGGGTACTTGGTCATCTTGGGGGCTGGTAGCCTCCTTGTAGATTTAGCGCAATACTAAACTAGGGGTTGGTGTTCCTTATAGGGTTAGTGCCTCACTAAATAAATCTATTATGATGTGTAATATTCATGAGAGTCCTTTTTGTTGAGTAATATATGCAAAGTTTCAATGGGTTTTATTCCCTTGGAGGGTTTCCCACTTTATATCTAGTGTTCTTGTGTACTCTCTTGTTTCATGTTCTTGTAGATGATTGTTTCATACCTAATAAGCTCACATTGGTTAATGAATGTGAATGGATGCATTGAAAAATGTATGAAAGTTAAACAAAATTGAATTAAAAGTTTTAAAGGAATGATTCACTCCCATCTCATTCATTTTTCTTCCAAGACACATTTGGTATAAAAATTATGACCCCTACAAAACATTTGTGCACTATGATGCACTATGTAGTTTCCTCTTGGAAAAGTTCCATATTCTAGAGTTTGAGCAATAGAGCATCAACATGGTGTAGGAAATAAAGTAAGGATTTTCCAAGAGTGTTTGAAAATATGATGTAATTTTTAAAACTTTACTGTTGAAACTCTCATATGAAATCCACTAGAGACAACATGCACAATGGTTTTGGGAGGTTTATTAAAACCCTTTTGGAGGGTGTTATTGAATAAAACCTTCACCAACTCACGCGAAGCCATGGAAGTAGCTTTTCATGCAAAATATTTGAGAAGTGTGGATACTAGAGTAAGTTCATTTTGTGAGGCCCATATAGTAGCAATGAATACTTAGATGCAAATTTTATATGTCAATTCAGATCATGAGACATATAGTGGACTCAGTGCACCGATTATGATGTGGAGGGAATTCACAAATTTTTTTGCACAAAAATGTTGGTGTGTTACTAACATCTTATGAAATTTTTCATAAGAAACATGATGTCTATAATTTTCCTCTTTTTCATCATGTTACACAGAATAATGTTTATTTGTATTGTAAAATAAGTTATGGGTACACTCATGAAATGGGAAAATGTTCTTTGATTGATCACATTCATGAGGCTTGTGAAATAGTTTTACACCATACTAGTGTCGAGTGTATGTAGAAGGTGCAAGGACATAATATTGATGGGTACAACAATGGTAATGGAGGCTTTAGAGGGGGGTACCGAGGTAGAGGTCGTGGTGTCTAAGGAAGGTTCACATGGGGAACATGTTACACCGACATGTCTCCTAATCACTATCAACATGAATATATAAAGAATAAGACTTACACATATTTTGGAAATGTGCACACGGTTGAATATTGCCTAGATTTATATGCCCACATGCGTAATAATAATAATAATAATAAGGTTTTGTCATGATTCAGGTTGAACATACTAAGTGGGGGAGATGGACAACTAATAAATTATCTATAGTGGAACCTCATCCATTACTAGTCACTCTACCTCAAAACGTAACACACATGCATGAGAAAGGAATGTCAATATTACTCATTAGAAGAGATGATCTTGTTCATATGAAGTATCTAGATGTGTGCTTACAAAAGGAATTATATCAAGAGAGTCTGGGCATTATAGGAAGATCCAATGAGCGATACAAAGTGTCTAAAGGAGTAGATGTGTGAGAGGTAACATGTAAAGAATGTTGAATTACCTTAGAGGGATGTATATGACCTCGGAGAGAACATGTAAAGAATGTTGAATTACCTTAGAGGGATGTAGATGACCTCAGAGAGGTATGTAGGATGCTTAGGAAGGATGATATCATAATTTTGTTGGGATAATGGTTACGAGACAAAATACCATGTGTAGGTGTAGAAAGGGAGTGTCATATTCTCCACGTTAGTTTACTACCCTAGGATCATGAGAATGACAAAGAAATCACATTGGATATTGTGATTAATAGTTTCTTGGTAAGGAATATTCTCATTGATATAAGCGCAGAGGTTAATGTACTTACACTGATGCTTGGAACCAAATGGGAAGTCCACCATTGCATCCATCTTTGAATTTATTGTATATAGCTAATAAGACAAGGGCTATTCCAACTAGGTTTTGAAGGATGCTTATATCACCATTTAGGGAGCCAAGTTCAAGGGTGAATTTGAGGTCCTAGATATTGCTAAAGCACACATTTCCCTATGCTATTGGGTCATCCTTGGTGTTATGCCAACAACGCATACTTACATTTTAATAGGTGTTATGTGAGTTTTGAGAAAACATATGATCACATTGTGATACCAATGGATGATGTGAAGGTTACAAATTACATATATCCCATCAGTGAATAGTACATTAACAAGTTCTACATGTATATCGTGCATGACCCTGAGAATTTGGAACTATGAAAGGAGGACGTACTTAATGGGAAGACGTGTAGGACATAAATGATACTACCGGTGTTGTTTGTAATAATTTATCTCATGGTAATTTTGATATGGTTGGTCACAAGGTTCTAGGAAGAGTGAAAATATTGATTATACCATGACCAGTGGGTGATTGGCAAAGGTCAGTTTGTTAAAGTATACTAGAGAAGAAAAGACCCAATAATTATTTCACAAAATGGAGGAATGGTTTCATAATGAGGGGGATAGAAGAAATATGTCGGTATACATATTAAGAGGGACAACAACACAATGGTATCTTGCGACTAGGGAAACATTCTTGGTTGGCATGAGATAAGAGTGGCATTCTAGATAAGGATGGTGAGGAATAATTACCCTTCACTAATACAAGATTATGATAAGAAGACTTCTCCCATGGCACATGTGAAATTTTGAAAGGAATTAGATGAATGGGAAAAGTACTCTACCACCATTCCTATGGGTACATAATCTCTATTCTACATTATCCGGGTGTGTGCATTTTTGGTACGTGCATGCTAAGATGAAGTAGGAAAAACCAATTAGCAAAAGCTGATTTTAGGTAAATTTTCTACTAAACCATCGATTCTTGAAGCTTTGCATATTATGAGTTGTGTTACCTTGGGAGATAATGCAAAATGTTAAGAGATTGTGACTTAGTTATTTGGTGAGGCTGATCCTAAAGCACATGGCAATAGGGTGGTGTTGGTTAAATTTTATGCTTGGCTAAAAAAATAACCTTGGTAGTCATGGGATAAATCCCCTTCATGTAATGGTGAAGCTCTGTGTGAGTTATTCATTTAATCTATGACCTATTTAAAATAAATTCAGGATATTAATTTAATTGAATAGCTCATGAACCATAGCTAAACAAATTTGTAGCAAGTAAGCAGGTTGTATGGTGAATCAACTACTAAGAAGCGATAAGGAGGAAATATGGAAAATATAAATGGCTCATGCATAAGAAGTATTCTTGGTAACAAGTATATATCGAGAAATTTATAGCCACATAGAATAAACAAATATTTAAATATTTCTATGAATTTTAGTAAATGAAATGAATGTACTCATATGAAATTTAAATATAACAAAAATTTTACCATTATCCTGAATCACGGTTGTGCCATATGACTTTAGAAGATACAAAGTTCAAAAAAATCCTTATTTATTATTATTCAAATTTCAACCGTTTAAAATATGGACATCTATTTATTTCAATTCTAAGTTTTAAACAACCATGTACAATGTAAAATAATAGTTTGCCAACAATTCCTAGATCCTTTGACTCGTAGTTATCTTCTTATTTATAGTCAACATAAGGAAAATAAAAAGAGATAATATCCATTATAATTCTATAAATATATAACTATAAAATTGTGAGGAGTTGAGCACTTTCTTCCTCAAAATCCTCAAAGTGCATGCCATAAATTTTTTTAAAATGTTATACCATTAAACAAGAATAATCATCTCATTCCACTATCCCCAAGTAATTTGACTTTTTCAATCAACTTAAAGTAACAGTGATTAACCACCGAGTTACTTAAGTCTTACAATGAATATACTTGAAGAGTAGAGAGAAGAAGAAGAATAATTATTCCAAATGCACAACTTCAGTTTCTTCCTTATTCTTTTCCTCATCCTTTTCTTCAGTTTCATCTTCATCTCGCATCCCTCTTCTTTTCCGATACTTGTCATATTGATCTATCATGCATTTGATTACATCATTATCTTCCTTCATAGTAGCCTCCATCTCTATTTCCAATGTGAATGATTCCTTTTCCAAAATATTACAACAGCCTCTGACCTTCCCAAGACATGACCCTAAATAATAAACATCTTCTTGAAGTTTTGACAATTTCTCCAGGGATGCATGACTAAAAGGAGTGATGGAATTATTTATTTCTTGTTGAATTAATTGAAGGAATTATTCAATGTATTTTGGAGGTTTGTTAGTGCCATACTTTTTTAAGTCATAAATTCCATCATCTAGTTCATCCAAGGTTGGATCGACTTGTTCTTCCAAGAGCTGCATCTTTTGTATTATATGCTTAAGAATTATTTTCCCTAGTGAGAGAAGACAATATTGTTTTCATTTATTCACGAGATCCCCTCGGTATCATCTATTCTTCAATCAACACATTATCAGGAAGTGAGTCTATCTCTTGAAGACTCTGAAGTTGTAGCTCAACAATTCCGCATTCATTATCAGCTTCTAACTTTAAATTCTTCAATTTATCACACTTTTCATGGCACTCTTTTGTTTTCACAAGTATCTCCTTATAATAATTTGTGGCCACCTTGGTCATGTTATCCACCCATTCATCCACATTTTTTATTTTTCACAGCTTCCTCCAATATTGTGATCACTTGAGGATTCGCATGTTCTCCTATTAATATTGGTTGTATTGAATACCTTGTAACCTTCATGATTACGTCACACATCTGAGATGTTTTCTCTATCAATTTGGTATTATTTTCCTTCTCTTCATCTTGATTAATAAAAAGGCTATTGATTAGAGTATTTTTTCCTTTCTTTAAGCCTTTAGTGGTGACTTCTCCTAGTGACACCCTTGTTAACACTAGATCTTCTTTAGTTCTTTCATACTTACCTTTACTTGTTGCTTTGAGGTAGACACTTTAAAAAAATTCTATCCAAAATATTCAATAATCTTTCTCAAAGTGTCACCTTATTTGTCTTAGACCTTCTCCTCTTTTTCTCAATACTCTTCAACAATTGAAGATCCATCTCTTCTAAGTTTATCACTTCATTGGCACTAGGAAGCATCTGTAAGGGAAACCATTTAATGAAGTGTTTCCTTGAATAATATTAAGCACCAGAATCAACAACCATCTCTTGACCAATTAGTTCCATAGATGGAAGTATATGTAGACACCAAAATTGGATCACAATCCCCTTGGTCCCTCATCAAATAATCACCTTGAACACACTCACCTAACCATGGCCCCTTACACCTCACACTAATATTAATTTAAGTAAATTAATTAAATTAACCCATGTCCTCACAATATTTATTATTTAATTATCCTAATTGAGATAATTCGCACACCACCACCTCACCTAGCCACCTCACCCCAAATCTATTCTTATTATGTTGTCATAACTAACTAAGATCTACCTAAACCCTAAAAAGCAGAGCCTACATTCCCTTTAACCACATTCCCACCCATTAGAAAATAAGCTCCATTCTAATCTGCAGATAAAAATGAACAAGATCCAAGAAATCAAGAGGATCTTCCCATTTTATTAAACCTATATAATCCTTCCATAACTGACACTAGTCACCCTAAACCATTGTTATTCAACCCAAAACCATCATCGGTTACCATTTATTCCCAAAACAACCTTATTTCAAGGTTGGCAAATTCAAAGAAAAGAGAGACATAACTAGAGTTGCATGCAATTAGAACCTACATTCACACACTCATCTTAACATCCATATCCAACATCGAAGTGATCAGAGCCATTTTCATTCATGGAAGCATCCAAGGAAACGCCATCACTAAATCAAATTTCATCCATCTGATCAACTGCCATTACCAACCAGCCATCAAACTCATACAACAATAAGTATTATTTTAACTAACATTCATTCATTTTTAATTTTAGTAGGCTCTATTACCTCTATTATCAGTTTCTACTTGCACCCCCATTCTCCCACCATTTACCTTCATGCAAGTTTGATCATTCCTTCACCCACACCACTAAATTTCCCATACCTAATTGTTAAACACCTATGAGTATATCTAAGATCTCCACAGACCTTTCCATTACCCTCTCCATTTTCATTTAGCCTCAGATCTGTCCCAACACCAAGATTTTAATAAGTTTCTGTCACACCTTTGACTATATTGATGCTAGTTACCCATGATCACACGGTCTATCCTGAACCATCATCAATTACACTAGACTAACGTTGGTCTCTGTGTTTTATCCTCAGACTAAGAACAGAGCCTAACTTCCCCATCAAATACCCAAAACAGCCCAAAAACAAGACCCTGACTAGTACCAGTACTTTGATGGAGACCCCCCTTTAGATTCAATCATAGCTTAGATGAATTTTCTTATTGTAGTCGAATGAGATACCTAAATAATTTTAACCACAGTAGGATTTCATTTATTGTTAACATTAAGTTGTTTTAAACAGTGGATTGATAGCCTTCTAGGGAGTATCACACTTCTCGGAACTAGCACATGCTAGGCAGTCCATTGTCATATGTTATTTAATCTCTTTTTGTGGTCTTGTTTCTCATTTCAGGTAGTTTCTCCTAGACAAAAGGAATATCTCATGATCAGTTGTGGATCAAGAAGTCATACGCGCACAATAACCTTCAACCATATTTAACAAGTATTCCTCCTAGCCCATTTACCCTTATCTGTTTCATCAATATTCAAAGAAATGCTCTAAGAATCAGGTGAAACATTTTGGCATGCCTAGTGGGACCCATTTGGGGTTCTTTGCATTTCTTCATTTCTAGGTGAAAATTTGTATGTTTGTTTCCTTTCTAAAAGGTTCTCACATTAAAATTTCTCCCCTAGAATCTTCTCTTCTTTCTATTTGTCTCAAAGCAATTGTGTTTTGGTGCTATAAAAAGAACTCTTCTTCTCTTTCATTTGTATTGCATTAGTGAAAGATCATACTCTCTCTTGTTCATCTTTTTGTGTCATCAAATTCAATATTTCGATTTGGGCTTAAAATCAACTACATTTCATTCTTCTTTTCTGCATTAGCTCACATTAAATGAGGGAAACCTATACGCTGGAAGTCATGCCCAGTTGATGGTTGACAAACGAATCATAGAAAAGCACTTCCTTTCTCTTCTTCTCTCTCTGAGTCTTACCCAAACATCACAAAATTGAAAAATATACACATTCTTAAACAACATCTTACCCAGAATAAGTTGTAGGTGATTACATGATCACGACATATTGGGTACCTAGTTCATTACTTCTATCGAGTCATCATCTCGGAGGACAACCCACCCCACCTTAACATAACTCGAAACCTCTCCTTGTAGATTTCCTTCTTCGTAGGAATCCTTCCTCACCAAAAAATTTATTCTAAAGTTCATGAGTCGAGTCTTCTAAAAGGCATAAGCTGAACAAACATAAAGGAAAGAGCAATATTACGATCATATATTTTTTAGTGTTTCTTCTTGGCTTGCGTTTTTACATGAGAGGACATGTTCTTCATCTTTTATTTCTCCTTACATGCTCCTTATCATAGTTGGTGTATTATAACTTTGTCTGAGTGTGCCTGGACCCCATCTTCATCATTCTCAGAATTCTAGGTTTGATTCCACACTTGATTTTAAATCACAACCACCTTTTATTCATCTCTGTTTCAATTTCATAGTAACCGATATCGGTCCAGAAATCGTTATTGGATACCCTCTGACCATCACCGGTTTTACCCAACCGACATCAGTTTACTATTCTTTTGGTTAACCTTCCCAAAAGGATACATGTTTCATATTCTTTGTTATTTAGAGTCTCTGTAACTCTCATCATCTTCTCTATCCTGATAAAATCCATCTGCATCTTATCTACTTGGCAGATTATTAGCCTTTTGCCTTGTTTTGGAAAACTGTCCATTTTCCATGTGACCGACTATGGTTACCGTGACCCAACGTCGATTTTCCCTAAAATAGACATCGATTAACTTTGTTCAAATTTCTAGCTAACATTTTGTACCTAATCTACCTACCATCACCTATTTTTCCTATTTCTCGTTGTATTTCTATGTCATTTACAGAAAGCAGTCCTACCAAATCAGTACTTGTTCACATGGTGTTGACTTGTAGCCAAGCAAATGCCCTCATATTCCATGCTAGTTGTCAACCACTCCCACCTAGTCCTTCACCACCTTCCATTCTATCACCCATGGATCCTACCCAACCTATCACTATCACCACAAGGGATGAGGAGTTCACACGACTCCTTGACCAGAACCCTACCACCTTATAGTTCTATCTTTCCCACTCATCCACTTGAGATGCCTCGAGTCATTTGATATACAACATGCATGTATCTATCCCCCCGACTCTCATTCCTACTTGGTGTCGGTCCTTCTAGCTTTGTGTTACCCGCATCTTCCTTACCCCTAGTCATTTCATAGCTAGGCCTTGTACCTACTATGACTTCCACATCTGCCACATCTATTACACCCATAACATCCACTATACCTTTGTCCACCACCTAGAACATAACCTCATCTATGCCTATTGTCTCACATATACCCATAACAACACAACCACCCCCGGTGTCGATGATCCCTACCCCATTTCAAAACATTGTCCTTTCTATTCCATAGTCCTTAGCCCCCATCGCTACTAGGGTTACCTCGACCCTTCCACCTCCATATATGTACTATCAGCAGCCTCCTGTTTCATCCATCATTCATTTGGGGTACGTACCCTATTTCACTCCCTCATTCCCAACCTACCTATAAGGCATCACCAATATACTAGAATGCCACCTCCATCATATGTCCAACACCACCCTCTTATGCTACAGGAGGTACCCATCCATCACCACCTACCAATGACATCATCAAGTTAATGATGGACAAGATGAAAAAAATGGATGCATCAGTTTTTGGCTCGCGAACTCGCTCACCTCGAAAAATTTTTTGCAATGAGCCCATACACCCATCCATTGGGAAATGCCAAAATTTAACTACTTCAATAGCAAAGAGGACCCACAACAACATTTGCGGTCTTTCAAACATGGGTGTTATCTGATCACCCATGATGACGCTTTGCTTCTGAGGACATTTCCCATGTCTCTGACCGGGCCCACATTAGACTGGTATAGTGGGTTACCTAGGAATTCTATCTTTTCATTTAATTAGGTAGCCCAAGCCTTCTTGGATCACTTCTCCATCAACGTTGTTAAGAAGGTTACCATGACTGACCTTTACTCTACATGTCAATATGATGACGAGTCTATCACAATTTTTTTCATTCGGTGGCGTAGCTTTGATCAATCAACTCACATTCCAATTACCACAAACCGAAATCATAGATCTCTTCGCTTTGGCTTTCTTGCTAGACATATCTCGCCAACCTTGTAGGCATAGACTTTCCAAACCTTCGATGAGGCATTCACCATGGCATAAAAGCTAGATATTCGGGCCATCAAAGAAAATAAAATTCAACTACACAATAAGAACTCGACATTTAAGTCAAATGATACCTCTTCTTCTTTGAAACCACAAAATAATTATTCAAAAGCCAAGGGAACCACTAACACATTGGTACTCAAGGCCGACCCAGCTCATCCATCAAATCAAGCTAAGCCCTCATCTAATATTTCTCCCTGTCAGAAATTTCAATTCGGATGAGAACAATGGAAATACACCCCAATTGGGGAGCCTTATTCTTCTGTTTTAGAAAATCTCATTAAATTTGGATCCATCACACTTCCTCCTATAAAACCACACACTAGTTTTGATCCTGCTCACCCCACACCTACATGGTACAAAGAGCATGACTTCTGTAACTATCATCGTGTAAAAGGTCATAATGATGGCAATTACATCACTTTCAAGAACATTGTCCAAGAAATGCTTAAGAATGGCGAGTTAGTCTTGGATAATCCTAATGTACCTGCCAACCAAAACCTACACATTTTCAAGAAACCATTTCCTAATCACGCCCTTCTTCTAATCAAATCAGTAGAGACCTCAATTAATGATAGCCATACCCACGAGGTCCATGCTATTTTTAGTGATGCACCAGTTGCTTCCCAATTACATCATATTCCTTCCATAGAGGAAATATTCACCAAAAGTCCTCCACCTACACATGAACCCACTTCACCTATTCCTCCACCCATAAAGGAACACCCTTCGTCTCCTCCCTCGCTTTGTGAAGGAGCCTTCATTAACATCAAGATCATTATACCTTTGGCTTCTCCACCTAGAGATCTATCACCGGTAGTATTTCTCCAACCCAAGGAGACACTTGTTCATCTCCTCAACCCCAGAGGAGCATCCGTCATCTCCTCCACCTACCAAAGATCCAATAGAAATTTTGTTACCTCTAGGTGAAAATTCTCCATCAACCACCCAAGATCCTATTGACTTATTTATCGTCTCTCTTACCCACAGAGGCTGAAGCTAGTGAATTCCCCATTTCTAAAACACATTTTATGGGAATCACCATTAGATCCACATCAACCTCACCCACTAAAGTGTCATTATCACACTTAGCTGACCTCCTGGATTATGTGGATAGAACCTTACTTTGGGGGCGTCTTCTACTTCTTGTCTCAACACAAATGTACTTGTCACTTGCTGACACCTCCACTATCTATCCAAAAGTGTTTCAACCGACCAAATTGAACACAACCAAAACTATCGCAGCTTCTCCCATGATACCATTGATGGCTCAACTCACACCTCTAACCATAACCCAACATGCATCTACATCTAAATACACATCTACATCATCTTCCTTGCCTAAACCTATTACTACTTTAGGGGTCATCCCAATGGCTAGCCTTACTCATCCACCCATCAAATTAGATTTAGCTACATCCTCCAAAGCCAACACCAAATTTAACCCGGCCCCTAAATAGAAAAACCAATCCCTAGATCTCATACCCCAACCTCGCCAATCACACCCTCATCACCTTCACCCCTTTATCTATCCTAGGACCTCACCCCTCGACCCCTGGGTAAGAAACCTCCACTCGGTAAGCTAAAAACGCAGCAGCCCATTCATCCCTCGTAGACCTCTAATATACCCATGCTCGCGACACAACCTCTACCGATAACTACAACATTTTTATAGCCCATACCTCCAATACCATCGATAAATTATTCACTACCCACAACACTTCATTCCATTTCCCTTACACCTCCTACACAACCTACGCTATCTACCTCCATAGCGCCTCGGTTATCCCCATGGCTAACACGCCCTCTTCAACCATCCACTTTCCCTCTAAATATCATGTACCCATATCACCTTTACCCAAGAAGGTGCAGCCTAAAGGAAAAAATCCACTACCCTCCAATAAGGTAGTTAAACCAACCACACACTCTATTGCCAGTTCATCTACCATGCCCTTACCCAAGCAGACACGACCAACACCTAAGACCATGGCTCAACCCACTCCCCCTCTTGCAAATATCCTTCCTATACAATCAACCGCACCTACACCCAAACCCACATTCACTTCCCATTGTGATCCACTAGTGGGATCCTATGCCAAAATCTTAACCAACCTCCCTAAAACTTCTCTCACACATTACCTGCCTCTTAGACCTTACGACCCACTAAAACCCAAACTAAAAGGGTTCATCAAAACCAAACTTTGTTCCTATCATCGTGTGCCAGGACATGATGTAGAGGACTGTAAGAATTTGAAATCTACTCTTGTCTAGTTGTGTCCTCCTAAAGAAAACTTTGACGATGATGACCTTCTCGATGAGGACCCCATTTCACCAAAGCACTAGTTTCCACAATTCTTCCTCATTGCCTACTCGGTGACCAAGACCTCCACCCCAAAACTCTTAGAGCCACCTCGAGATTTTATATTAACATGGTGTGCATCAGAGAACTCGTTAAACCTCTACCAAAATGTCGGTGTGCCCAGTTCATTTCACAAGGTTCCTTCCTGCCTCTTGGATTCTTCCCTTCCTGTCGTTATACCTTTCATGGCTCACCTACTTCACCTACCTCCCCACCTCAAATCAACATGATCCATATTACTACCCGTACACAGAAGGAAAAGGAAAGGAAAAGGAAACCGACCCATTGACCAACCCTATACCCAACATACCATCTACACCCACACCTAAAGTCACTATCTACGGCCCCACATATCCTATTTCTAATGGGGTTACACATCACGGATGCTCAAACAATTACACCAATCCTCCCTCAAAATGTCCCTATATGACCTCATCCAAACCTTTGAATCCCATCGCCAAGCTCTCATGGAGGTTCTTTAGTCTATTGAGGTCTTACCCAATGACCCTACACCCGTAGCCTCCATTATTACACCTCATCATGTAGCCTCTCTTACCAAATTACCACCTTCTTCTACACCTCCACCTACTCACCAAGTAGCCACCCTTAGCTTCTCAGATGAAGAGATCACACCACACCAAACCAATGACCCTAATCCATCTCTTTTCATCTCCATCCATATTGATAATATACATGTATGACATGTTATGATCGATGGGGGTGCTAGCATTAACATCATCTCCTCCCATGCGTTCAACCAAATGCGCATACTTGACAATTGCATGCATAAACATCCCATCATGTTGCGTTCATTTAATGACGCTATCACCTCTACACTTGGCACCATCATCCTCCATGTTCGCGTGGGCCCCCACACTATTCTAGAGTTATTTTACATCTTGGAGGGGGAATTTCAATATAACATGTTGCTTGGTAGACCCTAGATTCATGTTATGGGTTGTGTTCCTTCCACTTTGCATCGTTGTGTGAAGTTTGAGCATGAAGGGCACACCTATACCATTTCAGCTGACCCATCACCTTTCAAAACCTGTAACATGCTTTACCAACCCAATGATGTGCTTATACCCATTAAGGCATCTTCATCCATGACCACTTCCTCTTCACCTACACCTCTCCCTGACCAGTTCGCCCCTACCTCAACCACACCTAAATTCTCCATCCCTATCACTACCACAACTTCCACTGCCAACCCATTAGCCTCCCAATCAGCTGGCTCCACCTCTAATCCAATATCTAACACATCATCTATCCCAGCTACCCACATATCGACCATCGATCCCTTGGAAGGCAATTTTCAATGCCTCACTCTGGGGGAGTATCACCTATATAATGTCAACACATTCTTTACTCCACAAGAGTATGGAAGCCTTCACCAATACCCTCACTACGATCACCGCATAGGAGAGTGTCTCCTTTATGGTCCTCCCCACCTTCACACCAATCTCACCTATGGGGGACTTGATACTACCACTTATACACTGAACCACCATCACAAACCCACCCATTTTTGCCAACCTCCAGTCACTCACCAATCACTCATTTCACCCATACCTTCCTACACCGATGTGCATGGAAGGGTTTTGGTTTTGGATTTTATGAGAAAGGTTGTCACATTGTTATTCCATGTACTACCCGCAAACATAATGACCATAGTGGTATCGGCTTTTTTGAACTACCTACCAAGAAGGCTCACATCGAACTCATTGAGGATATCGACCCTTCTCCACCTTCTTCACCTACTCGACCTTCTTCACCAACTTCACCGAAAGAGTCGATGGATCCTAAATCCATCCCTCATAAGAAAAAAATTTCATAATCACCATTTCCTTGGGGCCTCTGACTTATCAACGCGAGGGTAAGGCTCCCTCTTCTCTTCCCTTCCTATATCTTGAAATGATCAATGACGATACACCTTCTATTAATGCCATCCAATGCAGGATGATGAATCTATACTCACCTACGTTGGTGCAGAAGACTCAAATATTCATCGGTCGTTACCATCTGAGATGCAAACCATGTTGAATGAATCAAATATCGAAATCAACATCCACACTCAAGATGACCTGCACATTCTAAAGATTGGCCAATCTTTAAATACTTGAGAACATGAAGCCATCACTTCTTTTCTCAAAAATCATAACCATGCTTTTGTTTGGTCTTATGCAGACATGCCCAGTATTGACCCCACCATAGTGCTTCATAATATCATAACCATTCCAGATGCCAAACCCGTAAAACAAAAGTGAGAAACCCCACTTTGCTCTTCTAGTCAAAGAAGAACTTCGGCACCTTATTTTCATTTCCTTCATCTTACCCATTGATTATCCCCGATGGATTTATAACATTGTCCTAGTCACTAAGGTGACAGGGGAACTTTGCATTTGCATATATTTCCATAACCTCAACCTAGCCTACCCAAAATATGACTTTCCTCTACCCGGTATTGACCAACTGGTTGACGTTACCGCTGGCCATGAGATGCTGTCACTCACGGATGGTTTCTTGGGTTATCACCAAATATTGCTTACCCTGGAGGATCAACACAAAACGCATTCATCACGCCTTGGGGATTTTTTTCTATTGATTCATGACTTTTGGTCTTAAAAATGTTGGTGCTACATATCAATGGCGGGCTATGACTTACATCTTCCATGACATCATACACCGTATATTGGAAGATTATGTGGATTATATCCTTACCAAATCTAAACACCTCTCTCGAGCACCTCACCATCCTAAAAACTATCTTTAACCACCTCATTAAGTATTTTGTTTTCCTTAGTGCAAGAAGTGTGTCTTCATGGTTCTCTCAAGAAAACTCCTAGGATTTATTGTTTCCTTACGTGGTATAGAGGTTGAACCTACTAAAGTTAAATCCATTCTCGAAATGCCTCTGCCCACTAATCTACGGCAACTCCTTAGCCTACAAGGTAAGTTGCAGTCTATTTGTCATTTCATTTCACAAATTTCTAATTAATGTCAGCCATTCCATCATCTTCTCAAAAAGGATGTCTCCTTTAAATTGGATGATGACTGCCACAAATCTTTTGAGGCCTTAAAATAATAACTTATCCAACCACCGTACTCATTCCACCTAGAGACTATTAACTGCTGTCTTACCTATACATCTCTGCTACCGATCACTCCTTAGGGGCCATGCTCACTCATCACGATGAACAACATAGGGAGCAGGCGGTTTATTACATCATCGTACTCTTACGGACTATGAGACCTAATACACCCATGCTGAAATTTTTTTCTTAGCCTTAGTTTTTGTTGCCACCAAACTCCGCCATTACCTACTTAACCACAAAACCTATGTTGTGACCAACACCAACCCCTTACACTTCATGTATGCCAAACCTTACCAAAATCAATGGGCTGCATGCTGGCTTATGCTTCTAGCTGACCTTGACCTTGAATTCATCCATCAAAAGTCCATCAAGGGCCAAGCTATCATTGACCAATTGGCTGATGGACCTATTTCTAGGGATCAATCCTCTAATTTGGACTTTCTAGATGAGTCTATTGTTACCCTTTCCCTGGATGAACCTACTTACCAAATGACACTTTTCTTCGATGGTTCCAAGTGATAGCGTTGGGATGGGGCTGGTGTTATCCTCATTATGCTTGATGGTGAGCCCATGCCTTTGTCTTTCAAACTTGATTTTGAGTGTACAAACAATATTGTTGAATATGAAGCACTCATATTGGGTCTTCAGGCTACTTATGCCTTATATGTTAAGTCAATCAACATCTTTGGTGATTCTCAATTGGTCATAAACCAAGTCAAGGGTATATACTAGTGTCTTAATGAGATACTTCAATAGTTTAAGCATCATGTGGACATACTTTTGACCACCTTTGACCATTACACCCTTCAAACCATCCCCCGTTCTACTAACAAATTATTAGATACCATGGCTCGCTTGGCTTCTTAGATACCTTCGCCCACCAAATCTAAAATATTTATCACCATATAAAGACTCCAATCATCCTCTTATTTACCTCATGAAGTTTACTCTATCATAACCACTGCTCCCGACCCATGTGGCCTTCGGGTATCAACAATACTCAAACTATCTTTCCCTCTCCATCTTACCTCCCGACCTCACTCGTAATGGAAAACACACCTTTCTTAAAAGGGTCTCTCGTTATGTCATCATGGGTGGCCTCCTCTATAAGCGTGGATTTAATGGTATTCTCTTATGGTGCCTTACGAGTTCTGAAATTCCCTATACCATTAAGGAAGTTCATGATGGCATATGTGGAGGTCACTTCAGTGGTCTCGTGGTTACTAAGCACATCCTTCACCTAGGCTATTACTCACCGACACTTAATAATGATTTTTTCACTACGTTAAGCGTTGTGTAAAATGCCAAAACATGCCAATATTCATCATACACCTAGTCACACCTTACGGGTTGCTTCCTTTGGCCCTTCTCTCAATGGGGTTTGGATCTTGTCGGAGAAATCAATCCCCATTCTTCCCAATGACATCAATGGATCATCACTGCTATTGAATATTACACCAAATGGATTGAAGTCATACCTCTCATCTCCACGAAAAGCCGAGAAAATATGTGAGTTCATCAATCATCACATTATTTGTCACTTTGGTGTTCCACATCACCTCATCATTGATAATGGAAAACAATTCAAAAATAAAACCTTACGGAAACTTTGCGACACCTTCGGTATTCAACTAAGTTTCTCATCACCATATTACCCACAAACCAATGGCCAAGCTGAATCCACTAATAAAACCCTAAACAAAATTCTCATGAAAGTGGTTAACAATACTAGGAAGGACTGACATACGCACATTCCTTTCACCATGTGGGCATACTGTACTAGTATTCACACTTCCACTACTGCCACACCTTTTTCTATGGTCTACGGTATAGAGGCTATTCTACCTCTCGAAGTCTAGATTCCATCACTTTGCATTTCTCTCCATGACATGCTCAATGATGATGACTTTTGCCAGGACCATTAAGCAAAACTTGAGTTAATAGACGAACATCGTCTTAATGCTCTTGACCATCTTCAATTTTAATAAAAACGTATCAAACGTGGCTATGAAAAACATGTCCATGAATGAACCTTCCAAGTCGGTGACCTTGTCCTAAAGGAAAATCAACATGTAACCAAAGAAGAAAAAATTAAACGGGAAAATTTTCTCCTAATTGGCTTGGACCATACATCGTGACTCATACCTATGGATCAGTGCATATCGTTTATCTTCACTCGACGGTAAACCCAAACCTAAACCCCTTAATGCCTTGCATCTTTGACCATTCTACTATTGACTTTTAGTCCTACCTCACCTTCCGCCTCTTTTCATGCTCGTCCCTTGAGTGCTATTCACTTCCCTCCTTTCACTATGCCATCCCCAATGATTAAACAAGAATCATGTGCATACTCGTCACTCTTTTACCCTCTCTTAAATATGTGTACCACGGCTCTACACATGGCATGATTCTCATGGATACTTTTCGTCTACTTTCAGATGAGATCCCTTAGTCATTTCACCTTGCTTTCTAAACAAGAATCTGATTCTTCACCTTAGTCTTGTCCATGACTTAAAATCCCTCACACGGGATCCAATTCTTGAGTCAAACTTTCAATAAAAAGATGACTCCTCAAAAGAACTTATTTCTCTTTACATCGCTCCTATAAATAGACTTCTCCCTCGAAGGAAAGCTATGTAAAGTCTATTTTAAAGAGAGAGAGAGAGAGAGAGAGAGAGAGAGAAAATTCAACTTCCCACATCGATCAGCTTCACAAAGACCTCAAGGAGTTAATTTACTCATCCCATATAGACTTCCCACATTGATTAGTCTATCTCAAATATAAGTCAAAACAAAAACCTTTTTCATCATGGACTTGTTTATTGTGATCTTGGATCTCTTGCCAAAAGGCATGCTCCCTCACACCATATAAAATAACCAATTTTCACCTTCTCACCATTCACACTTTCATTTCCTATCACCTCAAGGGACCTACTGAAAATGTGAAATTTGGTGATCATGTGACTAATCTTCACCTTTAGAATAATCAATCATGCAATTTATTTAGGGTCTTATGTTCATCAGCCTATCTAAGGTATGACCCACCCATTATGATCCTTACTAATTAGGTGGCTTTCTTTCCTCCTCTTATATTTTAACCTTCTTCATTATGTATTGATCATCTTATACAAGACTCAATCCTTGATGCTTATCTCTGGGTAATTTTCTGTTTGACCAAAATCAACTTAAAATAACCCATACCAATGTGCCCACAATTCACCCATACCTAAACCACCTCGACTCAACCATGCCTATAACCTACTAACCCATTCTCATACCTCCTCCAATTTTTCCCTAGCTTATGGGAGAACTACATCGGCTTGAGGTCCCTTTTCACCGGGACTATGTAGGTAGCACTCCGAGGGCATGGGGCCCTTAGAGGTTAGCTCACCACTCTCTACCCTAACCAATTCCCCTTTTCCTTTCCTAATCACATTCTACCCTAGTTATTTCCCTTTTTATATCAATAATTGGAAATTAAACCAAACCAACAACAATTGCTTCACATATTTACCATCATCACTCATGCATTCATTATGTCTACCATTTCTTTACCATTATCATGCATGTTACTATAAAACATCTCAACGTGACTCATATCATCATTAATTGCACAAATTAATGAGTTACAAACTCAACCAATCCCAACTTAACCATACCTAAACCACAACCTGACTCAATCCATGCCTAAACCACAACTTGACTCAATCCATGCCTATAACCTAACTCCATCCATGCCTAAACCAAAAACCTGACTCAATCCATGCCTATGACATGGCTCTATCATGCCTACACTACTTAGTTTCCATCACATATACAAATCAAAATAGTAAGTTAAACACAACCATATATGCATAATGATCATAATCAACATCATCTCTATGAATAAATCATCTAAACATGTGTATCCATATACATGACTCTTAAATATCTTTGGCAAACAGGACGGTGTATATGACAAAATCTCAAAAACTCTCATGTACATCCTCACTATCTTCAACACGTAGGCTAGTATATATGTCAAAAATATGATATCAACAATAAAATAATCATGCATGGAGCTCAATCATTGCCCCATCTGATGTCTAAACCTATCTCATCTGTCTCCTCCCCCACTCCTCTAGCCTAGCATCCGACTGACCTCCCTCCACCTTGCCTTGGTCTGGCCCCTGACGGTCCTACCTCTGAAGTTGGCCTCTGTGCACTAGTGGCCTCACCTGAACTATCCCCTGGGCTTACGGCCCCCTATACTCTCCACACTATGTGTGTGGGATCTGCTCCTCTCAGTCGAGGCTCTTATGCTCTGTACTTGGCATATGATAAGACATATATCCCCACTACCATCAAATGATCCTGGTAGTATCTCACCTCACCCATGGCATCTAAATCTAGTAGTGGATACTATCTATGGTGGTGCCATTAGCCTTTGACCCTACCCTACTCTTGCCTAAATAATGAGACCCTATCCCTACCCCTGTGGTGGTGTCATCAGCCCCGAGCCTCAGATTGTGCTTGTACCTAGGCACGAAGAGCCACTATCTATGCTTATGCGGTGCCAAGCGGCCCTACAAACCTATAACTGCCCCGCTATGGCCAATGGCCAATTGGCCCTATAAACCTATCACTTGTGCTTATAGGGTAGCTACCTACACTCCATCTCCATCTCCACCCTCTCCCTCTCCCTCTCGGTGTGGGTGCTGGTCCTACTCCCTGTGCCTAAAAAGTGGCCACCTGTACCTGCAAGGTCACAACCTATGCCTCGGCCCCTATCAGATGTCCCTGTACTATGCCCAATTGGGTCACCAAGGTAGCCACCTGCCCATGTAGGGCATCTCTATACACTGTGATAGTAGCCAAATCTGGCTGCCCCGGCCTTGGTGGTACTGCTCGTAGCTATGCCACCCACCACTTCTTGTACATTTATGTCACCCTGACATCATCTATTTGTCGGTCGACTAGCTACTCCTCCTACCTAGTCGAAACTGTAGGTCATGGTGGAGACATAGGCCTCTCCACATCATCTCTCCTATACTGAGGGAAGGGTGGGGGTATATCCTGTGGCAACCCAAACTATCATCTGACCCGGTCTATGGGTATCATCTCATGCTCCTATCCTGCACCACCCCCTATCCACTGTAAATGTAGCCCATCCAGCTTCATCGCCATCTGCCGATATGAAGGATAGCCTACATATGGCCTCTAAATAATGTCCATGCTAGAAAACCCCTCCAGTAATCACCTATAATAGGCTACATCATGTGTCACTCTAGCCACTTGGCACTCTCCCATAACCGACACCCATCGCCTGTAGCCCACTCAAACAAAACCTGGCTCAAATGTGTCGCCCAGGGCATACCAACTAGGTGCACACACACACAATGTGCTCATAGGCCCAACAATGTAACAAGAATGTGTAAAGCACAAGCTGAAACTCCATAGTCGCCCATATGCCCACAACTCCCTATATAGTTGTACCAAGAATGCAGGCCCCCATGCAAACCAAGTCCTGCTCTCCACCATGTCATGTAGGACCCCCATCAGTGACCATGGGAATCTCCCACCGTTCTACATCGGCGAGTGTAAAATAGTATAATACCTCCATCAAAAACACTGCTAGCCTCATCTCCTCGAGGCGAGTATTGGTACATCACCCCATAACTCATACTAGCACTGTGGAATCCTAAAATTCCATCCCCTCTCCAAACACTAGTAACAAGTAACTCCTCGGATGCCTCTAAGGAGATCAAGTACACCTATGTACCTACTATAGGAAGTCATAGGATCCTATAAACATCCTCTAGGGTGATCGTGATCTCACCCGTCGACAAATGGAATGTATTAGTTTCCGAATCCCATCTATCGATGAGGGAAACCATCAAACTCACCTCCCAAACTATGTGCCCCTACCTTCTGCAACCAATCAGACCCACATTTGTAGCATAGATCCACTCCTCACGTGTCATCTCCCCTTGTATCTCCACAAGTAAGGATGGTACTTTATCCCTCATCATCAGAATGGTCCGGTCCTGGCCTACATACAACCAATCATATCAATCAAACTTGATCACATCTGCATGTAACCTTGCCACCCACTCTATACCACTTACCCTAACTAAATCAACCTTTCACCTATATTTATGCCCTAAATCAGCACCCCTATCTACCCCCACCTCGGACCCTCACCTATTTTCATTGTGTCCCTCTCACCAATCTTCCTTATTCACTCACCTACCCATACCCATAACTCTCCCTACCCCTACCTATTTGTCTATAACCCATCCATTTTAGCTCCTTGAGGTTTTGCTTCTTTAGCCTGCTTGTTGACCTTGGTCAACATCAACCAACCATAGTCCAATGGTAAGCGACATCATTCATCACATCTGTGATCGATGCACGATCCTTACCCACCGATGTTGGCTAAGAGAAAACTAACGTCGGTCAACTTTGTCATGGCGAAAAATCCACAACACCCTCCCATTTTTCTCCCACATTCCTCCTTTCTACCCATTTCCCCTACCAATACCTACCCAATTACCTATTCCCACCCCTTACTTACCTAAATCTACCCTCCCTTGTTCCCCTTTTCTCATTAAACCCCCACATTCAAATTTTAAAAATTTTCCCCAAAACAAACCCTATTTTCCCTCCTACCCAATTCCTACCCTCCACCTACTCACAACAAACAAAAAATCAGAATAGCCTCTTACCTCATCATGCCGTCTACGTGTGGTGGCACCTTGGGCCACTGCGCAAGTCCACCCAATCCCTCTCCTGCCTCTACCATCACCGATCATCCACTGGCTCAATCAATCTAATCGATCACCCAATCCAATCACCATGCTCATAGACCCGCCTATCGACCAATGATCACTCACTCTGTTGCTCACCAACTCATCTCTCTTTGTGTCATTTGGTCACTTTTCACCTTGTTCTTCCTCTCTTGTCATTTTCTCCAATTTAGTAAATGATAAATGATTCTAAAAATGTGGCATTTTTTTTTTTATAGCCTACCCTTGACTTGACCGTGCGACGGTTTTAGCTTGACCTGACATCGGTCCATGCCCTAAGACCAAAATCAGTTCATTACAACCATTTTCATTTATCCTACTTAGTCTTAATACTACCCATTACCCTTAATTTGCTGACCTAAATCCTTTTTACCTCACCCACACCTGACTTGTACATTTCCCTTTACCCTCCTGACCTCCTCATTTACCACCTACCCTCTTCATCATTTGGGGACTCATTATTTTACCCCTACTTCAGCCCTACCCGTGTCGTGACCTAAATACTTAGACCTAGAACATTGCTAGTAACATGTGACCTCATGTGCTCAGCTATACCTTGCGGCTTTGTTACCCGTGTTGTTTGACATAATGACCTTACATTGCCACTTTCCATCTCCATTTATCTCGACCCAACCTTTGGTGTACGAACATACCTAAACGTTCCTATACCTGACCTACATCATGTTTCCTGACCATATCCTATACCTTGGATACCAAAATCACCTCAACCTTGTTTGGATAAACCTATCGACCTTAGACAATGTAGAGTTTACATGCTCTTCCACCTGGTATCATGATGCATTTTATACATGTGCATGTGTTAAACTATTACTACTTTTGAACTGACCCATTACATGGATTACCCAATTAGACCTTTACCCCTTTACCATCATCGTCCACCTTCCTCTTCATCACATTCACCTTTTATCAAACCACTCACCGATTCTGCCTTCTACCTCATCAGTTTCTAGTTTGAGGGGGATCACCTTCACCCACACATGGGGGAACCACATCTTCTTTTCACAAGCATCACTTACCAATACAAGCAACAAAACAAAAAGGGGAAAAATGTAGACACCAAAATTGGGTCACACTCCCCTTGGTCCCTCGTCAAATAATCACCTTGAACACACTCACCTAACCATGGCCCCTTACACCTCACACTAATATTAAATTAATTAAATTAACCCATGTCTTCACAATATTTATTATTTAATTATCCTAATTAAGATAATTCTCACACCACCACCTCACCTATACACCTAGCCTAGCCACCTCACCTTAAATCTATTCTTAGTATGTTGCCTTAAATAACTAAGATCTACCTAAACCCTAAAAATAAGAGCCTACATTCCCTCTAACCACATTCCCGACTGTTAGAAAAGAAGCATCCATTCTAATCCACGAGAAAAATGAACAAGATCTAAGAAATCAAGCGAATCTGCCCATTTTTAGTAAACCTAGAAAATCCCGCCATAACTAACGCCGGTCACCCTAAACCACCACCGGTCAACCCGAAACCATTGTTGGTTACCATTTATTCCCCAAAACAACCTTATTTCAAGGTTGGCACATTCAGAGAAAAGAGAGACAAAACCAGAGTTGCATGCAAGTAGAACCAGCATTCACACATGCATCTGAACATCCACAACCATCATCAGAAGTGATCACAGAGCCATTTACATTCATGGAAGCATCCAAGGAAGTGCCATCACCACATAAAATTTCATCCATCTGATCAACTACCATTGCCATCTAGCCATCAAACTCATACAACAAGTAAGTATTTTTTAACCAAAGCATTCATCCATTTTCATTTTAGTAGGCTCTGTTACCTCTATTATCAGTTTCTACTTGCACCCCCATTCTCCCACCATTTACCTTCATGCAAGTTTGATCATTCCTTCACCCACACCACTAAATTACCCATACCTAACTGTTAAACACCTCTGAGTATATCTAAGATCTCCACAGACCTTTCCATTACCCTCTCCATTTTCATTTAGCCTCAGATTTTCCCAACACCAAGATTTTAATAAGTTTCTATCACCCGACTGTATCAACACCGATTACCCATGACCATCGCTAGTCCATCTTGAACTACCATTGTTACACTAGACCGACGTTAGTCTCGTGTTTTACCCTTAGACCATGAACAGAGCCTACTTCCCACCAAATACCCAAAACAGCAAAAACTAGACCTTGACTAAGACTCAAAGATTACTTTGTGAGAGACCCCGCCATTCAAATTCAATCATAGCTTAGCCTTTGTTGTGAATGAATTTGCTTATTGTGGTCGAACGAGATACCTAAATCATTTTAACTACAGTAGGATTTCATTTATTGTTAACATTAAGTTGTTTTAAATAGTGGATTGATAGCCTTCTAAGGAGTATCACACTTCCCAGAACTAGCACACGCTAGGAAATCCACTGTCATATGCTATTTAATCTCTTTTGGTAGTATTTTTATTCATTTTAGGTAGTTCCTCCTAGCCAAAAGGAAGCTCTCACAATCAACTATGGATCAAGAAGTCATACATGCGCAACAACCTTTAACCAATTTTAACAGGTATTCCTCCTAGCCCATTTACCCTTATCTGTTTCGTCAATATTCAAAGAAATGCTCTAAGAATCAGGTGAAACAACATAATTATTTCTTTTTGTTTCTCGGGTAGTTCGGAAGTGATAGAAACTTGTATCAATTCATTTTCCACTTATTTCATCTTCTCACTTATTAACTAATTTTCGTTTACTTCTCTTCTTCGATTCTAGTTTTAATATTACTTTCAACCTCTTTTTCTTTCTCAACTTCTTCTTGCAACAAATATTCTTGAATTGTTTCTAAATGAACATCTCCTGTACTTCTCTTCTCAATCTCTCCCTCCTCTACCTCCACATTTTCTCTTAAGACTTCACCTTTCTCCATTGGTTGAGATACCTCTTAAAAGGAAGATCCATCTATGGTGGCATCATGTATTCCTTGTGATTGAGAAGTTGATTGTTATTCTATAGATGGAATAGGAGGATTGACTGGAAAAGATAAAGGGAGAAGATGAGGAGATGGGGATTTTAAAACAACTACATGGAACAAGAATGTAGCTGGCTTGAAAGGTGGTAACACAACCTCTCCTGTGCAGAATGAACTTGAATGGTAGGAGTATCAATAGATGAAGACACCAATAAATGAGAAGAATCACCAAAAGTAGCTTCTTAAACTAATGTTTTCCTTATAGATGTTTTCTTTGGATTTTCTCCTTCTATCCTAGGATTCTTGATTGGCTTCAACTTTGTAGGCCCTCTACTACTCTCTCCTAGTCCTTCCTTTCTCTTTGTTCCCCCTGGCTTATTTCATTCATTATAGATTCCTCCAGGAAATAACCTTGATCAAGTAGCTAGTTTGAAGTATAAATAAATAATTTAGATTTCCTTTCTATAATTGTTTTTACTTATTTCTTATCGTTGGATATGGAGCATCATCACCTCCTTCTTCATAGTAGCCATCTAAAATTTATTTCCCATCATCTAGGAGATTCTTTGGAATGTTTTTAAATATCAAGTGTAGGATTTTCTACTTTGCCATTCTACAATAATTTTTTCTTCTTATTTCATATTCATCTCTACAATCAATATAGAAATCCTCCAATGCCTAAAATTTTGCATGATCTAATGGAACTATTTTTCAAGAAATATTTTTGCAGTCCAAATTTAGTCTAGCCTTGTTATCTACTTGAGTATAGTTTTGGAACATTTATTGAGAAATATTTCTATCTTTATCAATGTTGGCACAATGATAACTCCCAATGAAAAATGGAAATTAAACTACTACTCTATGAAGCCCTTGTTGTAGATCATGAAGTTCCACTAGTTGTCTACATAGTTCAAGTAAAATTCACCTATCACTAGGATACCTTGGGAGTTTTAGTGGGTTTTCTTGAGAATCCAAAGACTCACAAATATGTGAAATGAGATAACTTAATAAAGATACATACATATTATATATATAAATTCAACACAACAGTATTTTCCTCTTTGATTTTAACTTAGTATAAAGTTTTCAAATGAATTCATAGAAGAAGAAGTCATTGACTTTCATGTAATCCTTGAAATACCCAGGAAAATCCAACTGTGGATAATATTCATGGATAGGTTTCACAGCTTGAGTACCTTGTTTCCTTAATTTAGGAAAAGAATCATGTGTTATTGGATCATACAAAATATATGAAGACATATTTAAGTCAAGTGTTTTTGTTACATTTCACAATTGACTATCAATGTTATTACTAATAATCTCAACCCATTTGATCAAAGTAATAGGATTTCCATTCTCAGTCAATCTAATGAAATAATACATATGTGAAGAAAAATGTTAAACATTTTTCTCTCCATTGATTCTACAAAACACCGAGTGATATCATTTGCTTCTTGGACCAGATCATACCTCACAATAGTTCTAGGATATCTTGATGTCTGCTTCATTTCCTTCAAATAATTCAAGTTCATGATACTAATGACATCTACCCTATTATTAAACCAGCATTCATTTTTCTTTTCCATACTCACACTAAATACTTTAGGTGTAGTAGGAATCTTAAGGAAAAATTTAAATAAATGAGCATCAAGTCTCACCATTATATTACTCAAAGCATCCTTGACTATCCTTGTTTGAGAATCATAATTTTTAGCCCATTCTAGTACAAATTTAAGAAATTGAGCAAGATAGGAAAAAACATCTGCTTGTATCAACCCACTCCTAGTCAATTCCAACATGAGAGGTGTTTGAATCTTGGCCTTTGATCTCTCAATTAGTTTAGTTATGGATACATGCTCCATATCGTGTGTTGATCTCAAGTAATCTTTGACATAATACAAGACTCCATTGGATAGCCTTTATATTCATATTTCATCTTGTTTTCTTTGGCTTCACCAGTTGATTTATTCTTAGCTTTCCCTTTACCCCTCTTGGATTTAGAATTCTCTTCAATACTAAGATTAGGATCTTCTATGATAACAACTTCCTCTTCCCTTACCTGACTTCTCCCTTACTTCAATTGATTCTTCTCTTGTTTCAGACATTTTCCTTCCTCCAAGTGACTAATGTACTCCAATTATTGAGATATTAGCAACAACTCCTTTAAATATAGAACTCAAGTCAAGACACATTATTTCAATTGCATGTAGCTATTCAAATTCATTCTAGTCATGAAAGAGCATTAAAATCATTTTAGAAGTGAAGTTTAAGTTTTCTTTCGAAGTGATGAATCAAACAATTCACTTTGCGATTCGATGTGGATTTTTAAGGTGCTACTACTTGAGACTTGGAGTTAACAAGCAGAAGTAATTCAATTCTGTGCAATATAGGAGAAGTAACAACTCTTTAAAATAGTGCAATATATGAGAAGTAATTGGCCCTAGGTTTAGTGCAAAACATATGAAGTAGTGACCTATCGGTTTAGCGCAAAACTTGTGAGAAGTAATGAGTAATCGGTTTTGTGCAAAGCATAGGGAAGTAGAAGTAATGCCAAAACACACAATGCACAATAATTATTGATCCATACATTTATCACAACTCAAGTAATGAAGCAAAATTATTTCTAATCACCACAATACATGGGAAGTTTTAAGTAGCTAGTTTAGCACAAAAAGTAGACTTAAAAGTAATTATAAACCATATAATGAATATGAATTAAAAATTAATTGGTTTATTGCAAGTAATAATGGTTCTAAACAACACAAGGTATACCAAGAAGAAGACATTTAGATCAATGCAAGAAAGGAAACTAGATAGTGTGGTGTTTAGAGGAATGATTACTTTGAAGGAATTACTACCCTAAAACTCGAGTAGAAGTAATACAAAAGTCCACAATGCCGAAAAAACAAAAATGTGTTATACGACATTCATAAACCACTTTTCTTCAACTAAACAGGAAGTAAGAGTAATTCAAACCACCACATATCACCAAAAATAAAACTTTCAAACCAGGTGAAGTAACTACTCATCAAAAATCTACAAACTTTGCTAGGGAAAAACTAGGGTTTTATGACTGATAGGATTTTAGGAATATTTTGTCAAAGGTAACAATGGGTTACTTTAAACTATCAAAAACCCTAATTCCAACTGACAATAATAACCTAAATCCTATTATTTTACAAACCCATAGTTCTAGAGATAGAAGAGAAAAATACCCACAAGGAAAATAATAATCCAAGAAAATGAACAAAACAAGGAAGAAATAAACAAGGAGGAAAAATAAAGTACTAACCTCTCCCACAAATGGTTCAAAGATAGAATGCAAAAATATTCTTCAATCGGTCGCATGAAGATCACTCGGGGTTTGGAAGGAAGAAAACTTCTCTCTAAATAAGAAAATGCATGGATTTCACGTGGAATTACTTGAGATTATATATATTCCATGTCATTAAATGCAAGTCATACAATTGCCACATCATCACTCCTCTTATATGTGGATTTTTGAGACAACTTCACTTCATTTCTTTTAAAATAAGTAAAGCACTCCCCAAACACTAATAACTTAAATGACTAGTTATGTGGCCTTTGGGACTTACTTTACTTGTCTTATTTTTTGAGAAGTAAAGTTGTTTGGGTTTAGTGCAAAGAAGACAAGTAATAGGGTGTTGATTTAGCACAATGAATAGTCTTATTTTTTGTGGAGTTAGAAACAACTATACTTTCTTAATAATAAGAAGCAAAATAATATCGATTTAGCACAAAGCTAAGAAGTAAGAGTACTTTATTTTTATTGCAAAATTAGGAAATCTAAGCCGATTATGCGGTATTATGGAGCTACATATCTTATTGAATTTTAACAAGAAAAATCATTTCTAATGAACAAAAAGAATAAAAGTTTATGAAAATCAGGTTTTAAGATATAAACAACTTATTACTTAGAAGTAAAGCATTTTAAGAAACCTGATACATTAAGAGAGCACTTTATTGACTTTTTCAAGGATTTTTAGGCATTTTTAGCACATGGGTATTTCATAAATCACCCCCAAGAAACCTCCTAAAACCTCTTAAAGAATTTTAAAGCACTCCTGTAACCCAAATCATTTAAGGTAACAACCCAAACACACCAAACAACAACCTAAAGAGCTATAAACAACATGAACACAACTCATCACAAGACATGAAAACTCAAAATTTTCAAAGGGGTACCCCAAAATTTCTAAGTGAAATCTTGGGGGCACTAGCTAGCTCCATTTGTGGACATCTTTGTTTCTTCCCAAAGGTAAGAAATGAATATGATATCCTAAAATTTCTGGTTCCAATCCTTGTTCATTGGTTCAGAGTCACAAAAGGGAAACACAAATAAAAAAACAAAAAAACTAACCCTAAGAATTTATTTATATACATACATGTTTTACCTTGAATCATCAACTCTTGTAAAGATTCAGATGCTTCCCATTGTATGGCAGTGGTAGTTCAACTCCATCCTGGTAGGAAAGGATGAAACTATCAGATCTAGCATTGCCCACAATCATAAATGGCCCCTTCCACAATGAATCAAATTTTCCATGCATTACTTTGGGATTATTCTTCTTATCCCAAAGGAGCACCTTGTCTCTAACTTTAAACTTCCTCACTCTCACCTTCTTTTCAAACATAATCTTAACCTTCTTCCGATTCTCATCCAATATATCTCGCTCCATTTGAACTCACACTTCTTGTAGTTCGGACAAATAAATTATTCTTTTATCAAGTGCATATTGATATGTGGTATCCTCTAGGGCCTTGGTGAGCTGCAGGGAAGGTAATTCAAGAGTAATATGAAATTTAGCATCCTTCCCATACAACAATTGGAAAGGAGACATACTTATAGCCTTCTTAGGAGTAATCCTATCAGCCCATAGTGCATCAAACAAATTCTTATGCTAAGTCCTATGATTTTATTTTTTCAGCTTCCGGATGATTGATATAAAATTCTTATTACTTAATTCCACTTGGCCATTCCCTTGAGGATAGTAATTCGAAGAATGAACTAGTTTGTATTCCCTATGTGTTAAAAAATCAACAAGCTCTTTAGAGGATAATTTTGCAGTGTTATCTGCTACTATCTTATTTGGCACACCAAATATTATGATGATATTCTCCTTAATAAAGTTACACACTTCCTAAAAAATAGCATTGTTAACGAGACAAACTTATACCCACTTATTGAAATAAGTTGTATCGGTGATAATGTAATGGTGGTCACCATGGAAGGTGGATTAAATGTACCATTAAAATCAATGTCTCGCTTCTAAAATGTTTCTTATATGACAACTAGTTTCGAGGAAGAGATGGAAGCTTAACAGGCCCAAAAAATTGTTTACATGCTTGAAATTTAGAAAACCAATCAGTTGTATCTTAGAAAAGAGTGGTCCAGTAATACCTTGCCCGATCTTAGCGAGAAAATTTTTCAGGAAAAAAAATTGTAAGTTTCTTGCCATGCTCTGGGAATCTAAGTCCCTCTACTTAAATAGTGTAGCTTTTGTATATGCATGCAAGAGTTTGGTGAGTTTTCTTTGGGTTGGTCTTGCAGCTAGGGATCTAATAGGGGCACTCCACCGACCTTGCGGTAAAATTTCTGAGATACCTATAAGAGAATAATTTACTAGGAGAGAGGGAAAGGGAGTAAGAATGTAAGATACAAGGACTGATGTTGCAAGTAGAAAATAAGAGTCTTGTATACATCAGTTAGAAGTTTCATAACATGCATCAAAATGAGGAAGAAATAATACTACAAAAAAACAAGACCAGTTAGAATTCAATGAGCTCAAAGTATCAATAAATCCCTTAGTAAAAAAGGATAGAAACTCCTTCTTGCATTGATGATCAAGAATAAATTATACATGATATGATGATGGAAGACATTGGGAATATGAGGAAAATGGCTGACTCATTTCACTCACAATTAAGAAAATATTTCTCATGCACTTGCAAGAATACAACCAGATAGAAGAATTTCATTATTAGAATCAGTTTAAATGAGGAGCTAATTACATTTTATAGCAGAGGAACAACTCTTCATCTTCCTAATGACCCTCTATATGCCTCATTTCTGAATTTTGACTATTCAAATTCCTACCAAATATTAAGTCCCTTTTATGAAGAAAAGGTGAATTAAATTTTACATTGTGTTTCTAAAGTAACTTAAATACATATCAAAAATTATAAACCCCAAAGCTAAATTACAACATTGAAGAGAGATAATGTTGGTGGGGTGAAGAGAGGAGGAAAGGAAAGAATGTCACTCCAAATGAAGTCCACTGATTATTCGAGGATATAAAAATTTTAATCTCTAAATATGTTGCCTCTTTAAAAACTCCATAAAAATTTCACATCGTGCCTTGACATGACACTTGGCGGCAATCTAACGGTGGAGTGTTTAGGCCAAAGAGTAAGTTGGAAGCACCTAGGGGCTGGAAAATGGTCATATGAGGAACCAGGAGGAATTCCTTGGGATGGGAACATTTTCATGTCCCTTATGTCCCTTAATCATTAAGGGACATGAGGGTCATCAATTTTCACAATGTGCTTGGTGCCGCCACTTGGCGATGATCCAACACTTGTCCATTTAGCCCTACTAGCTCTTGGGGGATGAGAAATTACATTGGAGTGGGTCACATGGATGACCTAAAGAATTATTAGGGCTGGGTAAATTTTTATGTCACTTGTGTCCCAGATAAAAAATGGACATGAGGGTCATCGGTTTTCATGACATGCCAAAAGCCACCACTTGTCGCGATTTGAGCGAGCAAGGGATAGGCTCTTGCAAGTACAGGAGATGAAGCTGGTGATCACGGGAGCTTCCATGAGTGACTAGAGGGATTATTGGGGCTTGGTGAATTATATTGTCCCTTCTATCCCTTTTCTTGATGGATGAAAATGACATAAATTTACGCCAGGCTCCTGTAGCTAACACATGTCCTCTCCCAAATTTGTCTAACTACGAGAGCTCACCTTGAGGGCAACTTGAAATGACAATATCTTGAGCTCCCGATGGAATTTTTTGGTAAAATTTTATATGATCTTGACTGAAAATGGCCTTATAAGTCAAACAAGTTTGATTTCATATCTTTATTCCTCCACTTAAGCCCTGAAAAATAGGAATTTGATCTGGATACATATTTTTACATGGAAAAAAC
Source organism: Taxus wallichiana var. yunnanensis (assembly GCA_018340775.1). Classification (NCBI taxonomy): domain Eukaryota; kingdom Viridiplantae; phylum Streptophyta; class Pinopsida; order Cupressales; family Taxaceae; genus Taxus; species Taxus wallichiana. The sequence goes on from CM031237.1 coordinate 206,424,152, forward strand.
CAGTTATAAACCTATGTTTCCAAGTTGTTGTGAAAAATAATAATTTCACATTTTTGTAGATCTATAATTTACCTTTCTAAAGATGTATCTTTTCTCTCTTAATTCCATCTAGAGCTCAGAATCACCTCCCAAATCTTAACAACTCTTTTGACCCTCGTGCGATGCCTAGGCTCGTGAATCTGTTTTTATCAAACCGCTCCAACTCACCAAAATCCTTCTTGAATCTTCCAAATTAAATTCCATAATCATCTCCATGTTTGGTTTGGATCCTCCATTCCACCACAATGGGTTTCATTAGTCTTGGGAAGGCCAATGGTAGCCCTTCTCGACACTTCCTAAAAAATAGTATTCTTTAAGAACTCCTAAAATCATCTAGGGGTTGACTGATTTTCCTAATTCACCTAAGGGACTAAGTTAACATATATTAGGGGGTCATTGAAGTAAATAGGTAAGGATGGTGCTGAAGATGGGTAGACCTAAGGTGTCTTGGAGAGGTATAAATTGAAAAAAATGACTCGGGGTATGGTTTTCATGCTTAAAAATTATGAATTTTCCCCTTACACATTTTCATGAAAACAACTGTCTCTAGCTTAGGGACATGACATGGACTAAGTGCACCAAATACATGACATGAAGAATCCCAAAATCTCAACTTTAAACTACAAATACTAGTGCCTTATCTATTGGGCCATTCGAAGTCATGTCTACAACTTGCGATAGAGAGGGATAATAAAGAAGTAAACACACATGAAACAAAAATGATGAAAGGAAACACACAACACACATGGGAAGGAAAAAAACACAAAACATAAGGGGAAACACACCTAACCATCATCTGTGATACAAGGTGAGGGAAAAACCATTTTTTTAAATCACTTTTCATTTCTCAAAAGTTATCCTTGAGTAGGAAACACTAATTTACGTTGTTGTGCAAAGACATTGTGGTTCCGAAATCAGCCTCCTCTACTAAACTATTTATGAAATATGGGTGATTTCATGATTGTTTGTGTTTTTTTGTAGGAGTAAGTCCACGTGATATTCTTAATGCTTAGGCCTTTTCTTAGAATTTCCATTTCCTTCATTCCCTTTGAAATCGGTTTCATAGTTCCAGTTGCATTCCACATTTATCCACATAGTTGATTCTTAATTGAGCATCCTACCGCTACTCCATGGATGATTTTCATTCCAATTACTTGAATATTCCATATTATTTTCTTTCTTAGGTCTATTCTCATTGACCCCTTTTCCAAAAGAAACCTCAGACCTATCCTTTTTCTCTACTCCATTGTGAGGTGCTCAAAGATTAAATGGAGGATCGGAAGTAACATCATACATGTCTTGTATGAACATGAAACAAGGTAATAGATCAATAATTATCTTAGGAGCTTTTTTAATTTCTACCACATACAATATTTCATGTACAGAGTTCTCCTTAGTTACTTCTTGCATTTCATCTTTGTACGCCTTCGAAGAATCTTCATTTTGAAGCTCAAGACAACTATGGAGGGATTACTTCATCATATTAGGAATTTCTAAATTCTATCACTATTTTTTCAAGGGGAGGCTTGGTTTTAAGTGCCTCAAAAATCCTTTCTTCAATTCCTTCATCATGGAAAGATTCTTCCTTTTCAAATGGGAAAGAAAATACCTCCATTTTATTGTTGTATCCATCAACCATTGGCTTAGGAGGTACAACATATTTATCCTCTTGATTTATTTAAACATGGCCAATATTTACACTACTTGAGGCTTCCAAATAAGATTCATGCTTTTCTTGCAAATCCATGGCTTGCATCAAGATTTTGAGACTTAGATCAAGGTCTTCTGTTCCTTCTGTGACTCTAAGAATTTCTTGTACAGATAGTTATTTCAAACCTTTTGTGGGATCATCACAAGCTGGTCTTGTCCCTTTATGAATGGAATGGATGAGATAATCTTCATATCAAAATGGGAATGATAACATATCCTCTTTATGGGTAAGTGTATAAGCTTGTTTATCCATTTGAGATTCACTAAGAACCATTTCCTCTTCTTCATGGTTTGTGTAGTTTGTAAATTCAAGACTTCCCTCTTGTAACTCAAATATCCTCAATGCTTCTTCAAGGTATATACCTATCTAGGAAGGAATTTCTAGCCCTATCAAGATGGGAATATCCCCTTCTTCTTCAGTCATTATTAAAAGACTCATCCTCGTGTTATCTTGATATAAGATATTGGTTCCTAGACTTCCATACTTCCATACTGTGTACCTCATATTCTTCTCTGGAAATAATTTCTCCATTTACCCCTTCACCGGTATGGTTATAGAAAACCAATTCATCTGAATTTTCTCTCCCATGTATTTGCAAAAGATTTGACCTAAAAAATTCCAAAGGTTTTGGGATGTCTGCTACAAAAATAGTCATTGATATCTATTTATCTTGAAATTCAACAAGAGCCACATGTGCATCTTTAATCTTCCCCATAAGTGGTACTACCTTTGATTCCATGGAGTAACAAGAGCCACGAAGAAGATTCATGGGAGTTTAAAAGCTTTGTCAACCTTCACATGCATGAAAATTTCGAGGCACCCAAATCTATTATGAAATTGTTCAATACATATTAACAACCAAAAGGGATACATAAAAGGATCAACCAAGTATGTCTTTGATGCACTCATGGCTAACATGTTCTATGAGGGAGCCATGGGTTGGTTAGGTATTATTCCTTTAGAATCGGGAGTTACATCATTGGGTGTTAAAATACAACTCCTCTTGTATCGGACAAATCTCTCAAAATTTTCGGGGTGAGTACGCAAATATTCAGTTTTAGTAATTTACACCTTGTATTTTTAGCATATTCTATGAAGTTAAAAGGGGAAGATATAGAAAAGGGAGATGAAGGGAATGAGTTTGGAGTCATGATAGGTTTGGAAGCAAGGTTTGATTCTTGGGGAATGGAGGATATTTCCGAAGGAACACTACAAATTTTTGACGCGTAGTTTTTATAGGAGTAGATTTAGATTTAGAACTAGAAGGAACAACTGGAATAATTACTTGGAGTAGCAGGTGGTCTCGTTCAAGTACTATAGAGTCAGGTTTATCTAGTGTAGATTACATACAATGTGGGAGTGGATATCCTCGACTGATTATTTTATTTTGTGGAGTCACCGGAGGAGGATCATCGTCCTCTTTATTTACAGTAGTGGAAGGAGGTGCTCATTTCTAAACTAAGAATGATTAAATACCATACATGAGAGACTAGGTGCATCTTCTTCATCATCTTAATCACCTCCATTATAATCATAGAATCTGATTTTTGTATCATTCTCAAGTTCATCAACTTCTAGGAAATTACCACCTTCACTTTCTTGTTCAAGCTCTTCTTCATTTTCTTGAACCCTACAACTTACATTAATGGGTGGGGCCTCCAAGGAAATCCTTTGGGGTGATCCTATAATTTAATTTCTACATTTCATTGAGAAGTAACTCATTCAAAAATATTCTCTTAAAATGCCATCTCATTCATTGATTTTTGCAAAAACGGATGTGTTCTCTCATCTCCAGGACGTTGAACCTAACCCCTTAAGGGATTTTGATCTTGTTCAATAGGATGAGACCACCATAAAATTTGATGGATGATCATTTTTATTCTTTTAGATTCCTTTGTTGGACCATTTGTAGGAAAAATCATACTTCTGGTGATTGAGAATTAATAAAGAATCTCTTGATGTTGTTCTCTAATGGTGAATCCTCTTCTGGTATCCTACAAAGAAACCGGTCAAAATGAGCCATGGAGTATCTCATAGTTTCATTTTATCCTTTCTTAATATGTGCCAATTGAATAAGGAGGTCATGATAGTCCTTGGTAAATATGAATCTTTCCTCAAACTTCCTTTTTTTATCATTCCAAAAAGTGATGGAGCGGGTAGGCAGGAGGTAGAACCATTCCATTACTTTTTCATGGCGGGACTCCACGAAAAATATTACAGTGACATATTCATGTTGGGAATCCCACATGATGTGGTTAAGGATGATATGTGATCTTCATGGAGTTGTTTTCCATCACCTTTGAACTTGGAAAAGTTATTGTGGGAATCTTTCGGTAAACTGTGAAGAGAGGGGGTTTAAGAAAATGTGAGCATGTATTTCTTGCCCACAAAAAAATGGATTGAGGTATTTATTCTTCATCTACCATTTTTTCTCCCACTTCAGATTTAGATTTTACTTTGGAAAATTATTTTTCAAATTCTTCTTCAAATTCTAGCACTAAAAAAATTTGCAATAGGAATATGAAAAGACACTGTGGAATATGAAAGGTCACTTGCAAAACTAATAGTGTATCTTTCAAAGAATGGGTTTTCATGAACTCTTTTATTTTCAATTTTTTTTTTTAATTTTTGGACCTTATGGTTGTATTTTGGGTGTAAATGCTGCTAATTCTTCCTCCTGGTGGGTGCCAAAAACTATTTGTGAGAAAAAATTAGTGTAAAAAATTGTGGGTTTCTTGCCAACGCTCTCAAAATCTAAGTCCCTCTACTCAAATGGTGCAACTTTTTGTGTATGTGTGTGCGATTTTGGTGAATTTTCTCTAGGTTGGACTTTCCACTAGGGATTCAACGGGGGCACTTCACTCGACCCTATGGAAAAATCTTGTAGATACTTACAAGAGAAGTATTTTCTAGGAGAGTTGGAAAGGGAGTGAAAATATAATATTAGAGGACTAATCCTACAAGTAGAAAATTAGATTCTTACATACATCAGTTAGAATTTTCATCACATAAATCAAAATTAGGAAGAAATAATACTAGAAACAACAACAAGACAAATTAGAATTTAATGAGCTTAAATTATCGATAGATCCTTTAGTCAAAAAAGGCTAGAAACTCCTTCTTGCATTGATGCTCAAGAAGAAATTGTTCATAGTATGAGGATGGAAGACATTAAGATTAGGGGGAAATTGGTTGACTCTTTTCACTCACAAGTAAGAAGAATATTTCTCATGAAATTGTAAGAATACAACTAGATAGAAGAATTTCAGAATTATAACCCCTTTCAATGAGGAGCTCATTACAATTTATAGCAGAGGAACAACACTTCATCTTCTTGATGACTCTCCATATGCCTCATTTCTAACTTTAGGATATTTGAATATCTACCAAATATTAATTCACTTTTATGAAATAAAGGTGACTTAAATTTTACACCTTATTTTTAAAGTCAATTAAAGACATCAAAAAGTGTAAACCCCAATGTTAAATTAGAACATTGAAGAGAGAGAATGTTGGGGGAGAAGAGAGAGGAGGAAAGGAGAGGATGTCAGTCTTGATGAAGTCCATTGATTCTTATAAGGAGATGTAAATCTAAACTCTAAATCTATTTACTCCTTAAAAATCCTTATAACTTGCACGTCATGCCTCCATGCAACACTTGGTAGTAATCCAACGATGGAGTATTTAGGTCAAAAATCAAGTTGGAAGTACCTCGGGGTTGGAAAATGGTCATATGAAGAACCAGGAGGAATTTATTGTCTTGGGTGCATTTTCATATCCACGATGTCCCTTAATCATTAAGGTATATGGGAGATATAAATATACATGGTGCACTGGTTCCGCCACTTGGTGATGATCCAACGGTTATCCATTTTTCCCTACTAGCTCCTAGGGGCCAAGAAATTACATTGGAAGGGGTCGCATGGATGACTTGAAGAATTCTTAGGGCTGGGATAAATTTTATGTCCCTCATGTCCCTCGGTAAAGGGACATGAGGTTCATAAATTTTAATGGCATGTGTGAATCCACCACTTTTCACGATACGAGCGAGTGAGGGATAAGCTCCTGCACACACCTAGGAGTTGAACTGGTAATCTAGGAGGTTCCATGAGTGAGCAAAGGGATTATTTAGTGTAGGAACATTTTATCGTCCATCATGTCCCTTTTCTTAAGGGATGAAAGGGACAAAAAATTGTGCCAGGATCTTTTAGGTGACAAATGTCCTCTCCCAAATTTGTCTAATTGTGAGAAATCACCTTGAGGGTAACTTGAAATGGCGATATCTTGAGCCCATGATGGAAGTTTTTGGTAAAATACTATATGATCCTGAATGAAAAGGTTATTTTGAATCCAATGGTGGTAGTTTTAGATCTTGATTTCTCCACTTAAGCCCTAAAAAATTGGATTTTTATCGGATCCCTAGTTATGCATAGAAAAAACTAGTTATAAACTTATAAAAACTAGTTATAAACCTATTGCGCCAAAGTTTTGTGAAAAACTAAATTCACCATTTTTTTATCTTAATCCACTTTCCCAATATGTATCATTTGGCACTTAACTCCATCTAGAGCTCCTAGAATCACCTCCTAAATCTCAATAACTCTTTTGATCCGAGTGCACTTCTAGGCACCTGTGAACCCTATTTTTGTTTAAATTGCTCCAACTCTTCCAAATTCTTCTTGTATCTTCCATAATCAATTTCATACTATGACTAGAACTTCAATTCATGTCCATGTTTTATTTTTATCCTCTGTTCCACTCCACGATATTGCATAAGTCTTGGGAAGGCCGGTGGTAGCCCTTCACAATGCTGCCCAAAAATAGTTTTCTTTAAGAACTCCTAAAATAACCTAAGGGCTTGACTTGACTATCATAATTTACTTAGGGGAATGAGTTAAAATCCATTAGGGGTTCATTAAACTAACTAGGTAAGGAAAGTGTTGAGGATGGGTAGACATGGGGTGCCTTGGAGAGGTAAAATTTGAAAAATTGACACAGGGGTATCATTTTCATGCTCAAAAATTGTGAATTTTCTTGTTGCACATTTGCATGACAACACCTAGAGAATATTATGTTTAGGAAACCTTATAGATAAATGACCTCTACATGCTTTTTCATGAAATTTTTCGATAAATATATCCTACTTCGAGATTGATCTACACACTTGAGAAATACATCTTCTATCCCTTCTTTATACAAGTCATTGTCCCAAAGAACAATATCCTTGGATTTGAGCTTAATAGTTAATTTTTCCTTGTGTGTTATATGATCTAGAAACTCTCCATATGTGAGGAAATAAGAAATCTAGCTTTACCATTCATCCACTAAATTCAAGAAGAGAACATTAGGAACATCCTCCTCTTCCTCTGAATCATCTTTATTTTCATAGTCATTAATTCAAAAATCCCTCTTCCTCGCACCAACTTTATAGGCTTGATATCCAAGTCATATTATTTTGCCTTGGTTGCCTAAGTTCCTCTTAGCATCCCTAACTCTTATTGTGTTAAATTGGACTTTACTACGGTATCGGAGGCACATAGACAATACAATGTGAAGAAAGAATGTAGTACTTGAATGCTTTGCATTCCTTCATAATCGCATAGGCATGCTTTTCCATGAGAGTGTACTTCTATTCATGTTCCTTTAAAGGAGTACTCATGACATCAATAGGGAGTTGATTTCCACCTCATTCATCGCATCAAAATTGCTGACATTATGTTCAAAGTGGATTAATAGTAGAGGATAAACTCCTTACTAATATATGGTGATACAAGAACTAATGCTTACAGAAAAAGTTTCTTTTATTTTGTCAAATGATTTATTTTCTTCTTCACTCCATATGAATTCCTCCATTTGAAGTCATGTTTCTTCTTCATCATTTTCAAGATATGACGGGTTAATTCAATGAAATTAGGAATAAATATTCTCATAAAATTAACCTTAACAAACAAGGAATGAACTCCTTTCTTGGAAGTTGGTAACATAAAGTTGAGAATAACCTACACTCTCTTTGGATCTATCTTGGTTCCTTCTTTCAAGACAATATGCCACGAGTATATTTCCTTTGAATTACGGTAAATATTGACTTCTTAGGATTTAGAAAGATCTGTGATTTTGACATCGGATGACAACTTCTTCTAGATCAGAATTTTGATTACTCTTTCCTTATAAAAGATTGTCAAATCATATAGCTAGACCACAATAATTCTATCTTTGAGATGAGAACATTCTAGATCCATCACTCTTTGGAAATTAGCTCCAGCATTGATCATCCTAAAAGGTATCCTCTGATAAGAAAACATTTCCCATCGTGTGATGAATTTCATCTTATATTGATCCTCCTCGGCTACACAGAATTTTATTATAGAAAAAAACCATCAAGCATAGATAACATCTCTGAGCTAGTGACCACTTTGAGAGTATGATCCATAATGGGAATGTGATAATTATCTTGTAATGAAGACTAATTGAGATTGTGAAAATCCACACACAATCAAATTTCACCATTCTTCTTCCTTATAGGAACTATGTTTTCCAACCACTCAAAATGATGAATAGGATAAATTATCTTTTCATCTAACAACTTCTGAATTTCAGAAAATATTGTACCTGAGATGGTTGGATTCTTCCTTTGAATCTTTTTCTTAAATTATTTTCCCTAGCTTCAATGGAATGTAATGTTGCACTTCTATGGATTGATACATTTTTAATTCTTAGTAAGACCAATCAAAAGCATCAATGTATTTTTTCAAAATATTGTGAAGGATTTTTGTTCTGTTTCTAAACAACACTTACCCAAATTCACCATCTTGGGTTCATCTTCTACACTCAAATTCAATGAATGCACCTCGATGAAGAACTTTCTCCATATTTTTATTTTTCTTCAAAAACTGGTCATGTTTATCAAAAATTCCTTAAGAGATACCAAAACTTTATGAATTTTATTTCCTTTAAGATGAATAATCTCTTGACTTCCTTCAAGCTCTGGATAAGAATATTTGATCGTTATCTTCCATGGAAGAGAATTACTTCATTCAAAGTAAAACTCATAGAAAATTGTCTTGCTGATTTAAAAATGTAGTAATTTACTTTTCATCATTAAATACCTACCACTAATCAACATTGTCGGAACTTTCAGTCAGAATACTTTCTCAACTTTATAATCATTGGGTACAAATGTGGTTGGTGGCTGATCTAAATTCAAGAGAGATGTAGTAATTTCAAAGGAAGTTACCCTAGAATTATGATCTCTAGGAATATAAAAGATGGAGAAGGCTATGAAATCCATCACAGTAAAAAAACCACAATATTTATAATGATACAAATTTTCCTTCTTCACTTAATATTACTGTATTATTTTTTCACAATTAGTTCACCATCTTCTCTTTCTTGAAGCAACGTGATTCCCATTCTTTTATTTTTCTTCATTCAAAAAAAAAAGTGCCTCATACTATGTTGTATTGTTAGTGTTATCAAACATAATCTTAAATGAATACGAGTATAAATTTCCCTTAGGATAAATCATCACTATGCCCATACTGGACCCAAGAGAGCAATATCTTAAATTAAACTCAAGATTCCAAATATTTTCTTCTTACGCATGTGAACATGAGTTGCAGGCTCATGGTCTTCATTGTTTAACTCCAAATAATAAACTCCATGATCTGATTCTTGGAAAAGAATCGAGACATAGGATCTTCAAAATTTAAGACTATTTATTTAGACTTCTTTGAACATGTTCCAAACTTTGATTCAGCCCTTTAATTGGGATGTGAGAAAAGACAAATCCATTTTAACTTCTCCACCCAACTCTTTGCAAAATTTTCTACTCAAGTAACATACCATAATAAATAAGTATTGTTGATGGAAAATCATAGCACCCCGAATGGGCTCATATTTGAGTGGGGCATTCGGTGTGATTGCACAACATGGGACCATCTCTCAAGCTATGGGACTTGCGGACTTGAGATGGCCCTCTAGAGAAATCCGGCTTCTTCTTCCTAAACTACCTGCCACAAGCTACTCTAGTGCAGGAAAAACCTATCTAATCCTAATCAAACCTTACAAGGAGATAAAGAGAGAGAGAGAAATGCATAAAAATAGAGCCTACACTAAGTGGTGATACACCATAAAAGGAAGTGGCTGATCACAAATCCAACTACCTAAAGTGGAGAGAGGTGAACAATGGAGAGGATGGACGAAGCATCACAGACCAGAGATGAAGTTTACATAGAACACCACTTCAAAACCCATTAAACACAGCTCCTAGAACCTGCAATAGACATTAGAGTATGCACAATATACCCTACAATGATGAGAGGCAAGAAGAGACAATAAAATAAGCAAAAGATGGACATGATGCATCATGAAACAGATTTTATTGCTCTAAGAGTTCACACAGTACATCATCAGTGGGCAAGAGCAAAGGAAATGCCATTATAGATCCATGAGAGGAGGCTTAGACTCCACATTATGCCCTAGGGAAGAAAGAGAGAGAGGGCAGGAGAGAAACAATGATTAACCTCTGAAATATGCACCTCCTTTACAATTTATAGAAGAATAAGAGAGAAAGGAGGGAAGAATTTGAACCCTACTCCAACCACCCCTAGAAGAGCATTAAATCCACCTACCATAATGATGAGTCTCGCTGCAACACCCATGCCCCCATCATTGTCCCTTACTGGGAAAGAAAGGAATCCCATTCTTCATCATGGTGGCAGATGGGAAAATTGATGGCCTTGAAAATGGTAGACTGAAACATTAATGGTTGTAGGTGAGTAGCAGGCACTAAGAGATTTTCAAAACATCCTTTCCCGCTAAAAACTGAGCTTCCATTTGAAAGATATGGTTGTCTAAAGATTAGGGTCATGGGATCATAATATTTAAAAAATTCCATTCGTGCAAGAACCACGTGGAAACCCCACGGGTTTTGAATATTTAGCCCCCTCCTCTTGCTCATGAAGTTACGTCGGAATAACACGTGGTAGATTCTGGAACTCTTGATTCACTCTATATTCTACCTGAGTCCCTCTTGTTGGCGAAGACACTATGCTTGACCCGAGACACATGGAGGCTTCATGCTCATTTGGAAATTTCCCCCATATTTTCTTTTGAAGTTGTGTGGATGAGACAAGTGGAGGCCTCCGCAGGATTTTGGAATTTTCAATGCCAACCTTACCTTTTCGAACTCTGACCACGTGGTGGGTTTGTGCTTGTTTGGGGATTGCCTTTTGGGTTGCACCTTTGAAGTTACACCAAAGAGACACGTGGCACCTTTCACGGCTCTATTCTATTTCTTTGTGTTTTGGCTAAGTCCCTTTTGTTTGGAGGGGCCATATGTCTGACCCTAGACACGTGGAGGCTCAACACACATTTGGGGACCCACTCTTGATTTTTCCTTTGAAGTCTTGCCAAAGAGACATGTGGAGGCTTCACGCTCATTTGGGGTCTTCCTCTAGATTATAACTCTAAAGTTGCACTGATGAGACATGTGGAGGATTCCACTCACTCCTTTATACTTATCCGATTCGGGCCTGCTACCTATTTGACTTCTGTTGGACCCTCTTATACTTAGTTGATTAAACAGCTGACTCTATCCCTTTTTTCAGACCTGGGACATGTGAAAGCTCCACGTACAGTTGGGAACCCACTTTTTAATCCACCCCTAGAAGTTTCAGCTTGAGTTGACATGTGGCTCCTTGGCGGAGTCTCCTGTGACTTTACATTTGGCGAAAAGACTCTGTGGGCTTGCGGGCCCACACTTGACGTGGCGCGCCATTTTGTGAAAAGTACAAAAGTTCCAAAATTCCCGTAAACCTGCCGGCCTGAATTTACACATGGGAAAAATTTCCTCCATGGCCACACATATTCACTGGTAAAAGAAATCATCCTCAGGCCCGCCGGGCCCGAACGCATTTTCCACTTTTCGTAAGAAATCCTTCCTAGGCTCGCGGGCCTGCAATTATAACTTGTACCTTTTTCGAAAAGTACAAAAATTACAAAATATCTCCCTACCCCCTTTGGATGGCAATTTTTCCCATTTGGTGAAAATTCTTCCCAAGCCCATCGGCCCACATTTGGCAAAATATCCTTCCAAGGCCCATCGACCCGCCATTTGCAAAATATGAGGAGTTAGAAGGACTTCTTTATATTTCTGGAAAGGGGAAGAAATTTCCTATCTAATGGAAATGCTTTTAGGGGACCTTAAGTGCTTAAAATATATAAAAATTCAGATTGAAGCACAAAAAGGGGGGAAATGGTGTTAGTTGACCAAAAATAAGTGTGAGCTTATTTTGGTCAACAATTTGGTGACTCATGGGGATCACCTTCTGCTAGGTGAAATGATCAGTTGCCTTGAAGCATCCATTGGGCATAGATTCATGAATGATATTCTAATAAACAAAAATCTTATGATAATCTCTAAAATATGATCCTTGAGCCACATGGAACACCACTAGAATTGGAGCTGATCTCACCAAATGCTACTTCCAATGAACTGTGCATGAGCAAAAAAATACCACAACACACTATGTAAAAATGTGAAGATCATACATGCCCCAAGTGGAACATACAGAGCATACACAAGCATTTTTCTACTAAAAACAAACCTACTCCTACTCCTATATTAATTGGGAGCAAAAGGGAACTCAAACAAATCCTACAACTAGTAGGGAGAAGTAGCTTCCCTTTCTCATAATTGGAAGCCATGCAAATGATTTGACATTGAATATGGCTACTTATATGAGTGAAAAACTGACAAGAGGCTGATCTTCCACCCAAATCATCAAGGTATCAACATCAATCAAAAATACCTCCTCAAGTTTATTGGCATTGGACTCTTGAAGGTGTTAATGGTGACCCTTGGTGCTTTGATACTCATCCTCATGCCTTGAAGTGGGTATGACTAGTTTTGGCTTCTCCATTGGCTCTAATGAATCCAAGTACTTGATTCGACATGGTCTGATCTAATGGATGTTCCCATGGTTTTGAAGATATGGTGACATCATCTTGCTCTTTTCCCTCCTCCTCCTGAGAAGAACATGGAAGAATAAGATCCTCCAACCTTGGTTTCAGAGGGCCGTTGTGAGATGCAAGCTGCTGTGATTGGATGCTCTCCTCCATGGTAGTGGACTTATGTGCTTGGAAGGTGGATGATGGAGAATAAAATGATGTGATCTCCTCGGGATCCTCTCCATAAAAGTAATCCTCCAAGTCAAACAGGTAATCTTCCTCCTCGTTGTCATTGCTGCATGTACTCAACCTCCTCCATGGTGTCCTTTGGATCTGTAATTTTCTCACCATGGTTCCCCTCATCCTCAAACATGGAGTTTGAAATCTCAAACTCTTCTTCGACATTATATTTTGAAGGGGATGAAGTGGGAGGAAGAACTGAAGGTTCTTCTGTGGCCTAATCCACACTTGGAGCCTCTGAAATTACACGGTTCTCCTCCACATCCAAAATGTACTCCTCTTCTTTTGGATTTGGAGTAGCTTCTTCTTCCCACGCTTGTGTTGTAACCAAAGCTTCCACCACTTGTGGCTTGACCCCAACCTCCTCCATGGGCTTAACCAATAAGGGAATCTTTTAATTTTGAATCTAAGAGCCAAGCTTACCAAGTTTCTAATCATCTCTTCTTTGGTTGGCTCTTCTTCTTGTTGCTCTCCTTGATTGGTTTTGGAGTCTCTCCCTGACATGGACTTGGGAGAGTAGGAGGAGTGGTGGGTGGGGTCTCCACTAGTTGTTTGTTTATCTGTGGTGGAGGGGAAGGTATTTCCTTTGGCTCTTGTGGAGGGAATTGGATTTGGAAGGGAAAAGGGAAGAGGAATTGAGATGAGATGGAAGACTAGGAGATGGAGAAGGGAAACCAACACTTGGGGTAGTAGATGGGAAGATTGGAAATTGAAGCTCTAGTTGAGATGGTGCAACTTGGGGAATGGAGAGGAAATCACTAGATGATGGTGCAAGACTTACCCATTTACAAGGCTCCCTAACATTAAGTTCATAGGCCTCTATCTCCTCAGCCCACTACACAAGTTAGGGAAGCATCTCAATCATGAAGTCTAGCTTCTCCTACGGGATGAAATGTCTTGGCATAGGGCCTACCCATGGACAAGGTGCCCTGTAACCAATCCTGAATGCCTTCATTTGAGCTACTGACCCTAGAATGCACCATGCATGCCTCTATTCTTTGAATCTTCTCTAGTGAATTAGCATTCTTCATTTGATCGTTGTCACTATATATACACCCTTGTTCCTGATAACCTCCATAGCCAAACTAGTTTTGACATTGCTCATATGGGTAAGCATGATGATTGTGAGCCTAATCATAATGTTGATCTGGAGGAGTTGATAAATACATTAGAGATTAACTACATTGTTGGTGCTAAAAGTGTGAATTCCAAGATGGAAATGAATTCATGATTGCACAACTTCATGGGATGTAAGAAGATGGAATATGTGGAAAGAAAAATGGATGAAAATGGATGGGAGAAGGTCTATAACTTCAAAGATGGGTTGTTAACTAGATGGAGTCGTTAGATGTTCTTTTCATGTGCCTCAAAAGGCTGAATCTCACCAAGAACACATCAAATTGATGAAATGAAGTGGTAAGGTGCTTCAGACTGTCCCACTAGGCATGTCAAAATTGTTAAGTGTGGTCACACATGGTGGCTTAAGATTTTTTGTTTGAAAATGAGACACCTCTGAAAGATGGAACTCTAACTTCTATTATGTTCCACCAGGTGTGCCAAAACTATTGATTTTGGTCACACGGTTGCATAAGATTCATTGTTGATAATGAAAAACCTTGGAAAGAGGGAAAAATATAACCTCGAGTGTCCCACTGGGCATGCCAAAACTATTGATGCAAAATCACATCACCCCTGAATGGCCTTGCATCGAGTAATGAATTTGGTGTGATTGCACAATATGGGACCATCTCTCAAGTTATGGGACTTGCGGACTTGAGATGGCCCTCAGAGAAAGCCAACTTCTTCTTCCTAAACTACCTACCACAAGCTACTCTAGTGCAGGAAAAACCTATCTAATCCTAATCTAACCTTCCAAGGAGACAAGGAGAGAGAGAAATGCATAAAAATAGAGCCTACACTAAGTGGTGATACACTAAAAAAGGAAGTGGTTGATCACAAATCCAACTTCCTGAAGTGGAGAGAGGTGAGCAATGGAGAGGATGGATAAATGCATCATAGACCAGAGATGAAGTTCACACTGGAACACCACTTCAAAACCCATTAAACACAGCTCCCATAACCTACAATAGACATCAGAGTATGCATAGTATACCTTGCAATGATGAGAGGAAAGAAGATACAATAAAATAAGCAAAGGATGGACAAGATGCATCACGAAACATATTTAATTTCTCCAAGAGTTCACATAGCACATCATCAGTGGGAAAGAGGAAAGGAAATACCATTATAGAGCCATGAGAGGAGGCTTAGACTCCACATTCTTCCCTATGGAAGAAAGAGAGAGGGGGGAAGGAGAGATATAATGACCAACCTCTGAAATATTCCCCTCCTTTACAATATATAGAAGAATAAGAGAGAAAGGAGGGAAGAATTCAAACCTTGTTCCAACCACCCCTAGAAGAGCCTTAAATCCACCTACCATAATGATGAGTCTCACTACATCACCCATACCCCCATCGGTGTCCCTTACTGGGAAAGAAAGGAATCCCATTCTTCATCATGGTGGTAGGTAGGAGACTTGATGGCCTCAAAAATGGTGAACCGAAACATTAATGGTTGTAGGTGAGTAGCAGGTGCCGAGAGCTTTTCAAAATGTCCTTTCTCACTCAAAACCAAACTTCTAGTTGAAAGATATGAGTTGTCTAAATATCATGGTCATGGGATCATAATATTTAAAAGAGTAAATTAGTGCAAGACCCACGTGGTAGCCATGCACATTTTGAAGATTCATCCCCCTCCTCTCACTCATGAAGTTACGTCGAGCTAACATGTGGTGTCTTCTCGCGGGCTCCTCGGTTCCCTCTGTATCCTTCTTGAGTCCCTCTTGTTGAGGGAGACACTATGCCCAACCCGAGACATGTGGAGGTTTTGTGATCATTTAGAAATTTCCCCAAATTTTGCTTTTGAAGTTACGTGGATGAGACATGTGGAGGCCTCGTAGGCTTTTGGACTTTTCAACAGCCGACCTTACCTTTTCGGACTCTGACCACGTGGTAGGTTGGCACTTGTTTAGGGGTTACCTTTTGGGTCATGCCTATGAATTTGTGCCAAAGAGACATGTGGCACATTCCGCGGATCTGTTCTAATTCTTTGTGTTTTGGTTAAGTCCCTTTTGTTTAGTGGGGACATATGTCTAACCCTGGACACATGGAGGCTCAGCGCACATTTGGGGATCCATTCTTGATTCTTCCTTTGAAGAAAGAGACACTTGGAATATTCACACTTGTTTGGGATCTTCCTCCATATTATAACTTTGATGTTGCACCGATGAGACACGTGGAGGTTTCCGCTCACTCCTTTATACTTAGCCGATTCGAGTCTGCTGCCCATTTGAATTCTGTTGGACCCTCTTATACTTAGTTGATTAAACGGTCAGATCTATCCCTTTTTGAACCTAGGACACATGGAAGCTCAGCAAACATTTGGGAACCCAATTTTTTATCCACCTCTTGAAGTTACGTTGAGTTGATGTGTGGCTCCTTGGCGGGTCTATTACTTTACATTTGGTGAAAAGACTCCGTGAGCTCGCGGGCCTGCACTTGAAAACTGTGCCATTTTGTGAAAAGTGAAAATTTTCTAAAATTCCCCACAGACCCACCAGCCCAAATTTACACTTGGGAAAAATTTCCTCTGCAGCCCCGCATATTCACTTAGCAAAATAAATCATCCCGGCCCCGCCGGCCCGCATTTTCCACTTTTCATAAGAAATCCTTCCGGGCTCGCAGGCCCACAATTATAACTTGCACCTTTTGTGAAAAGTGTAAAAATGCCAAAATATCTCCTGCCTTCCCACTAGTCAGCAATTTTCCCATTTGGCAAAAAGTCTTCCCCAATCCTGCCGGCCCACATTTGGCAAAATATCCTTCCCAGGCCCGTCGGCCGACATTAGCAAAATATGAGGAGTTAAAAGGACTTCTTTATATTTTTGGAAAGGGGAAGAAATTTCCTATTTGATGGAAATACTTTTAGGGACCTTAAGTGATTAAAATATATAAAAATTCAGATTAAAGCACCAAAAGGGGAAAATGGTGTTAATTGACCAAAAATAAGTGTGAGCTTATTTTGGTCAACACTTATATCTATCTGCTACTAGAATTTTCATCTTCAATATTGTATTTAGGAAGGCTGCGAGAACAACTTGATCATCCTTGATCTTCCCAATGATAGGAAATTGTCTCTCTATTAAATAACACCTTCCAATTGTTTTAGTTAATTTGATTATGAGAGCGTCTGCAACTTTAACTAGAATTAGAGTTCTAGAAGCTCCTAAATCTAGGATATAATTTATCATCTTGTAACCATTAATAAGAAATGATACATAAAATGTCTCTATCCTTTATTACAATGTAGAGGAAATAGTTGTATAATTATTAAGTGGAGGAGTATTCTTAGAATTAGGAAATATACCTCTTGAAGTATTATTTGGTCCATTTCTCTGCACAAACTTTGCAAACCTATTCAACTGATCAAGAAAATCCCTTAGGTACTCAACTTTAGACATTTGGATCCTTTTTTTCTTGATGTGATCGATAATGTTAAAGGATGAAATAAATTCATTCTAACTAAATTTAGTAGTTTTTGCACCATTCTCTACAATTGATTAGGAGAATAATTCACCTACTTATCTCATGGGATCCAAGGAAGAAGGAAGTGGAATACCTCTTTTCAAAATGGTAACATCTAGTCTAGGCTCATCACGTTCTCTTCTTTGTCTGCTAGAAGAATCCTCACCACCATGTTGCACTTGAGATCTTGTAAATACTACAAATGTATGACCATCACTATCTTCAAAAGATTCATAATAGCCTTCATCAGATTCATAATCTAGGTAGATGATATTAGAGTCACCGAAGTATCTACAAAATCTTCATCTTCAAGTAAGTCATTATTGAACATAATGATCTTCTTCATTCATCTCTAAGTTGTTGCTCTCGAGGAGCTTCAATCACCGATCTTTGTGGTGCAAAGTAGTAAGACAATTCTAGTTTTGATTCTAGATATTGAAGTTCCGATCAAGGAATATTCTCGGATGGGGTAGAATTATTTCCTCCTTGAGCCATCTCTGTTTTTTATTTGTAGTATGTCGTTAGCCAATTTCTAAAATAGTGGTTTAGATGTATTAGTTAAATTAGTTCCTTCATCTTTGGAAGTTGAATATTTAATATTTCCTGCCATAATGAGATCATCCTCGATTTTAAGAGAACCATTTTGTGCTACCAAAAAATTAGTTGCACGCACTCTGCATAACTAATATCCTAATTAAGTAACAAAGTGTTTATGAAAAACACTTTTCAATTCTCATCATTGAGAGTAGCGGTAGCATGAATTTTATACAAAATTCTATAGAATTTAACAATAAAATCCCTTATATTCTCATGAGGATCCTTCTTTAACTATGTCAATTGAGTTATAAGCTCACTTTTAACTTCTGTAAGTTTGAATATTTTGAGGATCTACTTCGACATGGTAACCCAGTTGGTTATGGTTCCTCAAGCAAGTCGGTAGAACCATTATCTAGCTAAGTCATGCAACATTTTGATGAACACTATGACCGATACATCTTCATATTCCATAGCAATTACTCTACATGATATGAAAAAAAAATTGAATGATCATCAGGATTTTGGTTTCCATCTCCATAGAACTTTGGGAAGTTTTTCTTAAACCTTTGGGTAATTCATGGAGAGGGGGAGGAAAATTCAGAGGACCGAAGGCCATTCCCTGGGGATAGGAAGTTGCCAAGCTATTTGTAAAGAAAATAACAAGTTAGGATTGACTGGCTAAATTATACCAAGGATGGGCTATGTTGTAGATAATTTGGTGAAATATGGATTCTCTCTATGAGTGAAAGAATTGCTCTATGGGTTTTGGATTGAGGTGGATAATTTAAATTAAATTTCTATTACAAACGAAATAATTGATTAGTTCTTACCTCAGCTTGAATTTCCCATGTAAATAGATGGCTTGCTATAATGGAAAATATAAATAAAAAATGTGATTTCTAGAAAAGTAGTTATTTTTGAAAATCACCGATACTTGAGAAATTATGTTGATTATAAATATAAAAATCAAATTTAAAGATATGCACCTAGCTTAAGTAAGAGTAAATTTGAAGTGAAGACGTGCATACATAAATTTTTTTAATAATATCCAATTCAAAACAAATAAATCAAGCGCCTAAGGAAAACTAAAGCTAACTCCAATGCACCCACAAAATAAGCACAAGTAATTTCAATGCCCAAAAGAGTTGCCAAAAGCTGTTGGCTAAATTTTATGTTTGACTAAACACATAACCTTTGAAATAATGGGATAAATTCCCTTTATTTAATGGTGAAGCTCCGTGTGATTTATTCATTTATTCTATGGCCTATTTTGTGACATTCCCATTTTAAGACTTTAGAAACAAGGGAATTTTTTTATACATAATGTTCTTTGTTCTAAATAAACATAATTTAGAACACACATTCCATGCCAATCAATCTCATAACAGAAAACCATATGCAGTTGTAATTGACTTGGTGAACTACTGATCTGTCATTTCATGACTCGGTGAACTACCAATCTGTCATGTTAACTTGAAGTATTGAATACTTAATGTATACCAAGTATACTTGGTTCTCTTACCCTGTTCTAGGTACTAAGTGTTCTTTTTAAGAAACCTATCTGAATATTTGTTACCAATATTCATCTCAAATCTCATTCCTTAAACTAGGTGACATAGGACAACACAAGCGGTAACTTGTGATAATTTGGCCAAATATTTCCAACATATTATTCATGTTACTATTCCTAGATGACATACTCATCTAATTAGAATACATCCTTCACCCCACTCATATGTTATTTAGAATGGTCTTCACTGACTTCAGTCAGTCCACTTTTCCAAGGTTTGACCCTAACACAGGTTAGTGACATAATTTAGAATAGGGAATCACTCATAATGACCTAGGGTATATAGACATACCCAATTAACCTAAGTCGATTGGATGTGCCTAGTTACCCTAAGTCATTGTGAGTCACTTCCTATGTAAAATCATAACTCTAATCGACCTAGAGAGAAATTAAGTTCGAGTCCAAATTTGGGTAGGTCTAGATGAATCAATGTTGAAGGGTGTTGTAACATATCAATTGCAACCCTGTATCCTCATGAAGACCCAAGTCTTCAGGAAGGTATAGTTCTGCAGTTGGTGTGTGCCAACATCCTACATAAATACTTCATCATGACATACACACCTCAAAGAGGTCATCTCCACTTAATTAGTTTAGGATTAAGATTCATATTACAACAATGTTAATAACCCTAATTCCAACAACCTTTAAGGTTTCCATCTTTATTTGAGTTGGTTAAATAATGTGGAACTTCATAGACTAATGATTACTTTGTGTTCAATTAAATTTGTACTTAACGTTTTGTTATTCAAAAATAGAATCAACATCTATCATAAGATTTAATTAATGTGTCTCAACCATTCAAGGAATGTATAAGAACCAAAATAGGTTCTGATATAAAAGACTTCATAAATATGAAGTCTAAATGGTTATCGAACTCATATACCATTCGTTTATTTTGTATCCTTTTGAGAAGAGGAGAACCTTCCTCATTATGGTTAAGTATTAGGATTTATTATACCCATATCCAATTTACACATCCTGATATTATAACTATATGTTCATAACATCATAATCAACCATACAAGATTAAGTAAAGAACATCAATACATACAACTTAGTAAGTTGCATTTAAGTAAGGGAAATTGTACTAATTCCCATTCATCCAGCCAATTCAATGACATCAGAAATAAGGATCCAATCAAATATGAATGACAACATCAAGGATATGATTACAAATTTTCCTTCTTATTATGAACAAGAGAATAAACTTAATCAATTTAAGTAACTTCAGTATTTTCAATTCATCAAAATAAAATACACATCTTACAAACTATGCATTACTGACATATTTCATGTCAACAACATCAAGATCATTTAGGAATACAACTTTTCTTCCTTCAATACATTTCAATAATAAATCAGAATTCTCTATAAATGGTCCAGACTTTTAATCAACCAATACATCATAAAATTTATTTCCTTCCTTTATCACTTACGAAGTCCATCTGCAAAAATTGCTAGCATGGGTCAATTCATTGAACTGAGCATGATAAGCACTAAGCATTAAAACAAAAAATGCTTTCAACTAACTATTTCATTAAACCAACTCTGCTTTAATGAAACGGTGAGGTCAAGAAGACAAATAAATCATAGTAATAACAACCATAAAATAAGAACAATTAATCAATTTGAATAACATTCAAGGAAATGTCATGATGTAATCAATAATCTACAACATGTTATCAGATAAATAATGTTCCATCCAATACACCTATCCATATCAATAAAAGTACCTTCTAAGTATTTCCTTCACAATTCATCTTAGTTTGAAATACAAATGTAAATAAGAGTCTCACACATCAGATGTGGCATCCTAATCCCAAATCCAAGGCATAGCCTAATTTATCAAGTTAGGCCATATATCAACATTAAGATAGAATTTACTCAATGCACAACATCTCACATTAGTCTTCTATCACAAATATTAAAAGCCTTTAACACAAGTCAAGAGAACAAGCAAGTAGCAATGACGACTACTCAAGGCATTAAAGAAAGTAGTGCAACTGATCCAATTAAATCTAATGACAAGATTTACCCAAAAGAAGAAGGATGAATGTGATGAAACAATAAGAGCTTCCTTTAAAATTAAATTAGCTCAAATCCCCATACACAACTTCAGAAAAGAGAACACAACCCATAACCTCCTATTATTTCCAAAGGGGCAGTGGTCAGACTTCACCTCAGAGACTGAAAGAGAAGGAGTCAAATGTCATGATCAGAAGGGAATTCCTACATTCTATCACATGGGAAGAAGGTTCAAAGGAAAATGTAGACCCATTCACTACATCCCCAAACTCCTTTATAAAATAAAACACATATAAGAAGAGATCAACAAAATGTGTGACTATTGTGGTTGAAATATATTTAAGCATTGTTTCCCATCATGGAAAACCAACGATAGTGATATTATACCCATATCAAAAAGGAGGTGCATTAACCAAAGTTGTTAATCACCATACAGTGAAATAATAGTCGTCAATAGACATTCAAAAATTGACAAAGCTATAGTCATGCAAACCAAGATTTTTCTTTTCTTCCTAGTGAAGATAAAATGGTAGAATGATCGACTCATAATCGTAACCATTTGGAGTTGGAAGAAAACCTTAATAGAATGTACAAAGAAGAATCCATCAAGATTAGATTTCAAGAAGATGCGAAACAAAAGGTCAACAAGACTTAGCAATAGGTGCTCAAGTCAACTAATAGAAATGATGAAATTCCTTTCGTTTCAATTCCGTGGACAAACTTAATTATACTCATCTAAGAAATTGACAAGATATTATTTTATTTACAACACCCATAGAGATCTAGAAAATCTATCAGACTAAGCTGATTTGGTTAGTTCCATATTAAGTAACCATTATCTCCAAAATTCAAATACCCATTCAACAAATTACCATGAAATTACAACAGTCATATTTTAACAAGTTTACTCCAACAAGTTACCCAATACTTAACTAGAATAAGGAACATGTAATCAAAATCAACATATTCTAATTCAACTGGGAAGTAGACAACATGATCGACTTAATGAAAGCTCAAATGGGACTATGAGAATGACCCCTATATCGACTCAAATGAGCCGACTATCACAATGTCCCCAACTGACAGGGCCTCATCACTTATCCTTAAGTTTAGTCCTCTATGACTTAGAGAAAAACATGGTATAAATAATATCAGAAGTATAGATTTCACAAACAAGTATTCCCAACAAGGTAGCATCGAAATTTAAAGGTCTAAGAACAACTATCCCATAGTTCCATAAAAGAGCTTAATTGAGTGACCCAGGTTTTAAACTGAAAAGTTTAAAGGAAATAATAAAACATTCACTCTTGTTTCCATACAAGAGAACCCATAAAACAAGATTCCAAACACCCAATATCTTCCCAAATTCCTTGAATACCGAATCCAAAAACTCGATAGAGTATTCGGTGAGTTCAAGAAGAAGGCACACATTTACTATTTCACTAAAAAAATTGAGTTTATACAACTCTGAATCCAAGAATGCATATTCATATAATTCCAACAGGAGTAACATAAGTTCCAAAAAACCAAGAAGTGACAGCGAAGGGTATTCACTTACCTTCTAACAACCCAAACTACAACTTGGTTCGAAACTTGAAGACACATATCATTTCCATAAACTCATTTTTGAGCAGATAAGAAAGATTCACACATCCAATTCATTACTCAAATCACCACAAGATTTAAGGTGGGATTCAACATCAAATAAAGATGAAAAAACTCAATGAATTCCTTCCCAAGCATAGATTCCTCAATTAGAGAATACATAAAATATTCAAGTAAGGAATCCAAATAACCCTCTTAAAAATAAAAACCCATTTATCTCAAGAGAGCAAAGTTGTTTTAATGAAGACACTTAGAGAAAATCAGAGCAGCTTAATGGATAGAGCCTATCATGCTTGATAGTTCTTCTATCAGTTTGAAGAATATTTCAGTTGAGCCTTCACAACTCCTTCTCCAAACAAAATAAACAACCAAAAACTTCCTTCTCAAATGCCTCATATACTTCCATTGGATCAAAAATAGTCCAAGGGAGTTAAAAATAGCAACAAACTGAAAGTAGAACTATTGGTTCGAAGAACCAGATAGCTCCATGCAGAGAAAAAATCGGAATGCATGAAATACCAAACAACTCCCAACAAATCCACTCGCATGGTTTCCAAGGTGGTTTTCTCACCAAAAATGATGACAATTAATGTCATTAATTTCCAGTCTCCCACCTAAATCTCCACACCACCGCCATCCAAAATTGGCGAGTCTAAATTCAAAGAGAACATGCATTGTTTAAATTTAGAGATGGTGCCAACTAGGATCACCTCCAGTTTCCATGCCTCTATCAATTGTGACAAGACATAATGTTTTAAATTCAAAAATTAAATCAAATAAATGACTTAAAAAATGTTGTCACCATATCATATTTGTCATGTGACTCCCCTTAGGTCCCTTTCTATCTTTGCATTAGTTTAGGATGGGTATCATTAGCTTAGGATCTGACCTTAGGTTAGTTTACAAAGTATTATTACCTTAGGTAGATTTTCCATCTTAGGATAGACCATACCCCATACCCATTTAGCATTAGGTAATAGGTTAGAAATAAACTGTAGTTATCTTAGGCTATTTCCAAATCCCCAACTTTGTAAAACATACCACTTAGGTTAGGATGCAACAAGATTAGTGTAAACATAAACATATGTTAAGTCTAGTTTACCTTAGGTTAGAATCTCGTTAGGATAGATCTTAAATATCTAGGACTTAGGTTATTACCCTGAATAGTCTTGAAGTATACCTCCATCCTCTTTACGCCATTCAGCGTCCTAGAGATATTAGTAAGAAGATATGAGCATACTTCTTACAGCAGAATGCAAAGCAAGAACTTCCAATAAGATAAAAGAATTTGTAAAAATACAAGAGTTCAGTCCTTTATTTCCTTCAACCTCTGAATGTCAATTTACCATGCAGATCAGGTAAGAAGGATTAAAACTTACCTTAGATAAATGAAATTGATCAAGGTTACGTTATTATAAAGAGATAATTTTACAAACAACATTACGATTACAAACTTTCTTATCTCAATAGAATGGATTCCTTGCGAGAAAAAAAATTTCTGCAAAATGAATCCAAGAACAAAAATAATTTATCCATGGCAAGCATGATTTCCAACAGTCAAAAGAATACACCTTCTTAGGAAAAATCACATGTCAACGATTGTAATGCAAAAGAGGAAAAGTTAACGCTTTGCCATAGGTGTTACATATTTAAACAAAATTCTAGATATTAATTTAATTGAATAGCTCATGAACCATAGATAAAAAAATTTACAAGTTAAAAAATATATGGTGAATCGACTACTAAGAGCGATAAGGAGGAAATATGGAAACTAGAAATGGTTCATGCGAGAATAAGTTTGCTTTGAAACAAGTTTATATTCAAGTTATGACCATATAGAATAAACAAATATTTAAGATTTCTAAGACTTTTAGAAAATGAAAAGAAACATGATCGTATGAAATTTAAATATAACACAAAGTTTACCATTATCTTGAATCACGGTTACATTGTCAATACGACTTTAGAAGACACAAAGTTCAACCAAAATCCTCCTTTCTTCTTATTCAACTTTCAACCATTTACAATATGGACATCTAATTATTTCAATGTAAATTTTAAAACAACCATGTACAACATAAAATAGTAGTTTTCCAAAAATTCTTAGATCCTTTGACCCATAGGTCTCCTCTTCTATTTATAGTCAACATAAGGGAAATACAAAAGAGATAATGTCTATTATACTTCCATAAATATCTAACTATAAAATTGTGAGGATTTGAGAACTTTCTTCCTCAAAATCCTCATTTCATGCCATATGGAAGTTTATAACATTCTATCATTAAACAAGAATAACCATCCCCACTATCCCCAAGTAATTTGAATTTTTCAATCAACTTAAAGTAACGATGATTAACCACCAAGTTACTTAAGTCTTAAAATGAATATACTTGAAGAGTAGAGAGAATAAGAATAATAATAATAATAAGAATAATAAGTAAAAGAAGAAGAAGAATTATTCCAAATGTATAACTTTAGTTTCTACCTTATTATTTTCCTCATCCTTTTCTTTAGTTTCATCTTCATTTGCATCCCTATTATTTTCCCAATACTTGGCATATTGATCTATCATGCATTTGATTACATCATTATCTTCCTTTGTAGTAGCCTCCATCTTTGTTTCCAATGTGAATGATTCCTTTTCCAAAATATTACAACAGCCTCTGACCTTTCCAAGACATGACCCTAAATAATAAATATCTTCTTGAAGTTTTGAAAATCTATCTAATGATGCATGACTAAAATGAATGATGGTATTATTTATTCCTCACTAAATTAATAAAATGAATTCTTTAATATATTTTGGAGGTTTTTCAATGCCATAATTAATTAAGTCATAAATTCCATCATCCAGTTCATCCAAGGTTGGCTCGACTGTTCTTCCAAGAGTTACATATTTTGTATTATATGCTTAAGAATTATTTTCTTGAATGAGAGAAGAATATGTTGTTGTTTTCCTTTCTTCACAGATCCCTCTAGTACCATATGTTCTTCAATAAACACATTATCAGGAAGTGATTCTATCTCTTGAAGACTCTGAAGTTACAACTCAGCAATTCCACATTCATTGTCAGCCTCTAATTTTAAATTATTCAATTTATCACACTTTTCATGGTACTCTTCTATTTTCACAAGTATCTTCTTATAATAATTTATGGCAACCTTGGTCATGTTAGCCATGATATCATCCACATCATTTTCTTTATCACCAGTTTCCTCCATTATGGTGATCACTTGAGGATTCACCTATTCTCCATTTAATATTGGTTGTATTGAAGACCTTGCAACCTTCATGATTATGTCACGTAACTCGGATGTTTTCTCTTTCAATTTTTTATTATTTTCCTTCTCTTCATCCAACTTAAGAAAAATATTATTGATTAGAGTATTTGATTCTTTCTTTAATTGTTTAGTGGTGATTTTCCTAGGGGCACCCTTGTTACGCCATATATTCTTTAGTTATTTCCCTTAACTTTACCTACTACTGGGGTAGACACTTTAGCGAATTTATGTCCAGAGGATTCAATAATCATTCTTAAGGTCAGCTTATATCTTGGACGTTCTCCCCTTTTTCTCAATACTCTTCAATAATTGAAGATCCATATCTTCTAAGTTTATCACTTCCTTGGCACTAGGAAGTGTCTGTGAGGCCAACCATGTTGCGAAGTCTTTCCCTAAAGAATCTTGGGCACCAGAATGAACAACCATCTCTTGACCAATTACTTCTGCAGATGGAAGTACAATTATTTCTTGTTGTTTCTCAGGTACTTTAGAAGCGGTAGAACCTTGTAGCAATTATTTTCCAATTCTGCCATCTTCTCACTTATCAACTGATTTTAAATTAACTTCTTCACTTTAGTTCTAGTGTCAATATTACTTTCGACCTATTTTTATTTCTCAACTTATTATTACAAACAATATTCTTGAATTGTTTCTCAATGAACATCTCATGTACTTCTCTTCTCAATCTCTCCCTCCTCTACCTCCACATTTTATCTTAAGACTTCACCTTTCTCCATTGGTTGAGATACCTCCTAAAAGGAAGATCCTCCATTCCATTCCCCATCATCTACCTCCATGCAAACTTGACCATATTTTTATCCATACCTTGCACCTTTGCCTATACTTGGATCTTAATCATTGTGCATATCCAGATCCATACAAATCTTACCATTTCCCTTCCATCTTGATCTAACCTAGATCTATTACCCAGCCAAGTTTTATTGAGTTTCTTATACCCCGACCATATCGGTGCCGGTTACCCACAACCATCTTCGGTTAGCCTAAACCAATACCAGTCATACCAGACCAACGTTGGTCTATGTCTTTTACCAGAAACCAAGAACAGAGCTCCTAAACTTCCACCAAATACCCAAAACCACCCAGAATCTCACCCTGACTAGTATCAGTACCCTGACCAAGACATTGACCTTTAGATTCAGTCATAGCTTATCCTGTTGTGAATGAATTTTCTTATTGTAGGTGAATGAGATACCTAAATAATTTTAACTACAATAGGATTTCCTTTATTTCTCGCATTAATTTTCTTTAAACAGTGGATTGATAGTCATCTAGGAAGTATCACACTTCCCGGATCTAGCATACGCTAGGCAGTCCACTGTATATATTGTTTAACTTTTATTTAGTGGTCTTGTGTTCCATTTTAGGTAGTTCCTCCAAGAAAAAAGGAAGCTCTCATGATTGGTTGTGGATCCAGAGTCAGTCATACGCGGGAACAACCTACAACTAACATTTCAACAGGTAATCCTCCTAACCCATTACCCTTATTTGTTTCATCAACATTCGAAGAAATGCTCTAGAATCAAGTGAAACACTATGAAAAAAATGAAACAATAGCCCCTGTGGTGTACGAATGTGGATAACCCGGGAACCACTTTGTGGGACTAGTACTAAGAATATGTGCTACATGTAATGGACCTATAGAGTCTATGATTAGAACTAGAAAACAAGTGAATGTGCACATGTGTATGATAAAGATAATGACATATAGCTATATATCTAGCATGTGTAATAAAGAGAACATGTGAAAGTGAATACAAGCAAGATTAAATGTAACCAAGATATGCAATATGTTATGGATGGATGGAATGGAATGAAGAGTGAATGATATGAGTCATGTTCCCCATGAGTGAATGGATTTTTATGTAGTGAGGTTAATTTAGTATGACCCCTCAATAGTCAAGAATGAATTATAAACAAGAGCGTCATCATGAAATGGTCAAAGTATGGGTTTTGTGTAGTGCGTTGTGATGAATGTCTAGTAAAGATACGTGACCTAAAGATGAATTGTGTGTGATGATGTAGCCAAAGCATTTATCAAAATGAGATGACTAGAAAGGAGTGGTGATTTAGCCTAAATAATATACCACTAAATGATGAAAGTGTAAGTGATGATGTAGCCTATAACATATATCACTAAAAGATGATCGAGATAGTGAGGATGTAGCCTACGATGTATACTATTGAATTATGCTAGAAGAAGTGACCTTATAGCCCAAATATTTTATCACTAATCTATCAATGTCACATGAGAAAGAGTGTGAATGGTCAAATGTGTGAGTGTGATGTGGGCCAATTATGATTTATACCCTCAAGCAGTTCAAGTATGGACCATGAGACTAGAGTGTGTCATAGTTTAGTGAGTTCGGTGCATAGAAGTCGATGAGTAGAATGAATAATATGTGGAGTAGATGTAGTGTGATATGAAAGGTGTAAAATGCGTAATGTACAAGATGTATAGTATCTTATCTAAGAGTAAAGACATGTATATAGGACAAAGTGTAATAAATAGGATGTAAAGTGTATGATATATGAATCACACAATGTGTATGTTCTATAGTACAATGTGTGGGGTTCATGTGTATAGGATTCCCTAAACATTCAAGGGTGAACCAAAGCACAAGAGTGTGTCATCAATAATGGTCAATGTAGAAATGTACACTAGGATGTATGTGTATTTATGAAGAGTAAAGTGTTGTGATATGTTTTAGGGAGGAGTATATATGTCATTCCCCAAGTGTTTAGTGGTAAATAAGGAAATCATGTAATGTCATCTATAAGGTCATTAGTATCAGGGTCAAAGTCAAATGGGTAAGCATTAGAGACTTGGTTAACAATAGTTTCGATGGATAATGTAATGATCCATTGAGGCGTAAGTTATACATACCCATGAGATACTCCTCATCGGTGAAAATTGGTAGTTGATATCCATATGCATACCAATGAGTGATATTTTGTGTATAGCCAAGAAATGAACTATTGTAAATGAATATGAGACCAAAGGCATGGAAATGAGATATCTATATGATCAAGGTATAGAGTACCCCCAATGTAATCAAGCCATGATTATCTTAAAGTAAGTGGAAAAGAATGAGGTCATTATGCATGAAATACTATGAGGTGAAAGAAACATAGGCCATAAGTGATAGTAATGTGGACGAAGCCATGATAAATAAAAGAAAATATGAAGGAGGAATATGGAAAAATTTAGTGGTGAATAATCGTTAGTCAAAAAGATTCTATGTTTAAAATATTGAAATTTGAAAATTTTTTAGGAAGGGAGTAGGCCTTAGTTGCCAAATTTATGGCTAAAAGTTAATTTTAGGGGTTATTTTCCATCCCCATGAAAGATTTTTTTTTATTAAGGGAAAATAGTTTTGAAGGGACTATACCCTGTATACAAAAGGGCTCAAAAGCCAGATAGTAAAGATGAGAGAAATAACCCAGAGAAGGGCAAAACAGTCAACCAAGGAGGGCTCAACAGCCAAATATTACAATATAAGTGAAAAAAGGATCTAAATGTACAAAGATCCAAAAATAAGAAGGAAAGATCAAAAAGAAACCAAAAGAGAAACAACATATAGAGCTCCACCAAAAAATAGCTCCAGAACCGCCAGATGACAGCCACATCGCAGCCAAAAAATAGCATCACAACAACCCGTTACTTGATGGCTCTGTCAATCTTGGTCTTGATAGCCTGCAGCGACATGAAGAAGGCAATGGCAGTGGCCTGAGAGGAGTCTTGCAAATCTCTTGGGCAATTGCAATATCCCTTTTCTCTTTAGGGCCCCAAATGTCCTCATTAACCCCACTTAAACTGCAGACACTATGGACATGTTGTTCAATGAAATTATAAATGCTTTTGAGGGCAGACAATATGTAGTCATTGTGGCTTTTAGCATTCCCCAATCTGCCATCTAAGGACTGTAGCTTCTTGAAGACTTCAGCAATAACCCCCTCTTCCTCCTCACTTTGAAGGATTCTTTTACCCTTAGCTCTTTCCATGTTTTTTATAGCCCCTTTGAGCTCTTGTATCTCCTTTTCTAATCTGTCCACCCTATCCAGCAATTCCTCCTCCTTGGGCTCCTCCACCGGCTTGCTAATATGCAGGAGGTTTTCAGCAAGTTCCAAGTCTTTGTGGCTCCTTAGGACCCGTTGGGAAGCAGGGATTTTAGCTTTAAGGCTCTTGCTTTTCTTGCTGGAAACAACATCTTCATTCTTTCTTTTTAGTAGGGGGAGTGGAAGCAGTGTGGGTAGGTGGAGGTATGGAGGAGGGAGGTGGGGTAGGATTCACGGGAGGGCAGCTGGAGCAGTGGCGGTGGATCAAGAGGATAAGTCCCTGGTGCAAAGGGACAGCCCTAGAGTGGCTCTGAACTTCCCTTATAGATTTCTCCAGAGAGTTAATCAAATAGTGAGGAAAGCTGATAATGTTATTTCTGAAAGTGATTTAGAAATATCAGATGCTTTTGAGGTATAGTCACAAATCTTCCTTCAAGGGTAACATACCTAACCACCATTTTGGCCAGCTCAGCAAAAGGTTCAGGAATCGACGCCACCTTGATGCCAGCGGTCACGAACTCAAGATTCTCCCCCTCTTCCAGAAATTTCTTGGTCTCCACCTCCCTGTCCACCTTCTTATTGAAGAATTTGGTGCCTTCCAGGCTGAGGCCCGTGATCTGAGCGATGAGCTCTTCCGTGATTTCCATCTCCATGTTACTATATTTGACAATCCTATTCTTCCAACCCTGGGTGAATTTGATAGAAATGTCTTGGTCGAAGCCTTGAATCCTTTCAATGAAATTAGACAGGCCCCCGATTTGCAGGTAATCCCAAAGCTCGTGTTCTCTTTCCACTCAGGATTGTGGGTCGAGTTCAGTTTTGCAAGGCGGACCCCCCATGTTTCCTCTGCTTCTTTTCCTATTCTCAATGGTAAAAAAGCTACCAATGTGCGGGATAGGCGAGCTTTGATTTTGATATTTGAATCTTTCCTTTCCGTGAAAGCAGGTTTAATTATTATGCTACACTTATTATTATTGCCCGCTCCTCGGCTTTCCTCCTATGCCAAGAAATGATGACAGTCCATCCCACATGATCGCATCAGTCATCCATATCTTTTGTGATGTCATCATCATGTACTTGAGGATCCACACATTAGCATCCAAATTACAGCCGTTAGTAATGATTTTCACTACCATGTAGATCAATGATAATGGCTTTATTGACATGAGTGGGTAGAATGTCCCCCCTAAGCCAAGTTTGAAAGGAATTATTAACACCGAAGTTAGCCAAACTGTCAGCGACCCTATTTCCTTCCCGATAGGTGTGGGTGATTTGGACATTTTCAAAGCTTTTGCATATATCAATAGCTTCCTCAATATAATCCCTGATAGACCAGCTGGGGTGTTGCTTTTTATTCAAAAGATTGATAATATTTAGAGAATCACCTTCAATTATAATATTTGGAATATTACTGATCTCTCGACAAGTTTTATACCCCAAAGAGCTGCCATGGCTTCAGAATAATGATTAGTCTGCCTGCCCATTCTCCCAGAAAAAGCAGCAACAAAACAGCCTCTTTGATCCCTGATGATTCCCCCTCCTCCAGAGTCACCCGGATTGCCTTTTGAGGCCCCATCAAAATTTAACTTGTGCCAATCAGTGGGAGGTTTAATCCATCTGATTGTGGTTCTGTCAGTACCATTGTTATTTCTATTGACAGTGGCAATATTCCATTCAGTCAGGATGCTTGCTTCATTCTCGGGTAAAGACCATTTTTAGGGGGTTTAAATCTAGCAATATTATCTTGCACAGCAATGATAATTTCCTTATATACTTTGTTACAAGCCTGTCTTTTGTTTCTGAAAATACTATCATTACGAGCCTTCCAGATTCTCCACATAGTGTGGGGCAGAACAAGTTGCCATAGTCTTTTCACCATGCAATGTTTAAACGGAGAGCCCCATTGCTCCCAAGCCTGAAGATAGGTAAGGGGAAAAATCCATCTCAGATTAAATTTATCAAAAACAAGTTGCCAAATTTTGGAGGCAATCTCACAATGGAGGAATAAATGTTTTATATCTTCAGCCTCTTTCTGACACATGCAACATCTATTTGGCATGATGAATCCCCTCTTGATGAGATTGTCATTAGTTAGGATCTTGCCATTAATAATTAGCCACCAAAAGAAGTTCACTCTAGGGGTTAGCTCTGGCATCCACAGCTTGTGCCACTTAATTTTGCTTTCCATGGATACAAAGAAAGAATTATATCCTGATTTAACAGTGTATTCCCCATCGAAAGAATCTTTCCAGATGAGCTCATCCTTAAGGTTTTGATTACTTATATGGATTAGGGAAAGTTGATTCTGGAGAGATGCAATATCAGCCTGTATACTATCATTCTCCACTTTTAGCTGTTTCCATTTTCTTTTGTTTCCATCCCTCTCAATGTACCCCTGGATTTTGTGTCCATACTTTGTAATTAAGCTATCTTTAATATGATCATAAGCAGAAATCCAGTTAGAATCCATCCACTTATCAGTCCAGAAGTTTATGTTTTGTCCATCTCCAAGCTTCCAGCTACACCCCTGAGAGAGAATGTGTCTCATTGCGTAGAAGGTTGTTCCAGAAAATAGAACCACTCGGAAGAGACTGATCATATATGAAGGAAATCTTGTTTTGGTTTGAAAGATATTTAATCTTAACCAGCTCTGTCCAAGGTCTGTGCTCTTTTATAAGCCTCCATCCTAATTTTGCACTAAGGGCAGTACTCATATGTTTGATATCTTTTATGTCTAACCCCCCTAGTCTCTTAGGTTTACAAACCTGTTCCCAAGCCACAAGGTGATATCTGAATCTGTCCTCAGTACCGTGCCATAGAAAGTGTTTTTGAATCTTCTCAATACTGTTCATCACTGCAGTAGGCATGTTGAACATTGACAGTATGTAAATAGGCAAGTTTTGAAGCGTGCTTTTAACCAAAAGGCACTTACCTGCACTTGAAAGGATTGCTCCTTTCCAGCCAGCCAACTTTCTTTGAAATCTCTTAATAAGATCATTCCATACCTCCACAAAAATCTTGCCAGTACTTAAAGGTAAGCCTAAGTAAGTAGCTGGTAGAGAATTAATAGTGCATCCTAGAATATTAGCAATCTTTCTTTGCCTTTCCCAAGGGGTATTGAAGAAATAAATAGAGCTTTTGTCAAAATTAACTTTTTGTCCCGAGGCTTCCTCATAAAATCTAAGGACAGTTTTGATAGCCTTTGCCTCAATAATAGAAGCCATCAGGAGCAGCAAAGTGTCATCAGCAAACTGCTGATGAGAGGAGATTTGATTACCAGTAGTTGGAGGGAAGCCTTTTATCATGCCAATGTCAATAGCTTTGGAAATAGATCTGCTTAAACTGTCAGCCATAATAATGAATAAAAGAGGGGAGATTGGGTCGCCTTGCCGTATACCTCTATTGCTGGCAAAAAAACCCACAGGTTCCCCATTAACAACCACAGAGAATCTAGAGGTAGAGATACAAGAGTGGATGATTTTTCTGAATTTGCTTTGAAACCCAAACTTGGATAAGACCTCATCCATGAATCTCCAGGAGACTCTGTCGAAAGCTTTATGCATGTCCAGTTTGATGGCCATCCCCGCCTTTTTACTTTTATCCATAGAATGTATAGTTTCATGAACCATGATAATTCCATCTTGGATAATTCTTCCTGGATGAATCCGCTCTGCTGTTGTGAAATGATCTCCATGAGAATAGGTTGCATTCTAGTGGTGAGAATCTTTGTGAAAATCCTATAAATGACATTAACCAAACTGATAGGCCTGAAATCTTTGAAGTCTTTTGCATCCAACTTTTTCGGGCAAGCACAATGTGTGTATTATTTAGTTCTTTAATGAGATTTCCCGTTCTGTAAAATTCATTAATGCTTTCAAGAGATCTTCAGAGCATATTTCCCAACATCTTTGGTAAAAGTTAGCTGAGAAGCCATCTGGACCTGGAGCCTTATCCCCTTCTAAAGCAAAAACAACCTTTTTTAATTCCTCAATGGTGACAGTTTTTGAAAGACTTTTAAATCTCTCAGCAGGTATTAGATTATTAGGAATGGAGTCTAAGAGGAAAGAGGCCGCTTGTTCATTATAGGAGTTATCTTCAGTGAGGAGGTTCTTGTAAAAATTAAGCGCCTCTGTTTTGATATCCTCTGGATCCTTAGTAATGTTTCCATTTCCTTTAGCAACCTCAGATATTCTGTTACAAGCTCTATGTTTGATGGCTGTCAAATGAAAAAAATTTGTATTTCTGTCTCCATCTTTAAGCCAAAGGGCTCTAGATTTCATTCTCCAAAAGGATTCTTCATGGCTGTTTATATTATGTAGATCTGAGAGGAGTTTTTTTTCCCGCTGATGATCCTCTAGAGTCATACCTTTCATGGAAACATTTAGCTCAAGCTCTTCTAGCTGTTGCTTAAGTTCTTTCTTCTTTTCAAAAATGTTTCCAAAAACCTCTTTATTCCAAATTCTAATCTTCTGTTTAACATTCTTCAACTTCTAAAGAAGCCTGAATTGGGCCATCCCTGTGCCTTCCCAAAACCACCACTCTTTAATTCTGTCAGAATGTCTTCATGTTCGAACCACATTTTCTCAAATTTGAAATTACCATGAAAAGGTTTTGTCCAATTGAAGAAGTTGAGGACAATTGGATTATGATCAGATCCCATTCTGGGGAGAGAAGAAAGATGGAAATTCTGGTCCAGGATCCAATTTGCAGAAATAAGAGCTCTATCAAGTTTAACCTGAATTAAGTTCTCTCCTAATCTTCTGTTGGACCATGTAAATTGATTTCCATGAAGCTCTATGTCCATAAGATTAAGAGTCGAGATGAAGCCTGCAAATTCTTCCATACCAAGGGAGAATTCAGAACTTCCCCAAACTTTTCTCCTGGATTCAGAGGAGTATTGAAGTCTCCCATAACCAACCAGTTCATGTTTTCAACCTTGCTTTGGAACAAGGTTAACTCTTTCCATAGATTTCTTTTACCAGTAGCAGTATTGGGCGCATAAATATTAGACAGAATCCAGCTATGATTATTTTCAAGGCTTTTAAAAATAATAGCTAAATGATTCTGGGTGGAGGAGAGTACCTTACCGTCAACCATCTTTGTATCCCAAAAGATCGCTAAGCCTCCAGAAGCCCCTTGAGAGTCAACAGCAGCAAAGGCAGCGTTCTGCCAAAAATATCTTTTGAAGTCTTCAACTGCTTTACTTTTCATTTTAGTTTCTTGAATGAGAAGAATGTTGGGTTTGTTTTCTCTTTTAATTTCCTTAAGCATTCTTTGCTTAGGCCCCCATTGAGGCCTCTGACATTCCAAGAAATAACCTTCATTAAAAAAATTTGGAGATGCATTTGCCGGATGGTTCAGAATTCTCTGTGTACCATCTGTAATTTCTTTTTCAGTCTCTTTTTCTCTTGCTTCTCTCTTAGATGGCCTACCTTTTCTAAAGGTTACTCCAAAATTTGTAGTTCTTCTAGTAGTGGCCCTTGTGATTCTTGAGGTGGAAGCTTCCCAGCTTCCAAGCTACTTTTCTTCCAGGCTTTTTGAACCTCTTTTCTTTCTTTTCACTAAGATGAATCCATCATTATCACAATCATTTTCCTTACTAATGGGGGTAATTTCCCCATCCTCTTTTCCTGTGGTAATATCACTCTTATCCATTTTAGGAGCCAGCTCCTCCACATCTGTGTCCTCTTTCTCTTGGTTTAGATCTCGTGCAATGGATTCTAGATCCTCTTTGCCTTTTTCTTGTCTCATTTTTAGTTTCTCCAAAGAGCTGTTCCTTAGCAGCTCTTGATGAGCATTGATTTTGTCTATCTCTTCTTCCATATACGAGAGAGAAATGTTAACTTTTTCATTTTCTTCATCAACCTCCATGTTCAACTTTACCGGATTTGGTGTCAAAATGTTCAATATTGAATCCACTAACATCTCCCTTTTGTTTTCTTCCTCATTCGGACCCAGATCTATTTCTTGTTGAGTCTCAATCAGTTTCTTAGGTTTCCAAAGTTTTCTGTAAACCGGTGGTCTCTTTGCCTTAAATCCTTTTTTCCTTTCTTTTAACTTGGAATGCCTCTCCAAACGCCTATTTCCAGTAGCTGGTTCAGATATCTGCTCTTTATCCGCCTTATCTCTCTGATTCTGTCTTTGATCTTCAGGAATATCTGAGAAAGCTTCCAGCTTTTGAACTGTATGTTCAGGACATTTGCTGGAAAAATGCCCTAATCTGTGGCATTTGCTACATCTTAGTTGGAAAGCTTCATATTCTATTTGTTGATTCCATATTCCAAATTTGGATTGCAGAACAATGTGATCGGGAAGCTCCTGATCCATTTCAATGGAGACACAGAACCGAGCAAATGCCAACCTAGACCTATTTCTCGTGGGCCCATCCAGGCCAATAGGTGAACCAATCGATTTGGCAATGTGAAGGAGGATTTCATCATCCCATAGATGCAGAGGAAGCCCTGGGAGTCTACACCAGATGGGTATGGCATGAATATTCTCAACAAATGGATTGAATCCAGGATACCATTTTTTTAAAAATAGTCCCATATTACCCAGACACCAGGGACCACCCAACAAGACTGAGTCAACATCAGATTGGAGATTAAATCGGGCAGAAAAAAACCTTTTGCCATGGTGGTGATTATCAAATCCCCTTTTGGTTTCCATCTATGAATGGCCCATTTCCTAATGGTGTCCACATTGGGTCGTGATCCCAAAAATTTTCCGACAAGTGCCAGATTGGTTTTCTCCAGAGCTCTTTGCAGACATCATCAGGCACTTGTAAGTGGGTCACCCCTTCAGCATCTTTTGTACTTTTAAAATCACATGCAGCCTGAGGTCTCACATTTTTGTCAGGAGGAGTCTTAACAACTTCCGCCCAGGCTCTAGACCCAAAACTACCACCAATGATCACATTTTTCACTTTTACCGGTTCATTAGCAGCTACATCGCAGTCCTTTGAAAGACATTCAGCAGCCAGAGCTGCTGAAACAATGCTTTCAAAACCCTCACGCAGCCCACCCGCATTTTCAAACTCCCACAACTGCATGTTAATATTACTAAATTATAATATTACTATCCCCATGAAAGATAAATTCACAATATTCACCTTAATATTGTCCTTTGGTAGCATATTTTATGTTACTAACCAAAAGCATAAATATATGATGTCGTTTCGTAACATAAAATATACTCTTCGACTAACAATATAATTTATGTTGTTGGCATAAGAGAATATTTTATATGATTGGTCGATAGCATATTTTATGCTATCTATTGACAACATAAATATATGTTTTCAATGGTAGCATAAAATGTGCTACAATGATAATATCTATTATGTTGTTGGCTAGTATCATATTTTATACTATCGGCTAGTCACAATAAAGAAAAAAAAAAAGAGTATGGAATTTTTTTCCTTCCACCATATTTTGGGAGGAAATATTTCTCATTAAGATGATCATTTTAATTGCTAACATTACAAAAAAATTCAAAAAAATCCCATACAAAATTAGTGAAATTTGTATTTTTTCACAAGAAAACACTTTTTTATTTTTTTGTTTGCACCATATTTTTTAGGACAAATTTATCGTCAAGCCAATCATTGTAACTACTATTGTCAAAAAATGATTTTCTAAAAAATACATATATTTTTTCCGGCATCATATACTATCGGTGACAACATAATATATACTATTGGTCGATTAGCATAAAAACTAGTAAACTAACATCATATTAGCACGAAAGTCAATTTTCCCATATTTTCCTACAAATTTTTATAGGGGGTCTTAAAATTTTCCTTAAGGAGATAGAGATCCTTAAAATAAAAACCTAGATGGGTCAAGCCATTATGTGAACATATAGTGTCATCATAGGTTGGATTGAATGGAATATGCTCCCAATAAGAATCATTCATGAAAAATGTGCATGTGAAAGGAGATCATACTGGTGGAGGAAACATATGATGAGGTGAAGGAGCTAGAGTGACATTTGATGGAAGGATATGCCCCGATAAAAAATCATAGCAATAGCATGTAGTAGGAGGAAATATAGATGTAATTGGTGTTGAATCTATCATGGAAATGGTGCCCTCAAGTGGTGTTAAATGTGGTAGATCATTAATGGGTTATGGCTCGTCAAGTAGTGTTAGTCCTAGGAATAGGAAGTGTGATGTTTGGATCATGGTCACAATATTTTTATGGATGATGGTCTTGAAGAACAATATATTCGACACCCTCATGTATAAATTTTGACACAATGATGGACAGAATATGTGACTTGTTACATGGAAGAAGCCATGGAAAACCAAGTAAATAGTTGTATAAAATGGGGAAGTTAATGACAAAGAAAACCCTGTTAATAGTTTTAGGTCCAACTATGATAGGTAAAGTAATGGAACCTAAACATGGATGAATAAATCCATCATAGGCACAAAGAGAAATACATGATGGACTAACGTTAGCAGTGGAAAGACCTAGCTTTCAAGGAATTCCATAGGACATAGGTTAAGATCAAATCCATTGTGAATTAAAGTACATTTGATACCCAAATTATATATCTGAATCATGATATGTAAAGGTGGATCATTATCAAAAATAGAAAGTTCAACATGAGGATTATACGGAAAGCAATATGCTAAGAAAATGCATCAAAAAATACTAATAAATAGAGTCTATATGCATATTAGCATGAATGTGAGTAGTTGCAAGGAGATGTATGAATTTATGCCTTAAATAAGGATAGGCAAGAAAGAAGTCATTAATTGAAATACTCATGATGATAAAATGAGAAATCAAGGAGGAGGAATCAAAAGTTGGGTTCAACAAAATGGTTAAACTAATATATTATATAATAGTCTAATCTAGTGTCATAAGAGAAGTAAATAGTTGAATAAATGGAATAATAAAATATTGAAATACAACCCAAGTAACCTAAGGAATGAAATGTGAAACCCTAATGTGCAAAGAGGATTAAAACGGTCTTAGTTGATTCGCAGATGTCATGGGATTTTGTCATAGTAGAGACCAATTGAACATGAGGAGAAAAGAATTGCATAGAATCCTAAAAACTTTAGATCCAAGTTTTTGGGTGGTGAGTGCCTAGAGAGGGATAGGGGAACTGTGGGTGCCCTATCCTAGATTCTTAGCACCCCGGTCTATGTAAATGATGCCAAAAACCTCCTTTGAGGTGTCATAAGATGTTTTCTTGTGTTCACTTCCTATCGTGTGAATTTCATTACTCTTCGTTAGATGTAATTAAGATGTAATTAAAAAATAAAGCATCAAACCCTAAAAATAAAGATGCATATGAATGGTTTAGATTTGTCCTCATATGCCAAATGGATGGACTTATCACCGATAGATGCACCGCATCTCAAAACAATGTAGTTCTAGTGTGTGTGTGTGTGTGTGTAGAATTATACCTAGGTTGCTCTTGTCGTCACACGCACGTGAAGTAGTGATTAATTAAATAGATGTAGAATATAAATAACGTGTGCATGGAAACAATAAACTCACCTTATATTAAGTGTGATTCAGATGAAATAGCCTTTGTGCCTTGTGATGGAGCTATATGGATACAAATGAGGTTATAGATGACTTTGATGGATGAAACCTTAGGTGGTGATTAGTAGATGCTTAGTTCTTGGTCCCTTATTATGGTCACATAACTTTATATTTATATAGTTCTCTTGCTTTAATTTCTTAATTAACCCTAAAAATGTCAAACACCAAAAACTTAAGAAGCTAAAATGAATAGAAAGTTCCCAAAAATTAAAAGGAAAGTGTAAAGAGGATCGGGGTACCCAAAGGGGACTAATACGCAGGACACTCTATTCATGGCTTTGCACTTTGATCGTAAATAGGAAAACAGAGTATGAAACTACAAACTAGGTAAGTATGGATGAAAGATCAAAAGTAGCAACAAAAAGCAATACAAGATAGCCTAAGACATTGGTTAATTAGTACTATTTTCACTCAAGAACCATATGAATAATAGATGATACCGAGACTAAATAATTACCCAAAGTGCATGATTTTGTGTCTACGAAACCCTTTTAGGATACACATGGAAGGAAAAGGAAAAAGGGAATATTGTCTATCTTATAGATGATGAAGAGGATGAGGATATTTACATTTAACACACATGGGGTATGTGTGAGATATTAGAATCCATAGATGAGAAAAAACATGTACCTTCCATGTCCCATTGAAGATAAAGAAATTAAACATTGGAGCTGCAGATGCTCCAATAAAGGATATTATTGGGAGCTATTGATCTAAACTAGACATAGAAAAATAATTGGGCTATTACGTGAATTTTAAGATCTATTTCCCATGGGATACGATGAGTGAAAGGGTGTTTATCCATCATTACGAGAAATGAAAATCATATTCAAGGATGATGTGTGACCGGTTTGCAGAGAGGCCTTACCGATTG
Organism: Taxus wallichiana var. yunnanensis; assembly: GCA_018340775.1. NCBI lineage: Eukaryota > Viridiplantae > Streptophyta > Pinopsida > Cupressales > Taxaceae > Taxus > Taxus wallichiana. Next base: position 206,465,214 of record CM031237.1, read on the forward strand.
AATCCTAATTTGTGCATCAAGGTGAAATATGCAACTAAAAAATGGTCAAGGAAGGAAATATTGAACCCATTTAAGAGTCATAATGGATAATATTAATGGATATCATCATAAAAAGGATGGTAGGACAAGTATAAGCATTGACTAGAGAATAATGAAGGCTTCATGTGCGCGATCAATCCTTTCCCACACCATTCACCGAGGATATCTTATAAGGAGTTTCAGTGCGAGATCTATTCTCTCACTAATGGATTCTTAAGCTATTATTAGATAAAGATCATGTATAAATACCAAAAGAATATTGTTTCACTATTTTATTTAAGTTTGTAGATGAAACAGATAAGGGTGTGGGCCAAGGAGGAATACCAATTACAATGATTGGTTTGAAGGTCACTACACACATTATGACTTCTTGATCCAATGAAGCTGCGGGAGATTCCTTTTGTCTAGGAGGAACTACCTAATATACACAACAAGACCACAAGAAAGAGTTAAACAAGATATGTTAGTGGGATGCCTAGCGTGTGCTAGATCTAGGAAGTGTGATACTTCCTTGGTGGCATTCAACCCACTGTTTAATAAAATTTAATGTAAGAAATAACGTAAATAAATAGAAGAATCATCTGTAGTTGATATGATTTAGGTATCTCATCCAAATACAATAAGAAATTATAACATAACGGGCTAGGATGAGATCAAATCTAGAAATAAGGTAAATAAATAAGGTCTTTGGAACAGTCAGTGGTCGATTCTGGGTCACTTGGGTAACTTGGAGAAGGTTATTGGGATATGGTATTAGGATGCCTACCAAATACAGAGACCGACATTAGTCTGGTATGACCGACAATGGTTTAGTAAGAACCAATGACGGTTAATGTGGGCTGGTAATAACTCAATAGTTCATGGTTTTGGGGATTTATTTGAGACTAAATCAAAGATGGTAAGGAGTTGGTTTAGGTCTAGGGAGGTGTTGAGAATATTCACAGGTACTCAAGAGTAGGCATAGGTGATTAAAATGGTTATTGGTGATGGGAATGGTTGGGTTCACAGGAAGGAAATAGTGGTGGGGTAAAAATATAAATGGTGGTTGATAAAAAAAGGTGAAGAACTCTTATAAATTGAATAGAAATGAAGTGGTGTATGTAAGAGACACACTTACTATTGTGTAGTGTTGTGCAGATTCAATGGCTTGGTGGTGGTGATGGTTGATCGGTGAAATGGTGATCGTGTCATGGTAGTGCTTCCCGAAATTCTTCGTGAATGTAAATACCATATGATCAATGGTTATGTTGGTTATGGTTGCCTGCATGTGCGAAAAGATATCTAGTTCTTTCTTGCATGTAGATCTCCTTTGATCCAAAATTTGAAAAATGTGTCTAACCCATCAAATAAGGTTACTAAAATTGTTATATAGTATCGATGATGGTTTAGGGTTACCGCATCGGTTTGGGTTGATCGGTCGGTTAAGGTGGGATATCCTAGGTTGTCTAAAATAATAGATCTTGGCTATCTTTCTCTATATTTTTTTTGTTTGTGCTAGGTCTAAATGGAACATTGCAATTAGACATGTGAGAATGTGGTTAGATGAAGAATAGGAATGTCCTTTTAGGGCTATAATAAGTCTTAGTTCATTAAGGTAAGTAGGGCTGAGTTTTAGATAGTTATGGAAACATGTTATGAATAGGTCTATGGTGAGGTGTCTAGGTGAGGTGGAAATTGGTCTTAATTAAGGTAATTAAATAATTAATGAATTGAGGATGAGAATTAATTTAATTGTAAATAATTAAATTAATATTAATGTGGGGTATAAGGGTCATAGTTAGGTGACTATGTTTAATTTGGTCATTCGAAAGGGGACCAAGGGAGTTTGAACCAATTTTCGTGTCTACAAATACAACTTTTGTAACTAAATGGGGATACTTTTCTTACATGGTTATGCCCATTGGGTAGAAGAATGTGCCAGAGGTGTTCTCAAGAATTTTTGTTCAAGAATTTTAAAATTTTGATAATAAATTCCTTCAAATATATTTGGATGATTGGATTGTTTATGGGATTGTTAATACCATTCTAAATTTTTAAGGTTTATGTTTGAGAGATGCATACATTTGAGAATATCCTTAAACTTCAAAAGTCTATCTTTATAACATCGTTTAGTAATTGACTTAAACACATTATTTGTAAGGAAGGTTTGTTGGTAGATCTCACCAAGATTGAATTTATTTTGGGGCTAGAGAATCCAACCAATAAAAGTGAAGTGTGTGTATTGATTGGGCATACATGATACTATAGGAAATTCATAAAGGGTTATGACAAGACCGATGCACCATTGGAAGATTTTTGAAAGATGTGAGAGATTTATATTGGGGTGACATGTAATAGAAATAATTTGAAAATGTAAAGGAGAAACTAACCATTGTTCATATCTTATGTTTCCAAATCTTGGAATAAGCCATTCCATGTTCATATAGATGCTTATGGAATTGCAATTGGATCGATCTTAGCCCACTAGGAAGGTAATTTGGACCATCCCATTTTTTTAGTAAGTAAGAATATGACATTGGATGAGTAGAATTATACAACCATGGATTGTGAGGGTTTATATATGGTATATGTGTATCACAAGTTTAGAAAATATCTTATAGGACACCATTTATTTTTATATTGATCAAATTACACTTAAATATTTAGTTAACATGCTAGTTTTGTAAGGGCTTATATTTCATTGGATCCATTTATTCTAGGAGTTTGAGTTTTTAATAGTCAAGCCTAGTAAAATAAATTTTGGACAAGATCACTTATCACAGATTAAATCTAGTGAGGATCCAAAATCGAGAGGAAACTATGCTATATGCTCATTTATTCAGATTACACATCGTGCCATACAAATTTGAGGACATTAAATTATTCTTGTGCACAAGAGTTACTTGTAAAAGAATGAAGGCCCTAGAGAAGAATCATTTGGCCATTCTCATGGCACCTTACCTCTTGGTTGGAGGATACTTATACAAAATGGGTATAGATGAAGTCTTTTGAAGGTGTGTGTTGGAGCATGAGTGTGAAGCAATAATGGAAGAAGCGTATGGTGGAATTGTAGGATGTCACTATACAGGTGAAGTAATGACACATAAGATATTATTTGTAGGATTATGGTGGGAAACTCTATATAAGGATACCAAGGATTTTTTGAAAGTATGTGATCATTTTCAAAGGATAAGAAAACCAGAGAACCATGATGAGATGTTTCTATCACATTCAGAAAATATAGAGAGTTTTATAAAATAGGTAATATACTTTGTTGTCTCAATCATACCAGCTATGTGGAAGATAGGTGCATGTTATATTTTCACATGTACATATTACTTGACATGATGTGTGAAGTAGTACCTACAAAGGATTACACTAGAGTTAAAACAACATGATCCATATGGAAAAATATTATTAGTAGATATGGCTTCCCACCGAGTATAATCGGTGTGGGGAACTCATTCCTAAATGCGAAAGTCAGAATATAACTGAAAATTTTATGGTAGCCCATCATAAGACTACCCCATATTAAACTTAATCTAACGATATTGTTAAAGCTTTTAATAAGATATCTGGGACAAAAATTAATAAATGTTTTTGTTTAGGAAGATAACGTCTCAACTGTGTTATAGGCATATAGAAGTACGCACTAGAGGTTAAATAAGGCCAAACCCTTTCATTTGGTGTTTGGCATAGATTCAATACTTCCTATAGAATTCATGTTACAATCCCTACATATGCAAGTACAATAGGACTTGTGGATGAGAAATAAGTGAATGAGTGTATCAAAAAATAATCTAATTGGATGAGAGGTGTGTGATTACAAGGTAGAGATAGAAGAAACAAAAATCCAGATTAAAGGATTAGCTTGATAGGCACATAAAAAGCACATGTTTCACAAGAGGGAAAGATGGTGCTCTTTTATAACTCAAAGTTTGTGTGACACCTAGTTAGACTTAATATGCATTTGTTAGGACCATTTTTAGTAACTAAGATATTGGAATATGGTTCTTGTCAATTATAATATTTGGATGGAAATCTCTCTCCTAGTTACTTCAATGAGAGTAGGTTGAATCCCTACTATGAATAATCTTATTTTTTGTTTGTTATAAGGAGGTATTTCAATTTAGATTAGGGTTAACTTATGTTTTGGTATTTTGTTTTTTAATAAGTGTGTTCACTCATAGATGCTAATCAATTTATTTGAGACTAAAGCGTAGAGGACCGCACATGATTTTAGTGTCGAGTAAGTAGGTATTGGTGTACATGGGAGGATAATAATTTATGGGAGGCTGGTAAATGTGTGTGATGGGGTGTTATAACGGTGCATTATGAAAAAAATTAGTGCATGAAAGAAAGTGTGTTGATTGGCTTGATATGGTGTAAATATGCTTAAAGTTGATGGAATTTATGACATGAAAACCACATGAATGAATACAAAAATAGTGTAATATGAGGGAGGCAACGTAAATTTATACTACATGAAAATTGGTGAAAATAAATGTGTAGTGCATGAGGGCATGCACAAGTGATTTTATAGCCTAGGAAGTAGTAGCACGCTAGAAAGTCATAGACTACCACACATGAGAGATTTCCTTTTAAGATAAAAAATTATATGGCATGAAAAGATTAGAAAAATGGGGAAAAGAAGAAAAAATTCTTTAAATCCCAAGAGGATTACTAGATTAATGTTCTTGGAAATTGAAAAACTATAAAGGTGGAGTGAAGAGAGTCATTCTTACCCTATTTTGAAGAACTAGTGCATCAAATATCTCAATTGTGACAACCTGTGAAGTGTGAATGGTGAATGAGAGAGAAATAGTGAAAAAAATCAAACCAAAGCTAATCAAAGTGAAGGACAAAAATAAAAACCTGATGATAGAGAGATCATTTTGAAGTAGAAGCTAGGAAATGAAAGATTTGGAGGAAAGGAAATGAGATAGGGTTTGAAGGAGAGGAGAAGAGTTAGGAAGAAAATTTTTCATGAAGATGGAGAAAATGAAAATAATTGAGCAAGGATTTGACTTTTCACCACCATAGAATGGTTTTAAAAATAAATGGTGTGATTTTTGGCACTTAAGGCACAACATTAACAGGTTCAAGTTTGATATTCAAGATATAATGGCACTAAAGAGCATTCCAAATAATAAGAAGAGGAAAGAGTAATCTCCTAACGAATGGTTCTTTGAGATGAAGTACCTACAAGAAGTTATAGACAAACCATGAGCGTCACAACTAATGAAATGCAAGATAATTGAATATAATCACATAGCACAAGTGCATGATGTAGACATCAATAAGTATTTATTGCATGAGATTAGTAAAAGGATTGTATAAGGGTAGATATTCCTCGATGATACAAAGTGTGGAAAACTTTGGAATGGGTTATAGTATTTCAATTATATGAGTTACTTTTTTTTGGAAGCTTTGTGCACCTCTTTTAATTGTTAATGTCACGTGTGCACGAAGACTAATTTTTTCTTTACAAGAAGAATGATATGATTAAGCTAGTGGGTTGCCTAACATCTGCTATATTGAGGAAGTGTGATACTTCCTTGGTGGCAATCAACCCACTTTGTTTAATAAAATTTAATTTAAGAAATAACGTAAATAAATAGAATCCTACCGTAGGTAATATGATTTAGGTATCTCATCCAAATATAATAAGAAATTCTAACATAACAAAGCTAGGCTATGATCAAATCTTGAAATAAGGTAAATAACTAAGGTGTTGGAACATGTGAGGGTCAGATTATGGTTCACTTGGAGAAGGTTATTGGGATTTGATATTAGAAGAACTACCAAATACAGAGACCGACGTCAATTTGGTATGACTGATGACTATTTAGTAAGAACCGACGACGACATCGCAGTGGCATTAACTCAATAGTTCATGGTTTTGGGGACTTGTTTGAGACTGAATTAGATATGTTAAGGAGTTGGTTTAGGTTTGGGAGATGTGTTGGGAATATTCAGAGGTACTCGGGAGTAGTAGAGGTGATTAAAATTGTATTATGAGTGATGGGAATGATCGGGTTCACGGGAAGGCAATATTGGTGGGGTAAAAATATAAATTATGGTTGATAAAAAAGGTGAAGAACTCTTATAAACTAAACAGAAATGAAGTGGTATAGGTAAGAGACACACTTACTACATGTTGTGCAGTTCAATGGTTGGGTGGTGGTGATGGTTGATTGAATAAATCGTGATCAGTGTCATGGTAGTGCTTCCCGGAATGCTCCTATGAATGAAAATACCTTTTGATCAATGGTTGTGCTAGCTATGGCTACCTGAATGTGTGAAAGAGCTGTGGTTCTTACTTGCATGTAGATTTCCTTTGCTCCAAAATTTGAAAATGTGTTTAACCACTCAAACAAGGTTACCAAAATGGTTATATGGTAACCGATGATGGTTTAAGGTTACCGGCATCGGTTAAGGCATGATATCCTAGGTTACCTAAAATAACAGATCTTGGTTATCATTTTCTAGCTTATACTTGTTTGTCATGGGGTCTAAATGGAACATTGTGCTTAGACACACGTGAATGTGGTTAGAGGAAGAATGGCATGCTTGTTTTCAGTAGGGTTATACTAAGTCTTAGTTCATTAAGGTGAGTAGGGATAACTCTTAGTTATTTATGGAAACATGCTATGAATAGGTCTATGGTGAGGTGTTTAGGTGAGGTAGTGGGGTGAGGTGGAAATTGGTCTTAATTAAGGTAACTAAATAATGAATGAAGTGAGGATGATTATTAATTTAATTGTAAATAATTAAATTAATATTAATGTGAGGTATAAGGGTCATGGTTAGGTGAATGTGTTTAAGTTGGCTATTCGAAAGGGGACCAAGGAGAGTGTGACCCAATTTTGGTGTCTGAATTTTTCCCCTTTTTGTTGCGTAGCTTTTATTAGTAAAGCAAGCGACATGTGACAAAAACATGAAGTGATTTCCCCATGTGCGGGTGAAGGTGATCCCCCTCAAACTGGGCATTGATGAGGTGTAAGACAAAATCGGTGAGTGGTTTGATAAAGGTGATGGTGGGGAAGATAGGTGGGGAAAAATTGATGGTCAACTCGGGTAATGGGTAGTAGATCATGGTCAAAATTAGGTCATGGGTAATGGCAATCAAACACACACACATATAGATTGCAACATAGTACCAGGTTGAAAAGCTTGCAAAATCTACATCATCCAAGGTCGATAGGTTTATCCAAACAAGGGTGAAGTGATTCAAGTATCTAAGGTATAGGATATGGTCGAGAAACACAACATAGGTCAGGTGCAGAATATTTAGGTATGCTCCTAGTACACCAAAGGTTTGGTCGGGATAAATGGCATGGAAATAGGCAAGGTATGATTGTTAGGCTAAAACAACATAGGTAACAACATCACAAGGTATAACAAGTACATAAGGTCAATGGTCACACAAATTAGGTCAAATTTAGGAAAACATGTCATGGCACGGGTAAGGCCAAGATATTGGTAAAATAACAACTCCTAAGATGCAACAAAGGAGATGTAGGAGTAGGTTGAGCTTATAGGTATGGTTCAATGGGTGGACAAAATGATAAAAGGTATAGGCATGATGGATTCAAGTCATAGGCATGATTGAGTGAGGTCACTCAGGCATGGTGGAGTCAGGTATAGGCATGATGAATCATGGTTTATGATTTTGTTTAATGTCTAAGTTATTGGTAACATGGGAAATAAATGATGAGTTATATGTATGTTATGGTGTAGATTTCCTAAATATTTGATATGATGATGGAATATAAAAATGATAAATGAATGAATTGATAATGTGGTAAAATTGTTTATTAATTGGTTCTTGTTTGGTTTAATTTCCAATTGTTGATATAAAATGGAAACAAACTAAGGTAGGATGTGAATAGGAAAATGAAGGGGAAAATAGGTTAGGGTGAAGAGTGGTCGAACTAACCTTCAAGGGCCCCATGCCCTCGAAGTGTTTCCTACTTGGAAAAAATGGGCCTCGAGTTGATATAGTTCTCCCATAAGCTAGGGAAGAATATGAGGAATGGGTTGGTAGATCTTAGGCATGATTGAATGTAATTCAGTTTAGGCATAGGCATGGTTGAGTTTAGGAGCATGGTTGAGTTTTTAAATATAGGTGTTGATGATTTGGTCCTGTATAGGATAATCAATAAGTAATGAGGAAGGTGAATGGTAAGAGGTGGTAAAAGAGCCACTTAATTGATAAGAACCCTAATGAGTCTACCATACCCAAGATGGGCTTATGAATGTAAGACCCTAAAGGTGTTGCATAATGAACTATTCTAATGGTGAAGAAAGTCACATGATCATGAAATGTCACATTTCATGAGCAAGTTCTTGAGAAGAGAGAAAACTAGGGCATAAAAGGTAATGAGGTGAAAGTGGATGGTTTAGTGTAACTTACTGTATGAAAACATGTTTACTTAGCAAGAAACCCAGGATCAAAAATAAGCAAGTCCATGAAAAAAATTTCATCATTTTCTTCATTTGTTTGTTTTTAATAGACTGATCGATGCGGAAGTCTATATGGGATGAGTATATTATCTCCTTGAGGTCTTCATGAAGCTGATCGAAGCGGGAAGATTATGGATATATATTTTTTATTTTATTTTTGTAATGACTTTATATAGCTATCTTTCAAGGGAGGGGTCTATTTATAGTGGTGAGGTAGAAAGAAGAGATGTCCCTTGTTGAGGGAGTCATCTATTGCTGCAATTTTGACTCAAGGATTTGAATCCCATTTTGTGTTTTGGATGTTTAAGTCATGGACAAGACTATAGAGGAAGATTAGGTTCTTGTTTAGAAGACAAAACCATAGTACACATGGAGTTAACTATGAAAGAGGTGGTTTTAAGTGATGAATGACCATGGGGTTCCATATTTAAAAAGATGAAAAGTATCCATGAGAATCATGTTGTGAGTAGAGCCATGGTACTTATATTGAAGATAAGGCTGAAAGGTGACAAGTAATCACATGATTCATGTTTAGTCTTTGATCCTCAAAAATGGGTAATATGGAAGGTGAAAAACACTCAAGGGATAAGTGATCAATTGACAGAAAGTGATATAGGACTTGATGTCAACAATAAAATGGTCAAATATGCAAGGCATTGAGGGGCTCAGTTCAAGTTTACCTTGAGGAAGACAAATGATAAGCACCCGATATATAGGCATGGGTAATGATATAGGTCCAAGCTAATTAGGAGAAAATTTTCCTCGTTTATTTTTCTCTCTTTGGTTATATGTTGATTTTCCTTGAGGACGAGGTCACCGACCTAAAAGGTTCGTTCATGAACATATTTTTTGTAGGCATGTTTGATACATTATTGGTAGATTTGGATATGGTCAAGAGCATTGAGATGACATTCATCTAATAACTCAAGTTACATCAAATGATCCCGTGAAAGTCATCGTCGTTGAGCATGTATTGTAGTGAGCTGCAGAGAGATGGAAATGGAATTCGAGAGGTAAAACAACCTCGGTACCATAGACCAAAGAAAAAGGTGTGGTAAAATTCAAAGTGTGAATACTAGTTTGATAAACCCACAAAATGAAAGGAATGTGTGAATTCCAATCCTTGCTAGTATTGTCAACTACTTTCATAAGAATTTTTTCAAGGTTTTATTGGTTGATTCTACTTGGACATTGGTTTGTGGGTTATAAGGTGATGAGAAACCGAGTTGGATTCCAAAAGTGCATCACACAACTTACGTAGGGTTTTGTTTTTGAATTTATTTCCTTTATCGGTGATGAGATGGTGACAAAGATGAAAATGAAAAATGATGTGATGGTTGATGAATTCACATATTTTATCGTCTTTTGTAAAAATGAGAGGAATGGATTCTACCCATTTAGTATAATATTCAGTAGCAATTATAATCCATTGATGGCGTTGTGAAGAATGGGGATTGATCTCGTTGACAAGATCTAAGCCCCATTGAGAAAAGGGCCAAAGGTTTTGTGTGACCTATAAGGCATGACGCGGTGTGTGATGATTATTAGCATGTTGCTGGAATTTTACAAAACATTTGACATAGTCAAAACAGTCACAGTTTAGGGTTGGAAAATAATAGCCAAGGTAAAGAATGTGTTTAGCAATAGCTAAACCACTAAAGTGGCCTCCACAAATTCCATCGTGAACTTCCTTGATGGTGTAGGGAATTTCAGAACTTGTAAGGCATCGTAAGAGAATACCATCGAATTCATGCTTATAAAGGAGACCACCCATGATGACATAGTGAGAAACACTTTTAATAAAGGCACGTTGTCCATTACGAGTGAGATCAGGAGGTAGAATGGAAAGGGAAAGATAGTTTACAAACTGCTTATACCAAAGTTCACATGGGTCGTGTGTGCAAATGGTTCGATGAGTAGACTTCACACGAGGTAAATAAGAGGGTGATTGTAACCTTTGTATTGTGACAAAGATTCTAGATTCGACAAGGGAAGCGGGTATCTAAGAAGCCAAGTAGGCCATGGTATCTGTAAATTTATTGGTATAACATGGGGTGGTTTGTAGTGCGTAACAATCAAAGGTAGTCAAAATTATGTCGACATAATGTTTATACTTTTGAATTATTTCATTATGACACTAGTATATACCATTGAATTGGTTTACGACCAAGATAGGAATCACCAAATATATTGATTGACTTAACATCTAAGGCATAAGCAACCTAGAGACCCAATATGAGTGCTTCAGTATTTGCTAATATTGTTTGTACAATCAAAATCAGTTTGAAAGATAAAGGCATAGGTTCACCATCAAGAGGAATGAGGATAACACCAGCCCCACCTCCACACTGACACTTGGAGCCATCAAATAATAGGGTCATTTGGTAAGTGGTATCGTCCAAGGAGAGGGTAGTTATGGATTCATCTAGGAAATCAAAGTTAGAGGGTTGATTCCTGGAAAGAGGTGCATCTAGCTAGTTGGTCAGCGATGGTTTGGCCTTTGATGGATTTTTGATGAATGAATTTGAGGTCGAGGTCAGCAAGAAGCATGAGCCAACGTGTGGCACGTTGATGTTGATAGGGTTTGGCATACATGTAGTGTAGGGGGTTAGTATTGGTAACAATGAAGGTTTTATGGTTGAGTAGGTAATGGCGAGTTTGGTGGTGAAGAAAACTAAGGCTAAGAAGAGTTTTTTTGGCATGGGTGTATCTAGTTTTTTAGTCCAGAAGGGTACGGCTTATGTAATAAACCACTTTCTCTTTGTGTTGCTCATCACAATGAGTGAGCATGGCACCTAAAGAATGGTCAGTGGAAGAAATGTATAGGTAAAAGGGTTGGTCATCCTTAGGAGGAATGACCACTGGTGGTTGAAGAAGGTATTGTTTTAAGGCATCAAAGGATTTATGGCATTCATCATCCCATTTGAATGAAATGTCCTTCTTGAGAAGATGATGAAATGGTTAACAATGGTCGGAAAGCTGTGAGATAAAACAATGAATGGATTGCAACTTACCTTGTAGGATTTGAAGTTGAAGGAGATTCATAGGTGGAGGAATTTCTATAATAGCATTTACTTTAACAGGATTGACTTCTATGCCATGCAAAGAAATGATGAAACCTAGGCATTTTCCTAAAAGTACCACAAAGACGCACTTCTTTGGTTGAAGATGAAAACAATATTGATGAGGCTGTAAAATATGACCTTAAGTAAGGTTAGGTGTTCTAATCGATGTTTAGATTTGGCAAGAAGATCATCTACGTAATCTTCCAATATGTGATGCATGATATCATGGAAGATGTAAGTCATGGCTCGCTGATATGTAGCACCAGCATTTTTAAGGCCAAAGGGCATGACTCGATAGTAGAAGGTCCCCCAAGGAGTGATGAAGGAAGTTTTTTGTTGATATTCTAGAGCATGTAATATTTGATTATAATAGGAGAAACTATCCATGAGTGATATCATTTCATGGTGGTGGTGAGATCAACTAGTTGGTCAATGCTTGGTAGGGGAAAATCATCTTTGGGGCAAGATAGGTTGAGGTAATGGAAGTCCATGCAAATGTGGATTCCCCCGTTGCCCTTTGTGATAGGAACGATGTTAGAAATCCATTAGGGATAGTAAATGAGTAGGATGAAGGAACCGAGAGAAGGCATGAAGTTCTTCTTTAACCAGAAGAGCAATGCGAGGATTCCCTTTCCATAGCTTTTGTTTGATGTGTTTGGCATTATGAATGTTTATGATATATTGGACCACGATTTTTGGGTCAATACTGGCATATCGCATAGGACTAGAAAAAACGTGTTACTATGGTCCCAAAGGAAAGAGGTAAAATCTTCCTATTCAACAACATCTAAAGACTGGCCTATCTTTAGGATGTGTGGGTCATCTTGAGTATTAATGTTGATTTCAATAGTCAATTCATTCAACATGGTTTGTGTCTCAGAGGGTAACAACCGATGAATATAAGAGTATTCTCGCACCAAGGTAGGTGAGGATGGACTCATTGTCCTGACATTGAATGATGTTAATAGAAGGTGTATCGACATCGATCATGTCAGGATATAGGAAGGGGAGAGAAGAGGGATCATCACCATCACGTTGAGAGGCCAGAGGTCCCAGGGAAGTTATGTTTATGAAAACAAAAGGTAGGAGGAATAGATTCAGGATCTATGGACTTTGTGGGTGAAGATGGTGACATGGGTGAATGAGGTGGAGAAGGTTTTTCTTCCTCAATGAGGTCGACACGGGCCTTCTTGGGAGGTGTGTAAAAATCCAATGCCACTGGTATAGGTTTAATGTACATGAAATGACAGTATGGTGGCCTTGTTCATAAAAATTGAAGCCAAATCCTTTCCATGCACAACGATGGAGGAAAGTGTGGGCGAAGTGGTGGTTATTAAGGGATTGTAAGTCAGATGAAAAAGGTCGTGTTTGGGATGGAGGTTCAGGTGAATAAGTGGCAATATCAAGTTCCCCATATGTTATATTAGTGTGAAGATGTGGAGGACCATAAGAGAAAACCTCACCTACACAGTATTCATAACTAGGGTGCTGGCACAAGTTCCCATACTCTTGCAGAGTGAGGAATGTGTCGATATTGTATAGGTAGTACTCCCCTAGAGTGAGGCATTGAAAAACACCTTCTAAGGGATCAGTAGTTGATATGTGGGAAATGGGGATAAACGACTCGCTAGATGATTGGGATGAAGATGAGTCAGCTATAGAGGCTGCAGTGTAGTAGGAATAATAAGGTTAGATGTGGGAGAGGTGGTGACAACATTAGTGGATGGGCTTGTGGGTGAAGGAAAAGTGGGGGTAGTGGCAGATTCCTTGATTGGTATAAGCACATCGTTGGGCCAGTATAACATGTTACAGGTATTATATGGCAACGGGTCGGTTGGGATGGTATAGTTATGTCCCTCATGCTTGAATTTTACATACAAGGTAAAGTTGAAGGGACACAACCCATGACCTGAATCCAGGGTCTTCCGAGAAATAGGTTATACTAGAATTCCCCCTCTAAGATGTATAATAGTTATAGGAAAGTGTGAGGGCCTACACGAACATGTAGGATAATAGTGCCAAGGGTGGAGATGATGGCATCATTGAAGGAGTGTAGCATTAATGGGTTATTGTGTATGCATTATAAGGAATATGCATTTGATTGTATGTGTGGGAGGAGATGATGTTAATGCTAGCACCACCATCAATCATGATGCATCATACACATATGTTATCAATATAGATATAGAAATGAATAGGGTGGGATAATGGTCATCTGATTAGAGAGGTACAATCTTCTCTAGAGAAGCTGAGGGTGGTGACTTGAGGAGTGGTCATGGGGGTAGAAGGAGGAGTTGATTTGGTTAGTGACGCCACATGGTGAGGGGTAATAATTGAGGCCACTGGTGTGGGATCATTGGGTAGAACTCTAATGGATTACGTGAAAACCTCAATAAGGGCTTGTCATTCATGGGAGTCGAAGTCCTGGATGAGATCATACAAAGACATCTTTATAGGAGACCGATGTAATTTTTTTATCATTACACGATGGGTGTGACTCTATCGAGATAGGGTATGAAGATCATGCAGATGGATATTTTGGGGGTGTGTGAAGATGGTATATTAGGTATAGGGGTTGGTTGATGGGTTAGTTGATTTTTCTTTCCCTTTGTCTTTCTAAGCATGGGTAGCAATGTGAACCATGTTAATCTAAGGGGAGGTGGATGGAGAGGGTGTCATGAAAGCTATAATGACATGATGGTAAAAATAATAGTGGTGTATAAGAGCCTTGTGAAATGAGTAGGGTGCACTGACATTTGGGTGGTGGTTTGGCCAACTCTCTAATACAGACCATGTTGATCTCAAATTTTAGTGGTGGGACAAATGGTTATGGGGTGGAGATACTGGTTGCTTAATTATTAAAGGATGATGATGGGTGGTGATAAGTGAAGGTGGAGCATGGTCCTCATCAAGAAGGTCATGCTCATCAAGAAAACATTCAGGAGGAAAATTTGGAGAAGAACGGTTTTCTGAGCCTTACAATTTTTGACATTATGTCCTGGTACACGATGATAGACACAAATCTTGGTTTCATAAAACCCTTTCAGTTTGGGTTTGAGAGGATTGTAAGGTCAAAGAGGTGGTAATGTGATGATGGAAGTCTCTAAGAGGTTGGTTAAAATTTTGGCGTAGGACCCGCTAATGGATCACAATGGAAGTGAGTTTGGGTTTAGGTACAGGTGTGGCTGATTGTGAGGGAAGAGGATTTATAGGAGGGGGATGGGTTCGTCTACTAGTTTGGTATGTGGAGTGGTCTTAGGTCTTTTTGGCATCTTCTTGGGTAAAGGTGAGGTAGAAGAGTTGGTGATGGAAGGTTTGGTAAGTTTGACTACCTTATTAAAGGGTAGCGGATTCTTAGCTTTGGGTTACACCTTCTTAGGTAAAGGTGACATGGGAGTATGAGATATAGAAGGAAAATCAGATGGTGGAAGATGAAGGATTACCCACATGGGGGAAAACGAGTTTTGGTGGAGGTGGTTGGTAGAGGTTAGGTAGGCGGCATTAGTTGAAGTCGTATAGGAAAAGTTGGGGTTATAATAACTGGTGGAGGTATACGTGGCAAGAAGTGTATGGGTGAGGGTGAGGAAGTTTGGTTTATGGGTGAATGAGGTGTAACAAAGGCTCGTGAGGCAGGACTAGGTTATTTAGCTTTTGACTGGCCTTGGGTATGAGACTGTTTGGTTAAGGTTGATGGATGAGGCCCTAGGATGGACGAAGGGGGAAGGTGACAAAGGTGTGGTAGGCGAGACTAGTCTATGTGGCCTAGAAGGTTGGGTTTTCCTTTTAGGTGGGAGGATAATCTGGGTGCAAACTTAGGAAGAAACGGCTAATTCCAATCGACAGGTGGGTGGGTAAGGCTTGATGTCGGTATGACACCCAAAGTAGTGATGGGTCTAGATACAAGTGGGGGTATAAGTGTGGGTAGGTTTTTAGGTTTGGAAATAGTTGTAGTGATGGGAAGAAGTTTGGATGGAGGTAGGGATGATGAAGAGGAGATGTTTCAATCAGAATTTTTAGTGTAGTTTTGGTTTCCGAAAATACCTTTGGGTAGATCATGGAAGTATCTTTAGGAAACATTTGCATTTGGGTCAAAACAGGGAGCTGAAGACATCCCTAGAGCATGGAATGATCAATGTAATCCAAATGATTGACCAGCTATGAAAATGGGACTATCGAAGAAGAGGATGGAATGGATTGGGTGGCAATCCTCGCAAAATATGTCCGTGAGACAGGAATTAGCTAACCTCATATTCGAATGTAAAAGAGTCAAGATCATGTCAATAAGGTCTGGGATGCTATCTAAAAATTATCCCCGACATAGGTAGTGACATGTCTCGAACAATCACCCATGGGTAGGAGAGATAATAGGTTGGGTGAGGTAGACTTCTCTCTTGGTGGAGGAGAAGGCGATGATGATTCTCTTTTGGATGGGAGAATAATAAGTGTTGTGAGCTCGAAGGTTGGGAAGAAGACAATGAAATGACATCGATAGAAAGTGTGAGTTCCTTCATGAGAGCAAGGGGAGATGAGGGGACTCCTCGTGGAGTGGAAGAGTAAAGAGGTATGCTCCTCTATGGGTGGAGGAGCTCATGCCAATATTTCCTCAATAGATGAAGTAGGTAGGTTTTGAGGAATAGTTGGTATGATATCAAAACCGAGTGAACCTCATGGACATTGTTGTCACTAGATGAAGGTTCACTATTTTTATTAGATGATGGTTTATGATTAGGGAACGACTTTTTGAAGATGTGAAAATTATGATTTGATGGTGCATTCGGGTTGTCTACGACAAGGTCTCCATTATCTATCATCTCTTGAACAATACTTTTAAAAGTTATGCAGTTACCATCATTATGTCCTTTAATGCAATGATAATTATAGTAGTCATGTTCTTTATACCATGCGGGCATATGATGAGCATGATCAAAATCTGTATGAGGTTTTTAGGGAGGAAGTATAATGGCTTCATCTTTAATATTTTTTTCCAAGATTGAAGAATAGGATCTCTAATCAAAGTGTATTTCCATTACTCTGCCGGAGCTAAAAGGCCTAGACAAGAGAATGGTTGGAAGAATCTTGGGCCTAATTAGAAGGATGAGGTGGACCCTCCTTGAGGAATACCACATTGGCATATCCTTTTGGCTTTGAATAGTTATTTTAAGGTTTTGGAGATGAAGAAGAATCATTTGATCTAAATGGGGTGTTCTTGTTTTGTAATTGGATTTTCTTTTCTTCAATGGCACGAATTTCTAGTTTTGGGCCATGGTGAACGCTTCAACAAAGTTTCGGAAGGTTTGGAATTTTAGAGTTGGTGAGTGTGTCTAGCATAAGCTCTAGTGAACAACTCAATAACTTGAGTCGAGGTAGTTCGAACGTCAATTGGTTAATAAGACTCTGCCCAATGAGCAACAAAATCATGATAGATTCATCTTCATACTCATCGGGTTGAATGGAGATTGGTCATGGTGGCTTTCTTGGTAACATTGATTTTAAAATGATCTAAGAAAGCTTGGGCTACTTGATAAAAGGAATAAATAGAATGTCAAGGTAGTCCACTATACAAATCCAATGCTGGTCCTATCAAGGACATTGGGAAAGTTTGTAGGAGTAAAGCATCATCATGGGAGATTAGGTAGCACCCATGTTTGAATGATCATAAATGTTATTGTGGGTCTTATTTATTGTTGAAGTGATTGAATTTAGGCATTTCCCAATGCACATGGTAGGGGTGAATGGGAATAGATAGATGGATAGGCTCATTACATATTTTGTCATATAGTTAAAGAATTACGGGAGCCAAATAAAGATTCTTCTAAGGTTTGCATATTCTCCATCATCATTTTAATGAGGTCATTAGTAGACTGGGATGAATAGGTGCCCCCGCAGAAAAAGGGGGTTGATGTTGAGTGTATAACGGGTGGTATGTTAGTGTATGGTGGTGGTGCCGAGTATGAGAATTACATAGGAGGAATAGATGTAGGTGGTACATAGCTAGCATAAGTGATAGATGAGGTCGAGGGTTGTTAGTAGTATGTGTAAGTGGGTGGGGTATTCGTAATAACTCTAGTGGTGATTAGGGGTAAGGATTATGGGATAGAAAGGATGAGGTTTTGGAAAGGGGTGTAAGTTGTTGACACCGGAGGTGGTTGTGATGTAATGGGTATATGTGAAATGGCGGGTGTAGATGAAGCTATACTCATAGTGGCTATCGGAGGGACAATCAATGTCATGGGTGTGATCGATGACATAGATGTTGCAGTTATAGCAGTTGTGGGATTTAGCTGAGACACCACAGGTGATAAATTGGATGATGGTAGCACCGAACTAGTGCTAGCTGACGTAGAAGTGGGGGCTAGAGCAGGAGGGATAGATATGGGCATGTCATATATTAACTATCCTAAGGAATCCGGGTGGAAGA
This sequence comes from Taxus wallichiana var. yunnanensis, assembly GCA_018340775.1. Lineage (NCBI taxonomy): Eukaryota > Viridiplantae > Streptophyta > Pinopsida > Cupressales > Taxaceae > Taxus > Taxus wallichiana. The sequence continues at coordinate 206,483,184 of CM031237.1, forward strand.
ATGAGTAAGGTAGTATGCGAAGAGGTAGGATTCTGGTCGAGGAGTCTCACAAACTCCTCATCACCGGTAGTGATGGGGATAAGTTGAGTTGGATCCATAGGTGACAGAATGGATGGCAGTGATGGACTAGGTGAGAGTGGCAAACAGATGACGTGAAACACGAGGGAATTAGTTTGGCTACAAGTCAACACCATGTGAATCAATGTATATCAGGTGAATTGTGCTCTGTAAATGACACAGGAACAATAGAGATGGGACAAAATAGATTCTAGGAGGAAAGTTGGTAAATGTTTTTATTAAAATCCAAACAGAATGACCGATGTCGGTCAAACTGACCGATGATGGTTAAGGGGTGACCAATGTCGATTATAGGAACTGATATTGGTTACTGTGAGAAAATGATAGTTTCAAAAAATGAGGCAGAAATTGATGATCATTAGATAGGAAAGGTGTATTTGATGATCAAGTTATCAAAGTACATAGAGAGTACAATGATGATAGACAGAGAATATAAACAAAGAGAGAAGATGAGATAAGTGTCTTTTGAGATATTTAACCAAAAAACAAGGAATCAAGGCCTATTTGGTAAACCAATGGTGGTCAGATGTAAACCAATACCGGTTACTATGAAATCTAAAGAATGAGGAAAAATTAATTTTTGTGAATGTAGATTAGATGAATAATCAACCTAGAAGTCTAGGGATGATAAGATGATGTCCTTACACACTCTGAGAAAGTCAGAATACTCCAACTGTGATGGTGGAGTTTGAAAGGAAAAAATAAAAATGAAGAATCGTATCCTCACAACTCAAAATAAAAGTCAAGCACAAAGCTATGAAAAATACGTAACCGAAAAAGTGATTTTAGCATGTTTATTTTATGCTATTTAAAATCTTGACTCATGAATTTAAAGTAGAGTTTTTGGTGGGAAGGCTTCCTACGAAGAAGGAAATTTGAAAGGTGAGGTTTAATGTTATGTTATGGTGGGGGCGGGCCATTCTCTGAGGTGATGATTGGACATAGATAACCAGCTGGGTGCCCATTATCAATTCTCTGATCATGTGATCGTTGACAAATTCTTCTGGGTGGGATGTTTAAGAAGATGTATATATTCCAATTTGTGTAGTTTGGTAAAGAGAGAGAAGAAATAATGTTCTTTTCTATGATTCAATTATGTCAACCATCAGCTATGCATGAATTCTAGCATATAGGTTTCCCTCATTTTTAATGTGAGATAAAATGCAATAAATCAGGATGTTATGCAAGTGTTTTAAGCCCAAATTGAAGTGTGATATTTGATTTAGCGAGTAGTGAACATGAATATGGATTCTCTTTAACTAATGCAATACTAATGAAAGAAAAGAAGTGTTCTTTCTATAGCACCAAAAATGATTGCTTTTAGACAACGAGTAAAGGGAGGAACGTTTGAGAGAGGAAAATTATTGTGTAAGCTTTTTTTAAGGGAAATAAACACACAACCTTTATCTAGGAATGAATATAATGTAAGTAACCCCGGATAGGTCCCACTGGGCGTGCCAAAATGTTTCACCATTTTCTTTAATTTTTTAGATGAAACAAATAAGGGTATGGGCCAAGGAGGAATACCTATTGCGATGATCGGTTTAAAGCTTGTTGTGCACATTCTTACTTCTTGATCCAATGTTGACTACGGGAGATTCCTTTTGGCTCGAGGAACTATTTTAAATACACAACAAGACCACAAGAAAGAGTTAAATAATATATATCAGTGGGTTGCCTAATGTGTGCTAGATCCAGGAAGTGTGATACTTCCTTGGTGGTAGTCAACCCACTGTTTAATACAATTTAATGTAAGAAATAACGTAAATAAATAGAATCCTACTGTAGTTGATATGATTTAGGTATCTCATCCAAATACAATAAGAAAATCTAACATAACAGGCTAGGCTATGATCAGATCTGGAAATAAGGTAAATAACTAAGGTGTTGGAATAGGTCAGGGTCATATTCTGGGTCACTTGGGTCACTTGGAAAAGGTTATTGGGATTTGGTATTAGTAGGACTACCAAATACAAAGACCAACGATAGTTTAGTAAGAACCGACAATGGTTACTATGGGCTGGTAATAACTCAATAGTTCATGGTTTTGGGGATTTGTCTAAGACTGAATCAGAGATGGTAAGGAGTTGGTTTAGGTCTAGGGAGGTGTTGGGAATATTCATAGGTACTCAGGAGTAGGCAGAGGTGATTAAAATTTTTATGAGTGATGGGAATGGTTAGGTTCTCGGGAAGGCGATAGTGGTGGGGTAAAAATATAAATGGTGTTTGATAAACAAAGGTGAATAACTCTTATAAACTGAATAGAAATGAAGTGGTGTATGTAAGAGACACACTTACTATTGTGTAGGTTCAATGGTTGGGTGGTGGTGATGGTTGATTGGTGAAATGGTGATCAATGTCATGGAAGTGCTTCCTAGAATGCTCCTATGAATTCAAATACCTTTTGATCAATGGTTGTGCTGGCTATGGCTGCCTAGATGTATGAAAGAACTCTTGTTCTTGCTTGCATGCAGATCTACTTTGTTCCAAAATTTGAAAATGCATATAACCCCTCAAAGAAGGTTACCAAAAATTTTATATGGTAACCAACGATGGTTTAGGGTTCTGGCATTGGTTTCAAAGTTAACCTTCATCGGTTAAGGTGGGATATTCTAGGTTTCCTAAAATAGTAGATCTTGGTAATATTTTTCCAGATTTTTCTCATTTGTGCCAAGTATAAATGGAACGTTGCACTTAGACACACAAGAATGTGGTTAGAAGAAGAATTGGAATGTCCTTTTAGGTTATAATAAGTCTTAGTTCATTAAGGTAATTAGGGATAAGTCTTAATTAGTTATGGAAACATGCTATGAATAGGTGTATGGTGAGGTGTCTAGGTGAGGTGGTGGGTGAGGTGGAAATTGGTCTTAATTAAGGTAATTAAATAATGAATGAAGTGAGGATGAGAATTAATTTAATTGTAAATAATTAAATTAATATTAATGTGGGATATAAGGGTCATGATTAGGTGAATGTGTTTAAGTTGGCTATCCGAAAGGGGACCAAGGGAGTGTGACCAAATTTTGTGTCTACAAATACAATTTTTGAATCGAATGGGGATACTTTTCTTACATGGTTATGTCGGTTGGCTAGAAGAATGTGCTAGAGGTGTTCTCATGCATTATTGTTCAAGCATTTTAAATTTTGATCATAAGTTCCTTCAAATATATTTGGATGATTGGATTGTTTATGGGATGGTTAAAGACCATTGTGACTTTTAAGGTTTATGTTTGAGAGATGCATACATTTGAGAATATCCTTAAACTTAAGAATTCTATCTTTACAACATCATTTGGTACTTGACTTAGACACATTATTTGTAAGGAAAGTTTGTTGGTAGATCTCACCAAGATTTAATTTATTTTGGGGCTAGAGAAGCCAACCAATAAAAGTGAAGTGTGTGGACTTATTGGGCATACATGATACTATAGGAAATTCATAAAGGGTTATGACAAGACTAATGCACTATTGGAGGATTTGTTGAAAGACATGACAAATTTATATTGGGGTGACATGTAATAGAAATAATTTGAAAATGTAAAGGAGAAACTAACCATTGTTCTTATCTTATGTTTCAATCTTGGAATAAGCCATTCCATGTTCATGTAGATGCTTCTAGAATTACAATTGGATTAGTATTAGCCCAACTAGGGAAGGTAATGTGGACTATCCTATTTGTTTTGTAAGTAAGAATATGATGTTGGCTGAGTAGAATTAGACAACCATGGATTGCGAGGGTTTATCTATGGTATGTGTATCACAAGTTTAGAAAATATCTTATAGGAACACCATTTAATTTTTATATTGATCAAATGACACTTAAATATTTAGTTAACAAGATAGTTTTGTGAGGGCGCATCTTTCATTGGATCCGTTTATTCTAGGAGTTTGAGTTTTTATTTATAGTCGCCTAGTAAAATAAATTTGGGACAAGATCAATTATCACACATTAACTCTAGTGAGGATGCACAAAGAATAGATCAAACTATGTTATTTTCCCATTTTTCAGATTACACATCGTGCCATAAAATTTGAGGACATTACATTATTCTTGTCCACGGGGAGTTACTCTGAAAGAATGAAGACCCTACAAAAGAATAATTTGGCCATTCTGTGGCACCTTACCCTGTTGGTCGGAGAATACTTATACAAAATGGGTAGAGATGAAGTCTTTTACAGGTGTGTGTTGGAGCATGAGCGTGAAAACATAATGGAAGAAGTGTGTGGTGGAATTGTAGGATGTCACTATACATGTGAAGTAATGATGCATAAGATATTATTGGTAGGATTATGGTGGGAAACTCTATATAAGGATACTAAGGAATTTTTTAAAGCATGTGATCATTTTCAAAGGATAAGAAAAATAGAGAACCATGATGAGATGTCCCTATGACATATAGCAAGTATAGAGCCTTTAACAAAATAAGTAATATACTTTGTTGGCCCAATAATACTAGTTATGCGGAGGATAGGTGCATGTTATAATTTCACATGCACATATTACTTGACATGATGTGTTGAAGTAGTACCCATAAATGATTAAACTAGAGTTAAAACAACATGATCCATATGGAAAAATATTATTAGTAGATATGGCTTCCCACGAAGTATAATAAGTGATAGGGGAACTCATTTCCTAAATGAGACAATTAAAATTTAACTAAAATTTTTTTACAAAGAGCCCATCATAAGACTACCCCCTATTAAACACAATCTAACAAAGACTATTGAAGCTTTCAATAAGATCCTAGGACAAACATTGATAAATATTTTTGATGTAGGAAGATAAGGTCTCAATTGTGTTATAGGCATATATAAGTATGTACTAGAGGTTAAATAAGGCCACACCCTTTCATTTGGGTGTTTAGCATAGATTCAATACTTCTATAGAATTCATGTTACAATCCTTGCATATTGCACGTACAAGAGGACTTGTGGATGAGAAAGAAGTGAATGAATGCATTAATAAAATAATCTAATTGGATGAGAGGTGTTTGATTATGAGTTAGACATAGAAGAAACACAAATCCAGATAGAAGGATTAGCTTGATAGGCACATCAAAAACACATGTTTCACAGTAGGAAAGATTGTGCTCTTGTATAACTCAAAGTTTGTGTGCGACCTAGGTAAACTTAATATGCATTGGTTAGGACCATTTTTAGTAACTAAGATATTGGAATATGGTTCTTGTCAATTGTAATATTTGGATGGAAATCTCTTTCCTGGTTACTTTAATGGGAGTAGGTTGAATCCCTACTATGACTAATATTATTTTTTGTTTGTAATAAGGAGGTATTTCAATTTAGATTAGGGTTAAATTATGTTTTGGTATTTTGGTTTTTTTAATAAGCACAATCGCTCGTAGATGCTAATCAATTTATTTGAGACTGAAGCATAGAGGACCACACATGATTTTAGTATCGGAGTAAGTAGGTATTAGTGCACATGGGAGGATAATAATTGATGGGAGGTTGGTAAATGTGTGTGATGGGGTGTTATAATGGTGCATGATGTGAAACAATTTAGTCCATGAAAGAAAGTGTGTTGATTGGCTGGATATGGTGTAAATATGATTAAAGTTGATGGAATTTATGACATGAAAACCACATGAATGAATATGAACATAGTGTAATATAAGGGTGGCAATGTAAAGTTAGACTACATGAAAATGGTGAAAATGAATATGTGCAATGCATGAGGGCACATGTAAGTGATTTTTAGCCTAGGAAGGAGTAGCACGCTAGAAAGTTATAGACTACCGCACGTGAGATATTTCCTTTCAAGATAAAAAAATATATGGCATGAAAAGATTAGAAAAATAGGGAAAAGAATAAAACATTCTTTAAATCCCAAGAGGAGTACTAGATGAAAATCAATTAATGTTCTTGGAAATTGAAAAACTATAAAGGTGAGGTGAAGAGAGTCATTCTTACCGTATTTTGAATAACTAGTGCATCAAATATCTCAATTGTAACAATGGAAGTGTGAATGGTGAAATAGAGAGAAATAGTGAAAAAAATCAAACCAAAGCTAATCAAACTGAAGAACAAAAATAAAAACTGATGATAGAGAGATCATTTTGAAGTAGAAGCTAGGCGAAGAAATATTTGGAGGAAAGGAAATGAGATAGGGTTTGAAGGAGAGGAGAAGAGTTAGGGAGACAAAAATTGCATGAATATGGAGAAAATGAAAATAATTGAGCAAGGATTTGAGTTTTCACCACCACAGAAACTGTATGAAAAAAAGGGTGTGAGTTTTGGCACTTAAGGCACAACATTAACAGGTTCAAGTTTGATATTCAAGATATAATGGCACCAAAGAGAGTTCCAAATACTAAAAAGAGTAAAGAGTAATCTCCTATCAAATGGTTCTCTCGAGATGAAGTACCTACAATAAGTTGTTATCGACAAACCATGAGCGTCACACTAATGAAAGGCAAGATAATTGAATATAATCACATAGCACAAGTGCATGAGGTAGACATTAATAAGTATTTATTGCATGAGATGAGTAAAATGATTACGTAAGGATAGATAGTCCTCAATGATATAGTGTGGAAAAACCTTGGAATGGGTTAGATTATTTCAATTGTATGAGTTACTTTTTTTAGAAGCCCGCACACCTCTTTTAATGGTTAATGTCATGTGTACATGAAGACTAATTTTTTATTGTACGAAGAAGGACACGATTAAGTTCCAATTTAATTGATGGGATTGGCGGGTTGTGTGGCATTGGGGAGGAGATATAGCTTGACATACACAATCATATGATGATAGAGACAACAACCAAGAAGTTGCAATATCATAGGGGAACTCAAGATTTCTAAATTGAAAAGATTGTTGACCTTGAAACAAGAGTGGTTGCACATCTAGCTAGCTATAATTTGGTTTTGTCTAAGAGGTGGATAAAGTTAAATAATAAATTCCTCCATCCTGGGCACAAGATGGAACATAAGACTACCTATAACAAGACCTGCATATAACTAAGGTCATCATAGAATAAGAAAGAGTCTAGACTAAGAAGAGAGAAAATATTATTTATAGTTCTATTCTTTTACCGATTGTGTTTTGGGAGATAGGAGTGCAAGATGGTCCATAGGAAAACATGTGGGAACACCCCATTGAAAATAAACCTCCAAAGAAAAGGTTTTCTAAGTTCACTTGGAAAGGAGTAATTTCAAATCCTTATAAGGTATCCTGAAAAAAGGTATAGAAGAATACATGATGTATTTGAAAAGGAAGGCCATGTTCCTCAAGAATTATCAACAATATTGTCTAGATGGGTGGATTTTACAATAATTCAACACTTAAACCAGGAATATTTTTCTAAGCAACAGGAGATGAGGCCATAGTTCAAATTGTCATTTACATTCACAATCGAGTACTTCAAGTACATGGTAAATATATTCAAGGATGAAAAACACTTGAATTTTAATGTAGAAAGGGTATATCTATATTACCATACATTGTGCAAGAGATATGGATATGTATCAAAGGCATCCTATGTGGAGACCATGGAGATAGACATCATGGATATGAGCCTGATAGTGACTTAGGTAGTGGGAAAGAAATATTACAGAGAGTATGTCTACCTTTGGCCAAAGATTAAATTTGGAAAATAAGTTGACATGCATGAAACTAATCTCCCACATCAACCAAAGAAGTATATGGTGAAAATCCCCAAGTGACATCATGAGCTCACCCCAAATCGAAGTTGTTGGTGCTCAAATTAGACTCACCCCATCAACCTTTGAGATCCCCGGTTTACATGACCTCTTTTATGTTTTATGTCCCCCCAGGCTAAAATGGTGGCTCTCCTGCATTTTACGGTTTGATGGGTGTAATTTCCGGTCAAAATTACTTCTCGGCATCAGTTGAAAAGTGGCCCTTTCTGGTTGGATGTAGCTCTATGGGGCACTTTAAAATTTCTAAGGCTCACTTCAACACAAAACATGTCCACATGGAGGCTTCTTCCGGGCCTTCTTGTACTTAGAATTTTCATGCAACTTCCTAAAGGGGCTTGGGACACGTGGAGGGACTGCGCATGTTTGGGGACCAGCCCTTGAGTTTTATTTTGAAGAAGCGCCAGGAGGACACTTGGAGACTCTATTAGACTCAGACACATGTTGGGCCTATGCTTATTTGGGGTCTCTACTTTTTGGTACCATCTCAAAATGTGTCGTTGAGACACGTAGTAGGCGAGGAAACGAAGGTGCTGGCTCGCGGGGAAAATATGGAACTTTTTTCCTTTTGTAAAAAGGGATAAATTTGTAAGTTGAAGCACAGGTCCGCTATGATCCACATCGGGACATGTGTCAAGCCTGTTTTTGAGGGTAGAGGGCAGATAAAATTTTGATATTTTAATTTTTCCAAAAATTATAAAATGTCAAAACATTCCCACAGATCTGTTTCAATCACATTTTACCATATGCATGGATCAGATTAAAAGTTGAAACACATCATCAACAATAACTATGCATTTCATTTATTTTTTCACCATTAAAGCTCCAGGATGTTTGGAGACGCATCTTTGCATCATTCTTCATCAAATTTTTGGCAAATTTGTGTCGTTTGGGTCTGCAAGGTTCAATTGAATCAATTTGGGAGTTCAATTTGTAAATCTAAAGTACTTTTGAGATGGATTTTTTGCTCGGGCTCATGCGAGAAAGCAAGATGCCAGATCCAGAAGTTACAGAGTAAAATTTCATAGGGAAAGGGATGAAATGATTAAAGGGACTCCCAAAAAATTGTGGCATGGCATCCTAGTCATTATTCGAGGGCCCTAGAGACATGATCAACTCATAGTTAGTCCACCCAGCAGATTTCGGATCTGAATTTTGTTAAATGTCTTGTTTGAAACAAATTGGTAGCAAGCAAAGGTCCCTCAAATATTCTTCTCTTTTGAGGGGAAAAGGTGCTGCAGGTGCCAAGGGTGAAGAATATGCCTCTAGTTAAAACAATGATGCAAATATTCACAATGATTCACCTTTTTGAAAACACCTGGAAACTTTTTTGTGATTCTGTTAAATGTTACTTTCTGCAAATCATGATCCGATATGTGCAACAAAGGTGCTTCGAATACTTCTCTTTTTGGGGGAAATTTGATGTAAAGGGTGTATTATAAATGCGGTGAGATTACTCTTGCATAAGATTGAGAGTTCATTTTCACAAGAAAATTTTGAGAAAATCTCATCCTTTGAGAATTTTTTTGAGAAACTAGGTTAACTTCCTCTGTATTAGATTTTCATTCATGTTGATTTGGTTACAAGTGTATAGCCATCAAAAATATCTGATATTGTTTAAAATAACTCTCCCCTATTGATGAATCTAATAAATTTTGAGTTAATTTGTATCAAATCTCTAACAAATTTTGTGTTTATTTCACTTTCAAAATGTCTGCAAGTATTTTTATTGTTCCTACTACAATATTGTATCAAAATATCTTTGAATCACAAAGACCTCAATCCCGTGATAGTTCAAAGTGGCATTTGTAATTTCATTTTTAGAATATCTTTCATCCGGTAATGAAATAAATGATTTGAAATCAATTTTCTTCCATTTATTGACAAAGATTATTTTTAAGCCTCTGGGTGTACCTCAAGCATGAGTGATCTTAGATTTTTATGTTTTATTAGGTCTTATAACTCAAGCCTTCATGCTAGAATCTCAAATATTGTGTGAAAAAGTGCATGTCTAGGCCTCCATTTATGCACACCTTCTGGTTGAAGGAATGTTTTAACTATTTTGAAGCTTTATGTTATTGAGTTCTCCATTTTTGTGAAGTTTCTCAAGGATCTAGCAAAGTCCAATCTATCTTGTTGATCTCCCACCAAAAAATTATTTCAACTAACCAATCCTACCTTGAACTACCCCTGTCTTGCTCTGTATATCCACAAAAGAACAAAATCCATTTGCTAAAGTATGCAGAACAGATCAGGATTCCAAATGTCTTTAGTAACCTTTGCCTTGTGTTGAAAATATCCCCATAATCTGGAAGTGACAACTCGTGAGAGTCAAATTTGGTGTGTTGATCATATTTTCCCCAAGGTCTTCTCTATAAAATTTGTGCACAAGAAGGATTTACCAACATCCTTCAATAATCAGAGGTTACAAAATAGGTTCTCTTACCTTGGTTGAAAGGCACAACCTAAAATAGTTAGGATAAGATCACATCCTTTTAAGGTGCTACCCACTTCTTCAAATCCTGAGTGCTAAAAAGTTAGATAGATCACTTCCCGGCTACACAATGAAATACATAATCATCTATCTGCCTCTAAGTGTCTTTTCAAATCAATGATGTTTCTCGGTCTTTGAAGGAGATTAAATCTGGGTACCAACACGTTTCTTACACTGCTGCAGGGGACTCTTTGAAAATTTAAGCTTCCAGATCCTAGTAATGTTTCTTGCAGTTATGTGTGCAAATGCATTTTGTAAACATCATTATCTGATCAGATCTGTAAGGATTGAACAAAATTATAAGTTCTATGTGTTGTCTGTCCAATATTTCTAGAAGTTATTGTACTAAGTTCTCCTCACCATTGATAAATTTGGGTGAAGGAGGGTCTAATTTGTAAAGCTTTGCATGATTTTTAGTGCTGAAAAACATTCAACAGATTATTTTAGTGCGTTTTCACAACTAGGGTGAAATAAATTAGTGGTGACTCTGGGTTGTTTTGATTTTGATAAATTCTAGTGTCTTAAACCCTGTCAATTGTGAATTTATTACTAATCTTTGCAAAGTTGGAAGGAAGAATATATTTCTTCATTGTGGACCCTAGTAGAAGGTTGTTTCCAGAGTTTGAAAAGTCTAATTCAGAAGGAGGAAAATTTGGAAGGTTTTAGAGATCAAACATCAAATAAAGAGATCTCCATTGGTAAAATTGATCAGCATGTGGTTGAAGATTGCAATACTTCCTCAACTACTTTTGAATTAGGTAGCATCTCTGTAAATCTGATTTCTCCATCTAGAGAGGGTCCATCATCTATATTTAAAACATTTGCTTCTCGATTTACCCTTGTGTTTTCAAAATCTAATAAATTTTTCAAAGAGACAAAGCCATTGGGGGATAGTCATTCTGAAAATTATATCCTTGTACCACACAGACCCCTCACTCCTCATCACTTTGTTTCTCTTGTAAGGTCACCTCCTCAGAATAATATGGCTCAGCCTCCACCCAGACCTCCATTTTTCATTAATACTTTTGGTCCCATCAGTTTTAGAGGTATGGATGGCTATCCGAATGTTATGCCATAGGATGTAAGAAACAGATTTCCTAAGTTTCAAGGAAATAATTCAATAATTGGTGATCAAAGACTGAAACTCTTTGTCAATATGATGGAGGATTTTGAAATAGATTATGAATATGTATACATTAAATTGTTTACTCATACATTAGAAGAGGATGCAAGGGACTAGTATAAAGCTCTTCGTGATAACTCGATTGATTCTTGGACTGAAATGAAGAATGCATTTAGATTGTAGTATGGTGAGAAAACAGCCCTAGGTTTCTCTTGTTAGAATTTGAGAACATAAAAAAGAATCCTAATGAGCCAGTGCATGACTTTAATATGAGATTTAATAAGACATTGAGAATATTTCCTATGAATTTGAGGCCATGTGATGAATCTTGTCTTATAAAGTATGTTGATGCATTTGATAAGAAGGTTGCATACTATTTAAGGGATAAAAACCCTGGAAATTTGAGGAAGGCATTTACCATGGCTCTACAGATTGAGAACAACATCAAGACCATTGAAAACCCTCCTAAGAGGGAAGGGTTAAACTAATAAACCCAAAGAAACCTCAAGCAAGTAGGAGTGTGGATCTTGCGGAGGTTATTAAAACTTTGGCAGGGGCTATCAAAGAAATCTCCTACAAACTAGCCCGAGAAGAGAAAGGAATTAGGAAGAGTTCACAAGGTAATTAAAAGGCACAAAATCATGATAGATTTCACAATCATCCTAGGGGTGATCAGAGGTCAAATGATAGATGTACAGGACCCATGGGATCTATAAATAGACATCCCCAACCGCGTGAAAGTAGAATGGTGTCCGATCCTCTAACTTCCCAGGTTGTTGTTGTTGATGAAGCCAATGAGATTGATTGGTGTGATAGATGTTTTATACCCCATCCTCCATGTGAAGTAAATCAGAAAGAGGAGGAAGCTGATAATGATGATGGTACTAATGATGACGTTTGCATGATGGGTTGCTCTTCAAACTCACAACAAGGAGCAACTTCAACCGAAGTGATAAGTGCTCAAACTGCTGTAACATTTTGGGACTGCATTCATCGGGTACCACTTCTTCCTCCTTCTCATACTTTTGAGGTAGATGTAGTGCAATATTTTGAAATACCTAATAATGAATTTGAGTATTTAAGAGCTTTAATGATAAAGAAATATGATGGAGGAATCCCTTCGGAGGAAGATAGGCAATTATTGATGAACGTTGTTGTTGCTTAAGAAAAGGACTACACTACTAGGAGTAGAGTTGTCAAAGGAGCAAGGCCTCAAGCCAAACCTAAAACTCCATTTCTTACTAGTATTCCTAAAGAGGCTCCTAAGAAAGATACACCTTCCAAAGGCCTTGTTGTCCCAAAAATATTCATACTTCTCCTCATACCCAAGCTATCAAGAATCCCATGCCATCTGATGAGTTTTCTAATCTCCTTCTAATGTTGCCTTGCAAAAGAATGTTCCATATGACAATGCCCAAATTTTGAGTCAAATCAAAGTTAGTGTTCCAATTATTGAGTTGTTTAGGATTCTTGAGCACAAGAAGAGAGCATTTGAGTACTTGGGATTGAAAGAAGAAAAGAGTACCCTGTAGAAATGTAAACATTGTAAAAACTCCTCCTCCAACCATGCAGACTCGAAACACCACCAAAGCATTAGAAGAGCTGGAGAAGCACTTGAAGTTCACCTAGGGACATCTTTGGTTGAATCCAAATTAAATGTTGATCCATTTTTTACAACTTTGATTATTAAGGATAGACTACTGCATAATTGTATGTTTGATTCTCGGGGCATCATGTAATGTCATGCCTCTTGAGGTCATGAATGAGTTGGATATCAAAGTGACAACAACATATGGAAGATGCACTACCATGGACTCTAGAGAGGTGCCCATTATTGGATGTGTGAAAGGATTGGTGGTACAACTTATAGCTTATCTAGGTAAGAACTTGAAACTTGATGTTGTCATTGTTGACTTCCCTGCAAAATGGGGCATGTTGTTATGGAGAAAGTGGGCTTTAAGTGTTGGTGGAAGTGTTCAGATGGATATGTCTTTTTCCACCATTCCTATTGAAGGAAGCCTTGTAAAGTTGTATGGGGAGAAGAAAATGTTGCATCTCATTGAGGATCCAAATAATGCTTCTTACGAAGTGTTATATGCTGATGTAGATGCCAATAACTTTGTGGGGTTTGTTGATGACAGGGAGCACAAGATTGATTAGTGTGAATGTCTTGAATAGGTTGGTTTACCTTGGACCTTGTTATTTGATGGATCCTGTTCCAAGTTTGGAAATGTTTCCGGCATTTTTGGATCTCCCAAACAAAGAAGATTTGTATTTTCTTTCAAACTTAATTTTGAATGCACTAATAACATTGTTGAGTATGAAGCATTATTATTAGGTTTGAGAATTTCTTGGAAGTATCATATTAAAGATATCATTGTCAAAGGGGACTCAGAACTGATTTTCAAAAAAATAGAAAACTATATGCTACCAAAAATCAGAGAATGAAACAATACAAGCATGTCATTTAGGATTTGATTGAAATGTTTGACTCATTTAATATTGTGCATCATGAAAGAAAGTTCAATGTTGTTGCAGAACATCTTGCAGTCTTTGGATCTTAGTTTGATGTTTGTTCAATGTCCCCCAATTGTGAATATAATGTTGAAATACTAATAAGGTCATATGTCCTTGACAATGTAAAAATTGGAAAGTATTTTGATGATGATGCCTAGGTGAAACGGTTTCTACAGAACAAAGGGGAGTTTCCTGATCAGTGTATTGATTGGGAACCAATGGTGTGTACAAAAGAAGGAAAATAAACTTTGTTCAGTAAAGACATCATTCAATTAAAAACTAATACTATTCCTAGAGGGTTGGTTGCTCTTGAATCAAACTTTAATAATGTTGATTGCATTATTAACTGACATATAGCAGCCTCAAGGGATGTTGAAGAGCATGAATTTGGCACAAGGGAGAAACCGAGGAAGATCTGGTTGGAAAGCAATCTAAGTAAGGAAGAGAAACAATTCTATGTCCAGCTTTTAAAGAAATATCGTGGACTGCTTATTTGGCTTGGTCTTATTCTCACTAAAAGCATACATAGAGATTTTTTCAACATGAAATTCCTCTCGAAACAAATACAAAACCATCCAGACAAAATTAGAGGCCGATTAATCCACTCCTCTCCATGAAGATGTAAGAATAATTGAAGAATTTAAGGGATGGAGGAATTATTCAACCAACAAGGTATTCTTCTTGGGTCGAAAACTTGCCGCTAAGAGAGAATGGTGATATCAAAGTTGTGCGTGGATTTTAGAAATTGAACAGGCATCGGTGAAAGATAATTATCCTCTACCAAACATGGAAAATATGCTGCAATTAGTGAATGGATCGAGTTACTTTTACTTTGAAGGGTTTCTCTGGATACAATCAATTTGTTGTGAAGGAATCAAAGAGAATAAAGACTCGCCTTTTACCACTTCATGGGGCACATATGTTTATGTCGGGATGTCATTTCGTCCGATGAATGTTGGAGATACCTTCCAAATAACAATGGATGTTGCTTTTACTGGTTACATTAATGATTTTATTGTTGTTTACCAAGATGATGTGACTTTTTTTTCTAGAAAGAGAAGTGATCACTTGCAGCACTTGGAAAAAATGCTAGTAAGATGCAGAGTATGACATTTCACTCAATCAAAAGAAGTACCATTTTGGAGTGCAAAAGGCCAAGTTGCTTGGTCACATTGTGTCAAAGGATGGGGTCATGATTGATCCCGAGAGGGTAGAAGCTATCAGCAAGGTTCCAATTCCAAGAACCAAGAAGGGAATCCAATCCTTCTTTGGGAAAATCAATTTCATTAGAAGATTTGTGTCTAACTTTGCTTGAGTTGACTCTCCCCATCACTTGCATGTTGAAGAAAGATCAGATTATCAAGTGGGAAGAGGCAACCATTCAGGATTTTGATGGGATCAAAGAATCACTAAAGCATGCCCTAGTTTTGGCAGCCCCAAATTACAAGAAACCTTTTCAAGTATTTTCTTTTGCTTCAGAAAACACCATTTCCTCTATTTTGTTATAAAAGGATGATGAAGGGGCTGAGAGACCAATTACCTTTTTCAGTAAGGCATTGCAGGGAGATGAGTTAAAATACACTATTATGGAGAAGTAGGCATTTGCCTTGGTGAAAGCAACAAAGGTTTTCAGACCCTACATCTTGAGTTCTAAATTTTTTTCTTATGTTCCCCACACCATGGTGAAAGACGTCTTATCAGAGATGGAGGTCTCAAGAAAGATATGGAGATGTGTGAACAAGTTGTAGGAGTATGACATGGATATCCAGACCATGAAATTGGTAAGAGGTTTGGGCCTAGCTAAGCTTATGGCTGAGAGAAACCTGCAAACTATTGAGGTGAATGAAGTTGAAGGAGAAAGGGTGGATGTCATTGAAAAGTTGGTAAGATCTGAATGGTACAAAGATATAATATTTTATCTCAGACATCTATGCTGCCCTAAATATCTGAGTAAAAATCAGAAAAGAGCTCTTAAGTTAGCCTCTCAAAAATATGTCATTACTGATTTCAGGTTAGCTTGGAAGAACCCCGAGGGAGTGCTCTTGAGATGCATTACCGAAAATGAGGCCCCCAAAATAATTATTGATATCCATGGAGGGGTTTGTGGGGGAATTTTTGCTGGCAGAGTTACGACACATAAAATTTTGAGGACGTTATTGGTTTCCAACTCTGGTTAGGACAAATGTCGGGAAATGTTAAATTTACTAGCATTCTTTGGAAGAATGAAAGCTTCAGGCTCCCTTCCTTTATAGTCTATGTTAGTTGAAGCTCCATTCAGACAATGGGGAATGGATTTTATTGGGGAAATTTATGACCTTTCCAGTGCTGGTCATAAATGGATTCTTGTGGCCACCGATTATTTCACTAAGTGGGTGGAAGCAATCCCCACTAAGAAAGCAACACACCAAGTTGTCATGGACTTCATGTTGAATCATATCGTCTACGTATTTGGAGTGCTAGTCAATTTTTTTTTATAATTCCATGTGTTTCAGAGCTAAACATTTGATGGAAATGTGCAAATAATATGGGATAAATCGACATATTCTTCTAACTACAACCCCAACGAAATTGACAAGTCGAGTTTAGCAATAAAAATTTGTTAAATATCATTAGAAGAATCTTGGATCTGAACAAAAGGAAGTGGGGTGAGTAATGAAGTTCACTTTTTTGAGCTTTACAAAATCACCTGCATCAAAAGATTCCGGTAAAAGCCCATTTGAGTTGGTTTATGGAACACAAGCTCTATTGCCCCTGCATTTGCAATTGTCTTCATTTCAGTTTGTTCAACTGATTGAAGACCAAGGAGTTAGTTCATATGATGCTCGAATCAATCAAATTATTGAGTTGGATGAGGAGAGAAGGGCATCCCATCAGTGACACGTGAAGTTTAGAGAAAATTTGAAGAGGCTATTTGATAAAAAGGTGACACCCAGAGCTTTCAACATTGGGGATCTTGTGCTATTATGGGATAGTAGGCATGAAGATAAGGGCAAGCATGGTAAATTTGATGCATTATGGATGGGCCCTTACTCAATTGATATTTGAATTGGTGAAAATACCTTCTTCCTAAAAGAATTAGATGGGGAACTACTTGAATTTCTGTTAATGGTAGGCATTTGAAGCATTTCCTTGATTGACTTCTCAGAGTCAAGGTATATTCATTTTTTACAGTGTATAGCTATTTGTTCTCATCTGCTTTTGTGTTTTGTTCATTCTGGTCCTTGGTGACTTGGTTTTTCTAGTTTCTTGGTTTTGTTTTTGGAGGATGGTTGTGGTTGATCTGCTATGCTAGCTTTTTCTTTGACTCTGTTGCCCAATGGTCTATTTTTGGCACTTGGTCTACTATTGGTTCTTGTGGCACTCATGGGGAGTGCCCATCCCCGAGTCGGAGACTATGTTGGTGCTCAAATTATTCTTGCCCAATTGACCTTTGAGATCCCCGCCGGTTTGTGGCCTCTATCATGTTTTTGTCCCCCAGGCTAAAATGGTGGCTCTCCTGCATTTTATAGTTTGACGGGTGTAATTTCCGGTCAAAATTACTTCGACATTAGTTGAAAAGTGGCCCTTTCTGGTTGGATGTGGCTCTGTGGGGCACTTTAAAAGTTCTAAGGCTCACTTCAACACAAAAACATGTCCACGTGGAGGCTTCCACCGGGCCTTCCCGTACTTAGACTTTTCACGCAACTTCCTAAAGGGGCCTGGGACACAGGAGGGACTACGCATGTTTGGGGACCGGCCCTTGAGTTTTATTTTGAAGAAGCACCAGGAGGACACTTGGAGACTCTACTAGACTGAGACACGTGTTGGGCCCATGCTTGTTTGGGGTCTCTACTTTTTGGGACCATCTCAAAGTGTGCCATTGAGATAGGTAGCAGGCAGAGAAACTGAGGTGCGGTAAAAAGGGATAATATGGAACTTTTTTCCTTTTGTAAAAAAGGGATAAATTTGTAAGTTGAAGTGCAGGCCCACTAGGACCCACATTGGGACACGTGTCAAGCTTGTTTTCTAAGGGAAGAGGGGAAGAGAAAATTTTTGACAATTTACTTTTTCTTAAAATTATAAAATGTCAAAAGGCACCCTAGACTGCTTTCCAGTACATTTTACCATATGGAGGGCTCAGATTAAAAGTTGAAACATAGGATCAATGTTAGTTGTGCATTTCATTTGATTTTACCACCATCAAGCTCTAGGATGTTTGGATATGCATCTTTGCATCATTCTTCATAAAATTTTTGGCAAATTTGTGTTGTTTGGGTCGTGCAATGTTAAATTGAATCAATTTTGGAGTTTAATTTGTAAATATGAAGTACATTTTTCTTGGGCTCATGCAAGAAAGAAAGATGCCAGATCAAGAAGTTATAGAGTTAAATTTCAGAGGGAAAGGGATGAAATGATTAAAGGGACTCCTGAAACGTTGTGTCATGGCGTCCTAGTCATTATTTGAGGGCCTCATACACATGATCAGCTCATAGTTGGTCCACCTAGTAGATTTTGGATATAAATTTTGTTAAATGTCTCTGTCTGAAACAAATTGGTAGCAAGTAAAGGTCCCTCGAATATTCTTCTCTTTTGAGGGGAAAAGGTGCTACAGGCACCAAGGGTGAAGAATATACCTCTAGTTAAAACAATGATGCAAATATTTGTAATGATTCACCTTTTTGAAAACACCTGGCAACTTTTTTGTGAGTCTATGAATGTCACTTTCTACAAATCATGATCCAATATATGCAACAAAGGTGCTTTAAATATTCCTATTTTGGGGGAAAAATTGGATGTAAAGGGTGTATTATAAATGCAATGAGATTACTCTTGCAAAAGGTCATGAGTTCATTTTCATCGAAATTTTTGAGAAAATCTCATCCTCTGAGAAAACTTTCTGAGAAACCAAGTTAACTTCCTCTGTATTAGATTTTCATTCATGTTGAGTTGGTTACAAGTGTATAGTAATCAACACACTCGATATTTTTTAAAATAACTCTCCCTTGCTGATGAATCTGATAAATTTTGAGTTAATTTGTGTCAAATCTCTGACAAATTTTGTGTTTATTTCACTTTCAGAATGTCTGCAAGTAGTTTTTCTTGTTCCTATTGTAATCTTGTATCAAAATTTATTTGAACCACATAGACCGAATCCTTGTGATGGTTCATTGGCATCCTGCAATTTCATTTTTAGAAGAGCTTTCATCTGGGAATGAAATAAATGATTTAAAATCACTTTTCTTTCATCTATTGATAAAGATTGTTTGTAAGCCTCTGGGTGTACCTCAGGCGTGACTGATCTTAGATTTTGATGTTTTATTGGGTCTTCTAACTCAAGCCTTCATGCTAGAATCTCAAATATTGTGTGAAAAAGTGCATGTTTGGGCCTCCATTTATGCACACCTTCTAGTTGAAGGAATGTTTTAACTATTTTGAAGCTTTTTGTTATTGAGTTCTCCATTTGTTGTGAAGTTTCTCAAGGATCTGACAAAGTCCAATCTATCTTGTTGATCTCCCACAAAAAATTATTTCAACTAACCAATCCTACCCCGAACTACCCCTGTCTTGCTTTGTATATCCACAAAAGAACAAAATCCATTTGCTAAAGTATGTAGAAAAAATCAGGATTCCAAATGTCTTTAGTAACCTTTGCCTTGTGTTGAAAATATCCCCATAATCTGGAAGTGACAACTTGTGAGAGTCAAATTTGGTTTGTTGATCATATTTTACCAAAGGTCTTCTCTAAAAAATTTGTGCACAAAAGGATTTGTCAAGCATCCTTCAATAATCAGAGATTACAAAATAGGTTCTCTTACCTTGGTTGAAAGGCACAACCTAAAATAGTTAGGATAAGATCACATCCTTTTAAGGTGCTACCCACTTCTTCAAAGCCTGAGTGCTAAAAAGTCAGATAGATCACTTCCCGGCTATAAACATCATACATAATCATCTATCTACCTTTGAGTGTCTTGTCAAATCCATGATGTTGCTCAGCCTTTGAAGGAGATTAAATCCAAGTACCAACACAAGTGAGGGGTAGTTAGATCATAATACAAAGAATAAGATGAGAAAAGACTTCCAAGTGGAACTTGCTTCATGTGAAAATAAATATCCCCCAAATTAAAAAGAGCACAATCTAAGCCCATTATTGGAATAAGACCCTCACATCATTTATAATCTAGATGAGGAAGATGAAGACAATCTGCACAGGAGGAACCCCGGGTGGAGTGAAGTTAGGAAGAAGACGAAATAACATGATGAAGTCCCTCACAATGAATAGTTTCATGAAGAAGAACACAAAGAATATCCCGTGCACAAAGAAAATATCTAAGATGAAGAAGATTTGTAAGAGGAAGAGCATGAGAAAGAGGGGAAAGAAGAGGAACATATAGTCATGTGATGAGGAGGAGGCACAAGAGTAAGGAAGTGGAGAATGGTTACATGATGGTGAAGGAAAAATCTACACACAACCTAATATTGTGGAAAAGACACAATGAGGCCCATGAAGAGGAGGAAGAAAGCTGAGATAATACCCTTTAACATCAAAATGTCATACATAGATGATCCTTCAAAGATAGTGAGGGAAAGGTTTTAGAGCTTGATACCCATTTAGGATTTATTCTATTGGGAATAATTTGATAGAGATGAATCCCATCCATGAAAAATAAACCTATTATCTTAGAGCTTACAAACCCATATGGATGAGCCATAGTTTTAAGTTATAAATGATTTAATTCTAGAGCTAAAATCTAAATTGGGAGCTTTCGTGATAGGTAATCGTAGAAAACTCTCGACAAGAAAGGACTAAATAATCCAAATAAGATGTCCACCAAGATTGGAAGGAGGAATATCGATAAAAGGGTTGTGGTGTAGAGGATGTAGATGGATATAGAGCACAAGGATATATGAAATCAAAATATTGGTGAAGAATTGAGTGATGAAAAGAAGAGGACTCGATGATGTATATAAAAATCCAACCGATATTGTAAATAGTATAATGTGCACATGCCAATATTTGGGAGCACAAGACAAACCATACCATGCTATAGAAATGGAGTATTTGGAGGAGATGATACACTTATTTTGATCAATGTGAATAACGAGTTAGGGCCTTTAGAAGAATTATTGGTCAAGATGAATAAAGACAATTTTTTGAAGAATATTCAAGAGAATACAACATTGAATGCAGATTTGAAGGAGGCTATGCAAAAGATGATAAATTTTTGATAATTTCCAAGATGTTACAATGATCCCGAATGCATGTTACAAAAATAATGAGGCATAGTTAAATAAAATACAAGAAAAAAAAATGGAAATAAATAAGTCAGAAGTATGAGAAGTGTGAAATGATGAAATCCAAGATTGAAACAATTAAGGAAAGGATCTAAGAAATCCAAACAACGGTAGCACAATATGAATAGTCTAGAGGGTCTTGCCTTAGATTTGGATGTGACATGATTAAGGATCTATATGAGAATATTAAGGAATTCACTCGGATAAGATTCCACATGTTTTTGAGATAATGCCAAAGAAGGAAGCTAAAGAGTTTAGGGAATGGGAGCAATGAAGAATACAATAAACAAGAAATTCCCAAAACTCCTACTATCACCATAATCTTGAAGATTGAATGCACACAAAGGAACAAATTATTCATTATTTTATACATTGGGGGTAATTCCTTTATTCTTTCATTCTTCATATTTTCTTCGATACTATTATTTTATTATTTATATTGTTAAGGAAGGAAAATAATCCAAGTGTGGGGTGATGTTGGACTAAAACTATGGCTAATTAAAAGCCATGTGCATAAGTTGAATACCGCACGTAGGAGGGGGCACATAGATGATAAAAATGTGACAAAAACCAATAGTAATGTGTAGAAGAATGTGTAAGAGAAGATAAAAATTAAAATTATAAGTCAAATGTGTGTTGCCATGTAAATGTGCAATAGGTAAATTGACAATTTTTGAGCATGACAACTATACCCCTGTGCCAAAATTTTCATGTTTTATCATTCTTAGGAAACACCCGCTCTATCCAGTCAATCCAAATGACCTCCCAACTAAAGTTATAACATCCCCCTAGGTGATTTAGGAAATTCCATTCATTCCCCATAGGTTATTTTAGGAGTTCATTGAAAATGCAAATTTTGGGCAGTCACGGGAAGGGCTATCACTGGCCTTCCCAGGAATGGATCAACCCCTGGAGTGGAAAAAAAGGAAAAATTAAACATGGAGGTGAATGGAAGACCTTGGAACATCATGTAAATGATTTTGGAAGGCTTGGGAAATTTTTGTAAGACTTGGAGCAGCTTTGAGTAAAAATAGGGTTCACAAACCTAGCAAGATACTGTGCCTAAAACACCGATGGGATTCAAAAGATGATTTCGAGAGTTCCGGATAGAGTTAGAAGTAAACCAAAACATATTAAAAATAGGATTACTATACCTACATGATGGTGAAATAATATTTTTCACAACACCTTGGCGCATATGATTGGCAAGTGGTGCAGTTTTCTCGAGCACAAGTGGAGTCCTAGATACAAAAATGATTTTTCAGAGATCATATTATCAAATCAAGACATTATATCCCCATAATTGAATTAAAAATTCCATTTCAGTCAAGAATCATATAAAATTTCACCAATAAATTAAACTGGGAGTTCAAGTTATCTTCATTCCAAATTACCCTCGCAAAGGTAGTTCAGGACTTAGTCATTTTTCGAGAGGACACGTGTTCAGCACCAAGATCCTGGCGGGATTTCATGTCCCAAACGTCCTTGATGTCAGGTACATTAGACCTTGAAAAATTCTCTCAGCCCCCATGTGAGCTCTGGGACCCTCATATGACCTCCAGACTTGACAGTTCAGCCCCCAGGTGTTTATTTGGAGCATTTATTCCCTACCGTTGGATCAGGCACCACGTGTCAGCTCCAGGACCACCATGGAATTTTATGTCCATTATGAACTTGAGTTGGGGGACATAAGACCTTGAAAAATTCACCCATCCCCTATGAGGAGTATTTTGGACACCCATGTGACCGCAGTTCATCACCCAGGTGCTTATTTGGAACGTGCATTCTCGCCATGGATCGGACGCCACGTGTCAGCTCCAGAACACCATGGAATTTGAATTACCTTATTTACCTAAGTTTGGGACATCACACCTTGAAAAATGTGTCCAACCCCATAGGAGTCTTCTAGAAACCCATGTGACCTCCTTTCAGCTCCCAGTGCTTTAAATCATCTTTTTCCTCCTTCATTCCTTGTCGTTGGATCAAATGCCACATGTCATGCTCTTGTTCACCATGGAATTTGATGTCCCTCATGTCCCTGAGGTCAGAGACATAAAGCATGGAAAAATGCATCCATTCCCTACCATGCATATATTTTTAAAATATTTCAAAGTGTAACTTTTTTGCTTCTAACTTCTAAGAGTTATATGTGCACTTCATTCCTCCATACTTCCTCTGTAACTTTCTTCCATCACTCCACCATTACAAGATTCAAACCATAATTGATACAAATTCACTCCTCCCACTCCATGAAAGCATGGAGGCCCAGAAGGAATCCTCATAAAACATAAAAGGAGAAGCACGGAGCACGTAAGGAGAAAACGGAGAAAACTCCATAGCCATGAAATGAGAAGTTGAAGAAATATCCCAAATGGATGCATGAAAAACAAGTGCTATGCCATTAATCATATATCTTTTATTGGATGTATATAGCAAACTTGTGGCTATCATAACTTCTTATCATTATGTATCTATTTCATAAATGTTATATTTTCATTAGTGGGTCAGCCTTGGTGTTGGCAATAGCATAAGAATAGTATATATAGGGGTTAGTAGGTAGTAGTTGATCATCATATTCAGCATTTGAGTCTTATTCTCTAGTTTGGAGGTTGCCCCCTCAAAGTGGCTAAGCTATTCTTCTTGTACATTGAGATCATTTATCCGAAATAGTGTGTTTATTCGTGTTATATTACTGCTAATAATCATATTTATACAAGTAATTACATTACAAGTGGTATTAGAGCTTGAACTTGGCTAGCACTACGTCAAACCCTAATTGTGAAGGTTCATCCATATCTCAAAATAGGTAGCGAATTTTTCTAGAAATTTTTCTTTGGTGTGCTGAAATCCTTTAAGTAAGCTTCCCTCCAAATTTTAAGAATTGTTGACTTGTTTTGCAAAAGTTATAGCTGTTTTATGTTTTTTCATAATTCGGCTACCTAGGGTGCAATTTGTGGAATTTTTCAAAGTTATTTACATTTCCAGAAATAAGATTAAAAATTATTTTGATTTATTTCTTTAATTTTTATAAAATTTGTTCGAATTCCTATTGAAATCCCAAACCCTAAATTTTGACCTTAATCTTAAATCTTACCATTTTAGGGCAATATGGTGGGCCTACGATAAGAGGCAAAAATAATCCCATCACTCTGGGTAAAACCCATGATAAGGATGAGATAATAGTTGAGGAGTTGGAGTCGAAGGGGTATCTACAGAGTCCTAAGGGTTAGAGTTTACATCAACTCGACTATAAGGTCAAGTATCTTGAGTTAGAGTCATAAAACCTCAAGGTAGAGTGACCAACAAAGAAGATGTAGAAAATATTGGGAAATGATTGGAGGATTTCATTAACCAATTTAGTTACAATATCATGGGTCATCATATGCTTCCTAATTAGGCACAACTCAGTCATACTCATATTTATCGTGGTGGATCTTTAGCTCAAAGTAATAGACAAACTAGCCAGGGTGGATCTACAAACATGACCAATCCAAATATAAACACTCTAAAACCCGTAACATGGTCCAAAAGTGGAAATGCGTAAGTTTGATGGAAAGGATACACTCAATTGGATTAACCAGATGGATAATTTCTTTGATCTTCATCAAATTCCATCGAGACAAAAGGTTACCATGGCATTGTTGTATCTTGAACTTGACCAATTAATTTGGTATCGATGGTTATGTTCTCAAAGGAAAAAGAGTGGCCTCAATGTTCACCGAAGAGTTGCAATTGCACTATAGTTCTAGTGTGTCAGAGAATTATTTCAGTTAATTAGCAAAGCTCAGACAAATAGGAATAGTAAAATATTACATCCATCAATTCCAAAACCTTTCCTTACGGGTGGAAAATATTCTTGAAGATAATTTGAATGACTTATCTCTTAGGGGTCTTAAAGAAAAAAATGAGACTGAGGTGCGTATGTTTAATCCTCATAAGGTTTCAAACTCTATGATCATGGCAAGTAGGGTAGAGGAAAATTTTCCTTCCAGTAGGAAACAAACTATCAGTAATATCAGAGATCATAGCACCCTTCCACCATCATTCCCTCGGCTAGTTAGACTGACCCCTTAACAAATTGAAGAAAAGAGAGCCAAAGGGTTATGTTTTAATTGTGACAACAAATTTGGACCAGGACATAAGTGTGCTAAAAAGAAGTTGTTCTACATTGAGGGACCTACTGAAGAAGAAGAAAATGAAGAAGATGAAGAGGTAGAGCCAGAGGAGGAATTAGGAGATCCCCAACCAACAATATCATGCCATACAATTTCTAGTATTATCACTCCCTAAACTCTCAAAGTAGTTAGATTCTTAAAAAAATAGAGGGTAACAGTGTTGATTGATTCGAGAAGTACTCACAATTTCATCAATCATAAGTTGGCAGTATGCTTGAACTGATTTGTTTATCTAGCTCCAGAATGTCAAGTCATGATCACTGATGGGAAAACTATTAGTTGTTCAAGAAAATTCCATAACATTAATCTCACCATGGGAGATTACTTGATAACTAGCAATATGTATGCCATTTCCATGGGAGGAGAAGACATTGTGTTAGGAGTTTAGTGGCTTACCACCTTGGGAACCATTGAAATGAATTTCCAAGAGTTGTTCATGTAATTTCAGTTAGAAGGGAGGAATTTTAAACTAAAAGGACTAAGAGCAAAGTCCCCACAGATGGTAAGTTCTCATTAGATGCAAAAATTGCTTAGAAAGGGTGCAGAAGGGTTTTTAGAACAACTATTTTCATTTGAAGCACATCATTTCAATACATTTATATCCGTAGATATACAAGCAGTTATAGATGATCACTCTATGGTGTTTGAATAAATGCCCAAGGGTATACCTCCGAAAAGAGACCATTACCATGCCATCCAAATTAGTACAGAGAGTCAACCACTCAACATTAGACCTTATAGGTACCCCTATATGCAAAAGAGTGTGATTGAGAAGATAGTTCAGAGATGTTAGAAGGACTTATTGATCATAGTCAAAGTGCTTACTCTTCTCCTGTAGTGATGGTATGGAAAAAGATGAAAATTGGCACATGTGTCCATATTACAGGGAAATCAATAAGTACACAATTAAAGATAAGTTTCCTATTCCTATAATTGATGATTTACTAGATGAGTTACATGGTGTTGTTTACTTTACAAAACTTGATCTTTTTCGGATATCATCAGATTAGAATCAGGGATGAAGATATTCATAAAACAACCTTCAGGACGCATGAAGGACAATATGAGTTCTTGGTAATGCCTTTTGACTAACAAATGCACCCTCTACATTTCAAAGCTTGATGAATTCCATCTTTAAGCCATTTCTTCGAAAGTTTTATTTAGTTTCTTTGATGATATATTAATCTATAGTAAAACATGGGAGGAACACCTACATCATGTAAATAAGATGTTGGAAACTCTTGAATAACATCAAATTTATGCAAAGCCTTCTAAGTGTTCTTTTGGTGTCAAGGAGGTTTAATATCTAGGTCATATTGTCTCTTATGAAGGTGTTAAAGTGGATCCTAACAAGATAAAATCCATGTTTGAATGGAAGGTTCCCAAAACCCTAAAAAATCTCTCGAGGATTTTTGGGGCTTATAGGTTATTATCATAGATTTGTAAGGAATTATGGCAGCATTGCAGCACCACTCAAAAATTTATTGAAGAAGGAATCTTTCCATTGGAACGAGCAAGCTACTATGGCCTTTGAGAAGTTGAAGGAGGCCATGTGCACCACTCCAGTTCTAGCCACCCTAGATTTTTCAAAAACATTCATTGTTGAATGTGATGCTTCAAGGTATGGTATGGGGAAGTACTCATGCAAGAAGGGTGACCCATTGCCTTCGAGAGCTGTCAATTCAAAGGTAAGAATATCTCTAAACTAGTTTATGAGAAAGAAATGTTAGCAATACTTCATGTAGTGAAGCAATGGAGATTATATCTAATGGGTCAAAATTTCAAAGTAAAGACAGATCATGATAGTTTGAAATACTTCTTAGAGCAATGTTTATCATTAGAAGAACAAAGAAATGGGTCTCAAAAATGTTGGGGTATGATTTTGAGATAATATACAAGAAAGGGAAAGAGAATGTAGTTGTTGATGCTTTATCTCGGAAGGATGAATCTACACAGGCATTGTTGTGTGTCATATCTGTATTACAGGAGGATTAGATAGAGGATGAAAGGTCTGAATGGAAAAATGACCTAGGTACACAAAATCTCATTCAAAATCTCTAACAAGATCCAAACATGTCAGAAAAATTTGTATGGAAAGGAGATGTTTTATGGTATAAAGATAGATTATATCTATGTAAGAATTCAATCCTTAAAAATAGGGTTCTATCTAAGCTCCATGCTTCTCCAATAGGGGGTTATTCTGGCTTCTTAAAGACTTATCATCAAATCAAGCATAATTTTTTTGGGAAGGGATAAAAGGAGATGTCCAAAAGCTTGTGGCATAATGCATGGTTTGTCAGTAAAATAAGGGTGAAACAATTAAGTCCCTAGGTATTTTATAACCTCTATTTATTCCTATCCAGAGGTGGGAAGAGGTGTCCATGGACTTCATCACATGATTGCCTAAATTAGAAGGTAAAAATGTAATCATGGTGGTGGTGGAAAAATCACCAAATATTCCCATTTTTGTGCTTTATCACATCCATTTGTTGTGAGTACAGTAGCAACGGCCTTCAAGGATATAATTCAAAAGCTACATGGGACACCAAAGATTATAGTAAGTGATCGAGACCCTATCTTTACTAGTAATTTTTAGATTGAATTGTTCTCATGCTTGGGCACACAACTAGCTCGTAGTTCCTCTTATCATCCACAACTCGATGGGCAAACAGAGGTGGTAAAAAAGTGCTTGGAGGGATATCTTCATTTTTTTACATTAGATAAGCAAGCGAGATGGGTCCAATGGTGGTATAACACCTCCTTTCATACTTCATCTAAAATGCCTCTCCTCTCTTGGCATTATATGGGTAACATCCACCATCTATCACTTCATCTTTGAGAGTCCAGCCAAAGGTTCAAGCAATTGAAGAACATATTCAACACCAACAAGAGGTGATTTCTAGTCTCAGGGAGAATTTGGCCATGTCACAAAACTGCATGAAGCAAAGAGTGACCAACATCGTAGTGAAAGACATTTTGAAGTCGGTGATTGGGTTTTTGTGTGTTTACAACCATATAAGAAAATGTCCTTAAAACAATAGAAAAAGGATAACAAGCTTTCACCTAAGTATTATGGTCCTTATCAAGTGTTACAGAAGATTGGCAATGTAGCATACAAACTGGAACTTCCTCCGCTACTCGAATTCATCCAGTCTTCCATGTATCTTGCCTAAAGAAGGTAATTAGACAAATAGTATCAACCTAGACAATGTTACCCAAGCTTGATGAAGAGGGAAGAATCATCCTGGAACTAGAATGCATCCTTCAGACACGCACTAAGTGATTGAGGACAAGGGTCATCACTGAGTATTTGATCAAGTGGAAAAATATAGACAATGAAGATGCAACTTGGGAGGATGCAAATTTCTTGCAGTAGCATCTAGATCTTCTCAACATTGAGGAAAATGTTGCTTCGAAGGGGAGGGTCATGTTATGCCCTTAATAATATATCTTATATTGGATGTGTATAGCCAACTTATCGCTATCATAACTTCTTATCATTAAGTATCTCTTTCATATATGTTATATTTTCATTAGTGGGTCAGCCTTGGTGTTGGCCATAGCATAGGAATAGTATATATAGGGGTTAGTAGGTAGTATTTGATCATCATATTTAGAATTTGAGTCTTATTTTTTGGTTTGGAGGTTGCCCCCTCGAAATGGCTAAGCAATTCTTCTTGCACATTGAGATCATTTATCTGAAATATTGTGTTAATTGGTGTTATATTGTTGCTAATAATCAGATTTATTAAAGTAATTACATTACAACAAGATATATTTTTCTTCTCATTCCTCTACCCAAGGCCATCAAGAAGACATCTTCAAACTCCCCCCATGTGCAACAGAGCATTCACAACAAAGAAAGAAGTGGGATTTCCCGTCAAACTAGTTGTCGGATTGAAGTAAAATCACATGTGAAGCACCAGAAGAAAAAACCCACATCAAAAATATAATTTTCTTCACAAAAAGGAGAAAACTAGACTTGTAATTTTGAGGTCCATTAATGGCTACCATACCCAAAAGCACTACCAAGTCTGAAAATTAAAACTTTAAAATCTCTTGGACTATTAAGCAGGCAGGCCCAAAATTTTAGAGGGAGGATATTGGGAAAAAACCCATATCAAAAAACTTTGTTCCACGTCAATCTAACTCCCAGAGGAAAAATTTCTAAAAATAACAGGTCTAGTACATAGGAATTGCTATTTTGGGAAAGTCATTCGATCAAAGAACATGCAAAGAAGACGAAGAAATCAAAGATGCACTATAGTTGAGCATTAACAAGAACGGAATTTTTGGCACTTAATAAAAATAGTAAGTGGGCCCTCGAGCACCTAATAAAAATAGAAAGTTGATCCAGAAGGAATGAGGAATGCAAGGAGAAAGAGGAAAACTGAGCCACAACATCCAATTGAAGATCAAGGACTTGATTTCTCATACTTACTAAAAATAGTAAGTTGATTTTTATAAGGGAGATATGAAGCCAAAGTGGATGGGTTAGAAGCCTTCTCAGGATTATGAAGTGGAGAACAATTGGAGAATGGAGCCAAGTCCATTGTAGTAACTCATCCTTAGGCATAATTCTTCTTCTTCCTCCTCTTATATATCTCTCTCTTCAATGTTATATTTTTGCGTTGAGGGTTACACTTTTTAATACGACTTAAATGACTTTAGAAATATAATGTAAATTAAGTTGCCTTACTATTATAAAAAGGAATTAAATATTTAAAGTGGAATATGAAAATCTTAAGTCATATTAAGGTATTCAAAAGGTCATGAGGAAGATGACAATTCACCTCTCAATTTATAAATTCTAACGACGTTCCCATTTTAAAGGGTTGGTGATTGATCTTGTAAAATCAAGAGTATATTGTACCTTGAGAGAACAAAGGAGATAGCCAAAATTTTTCCATTCCCCTCATTCTCAAATTTCCTCTATTTCTCCACTATGTACAACTTTGGTTTGAGCAATCAATACAAAAATAAGGAGTTTCAGATTTCTTTGACTAAGGGGTTTCTTTATAATTTATGATCAATAAATTCTATTTGGTCTTGTTATTATTTACAAAGTTGTTTCTTCTCATGAATGAATGTGTGCAGGAATCGATTATTTTCCTCCAACATTAGTTCTCCTACCTCTTTCCTCAATCCCTTTCCCGATTTTAGACAAAGTCTTCTCTCGGCAAGAGATTGCTAGCTTTTCCAGCAGGTCGGTGGAGTGCCCCTGCTGGATCCCTAGTCAAAAGACCACAACATAAGTCCACCTTTTCACATGCATGCATATACGAAATTGACCTGGTTAAGTAGAGGGACTTAGATTCCTAGAGCATTGGCAATAAATCCAAAAGTTTTCCACTCAAAAATTTCTAGCCAACAGTTTTGGCACCCACTGTGGGGAAAATTTAGCAAAGATCGCACCCAATATATGACCATAAGGTCTTAAAATAAATAAAAATTAGATTTCATAGGAAAATCATTCTTTGAAGGTGAATCCATCAAGGAACGAACCCTTGTCACATTTTTTCCCGCATCATGAAGAAATTTCTAGATTTGAGTGAAATACCAATGAATGAAAAGAAGAAGAAGAAGAATATGTCTTCCTGAAAAGAAGATCATTGATCAGCCATGGTTATGGACTAGTGTTGAAAAAATAAATAAGAAAGAACCTGTCATCGATGAATAAGAATGGGTTCAAAGGAAGCATAAGATAAGGTGTGAAGCTCTAAAATATGCCAAATTCTTGTAAGATATGAATGAGCAACTTGAAGTAGCTCATAGCAAGAAATAAGAAGAGGATAATCATCATATAGAGGAAGACCCTGAAGATCATTCATACCATATGATTTTTATACCCGAACGTTTCTTGAATGCCACTGAAGAAAATCTTATCCTTGAGCCTTCTGATGAAGATAAAATCAGCATTCAAGAAGATGACGAAAGGTAGGACGGTGAAATATCCACTAAAGAAGTTTTTTGCAATCTCACACAACTCACTATAAAATTGAGAACGTTTTCCTTCTTCCACCATTTTCTAGAAAATTCATTGCATATGGTGATGAAGAAATGAACATGTTGAAAATATAATATGTGGAAATACTTGAGGGCATAATACAAGTAAATTCTTACCCCGATGTCTTTGATGAAATTTGGAGGTATGCTTTATCTCTACAGAGAAGATATGAACATCTTGAAGCTCGCATCAAATGGAGGAAGAAGACGAGATGCACCTTGTGGAA
Organism: Taxus wallichiana var. yunnanensis; assembly: GCA_018340775.1. Taxonomy (NCBI): domain Eukaryota; kingdom Viridiplantae; phylum Streptophyta; class Pinopsida; order Cupressales; family Taxaceae; genus Taxus; species Taxus wallichiana. The sequence goes on from CM031237.1 coordinate 206,514,758, forward strand.
GAAGACATAGATTTCTACCCATATTAAGAGGCTTTCATTCCCGAAATATTCTTGGATGCTCGTGAAGAATATCTTATCATGGAACCTTCTAATGAAATCCAAAGCAACATCATGGAGGAAGAATTAGAAGAGACGAGGATAGAATCACCATTCAAAATTCCATTTGGCTCGAGTCACCACCCATGGGGGGAATAATATATTCAATAAAGGAAGATCCTTGCTGCATAATGGATGATCTAATGCTCTCTCGAAGGCTCCGAAAATGATGAATTCAAGATTGTCATAGATAATCCTCCTTCCTATTTTGATTCTCAAACTGATGTACAAATGTTGCATGAAGAAATAAAGGAAGTCAAAGAATCAAACTCTATTCCTAATGTAATCATGGATGATCAAATGGAAGAAGCCCACTCTCTTTTCAAATCTGATGAGAACGAAAAATTTAAACAAAACCTCTACTCACTTGGGGAGCAGAATCATTGTCACGGTGAAAACATAGCCTTTCATATTTCACCTAAGCAAGAATAATGGTTGATCAAGATGTAGTTGAAAATTCTTCTCATATTTCTACCCCAACATGGTTCTCTGCTTCTTACCTAGAAGAAGATGATACTGATTTTGATCTTGAAGAAGTTCCCTTCCCAAAAATCTTGGACATCTTCTCCTTGTCAATAGGTGTCATGAATCAAGTATGCTCGTGTTTGCAAGAAAGTGAATTTATACAGATTTTGATCTTGAAGAAGTTCCCTTCCCAAAAAGCTTGGACATCTTCTCTTTATCAAGTAGGTGTCATGAATCAAGTATCCCCGTGTTTGCAAGAAAGTGAATTTTTGGCAAAATAAATCATGGAAGACGTGAATGATAATGTTTCAAATGAATCATGGGCTCGTATGGATCATATTTTTAACATGTCCTCAAGGCTCAACAAGAAGATTCCTCCAATGAAGATAAAAATGAGCCTATGGAAATTTTATAAGAAATATCTATACAAGATATCTTGAAGGTTGCAAAAGAAACTGAAGATCCTAAGCTCAGTCTCGAGCTCTTGATGTAAGCCACAAATCTACAAGATAAGCATGAAGCTGATTTGGAAGCCTTAACCAATGTGAAAGTTGGCCATATGAAGACAAGGAAAGATGAAAAATATGATGCCACTCTTGAGCTAATGATTGATGGATGCAATACCAAAATGGAGATATTTTATTTCCCATTTGAAGATGAAGACTCTTTCTATGACAAAGAAATTAAAGCAAGGAGTTTTGAGACATCTAAAGATGAATATCTTTTTGATGAATGATCGGTAGAGTGTAGAGATTCTAGAGATGATGAGGTAATCCCACTAGATAGTTTCCTTGAGATGTAAAATAAATATTCTTCAAAGGACGTATAAAGAGGAGCTACAGGAAACAATGAAGCATAACTCGTGTGCAAAAATATTCGATGTAGTAGAAGTGTGGGAGATCCCGATCGATTCTTGATCTCTTCGCTAGTTCCATGGACATTCAAGACATGTATTATTTTTCCTTTTATCCTCCCATCGGTACTCAAATGCCTCACACATGAAGTAGAGATAAAGGATGAATCAAATGTTTCTCATGAAGAACATGTCAATGAGCATAGACCCTAAACAAAAGTAACTCGGAATATATAAGGAATTTGAAAAAAAGATGCCTTGGGGCATCAATGAGATTTTCGATAGAGAATAAACTATATAGATAAACATGGAAGAAAATTGGCACTATGAAACCGACTTCAAAGAACATGAAGGCAAAGTGGAATTTCCAAGTAAGAACTTGAGCATCAAGAAGTTCACATGGAATCACTCATACAAAGTAAAAGGAAAATCATGGAAGAACTTCGCTTCTATAAATAATTAAGGAGAGGAGGGTACTTTCTAGAACCCGTCAACGGCTTTTAGAACATCATCACTCAGTGTTTCCCACTCATGGGTAACTTTTGAGAAATAGAAAGTGATTTAGTTAAAGTGGGTTGTCCTCACCTTATACCATAGGTGATTACTTGGTGTATTTCCCTCTCTATTGTGTGTGTTCCCCTTCTTGTTGTGTGTCGTGTGTTTCCTTTATTTCATTTTGTGGTGTGTGTTTCCTTCTTTTAATCTTCCTTTCTAGAAGTTGTACATGACTCGTAAGGCCCAATGGATAAGGCACTAGTCAACGAATTATATGGTCTACAATTAAGATTCTAGATTCCCATGTCATGTATTCACTACACTTAGTCCATGTCATGTCCCCAAGCTAGAGCCAGTTGTTGTCGTGTAAATGTGCAACAGGGAAATTGACAATTTCCGAGCATGAAAACTATACCCCTGTGCCAAGTTTTTAGTGTTTTAGCATTCCTAGAAACCCCGGATCTATCTAGTTAGTAAAAATGACATCTAAAAAAATTTATAACATCCCCTTAGGTGATTTAGGAAATTCCATTCATTCCCCTAGGTGATTTTAGGAGTTCATTGAAAATGCAAATTTTGGGCAGTCATGGGAAGGGCTATCACTGGCCTTCCAAGGAATGGATCAACCCCTGGAGTGGAAAAAAGGAAAAAATTCAACATGGAGGTGAATATAATACCTTGGAACATCATGGAAATGATTTTGGAAGACCTCGCGGAAGTTTTGCAAGACTTGGAGCAGTTTGAGTAAAAAACAGGGTTCACAAACCTAGGCGGTACACAAGCTTAAAATAGCTACTGGGCTTGGAAGAAGATTTTGATATTTGTGGATGGATTTAGAAGTAAAAAAAAACATATTCGAAAGAGGATTTCAATACCTACATGATGGTGAAGTAATATTTTTCACAACACCTTGCGCATAGGATTTGCATGTAGTTTTTCTCGAGCACAAGTGGAGTCCTAGATATAAAATCTGAGATTTAAGGGATCATATTGTCAAATCAAGACATCATAGCCCCATAATTGGATTAAAAATTCCATTTCCAGTCAGAATCATATAAAATTTCACCAATAAATTCCACCGGGAGTTCAAGTTATCTTCATTCCAAATTACCCTCACAATGGCAGTTAAGGACTTAGTCATTTTTCGAGAGGACATGTGTCAGCACCAAGAGCCTGGCGGGATTTCATGTCCCCGACATCCTTGAGGTCAGGTACATAGACCTTGAAAAATTCTCCCAGCCCCCATGTGACCTCTAGGACCCTCATATGACCTCCAGACTTGATAGTTTAGCCCCAGGTGTTTATTTGGAGTATTCATTCGCTATCGTTGGATGGACACCACGTGTCAGCTCCAGGACCACCATGGAATTTTATGTCCTTATGCACTAAGTGGGGAAATAATACCTTTAAAAATCCCCCCAGCCCCTATGGGGAGTCTTTTGGACACCCACGTGACCGCAGTTCAGTGGCTAGGTGCTTATTTGGAACGTGCATTTCTTGTCGTCGGATCGGGTACCACGTGTCATCTCTAGGACCACCATGGAATTTATTTCCATTATAAACCTGAATTGGGGGACATCATACCTTGAAAAAAATTCCCATCCCCCATAGGGAGTCTTATGGACACCCATGTGACCTCCTTTCAGCTCCCAGTGCTTTAAATCACTTTTTCCTCCATTCCCTACCGTTAGATCAAACACCACATGTCATGCTCTTGACCACCATGGAATTTGATGTCCCTCATGTCCCTGAGGTCAGGGAAATCAAGCATGGAAAAATGTGCCATAGCCCTACTGTGCATATATTTTTGAGTTTTTTCCAAGTGCCGCTTTTTTCCTCTTCTAACTTCTAAGAGTTATATGTGCACTTCATTCCTCCATACTTCCTCTGCAACTTTCTCCATCACTCCACCATTGCAAGAACTCAAACCACACCTACTACAAATTGAATCCCATCTCACTCCATGGAAGCATTCAGGTCCTAGAAGAAATCCTCATCAAATACATAAGGAGAAGCACAGAGAGCACAAAAGGAGAAAACAGAGAGAACTCCATAGCCATGAAATGAGAAGTTGAAGAAGCTCCCAAACGGATGCATGAAACAACAAGATATATTTTTATGCTCATTCCTCTACCCAAGGCCATCAATATGACACCTTCAAACTCCCCACATGCAACAGAGTTTCCAAAATGAAGAAATCTCCTTTCTAGCTCAACGAAGAAAGAAGTGGGATTTCCCATCAAACCAATTTATGGATTGAAGTAAGATCGCACGTGAAGCACCAGAAGAAAACACCCACATCAAAAATATAATTTTCTTCAAAAACAAAGGAGAAAACCAGACCTACAATTTTGATGTCCATTAATGGTTTCCGTACCTAGAAGCACTATCGTGTCTGAAAATTAAAAGTTTCAAATCTTCTAGACTATTAAGCGGTTGGGCTAAAATTTTAGAGGGAGAATATTGGAAAGAACACCATATCAAAAAAACAATTTCCATGTCAATCTAACTACTAGAGGAAAAATTTCTAAAAATATTAGGTCTACTACATAGGAACTATTATTTTGGGAAATTCCTCGATAGAAGAACCTGCGAAGAAGACGAAGACATTGGAGGTGCAATACAACCGAGAATTCACAGAACGGACATTTTTAACACTTACTAAAAATAGTAAGTAGGCCCTTGAGAATCTGCTAAAAATATAAAGTTGATCTAGAAGGAATGAGGAACACAAGGAGAAAGAGGAAAACTAAGCCGCAACATCCAATTGAAGTTCGGGGACTTGATTTCTCATACTTACTAAAAAAATTAAGTTGATTTTTATAAGGGAGATATGAAGCCAAAGTGGATGGGTCAGAAGCCTTCTTAGGATTATGAAGTGGAGAACAATCAGAGAATGGAGCCAAGTCAACTATAGCAACTAATCCTTCAGCATAAATTCTTCTTCTTCTTCCTCTTCTATCTCTCTCTTCGCTCCTCATACAACACTCTCTCTCTCTTAAATTTTATATTTTTTCATTGAGGGTTGCACTTTTTAATGACTTAAATGAATTTAGAAATATAATGTAAATTAAGTCACCTTGCTATTATAAAGGGACTTAAACATTTTAAAGTGGAATATGAGTAGTCTTAAGTCATATTAAGGTATTCAAAAGGTCATGAGGAAGATGATAAGTCACCTCTCATTCTATAAATAGTAACGTCATTCCCATTTCAAAGGGTTGATGGTTGATCTTGTAAACTCAAGAGTATATTGTACCTTGAGATAACAAAGGAGATAGCCAAATTCTTCCATTCCCCTCATTCTCAAATTTCCTCTATTTCTCCACTATGTACAACTTTGGTTTGAGCAATCAATACAAGAAGAAGGAGTTTCCAGATTTCTTTGACTAAGGGGTTTCTTGATACTTTGTGATCAATAAATTCTATTTGGTCTTGTTGTTATTTACAAGAGTTGTTTCTTCTCATGAATGCATGTGTTGAAGTTTCTAACTAGTGTGTGTGGGAATCTAATTATCTACCTGCAACATTAGTTCTCCTACCTCTTTTCTCACTCCCTTCCCCGATTTTAGACAAAGTCTTCTCTGGCAAGAGATTGCTAGCTTTTCCGCAGGTTAGTGGAGTGCCCTTATTGGATCCTAGTCGAAAGGCCACAACATAAATCCACCTTTTCACATGCATGCATATACAAAAATTGCACCAGTTAAGTAGAGGGACTTAGATTCCTAGAGCATTGGCAAGAAATCCACAAGTTTTCCACTCAAAAAAATTTCTCGCCAACAGTTTTTGGCACCCACTGTGGGGAAAATTTAGCAGCATCTGCACCCAATATATGACCATAAGGTCTTAAATAAATAAAAATCAGATTTCAAAGGAAAATCATTCTTTGAAGGTGACTCCATCAAGGAATGAACCCTTGTCACATTTTTTTCCCGCATCATGAAGAAATTTCTAGATTTGAGTGAAATACCAATGAGTGATAATAAAGAAGAAGAAGAATATGTCTTCCCGGAAAAGAAGATCATTGATCAGCCATGGTTATGGAATAGTGTTGAAAAATAAAGAAGAAGTAACCTGTCATCGATGAAGAAGAATGGGTGCAAAGGAAACATAAGATAAGGTGTGAAGCTCGAGAATATGCCAAATTCTTGTAAGATATGAATGAGCAACTTGAAGCAGCCCATAGCGAGAAAGAAGAATAGGATAATCAACCTATAGAGGAAGATCCTGAAGATCATTCATATCATAGGGTTTTCATACCCGAAAGGTTCTTGAATGCCGCTGAAGAAAATATTATCGTTGAGCCTTCCGATGAAGATAAAATCAGCATTCAAGAAGATGATGAAAGATAGGATGGTGCAAGATCCACTGAAGAATTTTTTTGCAATCTCACATAGCTCACTACAAAATTGAGAATGTTTTCCTTCTTCCACCATTCTCTAGATGAATTCATTACATATGGTGATGAAGAAATGAACATGTTGAAAAGAGAATATGTGGAAATACTTGAGGGCATAATAAAAGGAAATTTTGACCCCGAAGTCTTTGATGAAATTTGGAGGTATGCTTTAGCTCTACAGAGAAGATATGAACATATTAAAGCTTTGCATCAAATGGAGGAAGAAAATGAGATGTACCCTATGGAAGAAGACCCAGATTGCTGCCCATATTATGAGGCTTTCATTCCCAAAAGATTCTTGGATGCTTCTGAAGAATATCTTATCATGGAACCTTCCGATGAAAGCCAAAGCAACATCATGGAGGAAGAAGTAAAAAGAGACGAGGATGGAATCACCATTCATCAATTCCATTTGAGCTTGAGTCATAGCCCATGGGGGAATAATATATTCAATAAAGAAATATCCTTGCTGCATAATGGATGATCAATTCTCTCTAAAGACTCCTAAAATGATGAATTCAAGATGGTCATAGATAATCCTCCTTCCTATTTTGATTCTTCAAGTGATGTACAAATGTTGCATGAAGAAATAAAGGAAGTCAAATAATCAAAATCTCTTCCCAATGTAATCATGGATGATAAAATGGAAGATTCCCACTCTCTTTTCAAATCCGATGAGAACAAAAATTTGAACACAACCTCTACTCACTCGAGGAGCAGAATCATCATCATGGTGAAAACATAGCCTTTCATATTTCACCTAAGCAAGAAGATTTAATAATGGATGATCAAGATGCAGCTTGAAAATTATTCTCATATTGCTGCCCCAACATGGTTCTGTTTCTTACCAAGAAGAAGATGATACGGATTTTTATCTTGAAGGAGTTCCCTTCCCACGAAGCTTGGACATCTTCTCCTTGTCAGTAGGTGTCATGAATCAAGTATGCTTGTGTTTGTAAGAAAGTGAATCTTTGGCAACAAAAATCATGGAAGAGGTGAACAAGAATGTTTCAAATGAATCATGGGCCCTGTATGGATCATATTTTTAACCATATCCTAGAGGCTCAACAAGAAGATTCCTCCAATGAAGATAAATATGAGCCTATGGAAATTTCAGAAGAACTATTTGTACAAAATATATTGAAGGCTACAAAAGAAACTAAAGATCTTGAGCTCAGTCTTGAGCTCCTCATGCAAGCCAAAAATCTGCAAGATAAGTATGAAGCTAATTTGGAAGCCTTAACCAATGTGAAATTTGGCCATATCAAGATAAGGAAAGATTAAAAATATCATTCCACTCTTGAGCTAATGATTGATGGATGCAATACCGAAATGGAGATATTTTCTTTCCCATTTGAAGATGAAGACTCTTTCCATGATGAAGAAATTGAAGCAAGGAGTTTTGAGACCTCTAAAGATGAATATCTTTTTGATGAACGATCGGTACAATGCAGCGATTCTCAAGATGATGAGGTAATCCCACTAGATATTTTGCTTGAGATGCAACATAAATATTCTTCAAAGGTGTACAAAGAGGAGCTACAGGAAACAATGAAGCATAACTCTGTGCAAAAAATATTGGATGTAGTAGAAGTTGTGGGAGATCCTGAGCTGATTCTTGATCTCTTCACTAGTGCCATGGACATACAAGACAAGTATGAGTTTTCCTCCGATCCTCCCGTCAGTACTCAAATGCCTCACAGTGAAGTAGAGATAAAGGATGAATCAAATGTTTCTCATGGAGAAGATGTCAATGAGCATAGACCTGGAAACAAAAGTAACTCAGAATATATAAGGAATTTGAATGAAAAGAAGCCCTGGGGCAGCAATGAGATGTTTGATGGAGAATCAACTATATGGATAAACATGGAAGGAAATTGGCACTATGAAACTAACTTCAAAGAACATGAAGGCAGTGGAATTTCTAAGCAAGGACTTGAGCATCAAGAAGTTCACATGGAATCACTCCTACAAAGTAAAAGGAAAATCATGGAAGCACCTAGCTTCTATAAAAATGAGGAGAGGAGGGTACTTTCTGGAACCCATCAATGGCTTTGCAGAACATCATCACTCAATGTTTCCCACTCACGGGTAACTTTTGAGAAATGGAAAGTTCTTTAGTTAAAGTGGGTTGTCCCCACCTTGTAGCATAGGTGATTGTAAGGTGTATTTCCCTTTCTATTGTGTGTGTTCTCCTTCTGTTGTGTGTCGTGTGTTTCCTTTCGTCATTTTTTGTGTAAGGGTTTCCTTCTTCTAATCTTCCTTTCTAGAAGTTGTACATGACTCCACAAGTCCCAATGGATAAGGAACTGACCAACAAATTATATGATCTAAAATTGAAATTCTTGATTCCCATGTCATGTCCCCAAGCTAGAGCTAGCTATTGTCGTGCAAATGTACAACAGGAAATTGACAATTTCCGAGCACACAACTATACCCCTGTGCTGAAATTTTCATGTTTTATCATTCTGAAACCCCGGCTCTATGTCAAATCACCCAAATGAGCTCCTAATTGAAGTTATAAAATCCCCCTAGGTGATTTAGGAAATTTCATTCATTCCCCTAGGTGATTTTAGGAGTTCATTGAAAATGCAAATTTTGTGAAGTCATGGGAAGGGTTATCGCTAGCCTTCCCAAGAATGGATCAACCCCTAGAGTGGAACAAAAGGAAAAATTCAACATGGAGGTGAATATAAGACCTTGGAACATCATGGAAATGATTTTGGAAGGCTTGGGAAGTTCTACAAGACTTGGAGTAGTCTGAGTAAAAAATAGGGTTCACAAACCTAGGCGGTACATAGGCCAAAAACAACTAGCTGGGCTTCAGAAGAAGATTTTGGGAGCTCCGAATGGAGTTAGAAGTAAAAAAAACATCGTCGAAATAGGATTTCAAGACGTATATGATGGTAAAATAATATTTTTCACAACACCTTGGTGCATATGATTGGTAGGCAATTTTTCTCAGGCACAAGTGGAGTCCTAGATACAAAATCTGATTTTTCAGGGATCATTTGGTCGAATAAAGACATTAGACCCCCATCATTAGATTCAAAATTAAATTTCCATTCTGAGTCATAAATAATTTCACCAATAAATTCCATTGGGAATTAAATTTATCTTCATTCCAAATTACCCTCTCAAAGGTAGTTCAGGACTTAGTCATTTTTCGAGAGGACACGTGTCAACACTAGGAGCCTGATGGGATTTCATGTCCCCAATGTCCCTAAGGTCAGGTACATCAGAACTTGAAAAATTCATCCAACCCCTATGTGACCTCTGGGACCCTCGTATGACCTCAAGACTTGCGTAGTTCAGCCCCAAGGTGTTTATTTGGAACATTCATTCCTTGTCGTTGGATCGGGCACCACGTGGACCACCATGGAATTTGATGCCCCTTATGCACTTGAGGTGGTGGACATAAGACCTTGAAAAATGTTCCCATCCCCTATGGGGAGTCTTTTAGACACGCATATGACCGTAGTTCAACCCTGATTACTTATTTGAAATGTGCATTCCGTGCCTTTGGATCGGGCGCCACGTGTTAGCTCCAGGAACACCATGGAAATTTATATAACTTATGCACTTGAGGTGGGGAACTTCAAAGCTTGAAAAATTCTTCCAGCCCCATAGGGAGTCTTCTAGACACCCATGTGACCTTTTTTAGCTACCAAAGTGCTTTAAATCAGCTTTTTCCTCATTCATTCCCTGTCGTTGAATCAAATGCCACATGTCATGCTCTTGACCACCATGGAATTTTGTGTCCCTCACATCCCTGAGGTTAGGGACATCAAAGCATGGAAAAATTGACCCAAGCCCTACCTATGCATATATTTTTGAAATTTTTCCAAGTGCCGCTTTTCCGCTTCTAACTTCTAAGAGTTATATGTGCACTTCATTTCTCCATACTTCCTCTGCAACTTTCTTCCATCACTCCACCATTGCAAGAACTCAAACCAGACCTGATAAAAATTCACTCCCCTCCCACTCCATGAAAGCATGCAGGCCCTAGAAGTAATCCTCATCAAAAACAAAAGGAGAAGCACGAAGCACAGAAGGAGAAAATGGAGAAAACTCCATAGCCATGAAATGAAAAGTTGAAAAAATATCCCAAACGGATGCATGAAACAACAAGATATATTTTTCTACTCATTCCTCTACCTAAGGCCATCAAGAAGACACATTTAAACTCCCCCCACATGTGACATAGCATCCACAATGAAGAAATCTCCTTTCTAGCTCAACGAAGAAAGAAGTGGGATTTCTCGTCAAACTAGATTCTTTGGATCGAATTAAGATCGAGACATGAAGCACAGGAAGAAAAAAACCACATAAAAATATAATTTTATTCACAAACAAAGGAGAAAACTAGACTTGCAATTTTGAGGTCCATTAATGGTTGTCATACCCAGAAGCATTGTCAGGTCCAAAAATTAAAACTTTAAAATCTCCTAGACTATTAAGCGGGTGGGCCCGAAATTTTAGAGGGAGGATATTGGGCAAAAACCCATATCAATTTTTTTTTTTTTCAATGTTAATCTAACTCCTAGAGTCAAAATTTCTAAAAATAGTAGGTCTACTACATAAGAACTGCTATTTTGGGAAAGTGATCGATAGAAGAACATGTGAAGAAGATGAAGACATTGGAGGTGCACTACAACTGAGAATTCACCAGAATAAACATGTTTGGAACTTACTAAAAAAAGTAAGTGGGCCCTTGAGTACCTGCTAAAAATAGAAAGTTGATCTAGAAGGAATGAGGAACATAGGGAGAAAGAGGAAAACTGAGCCGCAACATCCAGTTGAAGATCGGGGACTTGATTTCTCATACTTACTAAAAATAGTAAGTTGATTTTTATAAGGGAGATATGAAGCCAAAGTGGATGGGTCAAAAGCCTTCTCAGGATTATGAAGTGGAGAACAATCGGAGAATGGAGCCAAGTCCACTGTAGCAACTCATCCTTCGGCATAATTCTTCTTCTTCTTCTTCCTCTTCTCTCTCTCTCTCTTTAATGTTATATTTTTACGTTGAGGGTTGTACTTTTTAATATGACTTAAATGACTTTAGAAATATAATGTAAATTAAGTCCCCTTGCTATTATAAAAGGGAATTAAATATTTAAAGTGGAATATGAACAATCTTAAGTCATATTAAGGTATTCGAAAGGTCGTGAGGAAGACCATAAGTCACCTCTCATTCTATAAATTATAACGTCATTCCCATTTCAAAGGGTTGGTAATTGATCTTGTAAACTCAAGAGTATATTGTACCTTGAGAGAACAAAGGAGATAGCCAAATTCTTCCATTCCCCTCATTCTCAAATTTCCTCTATTTCTCCACTATGTACAACTTTGGTTTGAGAAATCAATACAAGAAGAAGGAGTTTCCATCTTTCTTTGACTAAGGGGTTTCTTGATACTTTGTGATCAATAAATTCTATTTGGTCTTGTTGTTATTTACAAAGTTGTTTCTTCTCATGAATGCATGTGTTGAAGTTTCTAACTAGTGTGTGTGCAAGAATCTGATTATCTACCTGCAGCATTAGTTCTCCTACCTCTTTTCTCACTCCCTTCCCCACTTTCAGAAAAAGTTTTCTCTAGCAAGAGATTGCTAGCTTTTTCTGCAGGGTCGTTACAGTGCACGCGTTGGATCCCCAGTCAAAAGGCCACCACAGAAATCCACCTTTTGCGTGCATGCATATACGACAACTGCACCGGTTAATTAGAGGGACTTAGATTCCCGAGCTTTGGCAAGAAATCCACAAGTTTTTCTACACAACAAATTTTCTCGTCAAAAATACGCCAAGGGTATGTGATCAAGGGATAAAAATATTAATGCATAGAGGTCGATGCATATATATATAGAGGTTCCAGGAGTTAGCCAAAATTCCAAAGTGGAGGCTAAAAATAGTAAAAACGTAGATTTAGCATAGCAAGTAAGGAAATTATAGAAATATACATGGAAAGGATAATTCACTAACCACACATAAAGCACATATATGTAAGGAAATCATAGTATTGGAAAATATTCCTAAGCCAATCTTAAGGAGAGATATTATATAGAACTTTTAGAAATTAATAAAATAGTTACAAAAATTCTAGCGACACATTCATAACAAGAAAATAAACAATTAACACAAACACCAGATATATGTGGGGAAAATCCTTTTGGATGAAAAACCCCACACTCCAAAATCCCACTCAATGTATTTCAAATCTAATAACAAGATTACATACACTTACAGAGAAAGTTTCTTACAGGAGTATCACCAGAAACAATTCTAGAAGGATTTAGGTTGCATTCTAACATAACAATACTTGTAAAAATCATCACAAAAATTAAATCTTTAGTCCTTTAATTTATAGACCTCCGGTTATACAAGAAACCATCTATGGTTTACAAAACCATGTGCAAAACCTCTCATGAGGTGGATTACATTTAAGAGCAATATTTTGGTATAAAATAAGGCTCCCACGTTCACAATATTCTTCCATGTTTTTGGCCCTCAAAGATTTCATAAAAACCATCATAATATTACTAAGAATAGCCCTTCCATGATATAATATCATTTGGGAATATTTTTACAACTCATATTTCTATTTTTAATGCACCAACAATGTGAAATGGATATACAAAAATCTTAAATTAATAATTCAAATAACAAGGTTAAAACACCTCATTTCCAACAATCTCCCACTTGTTGAATATCTTGCAAGGGACAAGGGAAAGATACCATCATGCATCAAATACTAGGGGATGAGAAGCCCATAGACTCGAACACCAGCTAAATTTCTTTTTGCTCATAGGCTTAGTTAATGCATCCGCAACATTCACAATTGTCTCTACCTTTTCCATTTTCACCCTGCCATCCTCGACCATACCTATCATGAAGTGATACTAAACATCAATGTGTTTGGTCATGGTATGAAAATTCAAGCTCCTCACAAGTCAAATTGCACTCGACTATCACATTACATTGTAATCGCAACCTGTTTCAATCCAATATATGAACATAAACACTTAAACAAATTGGCTTCTTTACAAGAATGAGTAACGGTATGTACTCTACCCTCGGTAGTGGAAAAATAAACCACATCTTGTAGCTTTCTCATCCAACTGATTTGCACAAATATTAGGAGTAAATACATATGTACTAGTGGATATTCTTCTATCAACATCACCATCCCAATCTAAATTAATAAAACCATGAATACCCAAGGAATTTTTATCTCATGTGCCATAAAAACATATAGAGTAATCTGATGTACCCCAAAAATATCTTAATACCCTCTTAACTGCATCCTAATACACTCTTCCAAGATTAGACAGAAAACAAGAAATGACTCCCACTACTTGGTCAATGTCCGGTCTTGTACAAACCATAGCATATATTAAGATTCCAACTCCACTCTTCTCATGTCTTCCATATTCAATGGGGATGAAGGATAATATGAAATAGAGATCTTCATTCCCAATGTAACAAGAACACAAAGTGGTTTACAATCCTACATGTTGAACCTTCTCAAAATAGAAAAACATACTTACTATAACCAATCCATAGCTTTCTTTTCTCACAATCTCTTTTGATCTCTATCCCAAGTATATGTTTTTATGCAACAAGATATTTCATTTCAAATTTCACAGAGAGTTGATATTTCAATTCTAAAATCAAACCTTTTCCTCTCCCAATAAACATGTCATCAACATATAAAGCAATTACCAGGAAACAATCATTAGATTTAAAATATACATAGTGATCGATTTATACCACAAAAATCCCAAACTCAACACATATGAGTGAAACTTCCGGTAGAACATCCTAGGAATTTTTGTAAGGCCATACAAGGATTTCTTTAACTTACAAACCAACTTGCTTTTACCTTTCTCCATGTAGTGCTCTCGGTGTGTCATATAGATTTCTTCCTCCAAATCACCATGAAGGAAAGCAGTTTTCACATCCATTTGTTCAATCTCTAGGTTGTAATCTACTACAATATATAATTATAACCGAATGGATTTAATTTTAGCAACAATAGAAAATATCTCACCATAATCAATACCTTAACACGAGAGTAACCCTTCATAACAAAGTTTGCCTTATACGTTTCAACATTTCCATCTGAACCAATCTTTTTCTTAAACACCCATTTACATCCAATAGGTTTCTAGCCTTCAGGAAATGGTATAAGGTCCCATGTATCATTCCTTTTAAGGGATTCCATATGTTCATCCATGGCTATTTTCCAGGAGTTTGGATCATTCATACCCAAATCCTCTTGTACAAATATCAATTCATCAATATTAGTACTCAAGGAGAATATAGACTTCCAATCATTAGGGGAATACCCATACCTTTCATGTGGTTTCCTTCACCTTGTAGACCTTCAAACAAGCTGAGGTGTAGATTCCTCCACTTCTTCCTCCTCTTCTTCCACTTCCGAAGATTCAAAGCTTGATGAGCTATGCTCAACTTCTTGTCTATTTTGGGGTCTCGATTCAACTTTCTTAGGTATAGAAGGAACTTGAACCGCATCCTTTTTCATTTCATTTTCTTTATGTATTTCTAGCTGAAAATTAATAAGGGAAGATTTAATCTCTCTAAAAATAACACTTCTAGAATTTATTACCTTTTGTGCAATAGGGTCCCAAAACTTGTATCCTTTCACACCATAGCCATAGCCGATGAAGATACATTTGAGAGCCTTAGAATAAATTTTTTTTCTCTTCTCCTTAGAAACATGTGCATATGCCTCACAACCAAAAACTCTTAGATGTCTAATTGAAGGATTTTTCCATGATCACACCTCCATTGGAATTTTATCAACAAGCACTGATGTAGGAGATATATTTATCAAATAACAAGTAGTGGCAACAACTTCATCCCAAAATTTTTTTCTAGGCCAGCTCCAATCAACATGCTCCTAGCCTTCTCCATCAACATTTTGTTCATCCTGTTGCAACTCCATTATATTGCGAAGAATACAAAGTTGTCTTTTTAATTTTAATTCCACAATCTATACAAAATCTATCAAAATTTGCATAAAAGTACTCACCACCATTTTCAGCTCTCAAACATTTAATTTTCTTTATAGTTTTATTTTCAACCATAGCCTTAAACTCCTTGAAATGAATAAAAACTTCGTATTTTCTCTTTAAAAAAATACCCATGTTCTCCTACTAAGATCATCAATGAAAGTAACATAATAAATTTATTTAGCAATATAAGAAACCTTATTAGGACTAAATACATTTGAATGGATCAGATCCAAGATACACAAATATTTATGAATAGAAAAATAAAACTAAATGTGGTTCTATTTTCCATAAATACAATACTCATAGAAATCAAACTCTAGATTACAATCATTCAACCCCTTAATAAGGTTCTTGGATTTTAAACCTTTATCTCCATGTGGCCAAGATTTTGGTGCCGTAATAAGGTATTTTCTACAGAAAATTTGATTTGGTAGCAGACAGAGCACCCTTGGGTACCTAGAAGTGATGACCATCCGAGAAGAGGAACCCCTCTCCATTTTTAGTAAAGTAGTTTCGGCTTAATTTTATCAAAAGAGCTATTACATTCAATCTGTGCATGCATTAATTTAGTACACTGTACCCAATCTACTTCCTCTTGCTATCACATAGCACCTCTCACCATTTTCTCACCTACTTAAGAAAATTGTACATACACACCCACATCTATTAGTTTGCTAATAAATAATAAATTTATTGCTTTTCCTGGGATATACAAGATACCATCAAATATTCTAACTCTACCATCAAAAAATTTCACATGTATACTACCATGACCAAAAATTTCAAGGAAATAATTATCACCCAAATACACCTTACCACCATCATAGTTTTCATACTTATTGAACTAGTTTTTGTTAGGAGTCATGTGGAAAGATGCACTTGTGTGTATCAACAATGCATTATCACTGCACGAGTAGCCAAAGCTGCAATAAATACATCTCCATATTCCTTTTCGGACTCAAAATCAGAATATTTCTTCTTCTTATTCTTCTATTTATTTTCTTTTTCCCTTCCTTTTAGATGTGTCTAGATTTGCCATAGTTCTAGCATATTGCCTTAGACTTACTTGGAGATTTTATCTCCCCTTATCCTTGGAATGGCCATGCTTCTTCTCATATTTTTCATGTTATTTTGTCTTCTTTGAACACTCAAATCATCTTTGGCATTAAGACAGACCTTCCTTTTCATCTCTTCAGAGAGTACGAACCAACAACATCCCCCATCTTTAGAGTGACTGAAGTGCTCCTAATGGCCATTACTATGTTGTCCCATGAGTTTGGAAATGAACACAACATAGTTTTTCACCTTTCTTCTTTGTCCATTTTAACCCCAACCAAGATCAAGTGAGTCACAACCATATTGAATGTTTCTAGATGATTTGATATTTGTACACCTTCCATTTTCAAGGAATACAACTTCTTCCTCAAGAAAATATTATTTAATAGATATTTAGCTTAGTATATCTCACCCTAATTCTTCCAAATCTTCTTTGAAGTGGATTCTCCATGGAAATTAATCATAATTAAATTTGCAAGACATAGTCTAATGTGACCTTTATCTTTCTATCCATTACATTATATTTTTAGCCAAATTTGGATCCAGTAGGCCCATGGACATTTTCATCCACCGCATCCCATAGATCTCGATCAATCAAAAGATCTTCCATATTTAGATTCCACATTTCAAAGTTTGTCTCAGAAAACTTCTATACCTCAATCCTCCTATATGTGCTCGTAATTTGAAAAATATATGCAACCAGATAACAAAGTATCCTCTGCACAAGTTCTAGCTCAAACCCAGATTAGCACAAAAAACCCAACAACCCACAACTGAAACCAAAGGTGATCAAGATATGATACCACTTATAAGGAAATTATAGTAGTGGAAAGAATTCCTCTGCCAATCTTGGGGAGATATATTATGCAGAACTTTTAGAAATTAATCAAATAGTTACATAAATTTTAGCAACACATTCATAATAAGAAAATAAAAAATTAACACAAAAACCAGATATACGTGGGGAAAATCCTTTTGGATGAAAACCCCACACTCTAAAAGCCCACTCAATGTATTTAAAATCTAATAACAATAATACATACACTTGTAAAGCAAATTTCTTCAAAAGTATCACCAAAAAAATTCTAGAAGGATTTAAGATGCATTCAAATATAACAATACTTGTAAAAATAACTACAAAAATTGCTTTTTCAAGCCTTCAATTTATAGACATCATGTTATACAAGAAACCATCTATGGTCTAAAAAACCATGTGCAAAACCTCTCATGAGGTGGATTACATTAAAGAGCAAGATTTTGGTCTAAAATTAGGCTCCCACGTTCACAATATTCTCCCTTATTTTTGAACCTCAAAGATGTCATAAAACTATCATAATATCTCTAAAAATAGCCCTTCCATGATATACTATCATATGGGAATATTTTGACAACTTATTTTTAAAGCACCAATAATGTGAAACAACTGTAGGAAAATCTTAAATGAATAAATAAAATAACAAGGTTGAGACACCTCATTTCCAACAATACAAAGGAGGAAAATAATGATGTATGGAAAAAGATAAATATACGAAAAAGTATTGGTAAGATCGAGCTATTTATAGCGTGAGTTTTAGTTAAAAAGGATTCTAAGTGCATGTAGACTATATTTAGGATGTTTATTTTTAGGATTAAAGCATGTACGTGGTGAAGGATGAGTTCCCACTATATATAAATAGGTTATTTGTTCATTTGTAATACATAGATATAAATTTATATATTTATAGGATGTTTAATCTTTACAACATCTCTTCTTTATCGAGTCCATATCTTTTCACTCTTTTTTGGATACCTATGCCAAAGTAGCTAGACAAGTGATCAATCTGCATTATTCTATGATCCTCTTCTTTAATACTTCTCTATATTTACAAATACATATTCATCTTTTTCTTTATTTCAAGCTGGAATCTCTACCTTAAAAATACCTTGGCATCTCCCTCTTTGTGGATCAAGGCCATTATTCTCTTTGGGATCCTTTTGTATCCTCTTCAATAAGTTTTTGATTTCTTGGAAAACTAAGTGGCTCTCCTTATCCAGGTGTATGGTGTGAAAAAGTGTCTAGACAACATGCACTCCCATCATCCGTTTAACTAGGGTATCAAGGAAATGAGTAAGATATAAAAAATAAAGGCACATAATGAATAAAATTTAAAGAGGGTAGAGGGATCGCTAAGATCACATACCCAACAAAGTAAGTAACCCTTACACTAGGTCAACCTATGATTTCTAAGGCCCGAGATTGAGAAACATGAACGAAACATATTGGGGTATCGGTACTATGGGGGTGATTATGAGAAAAATAAAAATGTAAGATCTATGCTAACTGAAGTAAAGAATGCAACATAAGATAAGGATCTGAATAACATTATGGTAACCTAACATGTGCATAAGATGTTATGATAACATAAAGCGATAGGAAAATATATAGGACACTACTCTATGAAAATGACAAGTTAAATTATAATACTTACCTATTGGGGTTGCTTGTTAATGCATCTATTTCCCAAAGGGAAATACACCAAGAGAGAATAGATTTTTCGTGGAGAAGGGGAAACAATATTTTCCTAACTTGCTATAGGTGACCCAAGAGTGAAATCAAACCAATCCAATAATTAAAAGATATAATCCAAGAGTTAGTGTGTAGGAAATCAAGGAGTTGAGCTAGAAAATGCAAGTTGATGTAAAAGATGAGAGTAAATGGAGAGTTTTTGTATATCTATATGTTGTGTGTCTTATATGATTCTCATAGTTTTTTTTTTTTATATATATACTTATGTGATAGCTTGTGGATGATTGCATTGGACATGAATTTGAAAATGTGTTGATGCAATCACCTATAGGTGATGACATCAGATAGGGAGGGGAAAGGACAACTGGTGTGTGCAATGTGTCATGAAGAACAAAATTAATGAAAGGAAAAATTAATGTGGTCATGTGAAACTCGGGTGTCGGAAGGGTGCAAAGAAAAAGTAAGAAGAAAAGAGTAAAAGAGTTACATAAATATGACCAAAAATATTCTCTCTCCATGCATCATCCCTAACCCAATGGTTATGTGAATAACCAAACCCCTATCCCATAACAAGCCATTTAAAGTACTTATTCCTAAAAATATATGTATTAGCAACCTCTAACCTAGAAAAGAAATTATTAGTAACATGTGTGATAAGATAAAGCATGCAAAATTAGGTGTTTGTGGTGGTGTAAAATAACTAGTAGTAATTAGTATGTTGGTCACTAATCCACAGATCATTTATTCATCATACCTAAGGACGTAAAATTTCATCTCTATTTGTGGTGTATACAAAGTTACAGTGCTTAAGATATATAAACTAAAATATTTTTTCACAATAATTGTAAATATAGTGCTAGAAATAAACTACGTTGCGCAGATGAAAGTAAATCCTACAACTAAGTAATACGCAGTAAAATCATAACACAAGTAAAGCAATAAACTTCTAAAATTCTAATCTATTCGTGCAAGGAATTAAAATAACAAAAAAAGGAAAACAAGGTTTAGAAAACCACAAGTGGGACCTTCCTTGGGTGTTAACCCTTCTTAAGGCTTGTGTCTATAGAAAAATTATAGAACTCAGATTTTATTCATCAACATGAAGATAACAGAATGAAACTTACAAGTAATTCCTTAACTATGGATCGATATCTACTATAGTCTCGCCACTCTCTTTATATTCAAAAAGATGTGAAGAGACTCATTCAAACTAACAGTTACATTTTGATTAAGTAAAATATCACTACCAAGAAATCCATATATTCTTATGCATATAATTAGAACTGAGAAAAGGTGTTCTAATACAACAACATAACTAACTATTCATTCTAACAATTAGTTATCAAGTTAAATCAACTAGTTCCATAATTGTAGTTGTAAAGCATAATCAAGTATTGGCGTGAGATTTTATTCTTATTGTCTAAATGCTTCTTCATTGATATTCACAAAATCAGGTGAAGTAACCATGTTGATCAAGATTCATACATTCAAGTTCTTTTATATGTGTGTGTTCTTCTTTAGCTACAATTGTTTTGTTATGGGTGAGTCCCCTGCTACATGTCAGCTTTTGTAGACAAGTCCCTTTACATTATGACAGAGTTTCTTCGGCTGCATGTTAGTGGAAACATATAACAACTTCTTGTAAACAAGTATGACATTCAGACAAAGCACTATTAATCATTTCATTGTATCAAAGAGATTAACATGCACATTCAAAATCCATAAAATAAAGTAACTTAGTAATAGTTATATTAATTAATATATGTCTCGAGAAGATTAAGTTTAAGTGGAAATTTTTGACAAGATAACCAAGATAAACAAGTGAAAGCATATACAAAATATAAAATGAATGAGAAAATTAAAATAGTAATTAAATGGTCTCATCACACCCTTGGACCTAATTTCTTGAATTTTCCCATTCAATAATTCGATAGTATATTATCTTCTTTCTTGGAATCAACTTGTATTATATTACATAGTCACCTAAAATACACTAGGAGTGAAATGTCTCTATTTCTGTAAAGAAATGTCCTGGCATTCCTTTTGAACTTTTCCGTTATCATTTCCTATAGTTCCTCATTCAGTTCTTTGTTCTAGACCAATGAATTATTGGATAGTGGAAAATTGATGGATAATATCTAATAGGGAATAAGGTTTTTCCACATCCTCTAACTACCTCAATATATGCATTGATTCTATGGAAATTTGGGATAATGTTTGGATAGGAATGCATTTCTTTCCTCCTTATCTCAGGTGACATTTCTTCCAATCTTCTTCGCATGCATGTACTATTTTAGAAGCATTGAACCTAACATAATATCTAGCCTCATCATGGGATCATTCTCTCATCTTTTACACCCTCTATTCTATTTTCTTCTCTTTCATAAACTTACCATACTCCTCAATCATTGCCTTGGTATTTCCTTCCTCTGATTTGATCATAAGTGGTTGTTCTTTGCACAATTGTCTATACTCCACCATTTTTTTCCTTATATAGCTCATTGTTGAAGTAAGAACATAATGCCCAAATTTGTACATCCCCAATGTAGAGAATAGGGATCTAGTCTCTGTCATACTCTAAAGCATAATTATACATATACAATTCACAAATAAGTAACTAGATCTCATGGGGAATTTTCAGATATATTCTTAAGAAAGGCCTGGATCCACTAATATTGTTGGTTGTAAAAGTATAGCCTATGTATGAAAGGAACAAAAGGATTGGGCATGTGGGAATATGGCATGTGAATGTGTGTATGGTGGAACACGGCACACAGAAAATAAAAGAGTGGGGACTTATCCACTTTTAGCATGGTGCTATTTTTAGACATAGAGTGCGGAGCATGTTTTGTAGAAGACTTGAAAAGAATGCGAATACTATTTTGGGTGATTACAAGATCAAGCGCCATGCATTGTTTTGTGGATATTAATAGGATTAGAATATTTTTGTATTGTTAGATGATCTATCAATAGAGCATTTGCATGCTTTTGTATTTATCATGTAAGGGTTCATGGTTATTATTATCATGTAGCCTATTTTTTTAGATGCATTGGGTGGTGAAAGAAAAGTCCCCACCCCTTATAGATATGTATGAATTGTATAGGTTAGAGGATGGAATGCATTTTTAATAGAGTTATTCTTTGCATCTAGAGTGCACATAGCTTATGAAGACATTATGATATATGTATGAATCTTCTATGTTACAAAGTAATTAATATAATGTATCATTATGACTAGATATTGGTTGTAAGCATGTCTCTTATTGGTTATTACATGGTGGATTTAATATTTATACTTTTTAAATTCATTCTTACACATGTTGTGATCTAGATCTAGTTATATTCTGCAATATATTTGATTATCTATCATGGATCTGAGATGTATGAATAATCATGCTAACTTCTCAAACAAGATGACATAAAAGAGGAACTTGGTACCCTTGCGTGATTTGTGTAAGTGCTCAATTTAGGCTGAGTGAAGTGTCGGTATGCCTTGGCTTGTTTGTGATAAAATATAGGCTACATTTTGGTTTCTTTTTTGGGGTCTCTTTTTTATTTGATGGTCAAGATGTTGTAGGATAAAGACATACGAGTTAATCTTGGAGAGTATTGAAGAGTGGTTAGACAATTTAAAAGAAGAGTATGCCCACATATTTAACACTGGACCTGATTTTAATACATACACGTGGGTTGAACAGAATATGTATCATGAGCTATATGATACATTATTCAACATCTTTCCTATAGAGTTGTACAAGTGGCTGACTTCTTATGCATCAAAGAGAAATTGGAGGGTTCAAACCTTGTTTGGACATAGGAAGAATTCCATTCTTTTTATGATGCAGTCCGACTTGAATGTGCATTGTCGATCATTAGTGGAGTAGTGTTATAAATAGCTATATTTTGGAGTACACAATTTTTACTTATTCCTATCCATAGGTTGTTAAATTTAAATTCATCTGTGAACCTAGAGGATCATATTTGTTTGGTATTCCTTAATAGATTAAGATCTTAGTCATGACCCTAGATTTAGAACAACGCCTCATGGCTAGATAAACCCACCACACACGAGGGGTAGAAGCATGTGTGGTGAAAGATGGTGGACTCGAGAAGAAAGGAAGAGATAAGAAAGGAGGCTTCGGTTCAATGAGGCATGTGAGAGGGATTTAGAGAAACAATGTGAAGTTTTGGAGCAAATGGAATTGTGGAGAGAGATGGCTCGTGAAGGATTTAGAGCTCACGTAATGGACGTGGAGCAAGAGAATATAAAACTCCCCATTTGGGAAAGCATGGAAGAGAACCCTCTTTGACCTCATATGAGAGCATGTTGGTGGAGATGACATGGACCTCTAGTGTGTATTTGATACCTCCTAGAGACCTAGCCCTTACACTTGGTTTCTCAATTTATTTGACAATTAGTAATCAATAAGCTAGTGTGGGTAGTAGAATAATAATAATTAGAGTTAATTTGCATTCAAGTTCAAGGGTTAATCAAGAAGCTTATTCATCTATTTTAGGAAAGCATATTCTATGTTATTTGGCAGAGGTATAATTTCGGGGCATCTTTAGTAAAGAACTTGGGTGCACAGAACATTGGTATCACGTCTAGAAGTAGTAAAA
Organism: Taxus wallichiana var. yunnanensis; assembly: GCA_018340775.1. Classification (NCBI taxonomy): domain Eukaryota; kingdom Viridiplantae; phylum Streptophyta; class Pinopsida; order Cupressales; family Taxaceae; genus Taxus; species Taxus wallichiana. Next base: position 206,538,282 of record CM031237.1, read on the forward strand.
CTTCACAAACTATGGAAATTTAATTTAGCACGGAAAAAGGACCTCCTGCAAAGAATCCATCAAACTCTACTCAGAAAACTATTGGAACACAAGGCAACACATCCACTAGTCTAATTCTCACTATAAGAGGAGGATCGGGAGGATTAGATGGATCAGGATCTAGTAAATCTAGTGGTTCCGTAGTAAGAGAAAATAAGGGTGGTAATACAGGTTTTGGATCTAGTGGGCACAATCCACACCAACCCCAACAAATTTATATGGAGATGTCTCTTCATCTTCCAAAATACAGGGGAATTAAGGATGCAACTGAGCATGTGCATATGTGTGAGATTATATGGTGCATGAAGGGGATTATAGCTCTAGAGTGTAACGCAAGTCATTTTCAGTAACTACATTACAAGGGTGTATGCATAGTTGGTACAAGAAATATGATCCTAACCAGAATTGTGTAGTATATACCACACTTTATGATAGTTTCTTAGTAGAGTTTAATATACCTAAAGTTTGAGAAGAAGAGAATTAATGCAACCTTGAAAGATATTAAGTAGGGTACAATTGCTAGTCTTTGGGAGTATTATGCATGATTCAATATTCTTTTATTATGAAGTTATTTTATGATATTCGTTCGAGTCAACATGCTCAATGATTCATTGGAGGTTTTATCACGCCTCAGAAGAATGCTCTCACACAAGACTTATATCAATCTATGCAAGGCACGTGAGGAAGATCACTTATGTTGTCAGTGAAAACTCTCATTCAAATTTGAGGTAGAGGGAGTGTAGAAATAAGAGTCAATCCATTTTTAGAGGCTTAGATTGCATCAATGACAAAACAGCTTAGAAAATTTATCACCTAATTCAGCACCTACACATCGAGAGATGCGGTGGGATTTGGTATACAAATTGTGAATTAGAAGCACATACTAATAATATTTTCCCTCGTAGATCGGTCCACATGATATTCGTGGATTGTGAGATCTATCACTTAGATCATGACTCAAGTAGGTTCCCATTGTTGTAATGAGCGATAAAGAAGAATGTGTCTTGTTACTACAAGATTTACAGGTCTACCACTCATCATACTGAGAATTATAGGTTGATTGATCATATTTATGATGTCATTGATATCTTGGTGTACATCAAACCAGTGTTGTAAATAATCATACATAAAAAGGTGAACATCATGAGCATAATCACGATAAAGGGCACTGATGGAGGCTGAGGTTACCGTGGAGGATTCAAAGCCCGAGGTCGTGGTGGTGGATGAAGTGAGTTTCAAGAGGAACATGTTATACATGCAGATCCCCGATCATTACAGATGTGAATTCCCTCAAAATATTAGTTGTTACATGGAGTTTTTTGGAAAGAACCACAATTATGAAGAATGCTCGATTTTAATGAGCAATTAAGTAAGAAACATAAGAAGGATAAGGGGAAAGGAATGATTAGATTACAACACACTATGGAAGATCATTGGATGTTAAATTTAACACTAGATCTAAGATGGTACCTATATTAGTCACTATGCATGTTGAGGATGTGGGTGCCAAAGAAGTTCCAAAGTTGAATCCTCTTATTACTAAAGAGGAATTATTGCATGAAAAGTATATAGACCCTACGCATCGGAAGGAAATATTTCAAGAAACCATGAAGGTTATTATGAATTTATAGGGTGAGATACAGTGTTTGAAAGAAAATTCACAAAATTTAAAACAAAATAAAAAAGGTGAGATTCCTTTGAAATATGTTGATGGCATAAGAGAGGTTTGAAAAATGGTGCGATAAGAGAACATAATTCCTATATTAGGGGAATGGTTAAGGAAAAGACTCCACATTCTCGAAGTTGAGCGTGAAAGATATATTTTACATGTTAATTTGCATCCTCATATCTGGATTATGGCAAAGAGATCACTTTGAATGTTGTTGTTGATGGGTGGATCTTGATGGGTGTCATTATTACCTTCATTTAACCGACTCTTTTTTATGTCATATTCAAACATGAGGGTTGTCTCAGAAGCTATATGCAACAAGAAAATATTAGTGATTTAGTAATTGAATGTAGGTATTTGTTATTTTATTTTTGGGGTTTTTTGCAGTGTCCTTAGGATTCCATGGCCAAAGCATTATTATCTCTATGATGTAAGAAAATTGCTGAAATAAACACTCATTGCTGGAAATAAACACACATACATGAATAAATAGATTGCTGGAAATAAACACACAATGCGTATAAACAAACTTTAGATAGAAATAAACACACGGTTGAAAATGCTATGAAAATATTGCAAGGAAATGAAAATCTAGTCTATAACACCTGTAGGGACGAGTATAAAATAGAGTTTAACTTAAAGAATCAAAAAGCATTTACATAATTAACAGATCTACACTATTTTCTTTAGAAATATAAATACCAATAAAATGAGAATCCTAGTTCTTGGAGGAGTGGGCCCTTGCTCCACCTTGAATTAGGATTTGACAAAGTGATATTCTCTCAAAACGAAGTGGCTATTTTATTGTTGAAATATTTTGTCTTACAAAAACGTACTAAATCTTTCTATATCTCTATCTCTATGTATCTGTATGTATATTTTCTCTCTTTTTAAATCTATCTAAAGGCCTTTATATACATTTCATTCAAAGATGCATTTACAGCCATAGTTTTTCTACCAATTTAGATGGAACTAAATTATGCCCAAAATAGATTTTGAAATTGGAACCTAGTTCAAGTATAGTTATTCGATAAGTTATCCCTAAATATTCAAGTATGAAGATTCGTAAATCTTCTTATCTCGCGCTCCTTATTGAAAGGCTCATTGATTTCTCTATCATTGGATGTCATCAAAATAAATATATTCCCATTTGTTCCAGAACTTTGGAGAAGTTCTAGAACTAAAGGGGATTGTTCTTGATCTAACAATGAAATTTCTAGAGCTAAATGCAGGAGTTTCGGAACTAAGTGCTAGAGTTCAAACTAAGTCCGAAAGTTCAAAACTAAGTGATAGACCTCATAAACTGTGTGATAGAGTTCGGGAATGAAGTCTAGAAGTTCTCGAAACAAGCCGTATTGAAGCCAAGGATCCCAAAAACATGTTGATCACTTCATACTTCATTATCTGATTGATTATTATTTGTTTTATTACAAAAACTGAATTTCCACACACTTTGTTAGGAATTATAGAGCTTTTAAACTTTAGAACTAAATTCAACAAAAGATGGAAAATTACATCCTAACTTACATTAGATCAAACAAAAGTCACAAAATGTAGTCAAACTTGATAAAAAGGAGAGTAAAATAAGATAATTTATTGCGCATTAACGAGACATATTTTGGACTTATCATCTCCCCATACTTACTTGTCGTAATTCCCCTTATAAACTTTACTCTTCAAATCTTGGGTTGTGTATTCGAATTCCAATTAATTGCTCAGGTCAAATGGCCAAAAATGGATATTAGGTGTTTTAGTTGAATACTATACCATTTCGATCCTCGCTTATAATTTTTCTTCCAATTCTCAAATTGAGTGGGATCTTTAGGCTCTCTATTTTTCCATGGAGAAATGACAGTGGCAAGAAGGGGAGGCCTTGTTATCATTCCCATCCATATGCCCCTACTTTTTTGTTGACTGAGGGATTAGTGTGCACAAGGCTTTAGATATTTCTAAGCTCCATATCAAGTTTTGGGAGATATCACTTCTCTTCTTCTCAATGTGATTGTGAGAAATCCCATCTTTTCAAACATCTATCATAAATCTCTTCAAAGTTATCCTCCTCATAAGAGGTGAAGGCATCAATAATTTTCTATAAACTGGCCAGATAATGTGCCTTGAACCAACTATCAAAGGCATGGGATCTGAAATGTATAGCAAAGGAAGATGGTTTACCATAGTGAGCCCTCATGTAGAGACCAAATGAACTAGCTTTTAATAGATGCTCAGAATCTCTCTCTTTCCATGCAACCTGATTTTGAAGAACATAAACAAATGCATTCAGCTGGCTTTCCCCTACATACAAATTGATCATGAATCTTGTGTTATTTTCTAGCATAAGATTGTAGAGATAGAATTCATAGAGAATATTTTTCTGCTCTGCACTAGCTAAGGAATAGGTTGTCATGAACTCAAATTCATATTTTATTTCATGTGGAAGGCCACATGCAATTCTTGACAGCTACTAGCAAATAAATTTTTCTTCCAAAAATATATTGTATGTAGGAGAAGGTCTCCTGCATGTGAGTAACTTTTCACTCATTATGCAAACCATTTGTATTTTTACAAGACATTTAAATTTGTCTTCTTCCTCTTTGTAGAATTTTTCTTCCCATTTCTTCCTTGTTTTCTTTTCTTCTTCCATCTTGTTTCTCAGGTCCTCATTTGATGTTTTGAATTCATTAAGTTCCCTACACGTATCATCCCACAACTACTTGAGTGGTCAGTAAGTTAGTTCAGTCTATGCAGATACTATTGACATAGCACTTGGTCTTCTAGAAAATTGACATTCTTCTTCTTTTTCCATCATCTATTATTTGACCATTATCAATTCTTTAGTCCTATTTGTGAGCAGATTTGTTAGTTACTTAATGAGCATTTCCCTTTGTTCTAACTTGATTTTGAGGAATTTTAATTCCTCATCCTTCTCTCTTGATGATGAGTTCTTCTCTGGACAAAAAAAGAGTCTATTTTAAGTGTTGTTTTTCCTCCTTTTCTAAAATTTCATTGGGAAATGAGCATTCCTCTTCTACCAAAGGGGATTTCCCTTCTGTTTCCAAGATGTCAATTCTTCTTCTTCATGTGATAGTATTCTTTGGTTCACCAAACTCTTGAAAATCATATTCTTCAAATCTTTCATCTTCCTTCTCCATCTTTGTTTGGCTTGGCTCAGGAGTAGTCATGGCCATCTTGCCCAAAATATCAACTTACTTTTCCAACCCATATTGTTCTTCCATCTCTTCTAGAATTTCCTAGATCTCTTTTGATATGTAGGAGAAAAATGGGTTGGTATTCCCCTCCGATAATATCAAGGTTTTCTTAAACTTGGTAAGAAACTTTTCCCATATTTCTTCTCCATTTTTCTTCGAAAGAAAATTGTGTTGGTATACTAAATGGATTAACCCATGATGTCCGATTGTTCTAATTCCCCAAGAATACCTTTGATCCATTATTTGGATGGATTCAAAAATAATCTTGGAAGATTTACTCTATATTCTAGTTTTGAATTCCCATATCTAAGATATATTAACATCTTAAGGACTTGTCTTCCCATAATCCCAAATTGACCATTCAAGTTAAATACTTAACTACCCAAAATACTACCCTATCAATGGGTTTGGTCAATGTGTCCCTTCGGCCCCCTTTATGATTTTCTTGGTATTATAGATATATTGGGGCTTAGATTCCCCCTCTTGTATCAAGGTTTCCACTAGGTCTTTAAGGTTTCCCTTGACATGATTTGGGACATGCACAATTGTTATTCTAGACACATTAATCATTCTATTGACAATAAAAGGAATTACAATGCTTCTAAATTTAGTTGGATTATTCTAAATTTACAATGAATTCCCTTACCAATTCATCATTGTACCTTGAGAACGTTTTCGGGAACTCCATCCACCCGCTTTCGTCTAAAAATGGTCATCGATTCTTCATCTCGCAAGAAGTGGGTATCATCCTCGGCCCGACTTCTTTTTAATCCCCAAGGAAAAGAGGATGATTTGAATTCTTATTTCTTCAAATTTAGAATTAGCTACAGAAATACTGGATTTAGCTGTGGAACTATTGTGTTTAGCTATGGAACTGCTGTGTTTATTTGCAGAATTGATGGGTTTAGCTACAAAATTCAAATACAATTCTTCTGCTTCTTCTTTGAAATTCTTCTACAATTGCTTCTCAACTTCATTTATTCCACCCAAATGATAGGTAATTATAAATACACCACCACTTTATTATTCTATCAACATCAACCTCATGATTACTTTCTTTTAATCATAATGCACAATAAATGACTCATCATACCAAATTTTTAAATCAAGTCTAATCACACATGTGAACTTTTAATTTAACCTTTAATAAGTTCAAGACATAATTACCATCCTTTGCTGATGTAATCCCTCTGTCTTGATGACTCATCATTCCTAAAAGTGAAAAAGGAAAAACAGTTAGAAAAGATAGCTAGAATTCAAACAAATTCTTTTTATTTTGCATTAGCCATTTATTGAGGAGACTAATCACCATTGTTGGTTTTCAATTGATCTTTGAAATATTTTTTTGGGGAAGAGAACGTCATTTACCTTGGTTTTCATTCCTTCCTTTTATTATTATTTTTATTTCTTTTTTCTTTTTTATTGTTTGGGGAAGAGAAGACCATTTGCTATTTTTCATTCTCTTCCCTTTATTTTGGATCTATGCATCTAAGATTATTTGATCATTTTGGAAGAACTCAATTCTTCCATATGATCAAATTATTTGTTTTCTTCAATCTTATTCAAGAATTCATCCCCTGGTAGATTATTTGTTTTCTTCAATCTATTCAAGAATTCATCCTCTGCCTGAGGCTTCCTATAAATTTTTAGCCTATGTCCATTGACCAAAAGTGTCCTTATGCTTCCATCAATGGGAAGTAGCTAAATAGAGCCATTGTCAAATATCTACTCAATCTGATAGGGTCCTAACCATCTGGTTCTCAACTTGCCCTTGAATTGTTAGTACTTGGAATCAAATAGTAATTCCCAATCTCCTACTTTGAATTGTCTTTTCTTGATATGTCATTCATGCCACTTCTTCCTTTGATCTTGGATTATCTCTTCATGTTGAAGTGCTTTCATTCTCAATGCATCCAATTCATTGAGTTGAAGAATTCTTTCCTTTTGTGTTGCATCCAACTCAATACCCACTTTAGTTATTGTCCTCAATATTTTTAGTTCAAATTTAATAGATAACAAGGTATTTTTCCCATAGACTAACTCATATGGTGAAAACCATGTTGTAGTCTTCCAAGTTGTACTATAAGCCCAAATAGCCTCAGGTAGTCTCTTTACCCAATCTCTTCTACTTGATTCAACTATTTTGGTAAAGATGTTTTCCAATTATCTATTTGTTACTTATGTTTGTCCATTTGATTATGGGTGATAGGGAGATGAATTCCTATGATTGATCTGATAGTCCATTGTGAAGGCCTAGATCATATTATACATGAACTGTGGCCCCTGATTTGAAACTATACTCCTTGGTGCACCATACTTCATCATAATTTTGTGCCAAAGGAAATCAACAACTTCTTATTTAGTGGCATTTGTTAAAGCCTGTACCTCTTCCCACTTTTTCACATAATCAGTACACACAAAAATGTGCTCCTTTCCTTGTGAAGAAGGACTAAAAGGACCAGCAAAATCCAAAACCCACCTCTCAAATGGTTCAATCACTACTTGAGGTTGCAGAGGAATTTCACTGGTAAAGGTTGGATGTCCCATCCTTTGACATGGATCACACCAATTGATATATCTCTTCAAATATTTATATAGAGATGGCCAATAATAGCAGTTCAAGTATCTTGTGAGTTGTTCTTTTTACTAAAAAGTGTCCTCCACTTGGTTCATCATGACATGCCCTGAGTATGTCAAATATTTCATCTTCTCTCACACACTTGTATAAAACCAAATCAGGATAACATTTAAAAACATTCCATTTAACCATTTAAATTGTGCACTAGTTTTGATCAACTTCTTCATTTGTTTCTTAGTGAAAGAAGGAGGAAACTTCCTGTTGCAAGATAATTTTCCATATCAGAAAACCATGGTATATCAGCTGAAATAGCAAACAATTTTTCATCTAGAAAGTTGTCCTTAACTAGATCTTGCTCCCCTGTAGTGGTCAATCTTGACAAGAAATTGCTACCACATTAGATTTTCCTAGATTATCTACTATGGTAATATCAAATTATTATAAAAGTAATAACCATCTAATTATCCTACCTCCAACCATTGGTTTGTTCATTAAGTATCTAATTGTTGATTGATTTGTATGTACAAATATTTTGTACCTTGTAATATAATTTCTGAATTTATTAATTGCATAAATCACAACAAAAAATTATTTTTCAGTGGTAGTGTAATTTATTTCACTGGGAGTAAGATTTTTACTAAGGTAGTAAATAGCATACATTTTCCCTTCTTCATCTTTTTGTCCCAAAACTGCACCTATTGATTTATTTGAGGCATCTGTTTGGATGTGAAAATGTTTCTTCCAATTAGGTCCTCTCAATATTGGGGCGTAGTGATTAATTTTTCTTTAATTTCCTCAAAAGCATGTTGACACTTTTCATCCCAACAAAATTCACAATCCTTGGTAAGTAAACTAAACATGGGGGCAGAAATTTTACTAAAATCCTTAATAAAATGCCTATAGTATCCAACATGCCCTAAAAATGACTTGATATCTGTGGGGTTTGGGAACATGAAAGTCTGAAATAATCCTAATTTTGTCTTGGTCAACCTGAATTCCTCTTTTTGAAATGTGGTGTCCTAATACAATACCCTCATCAACCATCATTAAACATTTCTCATGACTAAGAGACAAATGGTGTTCCTCACATCTTGTTAGTACTATGTCCAAATTCTTCAAAGCATCATCAAATGTGTTTCCATGTACAATAAAGTCATCCATGTATACCTCTACACAATCATTTGTTAGGTCTATAAAAATTACTAATACAACTCTTTGGAAGGTTATTAGAGAATTACATAGTCCAAATGGAAATACACTATAGGAAAAGGTACCCCATGGATGAGTAAATTTAGTTTTATACCAATCCTTAGAACCAAATTTGATTTGATTATATCCACTAAAGCCATCTAGGAAGGAAAAATATTGTTTACCTACAAGGTTGTCCAAAACTTGATCTATGAATGGTAAGGGAAAATAATCTCTCAGTGTGGCTTTATTTAGCTCCCTATAATCAACACAAATTCTCCATTTTCCATTATTTTTAGGAAAAATTACAAGAGGAGACACCCATTGATTATCTGAGATAGGGTAGATAAAACCTACTTGTAATAGTTTTTCAATTTCTTGCTTGACTATGTCCCTTAAGGTTAGATTAATCCTTCTCTAAGGTTTCCTAACTGGTTTAATGTTTTCAGTATAGATGTGATGGGTGAAAATAATTGGATGGATTCCTTTCATGTATTTATAGTCCCAAGAAAAATCTCTAGTATGATATTTCAGAACATCAAACAATTTAGTTTCTTCATCATTCTTCAGCCAACTATTAATGTTCAAAATTTTACCCGGTTGAATCTCAACATGTTTGGTTCCAATGTGTGATGAAATGATTTGTTGAAAGGGTTCCATTAAGGTGTTTAGTGGAAATGGATGTGGTAATAACATATGATATATAACAACATCTACAAATTACCTTGAGAAAGAATAATGGACAAAGGACAAAGTAGGAAGAGTTATGATACTTATCTTGTTGTCGATCAAACTCCTCGTCATTGCTATTTTATGAAAATTCCTCACCATTTCCTGATATCTTTGAAACTAAAACTACTAATTCCGTGGCTATTTCTTCTCCTCCCTAAGATAAATCTCATTCCTCTGGAGTGAAATTATTTGCATTTACATGGGATCACTATTATTGTGGTTCGAGATAAGTCTGAAGGTTACAGAACTAAATGTGATGGTTCTGGAACTAAATCCATAGGTTTCCGTAACTAAGTGTGTAGGTTCTAGAACTATATCGTAGGTTCCAGAACTAAGTCTGTAGGTTCCAGAACTAAGTCCGTAGGTTCTGGAACTAACCCAATTTTTTCCAATGATAGTTGGTGTTTGTTCAACTGTTGATTAATCATATCTTCCATCTCCCATATGTGATCCTACAACGTTATCATAGCCAAAGAAGACATATTTTTTATTAGTGTTAGGATCATCAGCCCAAAATTTCTCTTGATTATCAATAGAAGGTCGTGTAGAGGGGTATAAAGGAATTTTCTTATAACTCTTACCATTTGAGATAGTCATATCACCTGATCTGCAATCAATTAAGGCAACAATTGTAGCTAACCATGGTCTACCCAAAATAATGGAATAACCAAGTGTTTTACCTTTTGGCTGCAATATAAGGAAGTCCACTGGATATTCCCATGATTCCACCATAATTGCCACATATTCAATAACTCCTTCTCGGTTTCGCTCCAGACTGGCTTGCCATCGCAATATGGTGTTAATCGGTTCGATAGCGTTAATGGTAATGTTTTCAAAGTTTCCACTATCATCATAGTTATAGTTACTCCCAAATAAACCAAAACATTATGTATATATTTTTTCCCTATAGAGATAGAAATAATAGCACTACCAGGATTTCCATATTTGGGAAGTAAGAGCTTTCCTGCTAATAAATCAGCAAGTTTCCTATCTACTTTAATAGTCCCTGACATCTGCTCCTTCCTTCCAGGTATTCTTAAACATATCATTTTGATTAACTTGTTCAACTTCGGAATGTCCTTGATTGCTTATAATAATGGTATTTTAATATTTAATTTCCTTAACTCCGCACCAACTCGGACTCCTTATTCCCTATAACTTCTTGAAATCTCTTTGGGAATGGAGTTTCAACAGATTTACTACCTTAGTCATTATTTTTGTTTTTCATATTTCTTGGGAACAACCACACTAGGGGTTTCAGTTTCTTCTTTCATTTCACTAATGATAAAAGGTGGACTGCTAATTAATTTCCTAGATGTAGTTTGAATATCTTAACAATCCAGGCATTTAGATCCACTTTGGTTTTTCTTATTCTCGTCACCCCATAGAAAGGAGTTATTTGTTTGTTTCTAGGATTTAAAAATGGTTGTGTTGGCATTTTTGTTTGAACCACATTTTCATTTTGTGAATTTTGTGTTGGGGAACCCATTATGGCTTGTTGATTCTGATTGGGATATGTCCTCCCTTGAGCATAATTATTAGGTCTCCACCTAGGTTGTGACCAAACATTTGGGTTACCTTGACCAAACCAGGGTTGTTGGTGTCCTTGGGCATACCAAGATTTTCCTAACCAATCTTGAGGATTCCATGTTTGTTGAGGGACCCAAGGTTGTTGTCCCAAACTTTGTGGTACTATATAAGCTGCCAATAGTATCATCCAGGGGTTAGGAACTAACCTAGGCATGAACTACCCCTGGCTAGGTTTTCTTAGGACAAAATTTACTTCTTTTGATGTGGCTGAAGTGCTAGTTTGTTTAAGCTAATTTTTAATAAATGGAAGAAGAGACCAAACATTACTCTCATGGTACCTATATTCACATATAAGACACATTTATGTTTCATCCAGAGGACAATCTTCTATTTCATGCTTCTTCTTACATCTAGGACAATACATAGCTAATGGTTCAGTTTTAGCATTTTCTTTAGCTTGCAATCCATCCATGGTGGAGGTTAATTGAACTAAAATGTCTATTTTAAAGTTTTCCAGTTCATCCATCAGTTTGTTCATATCTGGGTTCAGACTTTTAACTATTTTTCCTTTTCTAGGTCCACCCCTTGTTCTTGAATAGCTTCTACAAATGTCTTTAATATCATTCATTCTTAATTGATCAATGTTTCCACCTCCCATAAAATCAAGGGCTTCCCTAGATTCATCATCTAGACCTTTAAGAAAAATGGTTTTTCTTAACTCTTCTTGTAGTAAAAATCCACATCTTTTACTTATAAAGAGGAATCTATCTAAATAATCTTCCATATTCTCATCCTCCTCCTGCTTGATTTTGAAAAATTCTTCCTTCATGTTCCTCCCTCTATAGTAGTCTTGATACTTGTTTAGGAAGGAAACTCCCATTTGTTCCTAAGTGGTAAAAGAGTTAGATGTTAATCCCATAAACCACCTCATTTTTGCATCCTTCAGGGTAGATGGAAACAACTTGAGCTTCTGATTATCTATTTTGTAATCATAAGTCTAACAAAGTACTTTAAATTCTAGCAGAAATTGGTCAGGATCTTCAGATGAAATTCCTCTAAATGTGGGTAAATGTGCAGGTGAAATATTCTTCATAGGTGTATCATCGTCGTCCAACTAAATTGGATAAGTAAATGTCCTATCGGGTTCTCTTTCAACTTCTCGTGCCATTTCTGTAGTACCTTCTAGACTTTTCTCCCAATCAATATGGTATGTGATCTATTTTGGGGAAGGTGAAAATTCAGGAGTAGGAGGTTGAATACTCAATTATGAATCACAACTTTCTCTAAACGTGTCTTGGGATATAACCCTATTTCTAAAGGTTCCACTTCCTTTTGGTGACTGATCCAAGAATTCCAAATCTGTGCAATTATGCTTCTAATTCTTGGTTAACTTCCTTATTTGATCGAGAAGATGTTGATGATTCTTGTTCAGATATTTTTGGGAGGAATCTACCCTTAGAGTCTCTAGGTCTACTCATAAATTTTATGATGACGTACGGAAGATTCTTAAATTACTAGATGTATGATTTTTGCTCTTGTTAACACCTAATTAGAAAATTCTAACGGTTGGGTCCCTAGAAATGGCACCTAAAATGATGGGTGTCATTATTCCCTTCATTTAATCAACTCTTTGTTGATGTCATATTCAAACTAGGGGTGTGTCTGAAGCTATATGCAATAAGAAAATATTAGTGATCTAGTAATTGAATATAGGTATTTGTTATTTTATTTTTGGGGTTTTTTTGTAGTGTCCTTAGGATTCCATGGCCAAAGCCTTATTATCTCTATGTTGTAAGAAACTTGTTGAAATAAACACTCATTGTTGGAATGAATTTATGGAAATAAACACACATACAAGAATAAATAGATTGCTGGAAATAAACACACAATGCAAAAGTAAACACACTTTTCTTAGAAATAAACACATGGTTGAAAATTCTGTGAAAATCTTGTAAGGAAATGAAAATCTAGTCTATAACACCTACAGGGACGAGTATAAACACAGTTTAACTTAAAGAATCAAAAATCATTTATATAATTAATAGATCTATAGTATTTTCTTTAGAAATATAAATACCAATAAAAGGAAAATCCTTGTTCTTGGAGGAGTGGGCCCTTGCTCCACCTTGAACTAGGATTTGACAAAGTGATATTCTCTAAAATGAAGTGGCTATTTTATTGCTGAAATATTTTATCTTACAAAAATGTACTGAATCTTTCTATATCTCTATCTCTATGTACTTGTATGTATATGTTCTCTCTTTTAAATCTATCTATAGGTATTTATATATATATTTCATTCAAAAATACATTTACAGCCATAATTGTTTAACCAATTAAGATGGAACCGAATTATGCCAAAATAGATGTTGAACTTGGAACCTTGTTGGACGTATAGCTATTATCGATAAGTTATCCCTGGATCTTCGAGTATGAAGAATCAGAAATATTCTAATCTTCTCCTGATTGAAAGGCTCATTGATTTCTCTATCATTGGATGTCATCAAAATAAATAGATTCCCATTGGTTCAGGAACTTTGGAGAAGTTCCGAACTAAAGGGGATTGTTCTTGATCTAACCATGAAATTTCCAGAGCTAAACGTAGGAGTTCCGAACTAAGTGTTGGAGTTATGGAACTAAGTCTGAAAGTTTTGGAACTAAGTGATAGAGCTCATAAACTATGTGATAGAGTTTCGAAACTAAGTCTGGAAGTTCGGAACTAAGCCATATTGAAGCCAAGGCTCCCAAAAACATGTTGATCACTTCATACTTTGTTCTCTAACTGATTATGACCTATTTTATTACAAAAACTGAATTTCCACACACTTTGTTAGGAATTATAGAGATTTTAAAATTTAGAACTAAATTCAACAAAAGATGAACAATTACATCCTAACTTACATTAGATCAAACAATTGTCACAAAATGCAGTCAAACTTGATAAAAAGGAGAGTAAAATAAGATCATTTATTTAGCATTAATGAGACATATTTTGCCTTAACAACTCTTGGGTAATATTTTTATTGACGTAGGTGAATAAGTGAATGTAATCACTTTATAAACATGGATTTAGATGGGGAGACCACCATTACAGCCATATTCGAATGTGTTGTTTATGGAAAACAAAATTAAAGCCACACCCATTGGATTTTTGAAGGATGTTAGTATTATTATTCAAGGGGCCAAGTTTATTGGGGAATTTGAGGTCTTGGTACTTGTAGAGGTAGGTAGTTTCCCCTCATTACTTGGGAACCCTTAGTGTTATGTAAACAACATTGACCAACGCGCAAAAAGGGATACACAAGTTTTGAGAACAAGGAAGAGCATGTCATCATCCCTTTGGCAGATGGGAAAGATGTACCTTATGTAGTTCCCTTGAGTAAAGAGTATTTGAACATAATTTATGTTAACACCATTAGAGATCCTGAAGTGCTTAAGCCATTAATGGAAGGATTTCTCTAATGGGATGATGCACATGATCCATGAGTGATACTACAAGTGTTGCATATGAAAAATGGGCACATGACACTTATGAGATGGTTGGACACAAGGTGAGAAGTGTATCTACATGTGCAAGTAGGCCATTTTGTGTTAGGAATTTGGGAAGTAACTAACTACCTAGGTCCACGGTGAAGAAAATCTTGTAGTTTGTTTTGCACGTTGTGGAAGTTCGATGGACAGATCAAGTGGAAAGACAAAATTTTCTAGTTTATACCCTATGCGGGATGGTAGCACATTGGTGGATAATTCATGGGGACAACATTTTGGAGTGGCAAGAAGAAAGAATTTCCTTCTCTACAAGATTTATTTGCAGTAATGCACCTACTTAGATATGTGAATTTCATGGGAAGGATTCTCGGTGCCATTTTCATTAGTGTGAGAGACTTTGGAAAGAGGGGATGGAGGCATTACCACCTTCATTATGGGTGTACTAATTATACTACACCTTTTAAGGTTATGTGCACGCATGGTATGTATATCTTGAGTTGAATAGAGAAGTAGGGAACTAGCAAGAACTAACTACGGGTATGGTTCATACCTTTGACTATTTTTCCACTAAACCTATAGTGAATGAAGTGTTAGAGGTTATGAATCTCTTGACTATGGGAGATAGTGCAAAGCTCAAGGAACTTATCCAAGAGTTTCTAGAAGAATCATACCTAGAGGTTCACTTTGAAGAAGAAGAAACTAATGTAGAGTAATGTGGGCACACCCGCCTATAAAAAGAAAAGGGCAAGATGGTCTACATGATTGATGATGAAGAAGTGGAGAATTTGGATGTTGAGGATACAAATGGTATGTTCAAGGTAATAGAAAGTGTAAATGAGAAGGTGTGTACCTACCATGAGCCTATGAAAATAAGAAGGTCAACATTAGGAAAATGATGAACCTAAGGAGGACATTATTGGAGATTATGGGTTTGATTATGAGATTACTAAGATAATTGATCTGTTGTGCAACTATTAGGATTTGTTCCCTAGGGGTTGTTATGAATTAAAATGAGTACATGAATATTTGGGTGAGATGAGAATCAAGTTAAAGGAAGGTACACACCCAGTTAGGAATAGGTGTTACAGGATGAATCCTAACTTATGCATCAAAGTTAAAGAAGAAATTGACAAGATGCTGAAATCTATAATCATTGAGCCCATGGAGGAATCAAAATGGGTTATCCATATGGTGATAAGTATAAATAAAGATGGAAGAATCATAATTTGTGTAGATTATAGGTAGTTAAATGTTGCATGTGTAATAGATCCTTTCCCCACATAATTCACATAAAAGATATTGGAGGCGTATCTAGGAGCAAGATCTATTCCTTTACTAATGAGTTATTTGAATATCATCAGGAGGTCAGGATTGCAAAAGAGGATGAGTTGAAGACAACCTTCACTACTGAATGGGGAAGTTTTACATACATAGATATGCCCTTTGGATTGAAGAATGTGTCTGCACTCTTTTGTGTATTGTTATACAACCATTCCAAGACTTCATTCATAAGTATTTACAAGTTTACTTAGATGATTGGAGAGTCTATGGGTTAGTGAAGTATCATTGCGATAATTAAATGCTTATGTTTGAGAGCTATAGAAAATTAAGCATATCATTGAATATAAAGAAGTGTGTTTTTTCTACACGTTTTGGGACGTTTCTAATACACATCATCTATAATGAAGACTTGTTAATGGATCCTACTAAGGTTGTTGTTATTCTAGACTTAGAGGAACCTACAAAAAGAGCAAGGTGCATCGATTCTTGGGACACACATGCCATTAAAATTTTTTATCAAAGGATATTCAAAGATTACCACACCATTAGAAGAATTATTAAAGGGTAAAGGAAAGTTCCATTGGAGTGAAGCACAACAACGTGCATTTGAGACATTAAAGGAAAACCTAATTTAAACACCCATTTTGCACTTTCCTTCATGGACTTTACCTTTTTATGTGCATGTGGATGCCTCTTACATGGCCATTGGCATGGTTTTAGCCCAGCTTAGAGAAGGAATTGTTGATCATCCTATTTTTTCACAAGTATAAATTTGACACTAGATGAACAAAAATATACATCTACAAAGCATGAGGTGTTGTCCATGATCTACGCGTTGCATAAGTTTTGATAGTACTTCTTTGGAAAAATATATATTTTCTATAAAATCACATGGATTTGAAGTACTTGGTGAACAAGCACATTTTTCAAGGGCACATATGCCATTGGGTTCTCTTGTTTAAATAATTTTACTTCACGGTGGTGGTTAAGCCAAGAAAGAAAGATTTATCAAGAATTAATTACGGTGAGGACACGCAGAGAATTGAGGACACAATGTTTGATGCACAACTATTTAGATCAAACCACACACCCTCTGATTTAGAAGATGTTGTTTTCTTCTTGTGAACAAGTGTGGTGCTTGATGGAATGAAGATTCTAGAAAAGAAACAACTAGTTATATGTGCCACGCCCTACATGTTGATCATTGGAGACTTATACAAACTAGATCGGGATGAATTTTTACATCCGTGTATACTTAAACATGAGTGAAAAGATATTATGGAGGAGGCTCATGGCGGTATTACAAGTGGAAATTATGCGGGAGATGTCATCGTACATTAGATTTTATTAGCTAATTTATGGTGGGAAACACTTTGTATAAGGATTGCGAAAAGAATATTATAAGGCCTGTTACCATTGTCAATTCTTTGGAAAGCCTAGGAATAGAGATGAAATGCCTTTGAGGTCTATTGCTAGTCTAGAACCTATCGAGAAGTGGGAAATCAACTTTTTGGGTCTCACTTCCCCACTCACGTGTAGGAATGAATCACACTATACTATAACTTGTACATACTATCTTATGAAGAGGTAGTGCCTACAAAGGATTACAAAAAATCTACATCAAAAAGGTTTATGTGGGAAAATATTATCAATAGTTATGGATTCCTATTAAGTTTGACAAGTGATCGGGGTACTCATTTCCTTAATGAGACCATCAAGATACTATTGGTAGAATTTATGGTGGTACACCATAAATAACACCCTATCATCCTCAGGATAATGGAAATGTTGAGGCTTTCAACCGGATCTTGAGCCACACATTGAATAAAATTTGTATTGTTGGAAGGAGACATTGGGATGATAAAAAGTATCGCTATACTTTGGGCATACAAGAAAACCTACAAGAGATTGAATAGTGCAACACCCTTTTAATTGGTGTTTGGCACAAAGGTTGTTCTCTAGTGGAATTCATGTTACCTTCTCTACTTATTGCATGCATAAGATGTTTGTATAGTGAGAAAGCACTTGAAGAACGTATTACGGACTAATGTAGTTAGACGAAAGATGTGCCATAACAAGATGGAGTCGATGGTAGAAAAGGCCATGTAGAAGGCATGCCATGATAGGCATATTAAGGATAAGAAGCTTGAAGTTGGACAAATGTTTTTTTTGTATGATTCAAAAATTTTGCTCCATCCCGAAAATATTAAGGTGCATTGGTTGGAACCTTATGTTGTGATCTATATATGTGATTCACATGATTACCAATTAGAATCCTTTGGATGGGACACGATTTCCTAGTTACTTTAATGGGAGTAGGATGAAGCCCTACTATAAATAATTCTTATTAGTGTTTGTAATAAGGCAATATTTCCATTAGATTAGGTTTCTCTTAATGAATTTCCTTTATATATGTTTCCTTTCATCCTTGTTATGCTTTTTCAATTTATTTTAGTGTTTTTTTAATAAGTGTGCTTACGTGCTAGAAGTTTCTTACTATATATTGAATTCATGTGCAAAGGACCACACATACACTTTGTGTGGGGTGGATGTAGGATACTTTGATTGGATGTAAACGTCATCTTAAAGCTGGATATGCATAAAGAAATATTATACATGTGTGTGAAGTAAAGGTGTGGATAGAAAGAAAAGATTGCTCATGAATGAATACCACTTGTGAAGGAATGGATGCATAGTGTAATGCGAGAGAGGCTACAAAATTAGAAACTACTTAGTGAAAGGCACAATCGATAGGTACTTTGGCACATTAAGGTGTGCAAAAGGAGGTATGTTTCTAAGGAGTAGTAGGCACCCTAGAAGGTTATGACTATGTCAAAGAATAATTAGCATAGAATAATTAGTGCGGAAAAAGGAAAGAAACTTTGAGTTAATGCTAAGTTTGGTGGTAGGTGAAGAGCAATAAATGTGGATTTTTTTTTAAAAATATATATAAGGTGGTGTTGTGAAATCATTTTCACCTTTGCAATCAAGAGAATTCAAGAGAGTTGTGAATGAGTGAGTTGTGAATGAGCGAGCTAGTGAACGAGTTAGGAAGTGCGGAGAGCTACGAACTAGTTGAATTTATCGATTTAAGCACCAAGGTGATTGGTACTCCATTTGGAGAAGCATTTTAGTGAAGTAGTGGCATGTGGGGAATAAAATTGGTAGTTAGGGTTTGGTTTCGAGTTAGGGAACACAAATTTCAAGTTACAGAGATTGAGTCGATTGCAAGAACAAATTTTTAAAGGTATTATGGCAAAAAAAGAGCACACTGGAGTGTAAATAAGAGGGAAAAAGAAAAACAAGGTTAAAATCAAAGTTAAAGATGCCCTCGAGAGTATGTTTTCTAAAATTCAATACCCAAATGGGGTTTACATGGGCCAGATTGGGATTCACACATTGACCACTACAAGGTTAGTGATTATAACCATAGAAACAAGGATAACAAAGAAGAATTGGAGAAATTTCTTGTGGTCAAGAAATCGAAGAGAATATTGGAGGACATAGCTATTTACGATGGTGTGAGTGAAAATTTACTAACAAAGTTAGGGATTTATAATTATATGAACACCCCTATTTTGTAAAACTTAAGAAGTTAAACTAGTGGATGATGAGCAGAGTTTATGATGACTTCTTCTATTTTTATGTGCGATGAATGAGGATCACCTTGCCATTTATTAGTTGTTTGACAGGGTTAAGAAGTTTGGGTACAGAGATGAAAAGTGACCTCACCGACAAGGATGCCATAGAAAAAAAAAAAAAAAGAAGGTTCTTGGATACACTAAAGGAGGGTGCAGGATGTACATCCCTAAATTATAGAAGTATCTAGTCATTTAGGTAGCAACACACCTCCTAACAAATATAAATAATAAAGAGCGATGGTCTTAGGTAAACAAGTCTTGGCTACATGTTGCAAGGAAGATGATAGAAGGGGTTGTTTACAACTTGTCAAAATTCTTTGCTAAAATAATTATTAAGGAAGCACAAGAAGGTGAGAAAATCATCTTTAATGTTATACTTTTGTCATTTTTTTGTTGAAATTGAAATGCTCGATGGACCAAAGGACAATATGTGGTGGTACGTAAGAAAATAATTACCTGGTAGAAAGGTTTTCCAAATATACTTGATGGAGTAATGAGTGGACCCTTCATAAAAAGGGAAGAGATGTGGTATGAGTTCTTACACACCACGTTTGAGGAGGAATGGAGGATAATCAAGGCATTACCTTGGGTATTGGATTAGAAAGTAAATTTTATAGTGTATCAACACTTCTACATTGGGTGCTTGGGGTGAAGGATGGAAAATGGAGCCCTTGGTGTAAGATTTCATATGCCTTTACCATGCACTATTTCCAAGCATCTGTACATACATTCTTAGATGTGTACCAAATTCATTTAATTCGATAAGGTAGATTGTGACTACCACACACTAAGGAAGACTTACGTTATCTATGTAAGTATACGTATATTAAAAGATTGATTTTGATGATATAAATATGAAGGCTATGATCTTTCCATTGGAAATTTGGTTGTGGCTCTAGTATACACATACCTAAAGCCTAAGTTGTAAAATGGTAAGTATTTGGAGAATGATTTTAAGTCCTAGAAGCACCCAAGGGAAAACATAATGTGGGAATTTTAGAAGAAGAAGATGTTTTTTTCCGTAGAAGAAGAAGGAGAGGAAGAATAACTTCTAGAGGATGTTGGTCTATAACACAAGAGGGAAACATCTAGTCATAGATGATGAAATGTTAGAGACGGGTGTGATGGAGATAGATGTAGATCAAACTACTAAGGAAAATCATTTTAAAAGAGTTCTAAGAAGAAAAAGGACTCAAAGTGTGGGAACTTCACATCCCCTAAGGAGGTCACCTAGGAATTTGCATATAAAAGTAGAACTATAAAAGAAGAAAAGGTGCAAGTATAAATCTAGGAAGGATGATGAGGAAGATGAATATGGGGAAAGTGTTCCAAATACTCCAATACAACCCGAGAATATAGAGGAACCTCGGGGAGAAGAAATGAAGAAATATGAAGAGGATTTGAAAGAAACATAGATAGAAACAGATAAGGGTGAGCCTTGGTGGAACCCATACCACACATTTAGGTGAAGGGATTATATTTGATACATGCACTCGGATTCCAAAAGATAAATGATCAGAAAGGGGAAGGAGGAAGAGATATATGAGACACCATCTATTGGATATGTGGATGACCTCAACAAAATCATATGCACGTGACTCCAAAGTGATTTGGAGCCTAAGGAATTGTATGGGTTGGATCTCATAAATGCGAGATAAGGAAAACACACACACATGCAAGCAATTACCTTTGACTATATAGAATCATATGGATGAGCCTAACTTCAATGTGTGTGAGGAATCTTGTGTTTTTCAAAGAATGAAGAAAGGCCTTATCAGATCGATATTTTTAGGTTATCAAATTATAGCCTATGTATGAAATGTGTAGAAGGATTGGGCATGTGGAAATAGGGCACGTGGATGCATGTGAAATATGGTAGAATAGGGTGAACCCAAGAAAGAAAAGAATCAAGACTTAGCTGATTTTTAGCATGGGGATATTTTTGGACATAGAGTGCGGAGCATGTTTTATAGAAGACTTGAAAAGAATGCGAATACTATTTTGGGTGACTACAAGATCAACCGACATGTATTGTTTTGAGGCTATTAATAGGATTATACTATTGTTGTATTGTTAGATGATCTATTAATAAAGCGCTTACGTGCTTTTATATTTATCATATAAGGGTGCATGGATATTATTAGCATGTAGCCTATTTTTGTAGATGCATGGGTAGTGAATGACAAGTACACACCCCTATAAATATGTATGAATTTCATAGGTTATAGGATGGAATGATTTTGTAATAGATTTATGATGTGGGATATTGATTCATTCTTGCACATGTTATAGATTATGGAGACATTATGATATATGTATGAAGCACGAGTTGTAGTAATTAATATAATGAATCATTGTGAATAAATATTGGTTGTAAGAATGTTTCTGAGTTGAAGTTCGTGCATGGTGGATTTAATCTTGATACTTGTTTAATTCATTCTTGCACATGTTATGATCTAGATCTAGTTCTATTTGCAATATATTTTATTATCTATCACGGATAGGAGATGTATGAATAATCATGCTAACTTCTAGAACAAGCTAAAATAAAAGAGGAACATAGTACCCTTGTGTACTTCATGTGAGTTCTCAGTTTAGGTTGAGTGAAGTTCTAGTGCACCTTGGGCTATTGGTGTATTTCATTTGCAAAATTTGTTCCTTTAATAAGACAACATAAATATTTGACGGTGGTCCACATTTGAATATTTCATTTATTACCTTAATCTCAAATATGTGGACAATAGCTTCTTGTTAATTTTTAAACCTTGCAATTTCATTGTCCTTGGCCATTAGGTTTCTATCATTTTCCTCTGGATCATGTTTATGTTCAAAGTGTAACTCTTAGGAAATACCTTTTCCCTTTCCCACCTATTTTTTAGCTTGTTAAAATAATTCTCAAACTTTTGAATCCAATACAATTAAGTAGTTTGGGTTGTCATATCTCTACATATTGGCCTAGGAGGCTCTCTAAAAACTTGTTATTGTATGATAACTTATGGCTAGAGTTGTTGATTTCAATTAGTCATTGTAGTGATGGCATTGGTGGAGACATAGGTTTTGAGATTACATGAGCTATATATTAGGTATCTAGAGAAATGTGCTTTACTATATTCTATGTGCATTTTGAAGAAATAGAGTAATTCATCAATAGGTTATGTCTCAAATATGTGCGATTAAAAATGTTTTACATTATTTATTATATATCAAGTGATTTTTTTTTAAATATCCATTGCATTTGTTTTTTCTTCATGTATTGCCATTCTCTATGGTGATTATTTTTAATACAGTGTGTTCCTATTGTTAACACTTCAGAATAAAGGAAATTTCACATTGAGGGGGAACATGATCTCAATGTTCCATTTCTAGTTTTCTACATTTCTGGTATTTTCCTATATACGCAGATTTTTGCTAATTTCTATGTTATTCCTCAAAGTGAGATGTGATAGTGATTTTATTATTATCAACATGATCTCAATGTTCCACTAAAGTTTTTTCATTTTTGGTTTTATCATCAATAGTGGTTACATTTTCGATTTATGGATTCCTTGTTTATGTCATCCCGTAAAATCTTCTTAATGTTGTGTTTTCCCATGTGTTACATGAACATCCTCTATTTCATCACGACTACGGGTGAATTATATGTGTAAAATTGTTACATCTTCAATTTCTTCCACTAACACTTCTTCTTCATGTTAGTATGTGGTAAGTTTCCCAATTAGTATTGAATGATCTCTGAGAGGTTGAAACCTTAATTAGTATCAAAGAGTAAGCTCTATAATGAGTAATAATAATAAAAATATAATATAGGTTATTCACCTATCTCTTCTTCCTTTTATTTTTCATTTCCTTGATTACATGCGGGTTTCCTCCATGAATATCTCTAGCATCTCTGAGTATCTATATGAACTTCCTTCTCTTTTAACTTCCATTGGGAATGAATTCCTCCTATTTTCTTCCATTGGAATGAATTCCTCCTTTTCTAGTCCTTCATCACTATAAAAAAAAAATTGAATGTTTCTACTAGGCCTTGAGGTTCTGGTTTTTAGGATTAAGCCTATTTTACCTCCTTGATGGCTTAGAGACTTTAGTTGAATTTATCTTTGGAGTAAGAGGACTCTGGTGTTGATATATTGAGAAACACTTCAGCGACCAGAGCCTTGTCAGGAGAGATTAGCCTAGGGCCTTATTCTAGAGATGGAAGTTTTCTATGGACGGTTGTTCTTTAGGTACGGAAAATTTTGAAGGAATGGGATTTTCTGCAGGAGTATGTGTTTCTAACTAAATGGAAGTGAAGATAAGGGTTTAAGTGGATACATAAAAGAACTAGCTAAGATTCTTCTCTTTTACTTACCCTTCCCTAATATATCACCGATATGCTTTTCTCCCGCAATGTATCCCTAGTTTATTAAAGTGTTAGACCCCTAGAATATTGGCCAAGTATGATGCATAGGCATGTAGGGACCCATCTATGAGAAGGTGTGCAAGGAAAAAGTGCGCAAGAGAAAGGTTTAAGGAAGAAACATAGCACACGCGACGTGCGAAAGGAGGCTCAGGACTTAGTCAATTTGAGCACCTAGGGTAGAATACGTGAAAAGAATGATTGATTACATGTGGATAAGATGTCAGCCTCATGATAGGCTGGCCTAGGAAAGAGCATGCCTTGGATGGAATATTCTAGAAGAAAATCACAACATAAAGTGGAAAGCCTAGGCCTGAAGAAGAATGCTCGCATGGACCACATTCGACACTTGGCACCAGATCTGAGGATGATGGAAGGTGAGTTGGCAGTGTAGGAGAATTATAAATACAAGTGCCTGTGGAGTAAACTATATACAAGTAGGAGGTATAGCAGGTTAGAGAGTGAGCGGAGCTCTACAAAATTATCATGAGTGGATATTTATGTTCGGAAGGAATGCACTAAGCATGGAGTTATAATTTTTCTTTTTCTTTTAGCTTAGTTACATATGTCTAGTGATATGCATGAT
This sequence comes from Taxus wallichiana var. yunnanensis, assembly GCA_018340775.1. NCBI lineage: Eukaryota > Viridiplantae > Streptophyta > Pinopsida > Cupressales > Taxaceae > Taxus > Taxus wallichiana. The sequence goes on from CM031237.1 coordinate 206,562,620, forward strand.
TACAGTCTGCTCTCTGTGACACTTTGTAATGAATCAATGAATATAATGAGGTTACTGTTATAAATAGACATGGATATCAATGGTTTTAACACATATTTATCTCATATGAGCTCTATTTCCTTTCATACTATGTATTAATGCTTGTATAGTTCTTTCTTTCATAATGCATGTTTTGGATTCTATTAAAGTACTCGGTTTAAGGTGATTTGTAAGGATCTAGAGGCCGTTCTGAGCCCTTTGGTCCTTGTATGTTTCAACGTCCCTCATAAAAACTCTTACACCAATCATAAATGATGCTTCCCACTAAACTCAAATAAAAGAGAGACTCGTTACCCACGCGTGCCTCAAGTGAGCACTCAGCTTCTGTTGGGTGATAGGCTGGCATGCATGGGGTTCCTTCCTTTTGTGATGGGAGTAAAAATGACTACATCTTAGTTCTATTTCGGGACCTCTTTTTGAATTTGTAGTGGGATATAGCATACATCATGATCTGTGTAGTGAGGAATGACAGAGTAGTTAACATTGGAAAATGTTGAATCATGGTTCAAGAGCATGGAGGATGAATTTTCTTAGAGATTTGGCAATGGACCTAATTTTAATGCACGTAGATGGGTAGAAGAGTTCTAACATGATCCGTACAAGAATTTATTCTAGTACTTCCCAAGAGAACTATATGAATGGCTTTCACTTGTGCGTCTAGATCAAGTTGGCATTATGGAACGCATGTATGGACTCGAAGAAGACTACCAAAGGTTGCAGGATGCAGATCTGACATAGACCCATGCTATAGATCATTGGTGGAGAGGAGTACTGACTAGTTACACTCTGGAGTACGCCATTTCCACGTATTCTTGTCTGGAGGTTGCTAAGTTTGAATTTCTGTGAGAACCTAAAGGAACGTTTCTACATGTTATTCCTATAGCTATGAAGATATTGATGGTTACCATGAGTTTAGAGGCTTTTCCAATGGCCAGCTAAACCATTCTAAGCGCTAGGTAAGGGAGCTTGGGTGGAGGAAGATGACAGATATCACAATAGAGAAGGAGAGGGAAGAGAGATGGCTCAAGTATAGTGAAGCACATGAAAGGGAGATTGTTAGATGATGCGAGGCTACTAGTGTGATGGATCTATGGAGATAGACGTTGTGGGAAGGAGTTGAGGTTCACGTGGAAGACATGAAACCTAATTAGTCTATGCTTCCCCATCTGGGCACGTGTGAGGGAGACCCCTTCGGATTCTAGTGAGAGTTCATCACATGAAGAAAGGAGAGTTGTTGGTGTATATCTGAACCCACCCAGTGACCGAGCCCTAGCACGTGGTTTTCCCAAACCAGGAAGAAGTGTTGTTGACCTAGTTGATATTAATGGGAGAGATAGATCCATGCCTAGGAGATATAATTTTACATTCCCTTCTTCTATGTTTGCACACATTCTAATATTTAGAGGAGTCTTTAGACAAGGAGCAAGTGTACAAGCTTTGGACTCGCATTAGGGAGTGGTGCGAGACATAGTAGTGGGAGCAGAGAGCGCTATCACGCACGATCGGTGCAGTTTAATGGGACCATGGGGTGCTTGCACACAGCTCCTATAGCCCTATTTGACCCAAAGTGGTTCTGTGGATCCTGGTGGCTTTGGAGGCATAGGATCCGATGGACCCAAAGTGGATCAGTGGTGGAGGAGGAAACACTAAAGGGAACCAAGGCTTTGGTTTAGGAGGACAGGGACCCAAGCCACCACCTCAAGTATTCTTTGAAATGTATCCGCATTTACCAAATTACAGGGGCATTGAGGATGTTGTGGAACATGTTCACAAGTGTGAACTGATATGGTGCATGAAGGGTATCACATCCCCAAAATGGAAGGCTAGTCGCCTTTGCAACCACGTTGCAAGGGCCCGTGCATAGCTGGTATGGGAAGTATGACCCTCATCAAATGGTGGTGGACTATACTGGCTTAAATAATGCATTCTTGGTAGAGTTCCACATTCCTCGAGTTCAAGCGAGAAGAGCATCGTGATTTAAAGAAGATTTGGAAAGGAATGGCAGAGAGTGTGCGGGAGTATGATGTGCACTTTAAGACTCTCTTGTCTAAATTATCATATGATATCCATCCTTCTCAGCATGCATAGTGGTTTGTTGGTGGATTGATAACCCCTTTTAGAAGGGCCCTATCTCACAAAAATTTTACAGCCCGTGTGAAGCATTGGAGGTTGCCTTGCATGCCAAGAAGCTGTTGGTAGTATAGATATTGGCATTAGCCCATTCTTGGAGGCTCAAATTGCTGCTATGGAAAAGCAGTTGGAAAAATTATCTGTGAACACAACCCATGAGACTCGCAGTGGTTTGTGGTGCACAGATTGTGAAATAGAGGGACATGTTAAGGATAATTTCCCTTAGAGGATGGTACGTGCCTTGATGGTGGATTGTGAAATTTTTCATGGGGACCATGATGCAAGTAGATGTCCCTTAGCGCGCGATCAGGAAGAATGTATCTTGTTATTGCAAAATTTTTACCTCTACAACCCATGATACTAAGGATTAAGGCTCATTGATCAGATCCATGAGGCTCATTGATCATGGGGTGCACCAAACCACCATTGTTAGTAGTTCCAAGGATAATGATCGCTATTATGAGGAGCATGCAGAAGAGGCACGCGTGGAAGAGGTTTTCGAGGAGGATTTCATGGTCAAGGTAACCACAGAGGAGGAAGGAGTGAGTTCTCGCATGGAACATGTTTCAACTATGGATCTACAGAACATTACAAGCATGAGTTCCTAGACCTGTTGTAGTGCTCATGGTGCGGAAAGAAGCATAAGTATGAGGAGTGCCTAAAATTATTTGAGCACATGAATCAGAAGCACCGGAAGGACAAGGGCATTGCAATGGTTAGTATTAAGAAGGAAGACATACAATGGATGCCTCGAGTAACATGGATGAAGGTTTGGATCCTATCTTGGTAACAATAAGGGCAGAAGCCACACACGTGAGAGAGGTACCAAGACAGAAAACCCTAGTTTCAAGAGAGGAGGTCGTTCATGGAAAATATCCAAACCCCGCACATCAAAAGGAGATATATCAAGACACCATGGATGTTATTCAAAGCTTACAAGGGGAGATCTAGTGTCTAAAGGAGCAATCTAGGAGGGAGGAACAAGGAAGGAGAGTCGAGGCACAAAAGGATGACCTAGATGAGGTTAAGGAGGTGTGTAAAATGCTAAGGTAGGATAATATCATTCCCTTGTTAGGATCTTGGTTGAGAGAGAAGGTACCACGTGCCGGAGAAGAGCGTGAGAGATAGGTCTTGCATATGAACCTTCCCCCTCATAGCCTCAACTATGACAAGTAGATTACGTTGAATACAGTTATAGATGAATGGCTCCTCATTAATATCCTCATTAACATAGGCGCGGAGGTTAATGTTCTAACTTTAGATGCATGGCATCAGATGGGAAGACCTACATTATAACCATCTTTGAATGTGTTGTATATGGAAAAACAATATTAAGGAAATGCCCATCGATGTCTTGAAGGATGCAGCTATTACTATCCGAGGAGCCAAGTTTCTTGGGGACTTGAAGTCTTGGCACTCACCGAGGTGGATAATTTCCAGCACTACTTGGGCACCATGGTGTTACAAGAACAATGTGGACCGTCAGTTCAACAAAGGGTACATCAGCTTTGAGAACAAGGAGTAATGGGTCATTATACCCCTAGTTAATGGGAAGTTGACACCCTATATTGAACCGTTAGGAGAAGAAGTTCTGGACAAGATTTATGTGTGCTCAATCAGAGACCCTAAGATGATACACCCTACTAATAGGGTTATCCAGTTTGAATATGCTCAGTCAGTGAGTGATACCACCATCTTGGCATGTGACAATTGGGTGCATGGAACTTATGAATTAATGGGATGGCAATTGAGAGGGTCAGTGACCAAGGTAACAAAGCCACGCATGGTTAGGAGCCTTGGAGGAAGAGAACTGCCCAAGTATTCGGGAGGAGCCTTCCCCGAGATCTTTTTGTAGGAGGTAGAAGCTCAGTGGAAGGATGAGAAGGAATGGAGGGAGGTGTTAAGTTATGTCTTTCTCATAACATAGTAGCTCGGTGGTGGGCCACACATTAAGAGAGCCTTTTAGAATGGCACGAGGTAAGAATTGATCTCTCTGTTAGATTCTCCAGGAGTAATGTACCCACTATCATCAAGGAGTACCATGGAAGGAGCCCACCTCTTTCCATATCTAGGAGTGTGAATAGGTCTGAAGAGAAGGTGCAAAATCTTGGCCACCATCCCTCTGGGTGCACAAGTTATATTCTACACTGTAGGATTGTGTGTGTGCATGGTACATTCATTCGGAGACATGCCGTTAGAAAAGGAATTGGCAAGAAATTGTGGATAACCTTATTAAAACCTTTGAATATCAGAGTACCAAGCCATCGGTTGATAAGGCCTTGCAGGGTATCAAGTGCCTTACCATGGGGGATAGTGCCAAAATGGAAGATAGGTTTATTACTATGCCTATTTTATGATTTCCCTCTTGGAACAAGCTCTTTCATGTTCATGTAGATGCCTCGGGGACCGCCATTAGAGTAGTGCTTTCATGAGCCAAAGAAGGGATTATCAATCATCATCTTTGTTTTGCAAGTAACAGGAAGTTGACACCATCAGAGTAGAATTATACCACAACCAAGCGTGAGGCATTGTCAATGATCTACGTGCTCTTCAAGTTTAGACAATATCTATTGGCAACACCCTTTGTGTTCTACACCGACCACATGGCATTGAAGTATTTAGTGAACAAACTAGTTCTGCAATGGTGCATATATCGATGGGTATTGTTGTTTTAAGAGTTTTGAATTCCATGTTGTAGTGAAGCCTAGAAAAATCAACTGTGGGCCTGATCATCTGTCAAGAATTGATTTAGGGGAGGATGTGCAAGAGTATTGAGGAAGCAATGTTAGACACGTAATTGTTTAGGTTGTGGCGCGCACCCTTGGATTTGGAAGAGATTGCAATATTTTTAAAGGAAGGTGTGGCACTGGATGGAATGAAGACATTGGAAAAGAAGCAGTTGGCCATATGCGCCGCACCCTACATGTTAATCAAGTGGAGACTTATACAAATTGGGATGTGATGAAGTTTTTGCAGATGTGTCTTAGAGCATGAGCACCTAGCCATCATGGAGGAAGCACATGGAGGAAGTGCGGGTGGGAATTATGTAGGTGATGACACTACACACAAAATATTAATGATAGGTTTGTGGTGGGAAACCTTGTACAAAGATTGTAGAGATTATTGTAAAGTGTGTGACCATTGTTAGCGCATTGGCAAACTAGGGAGGAGAGATGAGATGACTTTACTCCCTATTCCTAGCACTGGAGCCTTTTGAAAAGTGGTCGATAGACTTTGTAGGACCTATTGCATCGGTAGTGTGTAGGAATAGCTGACGTTATGTCATCACTTGCATAGATTATCTCACAAGGTGGGTAGAGGCAGCCCTAACTAAAGATTGCATGGCAATAACAACAGCGAGGTTCTTATGGGAAAACATTATCATGAGGTATGGATGCCATTTGAGTCTGACTAGTGATAGGGGTATGCATTTCTTAAATGAGACCATGAGGATCCTATTATCTGAATTCATGGTGGCTCATCATAAGACTACGCCCTATCACCCATAAGAAAATGGAATCGTAGAAGCATTCAACAAGATACTGAGTCACACCTTGACCAAAATTTGTGATGTCGGAAGACTTGGCTAGGATGACAAAGTATCGGTAGTATTATGGTCTTATAGGACAACATATAAAAGACTAAACAAAGCCACACCTTTTCAATTGGTGTTTGATGTGGAAGCTATTTTTCTGGTTTAATTTATGTTGCCTTCTCTGCGAATAGTGTGCATAGGAGGGTTAGCCGATGAACAAGTACTAGAAGAATGAATTGATGAGTTAATGAAACTATATCGAGAGATGATCACTCACCGATGGAGCCAAACAATAGAAAATTCAAAGAAAAAGGCTTGGCATGATCGTCATATTAGAAACAAGAAGTTTGAGGTTGGGAAATTGGTGTTATTATATGATTCTAATTTTTTTGTGCCATCTGGGAAGTTGAAAGTCCATTGGTTGGGTCCTTACACAATCATGTACATTCTTGATTTGAGTGCATGCCGATTACAAGTCTTTGGATGGGACAAAGTTTCGACGACACTTGAATGGCAATAGGTCAAGCCCTACTATAAATAAGTCTTCTTGGTGTTTGCAAATAAGGCAATTTTGCCAGTTAGCTTAGAAGTTTCCCTTATGCATTTTTCCCCTTCTTGTGTTTCCCTTTCGCGTTGTTGTTTTTTTTTGAACCTTCACACCGGTAATCTTATTGCTTTTTTGGAGAATTTATGAGTGCGCAGGGGACATCACATCGTTTTTAGTGTGGGGTGGAGAAAAGTGAAGAAGCACGTGATCAAAGTGTCAAGGAATTTGTGTTGAAAAGCCTTGTTGAGTATCCAAGTTGAAAGAGGTATATAAAAAGGAAGATGGAAGAATGGTTGGTTCGGGGTAAAGATACTTGTAGATCACACATACTAAGGAGGAGAAAGTGCATTTAAAAGCAACAAGAGGTAGGCGAGAGCAAGGATTAGGATAGAAGAAGTGCCTTTGGCTCGGGTTACACGCGTGTAAGAGTCTCTGTCAAAGTTGGATTGGTTGCACACCGGAAGGTTGGAAGAGTTTTACGGGTTGGGCGTGTAAGTGAAGGCATAAAGACATGATTTGTTTGAAAAATATACATTAAATGAACAAAGTATGGTGGTAGGTGAAGTAGCATTTAATGTCCAAAAAGGAGAAAAACCATAAGTAAAGGGTCAGGGCACTCTCATTTTTACTTTACGAAAAAGAAGAGTTTGAGATAAAAGTGAATTCCATAAACTAGGGCTTTCATATTCGATCGAGTGAAGGAAGATCTGTGAGATTGAAGCAACTAGTTTGAGTTTGCGAACCAGAAGGGGTTACACGGGCATGGAAAGAGTGAAGAGGTATTGTCTTGTGAATATTTTCATCCCAGTTAGGGTTTGAAAAACTAGGGAATGGGTTCAAAAGGATTGTATCATGGATTTAAGATTGGAGGATTGGAAGAAGTAAGATAGAGTAACAAGGAGAGAATAGGAGTGATAAAAATACCTTGACCATGGCACCCAAGAAAGGAAAGGGAAAAGCCAAGGCTAAACAACCAAAACCCATGGTAGACACAAATGAAGAATGGTATACAGAGATGCAATACCGGATGGAGTGATGATGGGAAGGAATGGGAATCACACTTAATAAGTGTACTGTTAATGGTTATAATCACCACATGAACACAATAGAAAAATAAATGGCGTTGGAATTAGTATACCCCACCAACAAATGAACACCTGAGGGTTTGCCTATATACGATGATAACATTAAGGTTAAAATGGAGAAGGTAGGGCTGTTGTAACTCTATGAGTTGCCTTATTTTGGAAAACCAGAGTGCCTGTACCAATGGTTGATGTCACGGGTACATGAAGATTATTTCCACTTTGTAGGGTGCAAGATGCACGTGACTCCCTAGCTGATTTCACAATTTACAGGCCTCATATGTGAGGGAGATAGCTTGGAAGATGACCTTGGTGACAAGGAGGCCATTCAAGAGACCATCACCAAGTATGCCTGCAAGAAGGGGTCACAGTACTATGACATTTCAGACATCAAGGACCCCATAATGAAAATGGCTGCGCATTTGGTGACTAAGCTGAATGGCCAGGAGAGGTGGATGCAAGTCAACAAACCTTGGCTATATGTTTGCAAGAAGATTACAGATAGAACCATATACAACCTATCTACATACATCACGGAGTAAATTGTCAGTTACGTGAAGGAAGGGGACATGATCCTCTTCGGAAACGTCTTGCTCACCATTGTATTCGTGGAGATTGGGGCTCCTGACGCACTAGACAAATTGTATGGGAGTACCCGCCGCAAGGATCCTTCACCCGTGAAGAGGTTTGAAAAATATGCCTACGATACAATGAAAACACCCCACAAGGCGAGGCTAGAGAAATGGTACACGCACCTAAGAACATGCATTTAGGGAAGAGTGGAGAATCCTTGAACAACTCCCAATGGCCACCGAGGGGGAAGCCGAATTCATGGTTTATCAACACTACTACCTGGGAAGATTCAAGTTGATAGATGAATCATGGAGCCCTTATTACAAGTTTATTTTCACGTTTACTTCTCAGTACTTCCAAGCGGGGGTGAACAGGTTTAAAGAGTCAAAGAAGCTAAGGCTTGAGTTGGGTAGTCTAGACTGGGAACATAAGGAGATGAGGAAATTTCTAAATTACCCCGGTGGTAAGTGTGCGTACGTGGAAAAGTACATGTCACATGAGATTCAAATGACAAGGCTGATGACGCTACCCATCAATGGAAGCTCCATGATGCGTGTGTACTTGCACATAAGGCCAAATTTCAAGAAGGGTGCGTATCTAGAGAATGAAGTATCCATACCTGAAGACCCCTTGGGGAAGAAGAAGCCAACGTCTAAGAAAAGAGGGAGAGGAGAAGAAGAAGCACCAATTGTGTAGACTACTCAGATAGTGAGCATGCCATCCATGAGCGCTAAACCCAACACTTACATATGGAGAAAGAAGTCTCTGGTGAAGGAGAAGACACCAGAGGTAGAGGCACCTAGGCAACCCATCTCCAAGGAAGAATCACCTAAGGAAGAAGATAAGGCTGAATCCCTTGATCAGGAGCCACCTCTCAGGAAAAACAAGAGGGGTGATGAATAATCTAACTTGGAGAAAAACCGACTTGGAGAAATACATGGGTAGAAGAGGGGATGAAAGTGAAGAAGATGGCGGCAAGGAAGAAGAGGTAGAGAAAGACCAAGAGCCACATGTGTTTAGTGTCTATGACTCGGAAGAGGAGAGTGGAGATGAGAAGCAAGAGTTTGTATTCATGCAGTGCAAGGGTGCACAAGATGAGGAAGACACCAAAGACACAAAGGAAAATGAGGAGGATGCCAGGGAGAAGTAGGGAGCTATAAGCTTTACAAAGGAGCAGATCATGGAGGTGGCAGAGAGAGAAGCATAGAGAATTCTCGAGGTCTTGGTAGACCAAGAGTTGGAGCGCAACGTGGACATAGTGCTAAAGGAAGGGAAGGAGGAGAACATCAAAAAAGAGCATGATAGCACTGGTAGGCCCTTTTATAAGTAAGCTTCCCCAAAGACATGCATTTGGGAAAGAGAAATCTTGATGCAAAATAAAGGCAAGTAATGGGCTATGTGGATGACACAAAAAAGGTGTTATGTGCACAATTCAGAGCACCGTACCCAAGGAGAGGCTCCTAGCCATGGGGTCTTTTGAGAAGGACAACATGTACCCCAGAACAAGAAGATGCTCTCTTGGGCATTCGAGTCCCACATTGATGAGCTAGACTTTGAAGTCTACCAAGGAGCGCTCATCACATTTCCAAAATCTAAGGGGGTCAATCCCTTAGTGAATGCTCAGGAGCTCTCGGATGAGCAAGTCTGCAATGCACTAAACAAGGTCACGGTCGAGACCGAGGCTAGATTATTTGCATGTAACGATAGGATCAGAGTGCTGGAGGTGAAGTTAGGAGAGAAGGAAGAAGAACTAGCGGAGAAGGCCAAGAGCTTGAAATAGGAAGAATTGATCAGTGCACAGTTAAGGCGCGAGTTGAAGGAAGAGAAGGTAAAGGTGTAAGAATTTTATAAGAAAATAGAGTCTATCAAAGGCACCATCCTCCTAAAGCACCCGGACTTAGTGCCACCCACACAAAAGTACTCATCCCTCCTGGAGTGTATAGAAGATCTAACATACATCCTCACTATGGAGAGATGACCCTTGGCCCTGGAATCTGCAGAAGAAGTGGCCACATGCTTGAAAGAGGAGGACATGTTGAAGGTGGTAGCACTCATTGCCAAGTATAGCCAAGTACTCGTGGAGGTTAAGATCGCTGCCCAATCTGTGGAGGCCGCATATGATACATGCACGAACAGAGATAAGGTGGCGAGCTCCTTGGTCACCACACTTGAAGTAGAACTAAAATAATTCCAAGAAAAGAAAAAGGGGAACTAGGCAGAGAGGGACAAGGTTCTAGCCAAAGTAGAGAAGAAATCAGAGGCAATTGAGGCTTTAAGGAGCTCAATTAAGTCTGGCTAAAGGAACTATACCCACAAATTACTAAAAGGATGGATAAACTCAAGGACCTAGGCAAAGAGATGGAGCAGACTATGGACATTTTGGGCACCTAGAGAGTTGGCCTAAGATTTGATGAAGTGAGCACCACTGGTGGGTGACCTCATCTAGAAGGCACAGGCGAGGTCAAAGTATGGAATAAGCTAGAGGTAAACTTTGAAATATTTTCCTAGTTGTTCAATTAATGTTCGCCCCATTCTTCATTCTTTCTCTGATTCTTTCATCCCTTATTCTTTTTCTAAAGTGTAAGACTATTCATTAGTTCCCTAGATAGCAAGCATCTTGGTCAAGTAAAATGTTTTCGAGGATGGAGAACAGGCGTAGTGTGGGGTGATGTTGGACCCCTAGAATATTGGCAAGGTATGAAGGCACATAGGCGCGTAGGGTTCCAACTATGAGAAGGTGTGTAAGGAAAAAGTGCACAAGAGAAAGGTTTAAGGAAGCACATATCACGCGTGACGTGTGAAAGGAGGCTTGGGATTTAGTCAATTTGAGTGCCCAAGGCTAGAACACGTGAAAAGTGTGATCGGTTATGTGTGGATAAGATGTCAGCCTCGTGATAGGTTGGCCTAGGAAAGAGCATGCCTTGGATGGAATCTTCTAGAAGAACATCATGAGATAAAGTGGAAAGCCAAGCCTAGAGAAGCATGCTCACATGGACCACATTCGACACTTGGCACCAGATCTGAGGACGCTGGAAGGCAAGTTGGTAGTGTAGGAGAATTATAAATACAAGTGCCTGTGGAGTAAAATATATACAAGTATGAGGTATAGCGCATTAGAGAGTGAGCGGAGCTCTGCAGAATTACCATGAGTGGATATTGATGTTTAGGAAGGAATGTACTAAGCATGGAGTTGTAATTTTTCTTTTTCTATTAGCTTAGATACATATGTCCAGTGATATACATGACTATGGGTTCTGCTCTTTGTGACACTCTATAATGAATCAATGAATATAATGAGGTTACCTATTATAAATAGACATGGATATCAATGGTTTTAACGCATATTTCTCTCATATGATCTCTCTTTCCTTTCATGATATGTATGAATTCTTGTATAGTTATTTATGTCATAATGCATGTTCTGGATTTATTAAAGTACTCGGTCTAATGTGACTATAAGGATCTAGAGGCCGTTACGAGCCCTTTGGTCCTTTATGTTTCAACGTCCCTCATAAAAAATCTTACACCAATCATAAATTATGCTTCCCACTAAACTCACATAAAGAGATACTCGGTACCCGCGTGTGCCTCGGGTGAGCACTCAAAGGTTGTCTTTGGGTGATAGGCCGACACGCATGGGTTTCCTTCCTTTTGTGATGGGAGTAAAAATGACCACATATAGGATGTCAGTTTCTAATGCATGTTTCACAATTAAAGTGACAAGGAAATGATGAGACAAGTAATACCTTCCCCTTTGGATTACCTATTCATATTTTTCAAATTGTCATGCAAGAAATTTAGAACATTCACATTTCTGCTATTATTTAAATGATTTAGTAGTTTAAAATGGAAAGTATTTAACCATGAATACCAACCCTCACAGGTAAAATATTTTATGATATAGTTTGACACATCTACCAAAAATGGTTTTAAATAAGTTCATAGAGTACCTTATCTATAAGATTCCTCTCGATTGGATTTTTTAGGAAACATATCACCATCTGTGAGTAGTCCAGTGACTATGGCCAATATTTCATCATGAACTTTAGCTTGCAAACCCTTGACTATTTCCTTCTTATCCCTGAAGGTGGTGGCGAATTTTGTGACCATAGACAAATTGAAACATTTCAATTTATTTACGTAATCCATCCACCCATTATCATGAAAGTAATGTAGAATTTTTGGTTGATTCGAAGTTGTAAATGGTTTGTATGTTCATTTATTATTAATTCTCCCGCCATTTTATGTTTTAAAACATCAGCAAGCTTTACAAAGTAAGAGGTCTTTCACTTGTAATTGATTATGCAAAATTAAAATGAACAAAAGAATTCAAATGTTTGGATTTTTGAAATTTGCGACCAATTTTGCATGTAGCTTGAAAAGATGGCATTAATTTTAATTAAAATATATCCTCGTGTGAAGTGAGGTTTCATGATAACATGGTATGATGTGGGTCACATTGTAGAAGGTGGAAGAACATTATGGGTAATAAAGTTTATTGATGACTCGACACATATATTAAATAAATATAATTATTATAGTGCTAATTTATTAAAGGAAATCGAGTGCACTTAACTCGAGATATATGCCGAATGATTGTGACATGTTTCTTGTTGGAGTTCATGCCCTTGGATGCATACATGAGGCTGTATGTTGAGGTACTACATGGCTTCCGGTGGTGTTTATATAGGCTCTATTCTTATAGGTGTTGTTGTATGGAATAAGCTCCATATTAAATTCAATTAATTCCCAAAGAGGGAAGATTGAATTTTTGGTGCTATCTTCATCTCTATGTGCTAATAAAAGTGGACGTTCTAGTATTTTCACCACCTCCTTTCATAAGATATTATGCACTCCTTGCCATAAATACACCAAATCCTACAAAACAGAAATGCTAATAAAATAAAACATGTTAGTGAGTGGTGTTGATCACCATGAAGGCTGATCACATCACTTTTATTCCTCCTTAGGGTATCCAGTAAGTTGGATATACCAAGGCCACTGAAGATCTCATTCCTCTAAAACTTCAGAAGATGAACCAAAGTAGGTTCAACTTTTGACCTCAATTTTGATGTTCTCATTTCCATCCTGCTTTGGCCTCCTCTAAACTATTGGATGAAGGTGTTCTTATCAATTGGATTTTTGTATAGCCTCAATCTATGACCATTTACCAATAATTTGAATCTCACAAGATCAATGGTGGTGAGCTTCACAACTCCATTGGGAAATATTTTCTCAATCTCATATGGACCTAACCACCTTGTCCTAAGTTTTCCCATGTGGTCCTTGTATTTAGAGTCAAAGATAATTTCCCAATAACCTTCTTGAAATCGCCTTTTTTTTATGAACATATCATGCCACTTGATCCTTTATTTTTGTACCACCTCTATATTATGAAAAACCTTCTTCCTCATTTCATCCAACTCATTGAGTTGAAGAATTCTTTTCCTCTAAGCTTTAGACAAATCTATACCCAATTCTAATGTAGTTCTTAATGTCTTGTGCTCAAACTCAATAGGGAAAAAAACATCTTACTGTATAGTATCTCAAAAGGTGTAAATGTAGTTGTTGTCTTCCATGTGGTATTGAATTCCCAAACTTCCTCTGAAAGTATTTCTAACCAATCCCTTCTATGCAGCACAATAGTCTTTATTAAAATGGCCTCAATTTCTCTATTTGTTACTTCAGCTTGGCCATTGGATTGTGGATGATAAGGTATGTAGAATTCCTATGCTTAATTTGATATTCTGTAGCTAAATCAATAATAAAGTGGGTAGCTTGATATGTGAAAATCTATCTTGTCACTCCAAACTTTGTAAAGATGTGGTCATATAGGAATTTTGTAACTTTTTCACTCTTTTGATTTGGTAATGCTTTTACTTTTGTCCATTTGGTGAGGTAGTATGTGCACACTAGAATGTACTCTTTTATTGAGACTTAGGATCTATGGGACTAATAAAGTCCAATCCCCATTTGTCAAATGGTTGTAATACTAGTTGAGCCTATAATATAATTTCATATGATTTGGTAGGCTTCCCCATTCTTTGTCACTTATCACATATTTTTGCATACAATGTTGCATCCTTGTGTAGTGTAGGCCAATAATACCCTATTATTAACACTTTTTACGCTATTCTTTTTACATAAAAGTGTTCTCCACATGGCTCAATATGGTAAGATCTGGGTACATCATAAATTTACTCACCATCTATACATCTTATCATAAAATTATCCTGCCCTGTGTGGAATAGAAAACCAACTATCTAAGAAAAATTCACACTTTTCTCAACAATATATTTATTTTATGAGTATAGATAGTGTGAAGGTGTCTTTCTTGAAACCAAATAGTTGGCTATATTAGCATACTAGGGTGTCTTGGTAGAAATGGAAAATAAATTCTCATCTGGGAAAAATCATCCACCATTGATTCTTCATTAATCTTCTACATTTTTGGAAGAAAATGTGCTACAACATTGTTTTTCCCAGGATTATCCACAATTGTAACATCTTGTGAGAGAAACAACCATCAGATTATCCCGGTACATACAATTGGTTTGTTGATCAATTATTTAATGGAAGCATGGTCTATGTGGACAGAATCTTGGATATCACATGATATAGTTCATGAACTTGATGATGGCATATACTGTTGTTAAAAATTATTTCTCATTGATTATATAGTTAATCTTAGCATGATGCTGTTCCTTTGATATAATAGATTACATAATTGGGTATCTTATTATATGAGTCCTAAAACAACTCCAATGGCATGATATGAGACATCGGTGTGTATGTGAAATGAAATATTCTAATAAGGTCCTCTTAAAACAAAAAGTTAGCATTTTCTTCAAAGTTTGGAATGAAACTTCACATTTCTCTGTCCATACAAATGTAACATCCTTTCCCACCAAAAACATAATGGTGCTACAATTGCCGAAATCTTGAATAAATATCCTATAGTACCCAACGTGGCCCAAGAATTTCCTTGCATCCTTTTTGTTTTTAGGTTTTGCAGGTTTATAATCAAGTGATATTTTTCTTTTTGATAATGGCCTAACACTATCCCCTTCGACATCATTATGTAACATTTTTCATTTCTCAAAGACAAGTTATTCTCCTTGCATATGTTAAGAACCTTGTATAAGTTATTCATTACTTCATCAAAAGTGCTGCCATGGACTGTAAAATCATCCATGTATACCTCCATGCAATCATTAGTTAGATATGAGAAGATGTTAAGAAATACTCTCTAAAATGTGGCAAGTGCATTGCACAGACCAAAGGGAAGAACAAAGTATGCAAACATTCCCCATGGGAACATGAATGTGGTATTTTCCTAATCCTCTAGTGCAATTTGAATTTGGTTATATCCATTGTAACTCTCAAAAAAGAAAATCACTTTTTTTTTCCAACAAGAGTGTCAAGTACTTAATCAATAAAAGGGAGTGGAAAATTACTTCTTTGTTTCTGCATTCAGCTCCTTATAGTCTACACAAGATTCTCCATTTTCCATAATTTTTAGGTACAATAACAAGTGGTGACACCCATTGACTATTTGAAATTGGATATATGAATCCAGCATCCAATAATTTATTTAGTTCCTCTTTCACTATATCCCTCAGTATTGGGTCCATTCTCCTATGTGGCTATCATTTTGGCTTGTAGTTGTGCATGATGCATATCTTATCATTACATATTTTAGGATGGATCCCATGCATGTCTCTATAGTCCTATGTAAATTTTATCCTATGATTTTTGAGAAGGTAAATTAACAGTTGTTCTTGTTGCATGCTCAATGTTCTATTCACATCGAGTGGCTTTCCTTGTACAATATCCACTTACTTAGAAATATCAGTCATGGAACATATGCTTCTAGTTACAAAATTCAAGATACAATCATATGGAAGAAGTTCATGTAGGATGTAGTTCTTACCTAGAATATTCATAGTACTCTGATGTGGTAATATTTGATTTTTAGGACAACTTATGCATTGCAATTTTCCATCTTCTTCTTCATTCTTACCATAATTATTCTATAGAACATTTGAAATAAAACATCCTCCTCCTATCCTTATATTATGCATGACTTCTCTAGTATCATGAGATGTTGAACTAAGCTCTAGTCTCTTCCAGTTCTTCAACCCAAATGGTTTGATATTCTTTATTGTATGGTTGTGCGGGGAGTAGATCATAAGATTTTTAGTACCACCTCCATTGGAGATGATCATATTACTAAATATGAATCCAATGAATGAATCAACAGTTACTAACCATGGTATTCATAGGATGATAGGATATACTCCAAATCTCATTTTGGATGAAGAACAATGAATTCAGAGGTTTCTCCCAGAGTCTATCACTACTACCATGTCCTCTAAAACTCCTTCAAGCTTAATTATTGATCTGTCTATAAGATGAAATATTGTGGTTGTTGGTCCTAACCTTCCAATTTCAAATCATCCATGATTTGGTTTTCATTACATTTATTGATTCCCCAAGTCAATCAAAGTGCTTTTGATCACGTTTCATTGATTGTAACATTTACTAAAGGGATTCTTGGATCAATATACTTGGGTAAAACTGAGTTCCCAAGCATAATATCAGCTAGTTTTCCAATGACATGTATAGTAGATGGGTCTTTCCTATTTCTTCCTGACTTCTTAATTCATAGGTTCTTAAATAGTTTATTTTAGATGACACATCCTTAATAACTTGGATCAATGGTATTTTGACACAAATTTATTTGAGTTGATTGAAAAAGTCAGAATCAGATTCTGATATGAGGTTAGTCTTATTTTCTTGTAACCTTTCATAAAATGGTTGCTCATTACTCTATACTTTATCCTTGCTGGAATTCTACGTAGGTTGTTTTGGATAATCATGTAACATCTTCTATTCTCATTGTGGGTCATCATGCAACAATTGTGGTTCTTCTACAATTTCAGTAATGGTAGGTCCAACTAGTGGAGGAATTTTGATTCCTAAGTGAAGATGGATATTTTTATATCCAAAGAATAGGTAGGGTATTGAGTTAATTCAATGCAATAGGATGGATGAGTAGATTTATTGTTAGGGTTAGGCATTGGTTGAGTAGGTAGTTGTGTATCTTTTTTTGGGAGCTTGATTGGGGATTAGGCATTAGATCTTGATGTTGTTGTTGATAAGGAGGATGTTGATAATCTTGTTGGTAATTAGGAGGTGGGTTATTCCACTGTTGTCCCCTCTAGGGTTGTTTCCATGATTGGGGAGGTTGTTTCCATTTTTTTGTGGTTGGCCTTGGTATTAAGGTTGCCACTGTTGTTTGTATTGGTTAGGATATGGGTCCCATA
This sequence comes from Taxus wallichiana var. yunnanensis, assembly GCA_018340775.1. Taxonomy (NCBI): domain Eukaryota; kingdom Viridiplantae; phylum Streptophyta; class Pinopsida; order Cupressales; family Taxaceae; genus Taxus; species Taxus wallichiana. Next base: position 206,579,855 of record CM031237.1, read on the forward strand.
CTTGAGGGTTAGCCTAAGGTAGGGGATGCATATATGAATTATTAGTCCAATTTTGAAATGAATTTATAGGCTCTTGCATCATACCTCTTTGCCTTGGTGGTCATGATTTTCTTCAAGAAACATATAAAAATTTCACATATTCTATCTCCAACATTTTGAAATTAGGTGTAGCATCTCTTTCCTAAGAAATATTGTCAGTTATCTACATCTACGGTTTGATTTCCTTCTTTTGCATGTATGAAAATACTCTGTGAGCATTTTGTTTACATTTTCTTTCTTCTTTTTAGCGTATAAAGCATCCAGTTGATTGGCCATATCATTGAAAATATCTTACTTCATGTTTTTGAACATGCTAACAATTTCTAACTTAGAGATTTTCCCCATTTTTGGTAGATAATCCACCTCTTGATCTTACGTTCCTTACCCTCTTCAAAGTAGCTCTCGAGTAGTTTTTACAAGTGTCACATAAGTCTTCAAAAATAGCATTTGAAATATCACCTACTCCTATCAGATCTAGAGCGTCCATGTCTTCACCACCGTGTCCCTTTAAAAAGAGTAATTTGAGGGATTCATGTGGTATGTCAATGGTGTGCCTTGACTTCTGAATGTTGAATGGGAACCTTTCCAAATAGTCTTCCAATGGTTCATCCTCCTTCTGTGTCATTCTATAGATTTCATCACCTCCTCTGCTACATGGTATGCAATAGTATTGGTACTTATTGAGAAAATTCTCTTTCATTTATTCCCATGTGGTAATATAATATCTTCCCAATCCCATGAACCACCTTAACGCTGCATCGTTTAGTGTTGTAGGAAAAAATATCAACTTTGTGCATCGGTGGTATAATCATAGCTCCTGTACAAAACATAAAACTCAAAGAGAAAGGTGTTTGGATCTTATGACATGGTTCCATGGAAATTTGGAAAGGATGATGGAGAAATATTCTTCATTCCAGCAGCTGCATTATTTTCAGTGATGGGTAAATCGAAGGTGGTTTCCCCATTTTGAGCATTCTAGTCTACTTCTTCTATCATCCATAGTTGCTTAGTAGAAACTACTGGAACTATCACTTGGGGGATTATCTTCAAAAAGTAAACTTGGTACGGAGGTTTCTTCTTCATAATCTTAAGAGGTAAATGAAGATATTTTGCTACTTTTGGATCAGGTAAAAATGTACCATAGGAATCCCTTCGATAGTCAATACATAGACTAATTAACTCATTCAACAATAGTTAATTTGGGGGTCAATTTGAGGTAAATGTTAATTTTTAATCTACCTTGAGAAATGGATGTCGAAAATAGTCAGGGAAATATTTGGAAAAAGTCCTTTGTATGGAAGATTTTACAAAAGAAATTTAAAAATTCTTAAAATCCCGAAATCCAAAATTTCAGATTTCAAATTTCAGGGATTTTCTCTTTCTGAGTTTTAATGGTGTGGATTTGAAAGCTGTGTTTTCAGATTTTGAAGTCTGAAATTCTGAAAGTTTGAATTTTCAGACCTTGGAGCTTTCGAGGTTTGGAAATTTTACTTAGCAATTGGCAATTTTTAGAATCGGAGTTTTGAAGTCGAAACTTTGAAATTTCTAAATTCAGACTTTCAGGCTTTCGGGGTTTGGAACTCCATGTTGTAGTTTTTGAGAACATCTCTTCTAAATCTTGAAGTTTGAAAACCTAAAATTCTAAAATTTTAGATTTTTAGGATTTCGGGTTTTGGAACTTTTGGTTACACTTTTGGTTAAATCCCTTTCGGACTTCTAAAGTCTAAAAGTCGGAAGTCAGAAAATTTAAAATTTCAGGATTTCAAGTTTTGGAATTCTCCAAGTCATTTTTAGGATTTAGTCAGAAAGTCTGAAATTTTCAAACTTTGAGATTTTGGGTTTGAAAAATTTTCATTGTCAATTCACATTTTTCATCTCCCAATCTCAAAGTCACGAAACCCCGAAATTTTGAAATTTTAAAATTTCAAGCTTTCGGGTTTGACTTTCAGAGTCCTTCATGTATTTATTTTTTTCACCAACTTCTGTATGTATCATGTTTTTGCCATTAATATCAAGTTTTCTATTTAAAATTGTTTTTACTCGTCATTTTTTTCGACACATTTTCTCTGACATTCTATTTTCTTGTACCTTTCAACATCATTTTTGAGGTATTTTATCTTTGTTATTTTCCTTTTGGTTTAAGATCTCTTATTTTCATTTTGTTTGTTTTCTTTTGTTCCTCTTCTGTGTACCTCTCGGAATGAAAAACTCATTTCCCACCATGTTTCTACATTTTTATTTTCCACATCCATTCAAATTTTTCAAGGGAGATCCTAAATTTTTCCATTTCTCCCTCTTAGTACTTTTCGGGATTTGGAGATTAGCATTATCGGTAATTTCCTTCTCGGATTTCGAGGACTTAGTGGTACATCTCTTTTGAGAGATGTCATGACTTGAGATAATTTTTTTGGAACTTTCTTTAGAAATTTTTTCTAAAATTTCTATTTGGAAATTTTTTTAACACTTTCACTTTAGAGGATTGTTTGGAAATTTCTTGAATTGTTTTTCAGAACTTTCATTTTGGAAATTTTTTTGAACTTAAAAGTTTTCTCTTGGACTCTTGTTCGGGTTTTGAAGTTGATATTTTTGAAGTTCAAGACCTATCTTTCAAAGTATTTCACTTCGAGTTTCAGACTTCTCTTTTTTAGGATTTTTCAACTTCGGCCTTCGTTCTGGCATATAGAGCTTGATGTCTACTTCCACATCAAAAGGAAAAGAAAAGATGAAGTATTTGTTTCTTGGAGTTGCTCCTCACTTCTACTGTCTTTCCTTTTATGGAATATATGGGACAACGACTTAGGGAAGATTGATTTTCTAGATTTCTAGAAAATAGAAAAGGCTCAACAAGAAATCATCGATCAAGCCATCTACGATAGTGGGCTTTCCCTCATTTTCAGTTTTCCCACATCCATGTTTTCCCCAGAGTTAGTTTTATTTGTGGCAGCCCACTTTGACAAAGAATCCATATCATTCAAAGATGATGATGATAAGTTGGTAATCCATTTGGACCCAGACTTCTTCGAAGATCTACTCAAACTTCCCAACATTAAAGATTACACCACAATTTTTCCAGAGTCGGTAGTGGAACATTGGGACAAGGAAGAGGAAATATGCACAAAAATCATGATAAAAACTTAGCTGTCCAAAAGCTTTGCCAAATTACCCAAAACCATGCATCAGTCAAATTTTATTCAGGAGGTCAATTACCTTATTGTGCTACTAAGTAGAGTTTCAGTCTTAGTTCTACAAAAGAATTCCTAGGAATGGATGTTCTTGTACATCACTACCATAAAGAAGAATAAGGATTTTATCCAATGGGGGGAGCATATCAGTAGCTCCATTTTCTATCAGTTGAGCAAGGTGCTTTCCACAAATAATTTATATTTGACATCCTTCTTGGTTTATGCGGCCGGTGCTATGGGAGAATTCTCTAGGTTGAATACTAAAGGTATTCACCACCTCCCAAATCTATGATTTCTATCCTCATCTCACACTGAGTGAAGGGAGAAGGCATTTTCGTAGGGTCAATGATGCCTTCTTTGTGGTTATCCTCTACCGTTTTGATAAGGAGTTATACAACCAGAAGGATTTCTAATGAAGCCTTCAAAGAAGTGCATGAGTGGGGAACCATCTATTTATAATTCCCTACATTAACTTACATTAGGTTCCAGGATTCATAGGTGCCCCATGATAAATGCGTTCTACTAGAATTGGTTTGACAGTTGTTGGATTATCATCAAATTCAAAACAAGTGCCACAAATCGGGAATGCATTTCCCTATTTCAATTGGTAGATACACCTACCCAAATATTCATAAGGCCAAAAATGTGGATGTAGAATTGGCTGAAGTGATCTTGCAAACCTTTCATCCATGAACTCATTTTGTTTATTGGGGTAAGTTTAATGAAACAGGTCGGTACAGTGCCCACGTGCCCCAATTGAAGAATTTATGGATTCATTGTTGGGACGAATACATAGTGAAACAAAGGTATTATGAGAGGTTGACCTTGGATGAGATTCAGAAGTTTGGTTTGGCCAATGTCCCAAAGGAGGCGCATGATAATGATGAGGTTTTAGATGTGGCATACAAAAGCCGATAATATTACCAACCAACCATTGTCATGGATTGATTGCTATGTAGAGAAATACTGCAATACAAAGCGATAGGGTAGGGACCATTTTGCGAGAGAACTTATAGTTGGTTGGTTACCTTGGTAATTTCACCCAAGGAGAAGAACAACCTACAAATACAGAGGCCCCACAAACTATAAGTCAATAAAGACTCACAAAGGGGAAAAGGTCGACCCAAAACACCCATATGAGTCCAAAAAATATTTCATTGGTTGTTGGTGGCTCATCTCTCCAAGGCTTCAATTTCTAGGGCTATGTCCTGGAGCACTGTGATAGAAGCGGTTAAAGTCAGTGACTCCCCTAGTATCTCACAAGATCCATCACATCTTCTTCCTCCCCCATTGTCCCTTCCAATATGACTTCCTTCCACTTCCACAATCATTTCTTTCTTCCCATCTCCTTCTATGGCCCAAGTTTTCTCATCCCTTCCAATTCTCTCAGCTGGAGAAACTATCGGGTCACCCATTTCTTCTTCACTTCCCTTAAATATTCCATTTCCCTCCACCTCATTCCCAAACATCATTTTATCAACTCTTATGGTTTTCCTTACATCCACCCCATCCATCATGGCCTCTTCTATCCAAATTTCAACTAATGTTTCTAGTGCTCTTGTCATAACTAATGTTTCAGGTATTGGATCTACTATATCTTAGGAATTAGAGAACAAATATGCGGAAACAATTCCTCAAATCAAAAGCGATGCGAAACTATACGGTAGAAGTATACATGTAGAAATATAACAACATAAATAAATAATGCACAAAAGAAGACAAGACAAGACTTAATGTGGTTCACCCAATGTGGGCTATGTCCACCAAGAACTTTTTCATATTTTATTATCAAAAAGAGTAAAACAACTCTCACAAGTATTCTTTGATTATGAACTCACAAAAAACTCCCAAGATGCTAAACCACATCTAAACCACAATTGACACCCAATTTTTTTAACTTTGATCACTCTTGATCTCTAAGACTCAAGACGTCTTGAACATACAAGATATCTTCAAGACACCCTAACACCTCTATTTATAGGATTACTATGCTTTAAGAAGTCCAAAAGATGACCCTAGAAGTTTTAAAGTCACGACCTTTCATCTTTGCACGGATGGAAAATAAATTGTCATGACCTTTCATCTTCCCATGGCTAGAAAATAAATGGTCATGAACTTTCATCTTCCCGATTCAAAATCCACACTTCAATACTAATTTGAGAAGACAAAAATAGGCTCCACACCCCAACAATCTCCCACTTGAGAGGCTGTTCCCTCTACCGAGAAAATATCTAAACCATTAATTATCAACCATGAAGGCCAATCAAAGTTTGAACACAACTTCAACTTCTCCCTTATGACCACCTTGGTCATCATATCGCAGAGGATTTTTGGTAGTATGAATCTTTTCTAGCTTCAACTTATCTTCTTCCAAATATGCCACTGATGGAAATGATATCTCATCTGAATGTGCTTCATCCTAGAGTGAAAAGTAGAGTTCTTCGCTAAATGAATAACACTCGACTATCACTGTATTCTCCCAACTCCTTCTTTGACCCTCATGACCCTATTAAATCATCTCCTTTCTTGTTTATGTGGCGAAACATACTCGGCCTTTGTGGTTGAAAAAGCCACAACCATTTATAACCATGAAATCCAACTCACCGATGTATCACCAACCATAAATACATAACCTGCCATGCTCCTCCTACTGTCCAAATCTCCTCCCATGTCCGAATCTACATAACCACACAATGTAGTGTCGATCCATGAAACACAATGTTACTCCATGGTCCCTCCTAAATACTAAAGGATCCACTTCACCATCTCGTCGATTGCTCTCTTCTGGATCACTCATAAACATGCTCACTACTCTCTTTGCATGGGCAATTTCATGCCTAGTGCATACCATAGCATACATCAAGCTACCAACTCGATGATGAGTATGGTACCCCAAACATCTGGATTTTATCCTCCTCATTCTTGTGACTCTACTCCTTTGATAATTTAAAGTTACTGTCAAAGGGGTACTAATTGGTTTAACATCCTACATACTAAACCTCTCTAAGATCTTCTCTGTGTACTTTTCCTAAGCTAACATCAGCTTCCTCTCTTTCTGTTCCAAGTTATTCTTATAGCAAGGATTTTTTTACTACACCCAAATCCTTCATGTGAAAGGAGTCACTAGCTACTTCTTGAGTACCTTTATTTCCTACATGTTCTTCCCTGCAACAAGCATATCATCCACATACAGCACAAAATAATATATCTACCATCAAGAAATTTCTTGATGTACACGAAATAGTACGATTGACACACTGGAGTAACCCTACTCCCGCATAAAACTATCAAACTTCTTATACCACTTCCATGGAGATTGTTTCAGGCCATCAAGCTCTAATTCAATTTACACACTAACCTCTCCTTCCCTTTGACCTCATAACCCTGTGGCTGCTGCATATAAAATTCCTCCTCTAACTCACCATGAAGGAATGTAGTCTTCACATCCAACTGCTCTAAGTACAGGTCTTCTACTACTACTAAACTAAGAATAGTTCTAATAGAAGCCATTTCAACAACAGGAGAAAAATTTCATCAAAGTCTATACCTTTCTCCTATGCGAGATCCCTTTACCACCAATGGGCCTTCTATCTTTTCCTTCCTCCATCTTCCTCTTTGATTCTATACACCCACTTTTTTTGCAATGCTCTCTTTCCCTTAAGTAGCTCCACCAAATACCAACTTTGGTTTTCCATAATAGATCCATGCTCTTCATCCATGGATTGCTCCCACTTCTTCTTGACATCCACCTGCACCACTACTTCCTCAAAGCACTCTAGCTCTCCACTATCAGTGAGAAATAAATACTTCAAAGATGGAGTAAATCATTTAGGTCCCCTTCTTACCCTAAAATACCTTCTCACCTCAGGAGTTTGGGGTTCCTAATGAGTAGGTACCTAAACTTGCTATGCTAGATCATGCTACACATGAACCAGCCCCTTGGACACCTTGTTGTCTACAATGTCCTCTAACACTTTGTATTCTTTCTTTGATTCCTCTTTTTTTCCCTCTGTGATCTTTATACATGAATTTTTAGTTAAAGACAATATCTCTAGACCGAAATATTTTTTTGTCCTTAAGACTCCAAACATGGAAATCAAATTCATCCTCACCATATCCAAAAAAGGTTCATTTCTCAAACTTAGCCTCTAACTTGGTCTTATCATCTTTATCAATGTCAACAAATACCTCACATCCAAATACTCTAAGAAATGAGTAATCAATTTTTTTACCATACCAAGCCTCCTCGGTGTACCTCTATCCAAAGCCATAGAGGGTCCTTTGTTAATCATATAAACAGCTGTGCTCATTAGTTCCACCCAAAACATAAGTGTCAGCCCCACATGTAACCTCATGCACCTAGCACGCTCCATGATTGTCCTGTTCATTCTCTCTGACACTCCATTTTCCTGTGGAGTATTTGGAACCATTCTTTACATGTGGATCCCATTTACCGAACAGTAATAAAGAAATTCATTGTTGCAATACTCCCCTCTATTATCTAACCTGAGACATTTCAACTTGAGACTGTTTCATTCTCAACAAAGGCTTTCCATATTTTGAAGGTTTCAAACACATCAGATTTCTTTCTAATGTAATATACCCAAACTTTTCTAGTTGCATCATCAATGAAAGTGACATAATAACATGAACCACCAATAGAGTTTTCCTTAGTTGGCCCCATACATTTGTATGCACTAAATCCAACTTACCCTCCTTTATGGTAGGTCCAACCTTAAAAAATATCACCCACTTATGTTTTCCATAAACACGGTTACATCTCCATCTGTAATAACTAAATTACAATAATTAGCACCACTAGTTAAATACAAAGTACCTATTTTCTTACCTCTTGCTGAACCACAAGATATCCCTTGGTAACCTTCCAATAATCCATTGTAAAACTGACCATACATCCATCACTACCTAGTTGATCCACTGATATCAAGTTCCATCTCAACTTAGGTACATGCCTAACATCCTTAAGTAGCCAAGTGCTCTCATTCTCCATTTTCACCTAAACACAACCTTTCCCTACTATGTTGCATGGTTCATCATCACCAAGATATACATGTCCACAATCTCTTTGAAAAAAATCAGTAAAGTAATGTCTCTATGGGGTGGCATGGAAAGAAGCCCCTGAATCTAACACCTAAGACTCAATAATATTATCTAAAGAAAGAATTAAGGCATCCTGACAAACATCACCTGCTGCCACATTTACCTCTTTAGTTTCCTCCTTTTTATTCTTATCTTGAAGATCCCAACAATATTTCTTAGCATGACCAACCTTCCCATAGTGCCAACATTCTAAATTACTCTTGGACTTTAACCTTTCGCGATCATTTGACTTCCCACGGTTACCTTTCCCTCTGTTCTTTTGTCTCCCTTTGCTCTCCATTGTCAAAGCATTTCCAGAAGTAGAAGAATATTCGGTGCTCTTCCTTCACATTTCCTCACTTAGGATCACACCTATTACATCCTCAACCTTCATCTTTGAATTATTAGAGACTAAATTACTTACAGCCATAACCAAGTTGTCCCAGCTATCTGGTAAGGAGCACACAATCAAAAAAGTCATGACCTCATCATCAAATTCAATTTTTACCAAGTTTAACATACTCACAACCGTATTAAATTCATTCAAATGAACATAAATATAACCATTCTCAGACATCTTCATATTAAATAACTTTTTCATCAAAAATATTTTATTAGAGGTAGATGGTTTTTCATATAACTTCCCCAACGCACTCATGAGACCTTCCGTGGTCTTCTCCTGTGATATGTTGAAAGAAACCGAAGATGAAAGGAATAATCAAATTGCCCCAAGTGCCTTTCTATCTAGAAACTCCCAATCCTCATCCGACATGGTTGTAGGTTTCTTTGCTTTTCCAACCAAAGGAACATGGAGGTCCTTTTGATATAAGTAATCCTCCATTTACATCCTCCACAAACCAAAGTTCTGCTCATTGAACTTCTCAACCCTTGATCTTCCCTCATCTACCATAGCTCCCACTCAAGATAAATTTCCTTTTGATTTACCACTTAAGAAAAAAGCTACCAAAGCTACGATACCGGTTGTTAGGAATTAGAGAAAAATATGTAGAAAGAATTCCTCAAATCACAATAGTAGGAAACTATATAGCGAGAAGTATACAGGAAAAAATATAACAACATAAATAAATAATGCACAAAAGAAGACAAGAAAAAAATTTAATGTGGTTCACCCAATGTGGGCTACGTCCACCAAGAACTTGCTCAAATTTTATTATCAACAAGAGTAAAACAACTCTCATAGTCTTCTCTTAGTTATGAACTCACAATAGAATTCCAAAGATGCTAAACCACATCTAAACCACAATTGACACCCAATTGCTTAACCTTGATCACTCTTGATCACCTCTTGATCACTAAGACTCAATACCTCTTGAATACAGAAGATATCTTCAAGATACCCTAACACCTCTATTTATAGGATTATAATCCTTTAAGAAGTCCAAAATATGACCCTAGAAGTTTGAAAGTCATGACCTTTCATCTTCCCATGGCTGGAAAAGAAATTGTCATGACCTTTCATCTTCCCATGGCTAGAAAATAAATAGTCATGACCTTTCATCTTCCCAATTCCAATTCCACACTTCAATACTAATTTGAGAAGACCAAAAATAGCTCCAAACCCCAACACTATCCCATCTTCATCAGCATTAGCTATTCCTGAATGGTTGTTTAGATAGACTCCAAAGCAGAAGAAGAAGGTGCCTCTGGGAGATGTCATAGATCTTAGTATATTGGAACAGATGCCTAAAATATAGGCCAAGAGGACAAGAAGCTGTTTTAATTTTAGAGTGAATCCATCTTGAGAATGAATTGTAGAGGTTTCTACTCCGTTGATGGAAAAAAATAAGGAGATAATTACTACGGAAGATTATCGGATCTCTCGATTTCATTAGGAAAAGATACTCGTGAAGGAGCCAAAAATATGTGCACACTACTCTTGGGGCTCTTACGGAAAAATATGACATAGATAAGGCTACAAAAGATGAGCTCAAACTCAAGGTTAAACAGCTCACTTCATTTTTACACAAAGTAACCCAACCAAATTCATTTACTGAAGTCTCAACTACTACGACCATGACAATTTCTTCTACCATCAACAACATTTCTTATCATGAGCTCGAGAATCTAGGCGAGATCGATAAATGAATGGATTAAACACATACTAGGGAATATAATCCCTTAATCAAGGACGTTGTCTAAATATATAATGATCTGGAGGTTGGGAAGGTTGTTATTTTCAAAATGGATGAGGCATTTTCCGAAGATAATAATAATCTGAATTTAAATTTAGCAACATGGAGTGAGATCAGAGAAGAAGAACCTGACTTGCTCCTTTAGGAAGAGGTGATCAATGATGCCTCAAAGTTATTTGAATACCAAAAGGGCATGGAATTTTGGTGCCAAGTATTACAGGATTTAATTAAGAAATTGGAAGATAAACGAGTAGAAATCACGGATGCCTAAATGACATCTCATAAGAGTTTGATATTGCTAATTGAAAATTCTTCAACGAAAACATCAATGCTCTTCCTAAAGATCAAATTAAGGAAAATTTCAAGGATTTGGTGATGCATGATAAGGAGGTCACCAAAACTTTCAATAGTGATTCCATTCACCGATTGGTCTTATGCCAAAATTTCATAGGGAGGTGAAGAAAGTTCGAATAAAATTTGTAAAGTGCCACCAAGATCACGAGGAACTCAAGACAACAGATGTAGTGAATCACTATGCATGTGGGCCTATAGATTAAGAAATTTAGGGAATCATCAAGTGATTCATTGAGTATAAGCATCGAATGGTTGTGTGGGAAGGAGAATAATAGAAACTTATAGGAGAGAAAGGTGTAGCTGAACAAAGACAAAGCTGAGTGGAAATCAAAGGTCAAATCAAAGCTTTGGATTGGTCAAAGTTGTAGGGTTATTGAGTCAAACCATTGCAAAAAATTCACTATTTTCATGGGAGCATGTTCCCTTAATTTAATTACATTTCTATTTTTAGTAAAATTTTAGTTAAGGGCCCAACTGTAATGGCTCATCCTAAGAACGTATATATTTAGATATAGATTTTTTTGGGGTGAGGTAGCTCTTCAAGCTTGGAAGAGTACTTTAGAGAATTTTAAAAACCTTTTAATTATATTTAGAGTTATACCTTGCAAATTGGGAAACTAATTTATTGTGTTGGATGGTTGATCAATGTTTACTTTGTGAATGTATGATTCCTTAGTGTGAGTGGTCATCTTACCTTTATTTTGGGTTATCTATTTCATGTTGTGAGTGAGTAATGTGATTATATTTTATGTCAGTTGTGAAAATATTATTTTCCTTATGTTGTTAAAGTTGCATTATCATTATTCGTAGTTGCTGAAATAGATGTTTGACCAGTGCATGTGTTTATTTCTCATAATAAATTAACTTTGTGTTGAATCAAATCTGATCTATCCTTTATGTATGCTCAAGTTTAATAAAGTAACGTATGCCCTCATTTGTGGAATTTATACCATTTTTAGGTTGTAATAGGTGAAAATTTGGACAATGATGCGAGCATCCTACCCACATTAACCCTTTTAAATATTAAACATCCCTTTATTTGGTGCATCAACGTTCTTAGTATAGTTTCATTTTTGCAAAATATCTTCACCCAAATCTCATGAAGGTGTTAGTGTATGACTAGATAATCATTTTATTAGACTAGGAAAAAGTACAACACTTAGTTTAGGAAAAGTAATTTGCCCTTCTCGGAGGTTCACCTCAAGCCCAAGTCCAATAGCTTAAGAGGTGATCCCATGTGTCCCTATCTGCACCGAATATCCTGTTCACAATCTAGCCATTCGGGGTGCGGTTGATTGGTGACAAAAATTTTGGCACACCCAGTGGGACGAGTTGGTACTTCTCTTCTCATTAGCATAAATAAAAGTACACTGGTGACTCTATATCTCTAGATTCCAAATCTCAGTGCATTCACTTATGTGAAGAATTCAGACAAGATCTTCTTGAAAGAATGAAAGTTATCAACATATCAAGATTTCTGTGTCTCCCCAAGAGAAGAAGTAGAAGTATTTTAAAACCATCAGCTGCAGCTTCATCTCGTAGAGGTCATTCAACTCCTCCATACGAAAGGTGTCCTCAATCAAGGAACAATCAACCTCTTGTTGTTATGGCACGGAACCAAGTTTTTCCCCCTTTCAATGCAAGCAATCCGCTTCTATTAGCTCAACATGACCCTATACCGGTTGCGGAACTCAAAATTTTATCCTTTTACATAGGAGAAACTCATGTCACTTTGGTAGAACACATTCTTGATGTAGCCAACATCTACACAATACACAATATCATAGAGGATAATGTTGTTGTCAGACTTCTGGCCACTTCCTTCAATGGAAAATCACTTCAATGGTTTTGAGGGTTACGTATTGGTAGCATAACCACTTGGGATGAGTTAGGAGAGAATCTCTATAAATAGTTCGAAGACAAGAGTGATCACCTATCACTCTTAGAACAATTCACCACCATAAAGAGAGCTCCCTAGGAGTACATGAGCGATTTCAATTTTTGATTTCATAGGACTTGGAATAGGATTCCGACACTCATCAAGCCCTCTCCAAATAATGCATTTTTATACTATTTGTGAGCTTTGAATAGTGATGTAGCAGTTATGATTCAATCCATGGGGGGGACTATATTACCTAATGCTTATGACATAGCCATAAATGTGGAAAATTCTTTGATCCAGGCTGGCAAGATAGCTCCCTGACCACCCATCCCATTTTCTTCAGATCTTACAAATAATCATCCTATTATTACGCCTATCCTAGCAACATCTAATCAGCTAGCTCAATCTATCCCAGCCTCTTCAAATGATCTATTTGAAGTCAAATCACTACTGCAGACCTTCAAAAATGAGCTTGTAGTAATGAAAAGGCAATAGTCCCAATATGTTTGAAAATTTCAATCATAATATCAAGCAAATGTCCCTCCCTTTCATGGAAATAATCGGGCCCAAAATTAGGTTACCAGCTAAGCAACAAGCGTGAAGCCTTTGAACTTCTAGAACCCTTCCATTACCAGTTCATCTAAAGCTATATATTCGGTCCAGAATAACCTCATTCAAGATTATGAGTGGTACTACCCTTGTTCTCAGCCTCACAACCAAAATATTTTCCCAAATAGAGTTCTGAGTAAGACCCTTATGGTCCAAAGCATATCCGCTCTCCGAATCATCTACCAGACCATCCACTCACAAAAGTCAAGACCAACCTTCTGATGAAACTATGCTACTAAATTGGAAGGCGGAAGACTCGTGTGGCTTGAATGCTGATGCCTCCACTATAACATCCAACACACGTTCCAAGAAAAGGGCAATAGACTCAAAATCTTCAAAAGCGATCAGAATCTACTTCTCAATCCCCCCAAAAAATATCAGATGATAAAGGCACGGGAAAAAAATCACCGGAAGTATACATGGATCAATCTAGAAAGAAGGATGGGACTTCAAGTATCACAATACCCAATAGGCATTTCACAAAAGAAGACTCCAATGCCCCAAAAGGTATTAGAAAAGTGGGGGCGATTTTGTTCAGCATTTGGAGCAAATGAAGAAGACCAATTTAAGTGTCACGATGTTGGATGCAATTTCGATTCCTTCAAGAGGAACTTTCTATTGGATGCTTTGAACAAATTTAACACTACTAACTTGAGATCATCAGGTCAAGAAGTAGTAGTGGAAACCAACTTATGCCAACCTGAAACAAAAGTATCCACTAAGCCTAACAAGCCTCCACCATTCTATATCTCGTTGATTATTGGTGATCATTTGGTACATAATTATATGATCAAGTGAGGAGCTAGTAGTTTAGTAATGCCCAAATAGATCACAAATATATTATGAATTCCATATAAGCCAATTTCAAGAGGATTTGTTCAACTAGATGGTACTATAGTCCAAACTGTGGGGGTCATTAAGGGGCTTCAGCTTACTATCCATGTATTTCCTAGCTTGACATTCACACAAGACATATATTTTATTGATCTCCCTCCCCTTTTTCCATTTTCTTATCACGGGAGTTCACTACCAATATGGGTGGATATTTATCATTAGACTGGTCACATATGATCCTTATAACTTAGTACAAAAGGAAGGATACTATAAGAGATGAACCTATTTGTCATAATCATGTGGAACCATACACCGCCAAACCCATAAATGGAAATTATGCCATTGGTGACCCAAATGAAGAAGATGCAGATCACGAGCCAACTACTCTCATGAAGGAAGTTCCTGACATAGTGCTTGATGAGGTAAGTATCAACCACCAATATGATCCCTATGCTGATTTATTAGTAGATGAAGAATCAGGTTGGTTGCTTCTAGAAGAAAGCGAGATTGGGTACATACTTTATTCATGAAGAAAATACCATCATACCTCAACTTTTTAAGGCATCAAGAGAGATACAAAAGGACCATGGAAAATATTATTTGATAGCTCACGAAGTAAAAATGGATCTAGTGCAGGGGTTATGTTGATTTCTCTAGAAGGAGACAAATATTTCTATTCCTTTCGATTGTAGTTCAGCTGCACTAATAATGTTGTTGAATATGAAGCTCTTATACAAGGAATTCAAGCTGGCCCAAAGAATAGGAATCCAAACCTTGACCATCTTTGGCAATAGTGAGTTGGTTATGCACCATGTTACAGCTCATAGTCCATCAAAAATGATCCATTGAGGTTATATAAAAATAGGGTTTGAGATTTGATAGAAGATTTCAAATCTTTTGGAATTCATATAATTCCCTGAAGAAGCGAATCAAGATTCGACAGTCGGCATTCTTTACTTATTGGCTCTTAGTATGATTAAACTATGAAAATCATGAAAGAAGAACAACATAAAGTCAAAATGGTGGTTCATCCCGTGAGTACTAGATAATGTAAGTAGTTGGCAGGTGTTTGATAGTGATCAACAGATTGTTCTCTTCCTATAGTAAGAAGAAAATTTCACTTCCAAACATCAAGATAAACTTCAAAACTCTTATGGTGATCAAATTATACAGCTGAAAGGAAACAAGCTACCAAAAGGATTGGTTACATTGGAATCCATATTCAATTTAGATGATCAAGCCAAAATACGAGCACTAATATGGTGGTCAAGGAGGAGGATTTTGAAGAGGTAGAGGTGGCAATAAAAAAATTGAAAAGTTGGTAAGGTATGCACTGCTCAAGAAAAGAAAGCTTTCATTGAACTATGTCAAGAGTATCATGATATTTTCACATGGAGCTACAAAGACCTGCATGGTTTCGAACTGGTTTAGCTCAACATACCATCAAGATGGCTCCTAACTCTAAGCCGGTTTGTCAAAAGTAGAGGCTAATCAATCCCAAGATTTAGTTTGCTAATAAGGAATGAACTAGCCAAGCTTATCGAGGCATGTATAATTTTTCCCATTAAGCATTCCTCGTGGGTAGACAATCTAGTGCCTGTAAGGAAAAAGAATGGAGAGATTCAGCTATGTGTGGAATTTAGGGATTTAAACCATGCCTCATTGAAGGATCATTACCCTCTTACGTCAATGGAGAAAATCCTTTAAATAGTGGCAAGGGCTTAAAGGTTTTCTTTTCTTGATGGATATTAAGGATATAATTAGATTCTAGTCCAAGAATCTAATCAATTCAAAACAGATTTCACTACTAAGTGGGCAACATATGCTTACAACAAGATGCCATTTAGGTTTTCCAATGTAGGGGCTACTTTCCAAAGAGCCATGGATATGGCCTTTAAAGGACTAATCAATGATATGATCTTGGTTTACCTTGACAATAAAAATGTCTATTCCAAGCATGATGAAGATCATATCACACATCTAAGAAAAGTCTTTCGAAGGTGTAGATAGTTTGGGGTCTCACTAAACCCTAAGAAGTGCATTTTTACAGTTCAAGAAGGAAATTTGTTGGGAATATTATTTCGGTAGAAGGATTTTCTATCGACCTAGCCAAGATTCAGTCAATTTTTCCTTCTCTATCCTAAGCCACAAGAAAGGTCTCTAGGGTTTCTTAAGAACTATAAACTTTATTCAAAGATTCATTTCTTAGTTTGCAAAGTTGGCAAAGCCACCGATGGCCATGTTTAAAAATAATATTCCATTCTCATGGATGAAGGAGGGAAGATAAAGCTTTGAGGTTATCAAAATGGCTATTTCCTAGGCTCCCACATTGGTAAACCCCGGTTTGATAGAGATTTATTTCTCTATGCTTTCACAGTCAAGAAAGTATTTCGGTAATTCTAACTCAGCAAAATGATGATCGATGGAACAATCAATTGCCTTTTTCAGTTAGTCTCTCAAGGAATATGAGCTTAAATATTCCTTCATCAAAAAATAAGTCTTTGGAGTCATTTGAGCTCTAAAAAAATTTAGGCATATGTTATCCAACAACAAAATTCACTTAATGGTATCTCATCTTGTCATCAAGGAATTTTTGTTAAATAAAGAGATGAATGAGAAACATGTTGGGTGGATTACAAAAGTAATGGAGTATGACATGCACATTAAAGTCACTAAGCTTATTAGGGGCAAGGGTTTATGTCAGTAGTTGGTGTGGACATGGAGATCAAAGATATGGAAGATGTTACGCTCTTGAATGCTAATGAAGGAAATGATCAGATTGATTGGTTAACTAAGATGGAAATTTTCCTCCTCTTGGGGGTATATCCTCCAAATATGGATAAGGTCCAACGGTGTACTTTTCACCTTCAAGTATATTCCATATGCTATGGTATATAATGTTCTTTTTCAAAAGGATTTGAACAATGTTCTTCTATGTTGCATCAAACCATAGTAGGTGAATAAGGTGTTAGAATAATTTCACAATAGCCTATCTGGAGGGCATTACTCTACATGAAAAAATGCTACTAGGATCATGTGAGCTAGTTATTACTGGTTGGAATTGTTCAAGGATGCCCATCTTTGGGTAAGGAAATTTAAAGAATGTGTTCTTTTTGTAGAAAAATAGAGGCTGACAACTATTCCATTACATTCCATTCAGGTGGATCAACCCTTTTTCATTGGGGGTTAGATTTTATAGGAATGATCAATCCTCCATCTAGTGAAGGACATAAATGGGTCCTTACTTGTAATAGATTAATTCACTCGCTGGACAAAAGCGTTGGCCTTAAAGGAAAGAAATGAATAGGCTGTCCTTGAATTCCTGGAGAATATAATGACAAGGTTCGGTGTTCCATTTACCATTATCTCTGACAATACAATGGCTTTCCTTGGGTTAAAGATAAGTGAATGGGTTGTTAAGAATGAGGTCTACCTCAAGACTTCATCTAACTACTATCCACAGGGAAATGGGTTGGCCGAGTCTAGTAATAAGAATCTCATAAGAATCATCAAGCGTATGATGGAGGCCAACAAAAGGACCTGGCATACATAGCTTAAGATCACCCTATGGGTTGATTAGACAACACCTAAAAAGGCCATCGGAATTTCACCTTTCGTTCTTGTATATGGAAGGGAAGAAAATCTCCCACTTTCCTTGGAGATTCCTTCCTTGGATTTGGCTTATTGGTTTGAAGTTATGGAAGATGATGCCTTAACCATGCAAATGTTAGGACAACATAAAGCTCAAATGTTAGGACAACAAAAATTATTTGACAAGAAATCTTCTGATAGGTTGTTCAAAGAAGGAGATTTGGTTCTTAAACTAGATGAAGACCGGGCCAAACCAGCGAGGCATGCCAAATTTGATGCTCTATGGAGTGGGCCTTATATTATTACAAGTTACAAAGAGGTGAATTCATTTCATATATCCAAACTCAATAGAGAATAATTTCCCATTCATGTGAATGTGATACATCTCAAGGCTTGCTTTTGAGATTGTTCCACCTTTATAAAGTCTTTTATCTTTTCCTACAAGTTCTTTGCACATCGTTTGTTTTCTTTTTTTGTTTCTTTTTCATTTTCTATTTTCTTTTTTTCTTTTTAGGACTCCTATGCCCAATGATTTTTTAAGGCTACTAGTCTATAAGCTTAGTAGGAAAGCATTCCTTGGTGGTTGCCAAAAATGTTAACGTTTTAATCTACCTTGAGAAATGGATGTTGAAAGTAGTCAGAGAAATTTTTGGACGAAATCCTTTGTATGGAAGTTTTCTGAAAAGAAATTTGAAAATTCTCCAAGTCCCAAAATCTGAAATTTTGGATTTTGGATTTCAAAGTGATTTTCTTTCGAGTTTTAATGGCTTAGATTTGAAACTGTGTTTTCAAATTTCTAAACTCCAAAATTTCAAAAGTCTGAATTTTTCAAACTTTCGGGCTTTCGAGGTTTGGAAATTTTACTTAGCAATTGGCAATTTTAGAACTAGAGTTGAAGTCTCGAAACTTTGAAAGTCTAAAATTTAGACTTTAGGGCTTTCAGGTTCGTAAATCCATGTTGTAGTTTTTGAAAACATCCCTTCTAAATCTCCAAAGTCTAAAAACCTAAAATTCTAAAATTCGAGCTTTGATTTGAGAACTTTTGGTTGTACTTTTGGTTAAATCCCTTTCAGACTTCCAAAGTCTGAAAGTCCAAAAATTCAAACTTTAGGTTCCGAATTCTTTGAGTCATTTTTAGTATTTTAACTTTTAGACATCCGAAGTACAAAAGTCTAAATTTTTGGACTTTTGGGCTTTTGGGTTTCGGAAATATTCATTTCCAATTCAAATTTTTCATTTCCCAATCTCCAAAGTCCAAAACCCCGAAAATCTGAAATTTCATAATTTCAGGCTTTGTGTTTTAGACTTTTGAGTCCTTCGTGCATTTATTTTTTTCACCAACTTCTGTATGCATCAGGTTTTTGTCATTAATATCGGGTTTTCTATTTAAACTCATTTTTTACTCGTCATTTTTTCCTGACACATTTTCTCTAACATTTTGTTTTCTTATACCTTTCAACGTCATTTTCAAGGTATTTTAACTTGGTTATTTTCTTTTTGGTTTAAGATCTCTTATTTTCATTTTGTTCCTCTTCTATGTATCTCTCGGAATGAAAAACTCATTGCCCACCATGTTTCTACATTTTGAGTTTCCACAGGCATTCAAAGTTTTCAAGGGAGCTCCTCAAGTTTTCCATTTCTCCCTCTCAATACTTTTTGGGATTTGGAGATTAACATTGTTTGGTAATTTCCTTCTCATATTTTAAGGACTTGATGATACATCTATTTTTCGGAGGTCATGACTTTGGAGAATTTGATCTCGAACTTTCTTTAGAATTTTTTTGAACTTTCACTTTGGAAATCTTTTTGGAACTTTCTTTGGAAAATTTTTAGAACTTTCACTTGAGAGAATTATTTTAGAACTTTTTTTAGAAAAAAATTTATTAACTTTCATTTCAGAAAAAAATTCGAACTTTGGAGTTTTGTCTTTAAAACTCTTCAAATCGAGTTTTTGGAAGTGATATTTTTGGGAGTTCGAGACCTATCTTTAGAGTATTACACTTGAGTTTCATACTTCTCATTTTTCAGATTTTTAACTTCGCATTCATTCCGGCACATAGAGCTTGATGTCTACTTCCACATCAAAAGTAAAATAAAATATGAAGTATTCATTTCTTGGAGTTGCTCCTCACTCCTACTGTCTTCTGACTTAGGGAATATAGGTGACACCGACCTAGGAAGATTGATTTTCTATATTTCTGGGAAAGAGTAAAGGCTCCGAACAAGAAATCATTAATACAGGCCATCTACGAAAGTGGGATTTCCCTCTCTTCAAGATTTCTCAAATCCATACATTTTCTAGAGTTCATTTTATCAGTGGCAGCCCACTTTGACAAAGAATCCATGTCAGTGAAAGAAGATGATGATAAGGTGGTAATTTTTTAGACCTAGAATTCTTTGAATATCTACTCAAACTTCACAACATTGAAGATTACTCCACAATTTCACCTTGGAACATTGGGACAAGGAAGAGGAAGTATGCACAAAAATTATGATGAAAACTTATCGGCAAAGCTTCGCATTAAATTAAGCAAAACCATGCATCGGTTGATTTTATTCAGGAGGTCAGTGACCTTATTATCCTACTAAGTAGAGTTTCAGGTCTCCCTTCTACAAAATAATTCTAGGAATGGATGTTCTTGTACATCGCTACCATTAAGAAGAATATGGAGTTTATCCGATGGGGGAGAATATAGTAGCTCCATTTGTTATCAGTTGAGCAAGGTGCTTTCCACAAAGAATTTCTATATGACATCATTCTTGGTTTATGCGGCCACTACTATGGGAGAATTCTTTAGGTTGAATACTAAAGGTATTTGCACCACCTCCCAAATCTATGATTTCTATCCTAGCTCAAAATGAGTGAAGGGAGAAGGCATTTTTGTAGAGTTAATGATGCCTTCTTTGTAGTTATCCTCTACCATTTTGATAAGGAGTTATACAACCAAAGGATTTATGATGAAGCCTTTAAAGAAGTGCATGAGTGGGGAGCCATCTATTTACAGTTCCCTACATTCACTTACATTTAGGTTCCAAGATTCATAGGTGCCCCCAAAAAATTGCCAAGGTGCCCCACTGATAAATGGGTTCTACTGGAATTGGTCCGATAATTGTTAGATTATCATCGAATTCAAAACAAGCGCCACAAATCGGGAATGCATTTCCCTATTTCAATTAGTAGATTAACCTTCCCAAATATTCATTAGGCCAAAAATGTGGTTATAGAATTATATGAAGTGACCTTGCGAACCATTTCATCCACGAACTAATTTCGATTATTGGGGTACGTTTGGTGAAACAGGTCGGTCCAGTGCCCACGTGCCCCAATTGGTGGATATCTAGATTCATTGTCGGGATGAATGCATAGTGTGACAAAGGGATTATGAGAGGTTGACCTTGGATGAGATTTGGAAATTTGGTTTGGTCGATGTCCCAAAGGAGGCACATGATAATGATGAGGTTTTAGATGTGGTACATAAAAATGATAATATTGTCGACCAACCATTGTCATGGATTGATTGGTATGTAGGGGAATGTTGCAATACAAAGCGAGAGGGTGGGGTCCATTTTGCAGAGAACTTACAGTTGGTTGGTTACCTTGGGAATTTCACCTAAGTGAGCAAAAACAACCTACAAATATAGAAGTCCCACAAACCATAAGTCAATCAACACTCACAAAGGGGAAAATATCAACCCAAAAACCCATATGACTCCAAAAAAGATTTCATTTGTTGTTGGTGGTTCATCTCTCTCCAAGGCTTCCATTTCCAAGGTTGTTTCCTCTGGAGCACCTGTGATAGAAGTGGTTGAAGTCACTGACTCCCCTAGTATCTCACAAGATCCATCACATATTCTTCCTCCCCATTATCATTTCCAATATCAATTCCTTTTACTTCCACAATCATTTCTTCCTTCCCACCTCCTTTTATGGCCCGGGTTTTCTCATCCCTTCCAGTTATCTCAGCTGGAGAAACTATCAAGTCACTTATTTCTTCTTCACTTAGCTTAAATAAATCTTCCATTTTCCTCCACCTCATTCCCAAACATAATTTTATCAACTCGTATGGTTGTCCTTATGTCCACCCCATCCATCATGGCCACTTCTACCCAAATTTCAACTAATTTTTCTAGTGCTCTTATCATAACTAATGTTTCAAGTATCGGATGTACTGTCCCATCTTCATCAACATTAGCTATTCCTGAATGGTTGTTTAGAAAAAATCCAAAAACGAGAAGAAGAAGGTGCCTCTCGGGAGATGTCATAGATCTCATTATATTAGAACAGACACCCAAAATAATTTCAAGTATGATAGTGAATCCATCTGGAGAATGAATTGTAGGGGTTGCTACTCCCATTCAGGGAAAAACTAAGGAGACAATTACTATGGTAGATCATCGAGATCTCTCGATTTTCATTGGTAAAAGATACTCACGAAGGAGCTAAACAAGATGTGCACACTACTCTTAGGGATTTGCTGGAAAAATATGACAAAGATAAGGCTATAAAAGATGAGCTCAAACTCAAGGTCGAACATCTCACTTCATTGTTACACAAAGTACCAACTCCATCTACGAGTCTCAACTACTACGGCCATGACATTTTCTTCTACCATTAATGACATTTATTATCATTAGCTCAAGAATCTAGGCCATAAAGGGAGATCGATAAATGAATGGATTGAATGCATAATGTAGGAAGATAATCCCTTATTTAAGGAGGCTATCAAAATATATAATGATCTGTAGGTTAGGAAGGATGTTATTTGTAAAATGGATGAGGCCTTTTCAAGATAATAATAATCTAAATTTAAATTTGGCAACATGGAGTGAGATCAGAGAAGAAGACCTGATTTTCTCCTTTAGGAAGAGGTGATCGATGATGCCTCGAAGTTATTTGAATACCAAAAGGCCATGGAATTTTGGTGCCAAGTATTATAGGATTTAATTAAGAAATTGGAAGATAAATGAGTAGAAATCACAGATGCCCTGAATGACATCTCAGAAGAGTTTGATATTGCTAATTGCAAATTCTTCAATGAAAACATCAATGCTCTTCCTAAAGATCAAACTAAGGAAAATTTCAAGGATTTGGTGAAGCATGACAAGGAGGTCATGAAAATTTCAATAGTGATTCCATTGTGATTGGTCTTGTGCTGAAATTTCATAGGAGGTGAAGAAAGTTGAATAAACTTATTAATGTGTTAGCCAAGATCACGAGGGAAATCGAGACAACAGATGTAGTGAATCACTACGCATGTGGCCCTAGAGATGAAGAAATTTAGAGTTTCATCATTAAGTGCTTCATTGAGTATAAGCATCGAATGGTTGTGTGGGAAGGAGAACAACAAAAACTTAAGGAGAGCAAGGTGTAGCTGAACAAAGCCAAAGCTGAGTGGCCATGAAAGGTCAGATCCAAGCTCTGGATTAGTCAAAGTTGCAAGGTTGACTGAGTCAAACCCTTGCAACAAATTTTCTATTTTCATGGGAGCATGTTCCCTTAATTTAATGACATTTCTATTTTTAGAAAATGTTAGTTAAGGGCCCAACTATAATGGATCAACCTAAAAACTTATAAATAGTTGAATTTTTCACCTAGTAGATATAGATTATTTTTGGATGAGGTTGCTCTTAAAGCTTGGAAGAGTACTTGAGAGAATTTTAAAAACCTTTTAATTATATTCAGATTTATACCTTGCAAATTGAGAATCGATTTATTGTGTTGGAAGGTTGATCAATGCTTACTTTGTGAATGTATGATTCCTTAGTGTGAGTGGTTAGCTTACCTTTATTTTGGGTTATCTATTTCATGTTGTGAGTGAGTAATGTGATTATATTTTATGTCAGTTGTGAAAATCTTATTTTCCTTCTGTTGTTAAAGTTGCATTATCATTATTCGTAGTTTCTGAAATAGATGTTTGACTAGTGCATGTGTTTCTTTCTCATGATAAATTAACTGTGTGTTGAATCAAATTTGATCTATCCTTTACGTATGCTCAAGTTTAATAAAGGAACGTATGCCCTAGTTTGTGGCATTTTATACCCTTTCTAGGTTGCAATAGGTGAAGGTGGATAATGATGCAAGCATCCTACCCACATTAACCCTTCCAAATATTAAACATCCCTTTATTTGGTGCATCACCATCCTTAGTATAGTTTCATTTCGTAAAATATCTTTACCCAAAACTCATGAAGGTGTTAGCCTAGGACTAGATAGTCATTTTATTATACTAGGAAAAAGTACAACACTTAGTTTAGGAAAAGGAAGCCGGCCTTCTCTAGAGGTTCACCTTGAATCCAAGTCCCATAGCTTGAGAGGTGATCCTATCGACACTAAAATTTTCCTCCGTAATTTCTATTTCATTAATGTATGTATTAGGAATAGGATGTTGTTAAGTATAATTAGTAGTAGCGTCTGATAGAAGATAATGGTGCCATCAGTACGGTGCCGCCAATAATGTGGAGTACGGTAACACTCAAAGTATAATAAGAATGTTATAAAAAGTAAATATTTGTCGTAAGTGGTCCATTAGTAATGTTAAAATGTCAAAGTTTGGGTAATTAGAGAAGTAGGGTCTACATGATTAGGAATTAGAAATATTATATTGGTAATAAAGACAAGGAGTGAGGTCATAAATATTTTGTGTATTTTATTTGTAAAAAGTCTAAAAATGTGGAACCCATGTAAAATGATAAGGTTTATCTTATCTTAACGAGATAAGCTTACATGTACGAGATAAGAGTTAAGGTATGGAATATGATTCGTTAGAGTGGATTTCTTATCCTATCTTAGAGATAAGATGGATAAGCCTGGAAGTTCTATAAATAGAGAACACCCCCTCATTTAGCATAGAAGGAAGTAGTGAAAAATATTGTAGGAAGTGTGCGAAGGAAGCCATCGGTTTAAAGGTGTGATGAAGAAGCCATTAAGAGGTGTAATTGTAAAGTTTCTCCCATAGTCTTGGTGAAAGGAAAGTGAAGTCAATAACACTTGAAGTACCTCATGGGTGAGATTGTAACAATTTCATGTTAATATTATAATTTACTTTGATATTTCAGATTTGTCATCATTCCGTCTTATCATAGTCGATGGTATTCTTGTGTTATGTTGTTGTTTTGTTTCCAGATTACATCCACCAAACTAAAGGCTGTGCATTAGTAAATAATCATAGCACGAGGAGTTCCCGGTGAAGAATTATCATAGTGCCGGATTGGTGATGACATTTTGGTTCCGTTGCTGGGACCATTCCTCATTGGTGGATTTTCTGGAGAGATATTCCCACTTAGTCAAAAATCAATTAGAGGGTAACCTTGTTTTTACTGTGCATAGTAGTTACCATGGTAAAGTCATTTTTGCCATGAATAGTAGTTACCATGGTAAAGTCATTTTTGCTGGAATAGTATTTACCATAGTAAAGTCACTTTTTACCGTGAATAGTGTTTACCACAAGAAAGTCACTTTTACATGATGAAGTCAAGTTTTACCATAGTTTACTACCAGTGGTTATTTCTATTTTATTGTAGAAAGGTGTAAAGTCACTTTCTAGTATAGTGATTCCAATTATTTGTACACATAAGTCTTGTTGATTGTACTTGTGAGTTGGTATTTCACGGTGGTTACTTTTGAAAATGGGAAAGATTCCTATTTTTTCAGCTCAATCTAATGAAGATGCTTCTTCTTTCATTCAAGAGTTTAAACGATCTTGTATTTGTAATGGCCTTATAAGAAGGGAACAATGGACTGAATTTTTCCTACTTTTTGGATGGTTCAAAGACTTAGGTGGTTTGAAACACTAGGTGATAATGTGAAAAATTCATGGGATTTATTAACTGAAAGTTTTCTTGAAGAATTTGGTGAACAATGAAATATGTAGATCTCATGATCAAGATCACAAAGCTATCCCAAGGAGAGAAGGAGAAGATAAGGGATTATCATGCTCGTGTTCTAGAGCTAAGGAGGAAGCTCGATGCCCAGATCGGAAGGAAGGACTAGCGGATGGGTTGATGAATGGCGTGGATAATCTCCTCTGTAAGCACTTCATTCTTGGGATGAAGCCAGAGATCAGACAACGAGTGAAGTATGACCACCCAGCTACCATTGAACAAGCAAAGGAGATTGCAAGAAGGCAAGAAGAAAGCATGGAAGAGGAGCCCAAAGAAATTGTTGCTAAAGTAGAGCCTACACCAGCACCTTTGGTCCAGAATCCACAACCACTCCCGGTGAGCACAAATATTTCTCCTAGTACATCTACTGAGTATGAAGATCTGCTCAAAAAGATGGGTCAGTTAACTATTAATCTTCTTCAAGGAAAGGAATTTAGTTCTCAGGGAGGAGATAGAGGTCTAAAAAGAAATATTTTTGAAGTTGTTTGTTATGGTTGTTATAAAAAGGGTCATTATAAGTATAATTGTCCAGATAGAGCTTCTACATTTGGTAAAGGAGATAATGATAAAGGAAAAGCACCTGTGAATTCTTTTGATGTAGTAGATAAGAGTAGAAATAATGAAGTAGATGTGTTTGTAACAAAAAGAAAGAAAGAAAAAGATAATCAAGATGGAAATGATCCTAAGAAGATGAAAGAAGAAACTAGTAAGAAACATAGGAGAAGAAAGTTGGGTGTGCAGGATTTTCTGATTTCACAGGGGCAAGGACCATACTCCATCTTGGAAGATCTATCCAAAAGGCCTGTAAATATTACATATGGTCAACTCTTGGCTATGTCTTCTGAGAAGAGGCGGGAGTTGCGAGGTGGACTCAATGCTCGAAGAAGGAAGGAGGTTGAGGTCCCTGTTTTGGAGGCAGAGGCAGATCCCTATGCTCCACAAGCTGAGGTATTATGTAATGGTATTTCAATTCATGATGTCTTAGTTGATGGAGGTGCTGCAGTTAATGTAATGACCAAGTCTGTAATGAATATGTTGGGTTTAAAAATTGATCGCCCTTCAACACTTATGTTAAGGTCATTAAATAAAGGAAAAACTAAACCAGAAGGTGTAGTTTCAAATGTGGCAATATCTGTTATGGGTGTGGTATGTGTGGTAGACTTTCAGGTGATGAAAAATGGTATTGTTGCATACCCAATGCTACTGGGAAGACCATGGCTAAGGAGAGTTCATGCAAGAAACTATTGGAATGAAGGTTTCATGACACTTGGATGTGGTAGAGAGAGGGTGAAGATAAATGTGATCCCTCGACATCATAAGGCAGAACTTGTGGATTCAAGTGATGAAACTGATGATTGGACATCCTCTGATTACTCTAGTACCAGTGAAGTGGACACTGAAGATGAAGAAAGTGAGGTGGATGTTTCAGTCATGGATATCCTTCTAGTCACACCAACTCATGACCCCATAAAATTATCTGAAGAAGAAGTTGATGATCATCTCCAACAAATAAAGATTGGTGATGTTGTGATGGAGAGTGAGAAGGAATCCTACCTCCAGCTCTTTCAAAGGTACATACACCTATTCACTTTTGATTACAAGGAACTCCGTCAAGTAAGTTGGGTAGAACATTGTATTGAGCTGGTAGATGGTGCTAAGCCCATAAAGCAAATGCCATATAGAATGAATCCTAATTTTTCCAAGACTGTAAAAGAAGAAATAGATAAGTTGCTTGATGCAGGATTCATATTTGTTGTGGAGAATTCAGAATGGGTTTCTCCCATTGTGATCTCAATAAAAAAGAATGGGAAGCTACGCATTTGTGTTGATTACAGGAAGCTCAATAAGGCAACAAAGAAGGATCATTACCCTCTTCCATTTTAGATCAGATCTTGGACGAAGTAGCTGGCCAGAGTGCTATAGTTTTGCTGATGGATATAGTGGATACAACCAAGTTCGTATAGTAGAGAAAGATCAGTTGAAGACCACGTTCACCACTCCTTGGGGAACGTTTTCTTATAGAGTTATGCCTTTTGGGTTGTGTAATGCTCCAAAGAACATTCCAGCGTTTGATGAATGGGTGTTCGAACCCTACATTGGGACCTTCATCGAGTATTTCGGATATTTTTACATCTATGGGAGCAAGTTGGACCACTGCACTCAAATGGAGACAACATTTCAAAGGTTAGATGAAGCACAAGCCTCACTAAACCCTACAAAGTGTGTCTTTGGATGTTTAAAGGCATTTTGTTAGGGCATGTTGTATCCAGAGAGATGGTATTCGTATTGATCCCGATAAAGTTTCAAAAATCAAAGATTTACCATTTCCTATTAATAGAAGTAAATTGAGATCATTTTTAGGCCATGTGGGTTACTATAGAAGGTTCATCAAGAATTTCTCAAAGATTGCATAGCCACTAACCTAGTTCTTGAAGAAGGATGTTACTTATGAACCAGGAAATAAGGTGCATGAAGCTTTTGGACAATTGAAGGAAGCCCTAGTGTCTTCACCTATTTTAAAGAATCAGATTAGAGCAAGCCATTCATTGTGTACACTGATGCCTCAGATGCAACACTAGGAAGTACTTTGAGCCAAAAGGATGAAAATGGGAATGAACATCCAATTTACTTTGGGGAGCAAACAAATGAGCAGTGCTGAGGTAAATTATACTGTAACTGAAAAAGAGGCTCTGGCTATCATTTTTGTTGTAAAGAAGTTTAGAAATTACTTGCTAGGGAAAAAATTTCTAGTTGTAACAGATCATCAGGCTCTAAAATATATTGTAAATAAGCCTAACCCATCAGGGAGGATAACAAGATGGATAATTTTTCTATAAGAATTTGAATTTGATATTATAGATAGGCCAGGAAAGAAGCATGTCAATGCAGATGCACTCTCTCGAGCCTATGATGGTTTAGGATCATCTTGTGATGATGATGATTTCCCGATGCAGCATTGTTATCCCTTGACACAATCCCTAGTGAATACATAGATATTTGGAATTATCTGAATGAATTCAAGTTTCCTGATGGTGCCAATGCAAAGACTAAGAGAAAGATTACTCAAGCCAGTTGTCCATATTCTATTTTGCATGGAGTATTATTTCGAATAGGACCTGATGGATAGTACAAGAGGGAAGTTGGACGTGATCAAGGGAAGGAACTACTAGAAGAATTCCACAATGGTACATGTGGAGGGCACTTCTCTGGACAACTTACAACAAGAAGGATCTTGGATGCGAGTTATCACCGCCCACTCTTTTTAAAGATTGTTATAATTATTGTAAGACATGTGATATTTGTCAAACACATGGTACCGTAAGACTTCATCAGCTCCATTATGTCCTATTCTTCCCCTTGGTCCCTTTGAAAATTGGGAATAGACATTATAGGTCCACTTCCAACTACATCATGCCAAAATAAGTATATTTTAGTTGCCACATTACTTAACCAAGTGGGTTGAAGCTAGGCCATTGAAAATAGCTTCCATGGATGAAGTGGCAAGGTTCATGTATGAACGCATTGTCACCAGATTTGGTTGCCCATTAGAAATTGTAACAGATCAAGGAAGCCACTTCATTAATGAGGTGGTAGAAGCCCTAGTCAATAAGTTTTCTATTAAGCACAGGAAGGCAACAACATACAAGCCAAGCACAAATGGACAGGTGGAATGAACAAATTTTGTGTTGTGTCAAATTCTAGCAAAAGATGTAGCCTTGCAGGTACATAAATGGGATAAAAGGATTCATGCAGCATTGTGGGCATATAGGGAAACATCAAAGTCAGCAACAGGATACTCCCCATTTCAGTTGGCCTATGGCATTGATCCAGTTCTTCCTATTGAGTTTGATATTCCCACTGTGAGAGTTATGAAAAATGAAAGGATGGATGAAAGTGATTCAGTAAAAGAAAGGTTGGTACATCTTCATTTGCTGGAGGAAATGAGAGAAATAGCAAAGGATACAAGCCATAAGAAGAAAATGAAGTAGAAGGAATACTTTGATCAAAAGATCCGGTGGTCTCCATTTCATGTGAATGACTTGGTTCTAGTATATGATTCCAGATACAAAAAAGAAGACAGAGAAAATTTCTTCCAAAATGGATGGGGCCCTACAAAATAGCAGCTATGCATGAAAATGGTACGTACCGACTGGAGGAATTGGATGGCACTCCCATTACGAAATGGGTCAACCACGACAAGTTGAAGATTTTCCAAGCACCAGAATAGTCTACTCCGAGGATGGAGTAGAAGCTAGGAAGGGGGAAGATGTCGACACTAAAATTTTCCTCCGTAATTTCTATTTCATTAATGTATGTATTAGGAATAGGATGTTGTTAAGTATAATTAGTAGTAGCATCTGATAGAAGATAACGGCACCATCAGTACGGTGCCGCCAATAATGTGGAGTATGGTAACAGTCAAAGTACAATAGGAATGTTGTAAAAAGTAAATATTTGTCGTAAGTGGTCCGGTAATGTTAAAATGTCAAAGTTTGGGTAATTAGAGAAGTAGGGTCTACATGATTAGGAATTAGAAATATTATATTGGTAATAAAGACAAGGAGTGAGGTCATAAATATTTTGTGTATTTTATTTGTAAAAAGTCTAAAAATGTGGAACCCATGTAAAATGATAAGGTTTATCTTATCTTAACAGATAAGCTTACATGTATAGATAAGAGTTAAGGTATGGAATATGATTCATCAGAGTGGATTTCTTATCCTATCTTAGAGATAAGATGGATAATCCTGAAAGTTCTATAAATAGAGAGGCCACCCCCCTCATTTAGCATAGAAGGAAGTAGTGAGAAATATTGTAGGAAGTGTGCGAAGGAAGCCATCAGTTTAAAGGTGTGTTGAAGAAGCCATTAAGAGGTGTAATTGTAAAGTTTCTCCCATAGTCTTGGTGAAAGGCAAGTGAAGTCAATAACACTTGAAGTACCTCATGGGTGAGATTGTAATAGTTTCATGTTAATATTATAATTTACTTTGATATTTCAAATTTTCCATCATTCCATCTTATCATAGTCGATGGTATTTTTGTGTTATGTTGTTGTTTTGTTTCCAGATTACATCAACCAAACTAAAGGATGTGCATTAGTAAATAATCATAGATGAGGAGTTCGGTGAAGAATTATCATAGTGCCGATTGGTGATGACAATCCCATGTGTCCCAATCACACCGAACGTCCTGTTCACATTCGGCCATTTAGGGGGTACAGTGATTTGGGGACAATAGTAACTTCCTAAAAACTAGATTGCATTTAAGAAATGAAAACCCTCATAAATTCCTAATAACTTAGTAGTGTCCCCTTAAATGGTGTAAAAACTTGTGGTGCAAATTAACTATAAGCAATTAGTATGTTGTTCACTAATCCACGTTCATTTATTCATCAAACCTAGGTACATAAACTTTTCAAATATGACAATGTTATATACACAATTATAGGTGGTTAAGAGGTATTAAACAACAGATTTTTGTCATAACAATTGGAAATATAGTGTTGAAATAAACTATGTTGTATATGAAAGTAAATTCTATAACTAAGTAGTAAATCAAGTAAAATCATAACACAAGTACATGAATAAATTGTTGCAATTCTAATATATTCATGTAAGGAGTTAAAACATCAAACAAAAAGGAAAGGGGACTTAGAAAACGACAAGTGGGCCTGCCTTGGGTGCTAACCCTTCCGAGGTTTGTGTCTACAACAAAATGATAGAACTCAAATTTTATTCATCAACATGAATATTAGATAATGAAACTTACATTTTGATTAAGTAAAATATCACTACCAATAAATTTGTAGATTCTTATGCATGCAATCAGAATAGAGAAAAGGTGTTCTAATACAACAACATAATTCATACAAATAATTAGTTATCAAGTTAACTAAAATAGTTCCATAGTTGTAGTTACAAAGCTTAATTAGGTATTGTCATGAGATCTACTTATTGTATTAATAACTACTTCATCATTGATATGCGTAAACTCAGGTGAAGTATACATGTTGATCAAGCTTCCTACAATCATGGTCTTGTATATGTGTGTGTTCTACTTTACGTATAGGTTCTTTCTTTATGGATGAGTCATGTTGTTGCTTGTTCGTTCGTGGGACGAGTCCCTTTACACAATGATAGATTTCCTTCGATTGTGTGTTAGTGGTAACATATAATAGCTTCTTGAAAACAAGTATGGCATTCATTCAAAACATTGTTAATAATTTTATTGTATCAAAGAGATTAACATGCACATTCAAAATCCATAAAAGAGTAAATTAGTAGTAGTTGTATTAATTAATATAATTTCCATAAGTTTAAGATCAAGTAGAAATATATGATAGGATAACCAAGATCAACAAGTGCAAGGGTATAAAAATATACAACAAATGATACAATTAAAATAGTAATTAAAGGGTCTCATGAGTATACATATGCCCCATCCATTGATTACTTCATATTGTAATAAAAAACATGGGGTAATTAATGGAAAGAATGATCCATAACATGAAAATCAAAATTAGAAGCTGAAAGAAAATAAAGGAATAGCTTAAATAAAATATAGCCACCAATGCGTACTGACAATGTCAATTGTCCTACCATATATGGGAACAATCCATGCTACTAGAACCCTATAGAATAAAAACCACAAGGAAACACTAGAGATAAAAACTGAAAGGAAACACTAGAGGATCATCAACAAAATAAGACATAAATAACCTAGCTAGGGACTCATTTGATGGATGCCGTGTCATAGGATCATAGAGGTAAGGTGTCATAGTGTCAAAGTCAAGCTACGGGAAAAAGGCCAAGAAAGTCAATAATAGGGTGTCAAGGTGTTGTAAGAGAAAAATAAATCAAAGATAGGTCAATAGCCTAAGTGAGCATACACAAGGCCATGATGATCCACTAGGAATGATTAGGGTGATTCAGTTCCAAAATAGGTGGAATCAAGACTGTGACATTCCAATGGTAAGAGATGTCATGGAAAAAGAGAGGTGGTGATAAACCCAAGTGGGGTAGAGATGTTGGAAATTATGTTTAGGTATTGTCATTTATGTCAAATCCATTAATGGAAAAGGGTGTATAGATGTCATCTAAGTCTCCATGAGGTGTCTTTCAAAGTGTTAACCATGAAGGTTGATTAGTAGAACTGTTAGTGCAGAATCACAACACCCTCAAATGGCCTAGGTGTGGAGTGGGGCATTCGGTGTGATTGCACAACATTGGACCATCTCTCAAGTTGTGGGACTTGCAAAAATTGAGATGGACCTCCGGAGAAAGTCGAGTTCTTGCTTCCTAATCTACCTACCACAAGCTACTCCAAAGTGTAGGCATAACCTATTCTATCCTAATCTAACCATTCCAAGGGGACAGAGAGAGAGAGGGAGAGGGTGAAAGATCCTACACTAAGAGGTGACACACTAGAAAAGTAAGTGGTTGAATCAAAGATCGACTACTGAAGTGGAGAGAGGTGAGCAGAGGAGAGGGTGAAAAAGATGCACCATGGACAAGAGATAGATTTCACATGGAACACCACTTCAAAACCCATTAAGCACAACTCCCAGGACCTACAACAAACATCAGAATATGCACAGTATACCCTACAATGATGAGAGGTAAGAAGAGACAATAAAATGAGCCAAGGATGGACATATGCATCACGAAACAAATTCTATTTCTCTAAAAAGTTACACGGTACATCATTAGTGGGAAAGAGGAAAGGAAATGCCATTACAGAGCCCTAAAAGGAGGCTTAGACTCTGCATTCTACCCTAAGGAAGAAAGAGAGAGGGGGCAAGAGAGAAAATATGAACAACTTGAATATGCCCCTCCTTTACAATATATAGAAGAATGAGAGAGAAAGAGAGGAAAAATAAAAATCTTCTCCAACCACCCCCACAATGCATTGAATCCCATAGTGAATCGCCCACAACTGATCATCAAGTCTACCTCTCTATGTCTCGGCATGTTGAAGAAGGAAGAACGACGGATCAAATCAAATTGATCTGGTGTTTGGAGTAAATAGATCTTATATTAATGGCACGAAGACATTTTTTCATTTTTTTCACCACCTAACTTCTTCAAAATTAAAACTTTATGATCTCCATGGCATAAAAGGGGGTGAGATCTTTCCAACGGTGCAAAATTTGTCAGATTTCAATCACTGAATCAAAATATATGCCCATTTGAATATTTAAATTGGGCCTGTACAAAAATGGCGAAAACCAGTTATCAAAATGGGTCTTTTGGAAATTGGACACATGGAGGGCTGGCGCATGTTTGGGGACCATTTTTGAATTTTGCTTTCAAATTTGTGCCAGGCTAACATGTGGCATCTTCCATGGCTTGCTCAGTTTCCTCATGTTTTGGCTAAGTCTTTTTTTTGTTCGGGGGCCATATACCGATCGAGGGGACACATGGAGGCTTGGCGCTTGTTTGGAAACCCACCCAAAATTTTACTTTTGAAGTAGCCCCATGCTGACACTTGGCTCCCTCCACTGGCCTATCTCTTCTTTGACTATTCAACCTTAACCATGTCCCTTTTTGGACCTGGGACACGTGGAAGGTCCACACTCATTTGGAAACCCACTAAGGATTTTATATTTGAAGTAACATCGTTAAGACATGTGGCACCTTCCACTTGCACTCTTATACTTAACCAATTTAGGCCCACTTTTGAATTTGACCTCTATTGACCATTTTCCATGTGGAGGATTGGCACAAGTTTGAGTCTCCACTCAGGATCCCACTTTTGAATGTCCGTCGTTGAGACACTTGGCACCCTACGCTGACTCTTATAATTTTTAACGGCCGATGTAAATTTTGGGGTTCTAGACACATGGAGGCTTTGCGTTCATTTGAGTCTTCCTTTTTGAGCTTAATCTTTGGAGATGCGCTAATGAGGCATGTGGAGGCTTCCCTGATTCTTCCATACTTAGCCAATTTTGGGGCTCATTCTGAATCATTTGTAGAGCCCGAAGACTTTAAGCCTCTGGTTTCTTCCTTCCTCAATCATGCTCCTCCATCATGGAACCTACCTATAAATTCATTGGATTTGAATCATGGGTTCATTCAATGGAACTATTTTTTGAATTTCTTTATGCACAAGGTCGTGGGTGATCCAATTTTTACTGGTGGAGAAAATTGAGATAACAATTTGGTGACTCATGGGGACATCTGCTTGCTAGATGAAGAGACTAGTAGCCTTGAAGCATCCATTGG
This sequence comes from Taxus wallichiana var. yunnanensis, assembly GCA_018340775.1. NCBI lineage: Eukaryota > Viridiplantae > Streptophyta > Pinopsida > Cupressales > Taxaceae > Taxus > Taxus wallichiana. The sequence continues at coordinate 206,614,704 of CM031237.1, forward strand.
GCATGGATTCAAGAATGATAGCTTGATACTGATCTTGTCTCTAATCCATGAGCCCGACCATTTACACTTGGTGACCCTGAACCTACCTTGGAAATGGACTACCTCGAAACCCATTTTTAGTTTCTCTGTATTTGTTTTTTTTTGAACTAGAAACTATTACAGATAGCTATGGGTCTCTCTATCATGAATACTGAAGGGCCTAGCCTCTGCACCTCCTGGATCAATATGAACAAAATTTATGTACAAAGATAAAAATCATACATGCCTCAAATGAGACATGTAGAGTGTGCACAAGCACTTGTTCTACTGAAAGCAAACCTAAACCTACTCCTACACTAACCAGAGAGAAGAGGGACTCAAACAAATCCTACAACTAGCAGGGAGAAGTAGCTTCCCTTTCTCAAGAGGGGAAGCCATGCAAATGATTTTACACTAAATATGGCTACTTGTATGAGTGAAAACTAACAATAAGCCGGTCCTCCACCCAAATCATCAAGGTATCAACATCAACCAAAAATACCTCCTCAAGCTAATTGGCATTAGACTCCTAGAGGTGTTGATGATGACCCTTGGTACTTTGATACTCATCCTCATGCCCTGAAGTAGGCATGAATGGTTTTGGCTTCTCCCTTGGCTCCAATGAAGCCAAGTACCTGATTGGGCATGGTTTGGTCCTTTGAATTTTCCCATTTCTCTAAAATTTAACTCCAAGAATGGAGTCTTCTTGCTGACCTTCCTAGGTGGATGGTGTGAGAGAGATGATGACATCCTCTTGCTCTTTCCTTCCTTCTCTTATGAAGAACATGGAAGACTATGATCCTCCAACCTTGGTTTCAGAGGGCTGTCATGAAGTGTATGTTGTTGCACTTGAATGTTCTCCTTCATGGCAACAAGCTCATGTGCTTGGAATGTGGATGATGGAGGAACAAATGATGTGATATCCTTGGGATCCTCTCCATCAAATAAATCTTCCAAGTCTGACAGATAATCTACCTCCTTGTTGTCCTGTTGCATGTGCTCGACCTCCTCCATGGTGTCCTCCTGATTTGAAACTTTCTCGCCATGGTTCCCCTCTTCTTCAAACATGAAGTTTGAAATCTCAAACTCTTATTAAACATTAGAGCTTCAAGGGCATGAAGTGGGAAGAAGAAGCTGAAGGTTCTTCTGTGGCCTTTTATGTACTTGAAGCCTCTTAAAATTTATAGTTCTCCTCCATATGCTCCTCTTTAACTGGACTTGGAGCTGATTGTTCCTCCCCCTTAACTAGTTATGTAGCTTGGATTAGATCAACATTCTCTTCAGAAAAAGTGCCAATAGGGACACTGTATTCAGAGTAAACAAACTGTTGGTCTTCTTCTTGTTGTTTTTGTTCCTTTTCTGCTGCAAACTCAGCCTTAGCCACCACTGGTTCTTCAACCTTGACCTCCTTTGTTGGCTTAACCATCAAGGGAATCTTTATAAACCAAAATTTAGCATCCCAACTCTTCATATTTTCTATCATTTCTTTTCTATTGGGTGCCTCTTCTTATTGTTCTCCTTGACTGGATTCTTGAGTATCTTCCCAACATGGACTTGGGAAAGCAAGAGGAGTGATAGGTTGGGGTTCAACTAGCTTTGCAATTGTTTTTGGTGGGGAGGGAGGTGGAAATTATTTTTATTTGGAGGGAATGACTACTTGGAAAAGGAAAGGGGAGAAGAATTGAAATGAGATGGGAGATCGGAGATGGAGAAAAGAAATCAACACTTGGGGTAGTAAGTGAGGGGCTTGACTCTTGATCATGCTAAAATGATAAAGCTTGAGAAAGAGGAAAAGAAAATATAGGAGGTGTTGGAATTACCCATTGACAAGGTTGTCTTGTATCCAACTCATAATCCTCAATGTCCTCAATCCACTCTATAAGTTGAGGCAACACTTCAACCATGAATTCAAGCTTCTCCTAAGGGCTCTAGTGTCTTAGAAAAGGCCTCCCCATGGAAAAGGTTCCCTATAACCAATCATGAATGCTTTCATCTATCTTGTAGCCCTGGAATGCACCATGCTAGCCTCCATTCTTTAGATCTTCTACAACAAATGAGAATTATCCACATAGTTGTCACAATTATATGCATCCCCTTGTTCTTGATAAGCTCTATAGCCAAACTAGTTTTGACCCTACTCATATGGGTAAGCATAATGGTTCTGAATTTGATCATAATGCCAATCTGGAGGAGTTGAAAAATGCATTAGAGGTGGATTGCATGGTGGTTGCTGTAAATGTGGGTTCCAAGAAGGAAATGAAGTCATGATTGCACAACTTCATGGAATGGGAGAAAATGAAAGAGATGGAAGAAGAAAATGGATGAAAATGAGTGGAAATGGATGGAAAAGGTCTGTAACTCAGAGGATGGGTTATTGACTAGATGGAGTCACCAGATGTGCTTTGAATGTGCCTCTAAAGGCTAAAACTTAACAGGAACACACCAACCTACTAAATGAAGTGGTAAGGTGCTTCAGACCTATCCCACCTGGGTGTGCCAAAACTATTAGTACAAAATCACAGCACCCTCGAATGGCCTAGGTGTGAAGTGGGGCATTCGGTGTGATTGCACAACATTGGACCATCTCTCAAGCTGTGGGACTTGTAAAATTGAGATGGACCTCTAGAGAAAGCTGGTTCTTGCTTCCTAATCTACATGCCACAAGCTACTCTAGTGCAGGTAGAACCTATTCTATCCTAATCTAACCATTCCAAGGAGACAGAGAGAGAGAGAGAGAGAGAGAGAGAGAGAGGGTGAAAGAGCCTACACTAAGCAGTGATACACCAGAAAAGGAAGTGGTTGAATCACAGATCTAACTGCTTGAAGTGGAGAGAGGCGAGTAGAGGAGAGGGTGGAAAAGATGCACCACAGAGAAGAGATATATTTCACATGGAACACCACTACAAAACCCATTAAGCACATCTCCCAGGACTTGTAACAAACATGAGAATATGCACAATATACCCTGTAATGATGAGAGGTAAGACAAGACAATAAAATGAGCCAAGGATGGACAGATGCATCATGAAATAGATTCTATTGCTCTAAAAATTTACGTGGTACATCATTAGTGGGAAAGAGGTAAGGAAATTCCAATACAGAGCCCTAAAAGGAGGATTAGAATCTGCTTTCTACCCTAAGGAAGAAAGAGAGAGGGGGCAAGAGAGAAAAGATGAACAACAACTTGAATATGCCCCTCCTTTACAATATATAGAAGAATGAGAGAGAAAGAGAGAGGGAAAATCGAACTCTTCTCCAACCACCCCCACAATGCATTGAATCCCACCACGAATCCACCCACAATCTATCAATTCCACCTCTCTATCTGTCTAGCATGTTGAAGAAGGAAGAACGACGGATCAAATCAAATCTGATTTGGTAGCTGAAGCAAATAGATCTTATATTAATGGCACAAAGATTTTTTTCATTTTTTCCCCACCTAAATTATTCAAAATTAAAGTTTCAGATCTCCATGGCATAGATGGGGGTGAGATGTTTCTAACGGTGCAAAATTTGTCAGATTTCGAGCATTGAATCAAAAGATATGCCCATTTGAATATTTGAATCGGGCCCATACAAAAATGGTGGAAACCAGTTATCAAAACAAGTCTTTTGGAAATTGGACACGTGGAGGGCTAGCGCATGTTTGGGGACCACTTTTGGATTTTGATTTTGAAGTTACGCTAGGTGACACATGGCATCTTCCATGGCTTTCTCATTTTCCTCATGTTTTGGCTAAGTCCTTTTGCTCAATGGGGCCATACATCTGACCAGGGACACATGGAGGCTTGGCGCTTGTTTGGAAACCCACCCCAAATTTTACTTTTGAAGTAGTGCCATGCTGACACTTGGCTCCCTCCACTGGCCTGTCTCTTCTTTGACTATTCAACTCTGACCCTGTCCCTTTTGGACCTAGGACACGTGGAAGGTCTGCGCTCATTTGGAAACCTACTCAGGATTTTACCTTTGAAGTAGCATCGTTAAGACATGTGGCACCTTCCGCCTGCACTCTTATACTTAACCAATTTAGGCCCACTTTTGAATTTGACCTTTTTGACCATTGGCCACATGGAGTGCTGCTGCAAGTTTGAGTCTCCTCTTAGGGTCCCATTTTTGAATGTGTGATGTTGAGACACTTGGCACCCTCCGCTGACTCTTATACTTTTTAATGGCCGGTGAAAATTTAAGGGCTCGAACACGTGGAGGCTTCGCACTCATTTGAGTATTTATTTTTGAGCTTAATCTTTGGAGATGCGCCAATGAGGCATGTGGAGGCTTCCCTTGATTCTTCTATACTTGGCCAATTTTGGGGCTCATTCTAAATCATTTGCATATCCCAAAGACTTTGAGCCTTCTCTGTTTATTTTCCTTTGAGCCTCTGGTTTCTTCCTTCCTCGAACATGCTCCTCCATCATGGAACCTACCTGTAACTTTTCCATTGGATTTAAAGCTTGGGTTCATTCAACGGAACCATTTTTTGAATTTCTTTCTACACGGGTCGTGGGTGATCCATTTCTGGGGCGAAAATTGAGATTACTGAGTACCTAGTTTTGGTGAAGTTCGTATAGTGTATAGGCATAGTTTTAGGAATGGTGGAAACATAGAGTGTCATTGTACAATTCCTAAATGTTTTCATGAGTCCAATATGTTCTATACGATGTTTCAAGGGTGTATATATGTCTACATTATGTCATCTTAGTCGGTTCATGGGTTTTCATGGGTTGGATTAGTCTTCTTTAGGTATATTCTTGTCCTAGAACATGTATAATTGTATAAGTATATGTGTTTTAGAGTTTATCAATATTTTTAACACATTTTAGGATAATGGTGATAGTTTACATGAATTTTATGATGATTTTAAGGAAAGTTATTAGAGGTTTAGTGATGTTTCATGTCTTTGGGAAGTAAGAAGCTGAAAACAAGCTAGGAAAACATAGATAAGTCATTTTGGTTGAAAATTTATAGGCATATTTGAGAATGGTGTTTAGTTTTAGTAGTTATAGTATGTTTTCATGATGCTTCGTGACAAGTTTTAGGTAAAAATGAAGAATAGTTTGCAAGATATGTCATTTTTTCTAAACTAGGGTTTTGGAGAAGGTAAAATCAGCATGAATTAACAACTTGTTTTTCTCACCCACACACATACAATTTTCATGGGACCCAAAGGTATTTGGGTATGTTTTTCCACTAAGATAAGAGTGTTTTTAAAAATAATGAGGTAGTTTTATTGTAAGGTTTTTATGAATGATCATTATGAAGATAAGTTAGTTTGAAACCCTAGTAAAATTGTCCTTACGGAATGAGATACAAAAAGAGAATTTTTTGGTATCTATAATTTCTTGGAAAGTAAATGTGATGCATCATGGTTGAATAGGATTCCTCAAGGTTATTTTTTTGGTATTTGGTGTTCCGGATGTTTTAGGAAGAGAGATAAAAATCCCTTTTTGTGGGGTTTTGTAGTTTTAGGGCTAAGATGGTGATTCTTGAATGAAAGAAAAATTGTTTCAAAAGCCTTGGGAGGTTTGATACACATCCCTAAAATAGTTTAGGCATGTTTCTTGGATAATTTTTGAGTTATAGGTGCTCAAATTCAGCCTACCGATTTCAGCCTTAAGGGCTAAACTGGCAGTCTCTTGGTTTGAGGTAAGTTTGATGAAATTTCTTAAGGGAGCTAATGTTTTTGGTCATGAATAGTTTCTATATACCTGATATGATATGTTTAAGTGTTTGGTTTGGTATGATGAGGTGTTTTCATGTTGAACCCCTAGTGGCCTAATTAGTCATATTAGGCTTGTTTAAGAAGGTGATTGAAACAAGTGTGTTGGGTGATATTTGGCCACATGAGCTATGTATGTTAATTCTTGTACATTTTTGTACAAGTTTTATTAATGTGTTTTAGGTTTTTTTGTGATCGCAAGTTGATTTGGAGGTATTTTGCATGTTACTCTCAAGACTGGTTTTTGATTTCTTAAAGACTGGACGATCGGTTTCAAAGACTTTCTTGGTCAAAGCCTCCCACTTTGATTTGGAAGGAAATTTAAAATGTTTTAGAAATTAGAAAAAAATTTTCCAATGGTATATATTTTCTCTTTATGAGGTGTTTTTATAGGTGAACCAACTTTGTTTTAAAGACCTAGTTTTGGGGTCTTGAAGCCAGTTTGGAGCAATTATAGACATTGAGATGTTTGGAGGTCTTGCACTTAGATTTAAATCAAAAAGTGACTTTTTTTAGAAATTATATTAAAATATATTTCAAATGCTATATTACTTGAGCCTTTTATGATGAGTTTTTCTATTTCAAGCTGATTATTCTTCAGGAATAAATTTATGGGCATTGAAGACCTAGTAGGGTTTGCATATTTCTTGGAGTGTTTCATGGTGGAGATAGAAATTTAACAATTTCTTGTGATTTTTGGTGATTTTAGGGCCTTTATATGAATATTTTAGAGCTAATGAAGGCTTGATAACGTTGTTTAAATACCTTAGATCAGTTGTAGGATTCTCCAATGCTTGAGAAGATTGTTTTCATCTTTCTTGAGTGCTTTGGTGCTTGGAGATAGTGTCTTGACCCCTACCAACGTACTTGGGTCATTTTATGATGTTTATGTGATTTTATTATTATTATTTTTTTATTTTTGTGACCAAATTACTTGGTCATGGAAAACCCATGAGTGTTTCAAAGTTAAGTCATGTATTTAAAAGCATGTTATGTTTTCTTATTGTGACAAGTTGTGTGCAGGAAGAAAAGTGCAACCTAGAGGGGATTGAAAGAGAGTGTTTATGGGTCAAGTACAAAGTTAAGAAGGGGTATAAATTATGGATAAATTTTAGGATACTATTTGTAAGTTAATTTGATAAATTCATCCATTGAGATGAAAAATTTGAGCAAGTTAGAAAAGAGCTTGTTTTGATGAGGGTTTGGTGTGTTTGGAGATGAGCTTAGATTGTTATCATTTTGTGAGCATAATTTCATCATTGATCACTCATTTCTAGGTGGTTGAGTTGGTGATCACCTTAGGGGTTTTAGCCTCCTTTTGGGGTTGGTGCCTCACTAAAATAGGGGTTGGTGCTCCTTGTAGGGTTGTTGCTCCCTATGAAGTTAGTGCTTCACTAAATATATTTCCTTTGATTAATATTAGAACATATCCAGTGGATTTTCTTCCCCTTGAGTGGTTTCCACTTAAATTTGGCGTTCTTGTGTATTCTCTTCCATCTTGCTCATGTGGATAGTTAATTCAATGTTTAACTAAGAACACATATGGTTAATTTATGATTCAATTATTGTATGAATTATGTATGAAATGGTATAAATTTTTATTGGAATGATTCACCCCCCCAATCCTTTTTTTCTTCCAAAAAGAGAGCCTAAAATAGGATACAATATTTGTAGATGTGTGTAAAACCCAAGGGGATCAAGGTCCCAAGCGGAGGTGAGAGCCTGAGGCAAAGAAAAATATTATAGAGATATTTTAAAAGGAATTATCTATCCATGAGTGGTGAATGATCATGGAGTATCAATAATAATATCATTAAATTGATTCAAAATATATATTTGGGCATGAGTAACGATGTCTTCTATGGTTTTTGTGTGATATAAACATGTCAAGGCACCTCGGTATCATGGAAAATATGGTGGAATCTATCGATACTCTACTTTGGTGAGAATATCATGCCAAACATTGTCTATCGTGGGTACGGGGATCAAGAAAAGGTGGCGGTCCATAATGTGGTTGAGTTTGAATTGGTGCTGGGGAAGGATGGTGGCTCCGAGAGGATTCCTCTCAATGATTTCTTCCATGTGAAGAGGACTCGGATGTCTTGGGAGCCTACTACTCATGAGTGATGACGGTTTGCATCATTATGTGAGTTATAGCCATTGTGCTGAAAAAAATAAGGTGGGACAGAGGTGGAAGGTCATGTAGCCTTTTGAGCTTGATCTCTTTTAACCTTAATTCCAAACTTCTTCATGTTTCCTTTGTAAGTTCTACAATGAGATCAATCATACCCTACATACTCATAGGGTTGAGGAGCCATAAGGGTGAGAGGTAGGGAAGGATGTAAATGGCTGATATAATTTATCATGCATGACATCGACACATCTTTTACTTCATCATCCATAAGGTTATCGACTTTATTGTCAAAACCAAATATACGCTCCCCTTCATTTATATGAGGAGGTATGTTAAATTATCTAATAGTGGAATCTTGAGAAGAGGTAGAGATAAGTGGAGCTGACTAAAGCTCAAGCAACGGTATACTAAGAGAAGGATCAACCGAGTGTGAACAGTCTTCTAGTATAATAATGACATTCACATCATGAGTGGGCATCATTTAAAGGGTGTTTTGGTAACACCAAGATTCTTTATCCAAAATTTGGGCATAATTAGCCAAATGCAGATCATCCAAAGTGTAACCATCATTGTAGTTAAGAGTAGAGACATCTATCACACAAGAGTCAATGGTGGTTTCTAATTGAACCATTTTATCTAGTGGAGGATGAGGTGTACATGAGATGGTAGTGGTGTTGGGGTGTGGAGCCTATTTTTGGTCCTCAAATCAGTATTGAAGTGTGGATTTTGAATTAGGAAGATGAAAGGTTATGATCATTCTTTTCCAGCCATGAGAAGATGAAAGGTCATGACATTTTCTTTTCCAGACGTGGGAAGATGAAAGGTCATGAATTTAAAACTTATAGGGTCGTCTTTTGGACTTCTTAAAGGATTGTAATCCTATAAATAGAACCTATGTTATGGTATCTTGAAAATACTTTGTGTGTTCGGGAGGTCTTGAGTATTAGCAATCAAAAGGTGATTAATAGTGATCAAGATTAAGCAATTGGGTGTCAATTGTGGTTTAGCATCTTTGGAATTTTGTTGTGAGTTCATAACTGAGAGAAGACTGTGAGAGTTGTTTTACTCTTGTTGATAATAAAATCTAAGAAAGTTCTTGGTGGACGTAGCCCACATTGGGTGAACCATGTTAAATCTTGTCTTGTCTTCTTTTGTGCATTATTTATTTATGTTGTTATATTTTTGCATGTATAATTATGCTATATAGTTTCCTACTATTGTGATTTGAGGAATTGTTTCCACATATTTGTTCTCTAATTCCTAACAACTAGTATCAGAGCTTTGGTGGTTTTTGCTGAAGTGGTAAATCATAGGAAATTTTAGCTTGAGTGGGAGCTATGGTGAATGAGGGTAGATCAAGGGTTGAGAAGTTCAATGGGAAGAACTTTGGTTTGTGGAAGATGCAAATGGAGGATTACTTATATCAAAAGGACCTCCATGTTCCTTTGGCTAGAAAAGCAAAGAAACCTACAGCCATGTCGGATGAGGATTGGGAGTTGCTAGATAGAAAGGAACTCAAGGTAATTCATTTATGCCTTGTTCTTGATTCTTATTAACATATCATAGGAGAAGACCATGGAAGGTCTCATGAGTGTGTTGGTGAAGTTATATGAAAAACCTCTGCGCTCTAATAAAATATTTTTAATGATTTTTTTTTAATATGAAGATGTTTGATAATGGTTCTGTTGTTGTTCATTTGAATGAATTTAATACAGTTGTGAGTATGTTAAACTTGGTAAAAATTGACTTTGATGATGAGGTCAGGGATTTGTTGATTTTGTGCTCCTTACAAGATAGTTGGGACAACTTGTTTATGGCTGTAAGTAATTCGGTCTTTAATAGTTCAAAGCTGAAGTTTGAGGATGTAATAGGTGTGATCCTAAGTGAGGAAATGTGAAGGAAGAGCACCGGATTTTCTTCTACTTCTAGAAACACTTTGACGGTGGAGAGTAGAGGGAGAAAAATAATAGATGGAAAGATAGTCATGGAACTCAAATGATCACTTTGAAGGTCAAAGTCCAAGAGTAAGTTAGAATGTTGGCATTATGGGAAGGTTGGTAATGCTAAGAAATATTGTTGGGTTCTTCGGGATAAGAAGAACAAGAAGGAGGAAAATAAAGAGGTAAATGTGGTAATAGGCGATGTTTGTCAAGATGCCTTAATTCTTTCTTAGATAATATTCTTTGAGTCTTGGGTGTTAGATTCGGGGCTTCTTTCCATGCCACCCCACATAGACATTACTTTACTTGATTTTGTTTAAGGAGACTTTAGACATTTATATCTTGGTGATGATGAACCATGTAGAATAGTAGGGAAAGGTTGGGTTTAGGTGAAAATTCAGAATGGGAACACATGGCTACTTAAGGACGTCGGGAATGTGCCTAAGTTGAGGTGGGACTTGATATCACTAGATCAGATGGGTAGTGATGGATGGACGGTTATTTTTACAACAGATTCTTGGAAGGTTACCAAGGGAGCTCTTGTGGTTGCAAGAGGTAAGAAAACTAGTACTTTGTATTTAACCAGTGGTGTTGATTATTGTAATTTAGTTGTTGCAGATGGAGATGCAACTTTGTGGCACTAGAGACTTGATCATATGAGTCGAAAGGGCATGAAAATTATAAAGGATAGGTTTCCTAAATAAAAAGAGTTAGATTTAGACTTCTGTGAGGACTATGTTTATGGAAAATAGAAGTGGGTGAGATTCCTCAAGGTTGGACCTACCAGGAAGGAGGGTAAGTTGGAGTTAGTGCATACAGATGTATGGGGGCCAACTAAGGTAAAATCTATTGGTGGTTCATGTTATTATGTCACTTTCATTGATGATGTAACTAGAAAAGTTTGGGTATATTACATTAGAAAGAAATCTAATGTTTTAAAACCTTCAAAATATTGAAAGCCTTGGTTGAGAATGAAACAAGTCTCAATTTGACATGTCTTAGGTTGGATAATGGAGGGGACTATTACAGTAATGAATTTATTGATTACTATTTGGTAAATGGGTTCCACATAGCCAAAGAATGGTTCTAAATACTCCACAAGAAAATGAAGTGTCGAGAGAATGAATAGTATAATCATGGAGCATGCTAGGTGCATGAGGTTACATGCGAGGCTTCCACTCATGTTTTAGGTGGAAGCGGTGAGTAGAGCTACTTATCCGATTAATAGAGGACCCTCTATGGCTTTGGATGGAGGTACACCGAGGAGGTTTGGTCTGTAACAAAATTGATTACTCATTTCTTAGAGTATTTGGATGTGAGGTATTTTTTCACATTGATAAGATGTTATGACCAAATTAGAGGCTAAGTCTAATAAATGCACCTTTTTTGGATATGGTGAGGATAAATTTGGTTTCCTTGTTTAGATTCTTAAGGATAAGAAAATATTTGTCTAGAGATATTATCTTTAATGAAAAATTCATGTATAAAGATTAGAAGCATGAAGCAGTAAAGAGGAATCAAAGAAAGAATACAAGTGTTACAGGACATTGCGGACAACAAGGTGTCGAAGGGTCTAGTTTAGGTGCAACATGTTCCGGAACAGCCAGTTTAGGAACCTACTCATCAGGAACCCCAAACTCCTGAGGTGAGAAGGTCTTATAGGGTAAGAAGGGAACCTAAACAATTTATTCCATCTTTGAATTATTTATTACTCACCGATAGTAGAGAGCCAAAGTGCTTTGAGTAAGTAGTGCGAGGTGGATGTCGGGAAGAAGTTGGAGCATCCATGGGTGAAGAGCATAGATCTCTTATGGAAAACCAAACTTGGGATCCGGGTGGAGCTACCGAGGGCAAGAGAGTATTGAAGAAAAAGTGGGTGTATAGAATTAAAGAGGAAGATTGAGGTATGAAAAGATACAAGGATCATTTGGTGGTAAAGGGATTTGCATAAAGAAAGGTATAGACTTTGATGAATTTTTTTTCCTGTTGTTAAAATGATTTCTATTAGAACTATTCTTGGTTTAGTAGTAGTAGAAGACCTATACTTAGAGCGGTTAGATATAAAGACGCATTCCTTCATGGTGAGTTGGAGGAGGAATTTTATATGTAATAGCCACGGTGGTTATGAGGTCAAAGGAAGGAGAGGTTAGTGTGAAAATTTAATAAGAGCTTGTATGACCTGAAATAAGCTCCATGACAACGATATAAGAAGTTTGATGAGTTTGATAGGATCGGGTTTACTCAAGGTGTCACTCAAACCATTTCATCTACATCAAGAAGTTTCTTGATGGTATTTATATTATTCTATGCATGTATGTGGATGATTATATATTTATGGATGTGGTTAGGACATGTGATATTTGGATAGATTGAGTAGACCGAGAAAATTGAATTAAAATTGATGATGATATAGTTGTTGATGAAACTGTGAGTGATATTGTTGATTGTCTTGATGATTGTTGTGATTCACATATATATCGATGACCTTGAAATTATATTTATATTCATTTGGATGTTTTGATATGGCCATGAGGCCGAGGGAGGTATTTGTATTTTGTAGGTTAAAAATATCACAACAAACATCGGGGATTGGAGACCAACCACTTTGGAATTCTAGATGAATTCAACAAGGTCACCATGAAACTTGTAATTGTTTGTGTGTGTTTGATTGTGTTAGGGATTCCCATGGGGGGATCACCTTTAAATGTGACCAAGGGACTTTGTGTATTTTCTTTTATTTGGTTCCTTTGTTTAAGTTAGTATGTGTTTTAAAAGTGATGTGTTTCCCCTTTCTATTTAATCAAATAAATTGTGGTAAAGTATGTGAGAAAACATATTGTTAAAAGATTAATAAATCAATTGGGACATAAGAAAGTAATTATTAGGGTTGTTGGCTCTTGTTTTAAATTTTGTAGTAATGTGTAAGTAATGTGTAAGAGATATGTAAGTTATTTTGGAGTATGAAACACTCCACCTTCTTTTGAAATTCGAATTTGTCCTTGGAGGCTGATTTTGGAGGCTTGTGGGACAAGTTAAACTTGTCCCACACCTCTTAAATTTATTTACCAACCATACCTATGGTTGGAGGGTTAAATTTAGACCTTCATTATGCATTTTTGAAAGTCAAGTTGAATGTTTTAATTGCACTTTTCTTTCATGTTTTAATTTCAGTCCTTTTGGGTGTGGGTTTGATTTGAGTGTGTAAGTAAAACTGTCATATTATTCACCCACCTATTTAATATGCATTGGAGAATGAAGTTGAACTTTTGTGTTGGGGTTGAGGATGTGTGATGTGGCATCCTACATGGATCCATCTCATCCTCTTCTCTTCCCTCTTCTATAAAATTTGAATTCCTTACCTTGTTTTGGGTTGCTTCACTTGTGGATGCATCATTTTGGGGTGACTTCTTTTGCTATTTTGAGCCCTTGCTTTTGGAAGACATGGGGGATTATTTTTGAATACTTGTGCTTGGTTTCTTCCTTTTATCACTTCATTTTGGTTGACTTCTCTTGGGGTGTTTGAGCTCTTGCAAATTTGGAGAAAGTTGGAGATTGTTGAATGCTTGTGGATTGTTGATATGGATTATTTGCATTAGAAAGCTTGTTGTTTTGGAGCCTTGGAAAAACTCCATCATGGAGAGGTAGGAGCTTGGCTCTTGAAATTCTCTTCTTTTATTTTATGCATATGTGAATGGTTGAATGTTTGAATGTGTTGTTTTATTTGTTGGCTAGTTGGGTAGATGGCTTAGGGATGGTGTAGGAGAAGACTATGGGGTATTCTTGTGGGAGGCATAAGTGCCTTGGGGAGGTATAAGTGTGGAGGGAGTGGGGATTTGGGTTCCACCTTGTAAAAATAAATAGCTTGCATTTCTTTACTCATTATGGGGTGCCATAAGAGGTTGGGGAGGTATAAGAAATTGTGAGGAATAAGGGGTACTTGGGGAGGCATAAGGGCATGTCAGGGATTTGAAATGATATATATTTTGGTGGTTTGTTCTCAGGTGGTGATACCCATTTCCCCTAGGGAGGCATAAACAACATCCCCCATAGTTTCTTGCTCCTTTGGCTTGCTTGATGAAGCCTTGAGTATTGTTGTGTGTTTATCTTGTGGTTGCTAAAACTACTATTTTTTTTTGGACTGTGTTTTAAATATGATTTTTGCATGTGAAAGATTTCCTTTGTGTTGTGGAAAGCCTGTTGTTGCCATGTGTTGAGTCACATTCCTTATTGCAATGTGGTTGGGGCTGGGGGCCAATGAAGAGGGTGGATCTTCTCCTTTTTATTGGATGTCTTGGTTGGGTGGAGAGCGTTGCCTTTCCCCCTGTTTTTGTTGTGATCAAATTGGAGAATGATGGAAACTCATACTATTGTTTTGGAGCTGAGAAAGAAGATAGTTTTGACAGTCCTTTGTGAGACTTCTTTTTGTGAACCTTTTTCCCACTTCAAGTGGAGGACTCGTAATATTATTTGTATTGGATAGTTATTCTATTTTGGAAATGAAATTTTATGTTTAAATGAGAAAGAGACATACTCTGTAATTTTATTCTGTGGAAAGAAAAGAAAGATTTGTATTTTGTCTTTTGGAATGAAATGAAAAAGGAAGTTGTAAAAGAATCATCCAAGTCAATGGAATTGCTTTATTTACCAAAAATTATATTGTTTTCATTGGGAATCTGTGTTTGAAATACAATATGAAATATTTTTTGGAAAATTGAAAAGGGAATACATATGAAGAGAATATATTACTCTTTTCCTTTGGAATGTATGATTTGAAAATTAGAACTGCACTCTGGCTTTTACACATAACTTGATTTGAAACAAACTTAACATTTTAGATTTGAGTTGGAAATGAATGCATATATTAAAGTTTGGTAAATAGAAATAGATCTATTTGTGTTCAAGTATAGATCCTATTTTGTTTCACTGTAACTCTTAAGGAATTTTTATAAAACTTTGCAAATCGGGCATAGCCAAAATCTTAGTCGATTTGTTATCAAAATTGGGAATTTTGAAATGATAATCAATCAAACAACTTAACCCTTGCAATCCATCCTAAATTCTCCCAAGTGAAATCCTCCATGTCTGTTTGGCATGTTGAGAAATAATTAATGGTGAATTTGAACAAAATTGTGTAAGTTTAAAATACCAAGTTCACTGTTTAGTGACAGAAAAATGTTTTCTCAAAATAGACCCTTAAAAATTTATCCAAATTAAAATTTTAAGGTTTTTATGCAAAGGGGACATTGAGATATTTCCATAAAGTCCCTGTTTTCAAAAACTGAGTTCCCTATCAAAAGTTATGGCCTCGGAAGTTTTTACTTCATTGGGCTTCGAAAATAATCTAAGTTCAAAAAAGAAAAAAAGTTTCTTCCCATGCCCCTCTTCACTGCGCCCGAGAGAAAATTATTCATGTGCCCACCTTCCATGCCTGAGAAAAATTTTTCCTTCTGCGCCCTCCTTCCATGCCAAGTGAGAGAAATTTCTTCCCATGCCCCTGTAAGAAGATAATCTAACTGTGCTCGGGATAACTTTCACTCTCTTAGTGTTTTGTAAGGTGATTTGATAATTGTTGTAATGGACTCTGGGAATTTTGTTGTGAACACTTTTAAAAAAAAATTATTCCATAATTCTTCTAACTAAACCTAGGTTGTTCTTGGGTCTCAAGTGGGAGTTTTAGTGGGCGTTACACTTGGTATCAGAGCCATGGGTTCAAAGCTTGGACCCTTGGGCACACTAGAAGACTTGAGACATGAACTTTAAACCTAGTACAATATTAAACCTAGCACACTTTCAAATCTAGAGAACAACTTTGTTTGAAATTACATATTTAGTGAACATGGAAAAATGGAATAAAACCTAGAATAGTGAACTAACTCTCACCTTGGTTCTATGTAGGAGGCGCGAATAAGATGAGGGGTATTTTCACATAGACTTAGATTTTCCACCACCAGATCATGTAGAAAACTATCCTACCACATATTTTATAGACACTCTAGGATGTTAATGCCGCTCTACGTGGAGGGACCATAGGAGCACGTTCAGTCGGACATGATAGGGTGACATCCATTGAGGCTTGTGCATCTCCTCGGCATATGAGGAGCATAGAGGAGAGAACTCCCACGTGGAGTTAGTCAGAGCTAGAGTCACCATAGAGGGGACAGGGAGACCAAGTTTCAGGACACAGAGATAGATCTCGGAGCCCTAGGCTTAGGGATGAGCTTGCAAGGAGGCCTAGGGGTCATCAGACTATAGCTTCAGACCACATTCAGGGAGATCCTAAAGCTATGGCCATCACATTATTCTAGTGACATAGGTGGATTTTAGGTAGAGGCCTGGTTGGTGAGCTTGAGTGGATGCTTCAAGCTCTACCCTTGTTCTAGCAACATGAAAGCTCATGTTGTGATCCATCTACTGAGAGACGGAGTAGGTGTTTGGTGGAGGACAGAGAGGAGAAAAAGCTCCATGTGGATTCTGAGACAGTTACCTAGGAGCTCTTTGAGGAGCATTTCAGGAGAAAATATTTTCATGGAGGTTCATACAATAGAGGATAGATGAGTTTCATGACCTCGACAAGCATCTCTTATAGTAGAGTATGAGAGTAGATTTCTAGATCTACTCCAAGTATGTTGATTACATGTAGGATGAGAAGGTGTGGATCACGAGTCATCATCGGGGCCTGAATCTTGACATTGGAGGTGTAGTTCGGATCCATTGTCCACCGACATTAGCTGAGGCCATTGAGAAGGCCTATATAGCAGAGGAGACTCGGGAAAGACCCAACAGGCTAGAGACCGAGTCCAGAGCCGCATCCAGTAGATGCAGGATAGTAGATCGAGGGGGTCAATACCTCCTCCTCGTGGTGGACAGGGTTTGGCATAGTCATCTTTTAGACCACAACAAGTAGTAACAAGTAGTCTTGCCCACCTTATAGACCTCCACAAAGATTTGATGCACAGAGGGGTAGAGTATGGGGCCTCCTCCTAGGGGTCCCATTAGGACACAGGAGCACCTAGAGCTAGTCAGCAGGAGCTCACTAGTAGAGACAATAACAAACCATAGCTGGATCATCAGGATCCACACCACAGACCTCCAGAGTACCGGTCGGACCTACTACACATGGGAGAGGATCAAGTGGTTGTTTTGGTTGTGGTGTTGATGGACATTTTTGGAGAGACTACCCTCAGAACCCTATTAACAAGGGTAAGACATAGATCTCAGAGCCTACCATTGGTGACATGGGGCACATTCATCGGATCTATGTGGTGGTCGAGAACCACTAGGCTGAGCATCAAAGT
Source organism: Taxus wallichiana var. yunnanensis (assembly GCA_018340775.1). NCBI lineage: Eukaryota > Viridiplantae > Streptophyta > Pinopsida > Cupressales > Taxaceae > Taxus > Taxus wallichiana. The sequence continues at coordinate 206,631,807 of CM031237.1, forward strand.
ACCTGTGATTGAGACCACAGGTAGCATTGGTGGTATTCCTACCTCCATTTTGTTTGATTCTGGTTCTTTGATTCTTTTATTGCACCATATTTAGTAGAGTGATGTAGGCTGGTGGTAGTTAGGTAGGGTCTTAGTTGGGACATTGAGATGGCTTTACGAGAGCCAAGATCTCTGTAGACTCCTTAGTTAAGGAGTGTGTTGTGGATTTGGGACCTTTCACCACTACCTCGGATCTTCGTATCCTTCCTTTGGGCTCGTATGGAGTCATCTTGGGTATGGACTGGTTGTCTGCACATAGGGCCAGGATGGATTGTTACCATAAGACTATATCTTGTGTAGATGATCTAGGAGTTGAGTCAGTGATTTTGGGGTTAGGAGGCCTATCTCCATTTGCACCATCTCTCCATGTGTAGCTTAAGTGTGTGTGTGATGGGGTTGTCAGATGTATGCTATTTCAGTCAGTGACAGATCGGAGGATGGAACTAGTGGACCATCACTAGATGATCATCCCCTCTTGAGAGAGTTTGTAGATGTTTTTCTAAGGGGAGCTACCGGGGTTACCACCCCCACGTGAGATTGAATTCCATATAGATCTGGTTTCCGGGAGTAGAGCCTATCTCATGAGCACCTTATCGATGACCACACAGAGCTCTGTGAGCTCAAGTTGCAAGCTTGAGGGCCTTTTGGAGAAAGGCCTAATCCATCCTAGTGTATCCCCTTGGGGTGCATCGGTGATTTTTTTGAAGAAGAAGGATGGATCCTTGTGGTTGTGTATTGATTACCGCCAATTTGAACAAGGTAACGATCAAGAATCATTATCCCCTTCCGTGCATAGATGATTTGTTTGATTAGATGAAGGGAGCCACAATTTTCTCTAAGATTGATCTTAAGTCAGGATACCATCAGCTAAGGATTGTGGAGGTGGATATTCATAAGACCACTTTTCATATGAGATATGGGCACTATGAGTTCACAGTGGTGCCTTTTGGTTTGATGAATGCCCCCACAAGTATTTATGAGTTTGATGAATGGGGTATTCAAGGAATTTCTTAGATCGCTTGTGCTCATCTTCCTAGATGACATTTTGATTTACTCACGTACACATGTGAAGAGCATGAGGGGCACCTTTTCTAGGTTCTTTAGTGCCTTTCATGAGAAACAACTTTATGGGAACTTGGAGAAGTGTGCATTCTTTTTCAAATAGAGGTACAATATTTGGGTCACATCATTTTTGGGGAAGGTATCATAGTCGATCCTTCTAAGATTAGAGCCATTATGGATTGGCTAGCAGCACCCACTACTATGACAGAGGTGTGCAGCTTCATGGGATTAGTAGGTTATTATAGGAGATTTGTTTAGGACTTCTCTCGGGTTGCGCATCCCATCACTTCCCTTCAGTGGAAAGGGAAGAAGTTTGATTGGTCAGATAGATGTGGGGCCTTCAAGGACACTGAAGGAGTGCCTCATGACAACACCCATTCTTGTAGTGTTGGATCCATAGGGTGAGTTTTTGTATGCATGGATGCTTCTTTGGTAGGACTTGGAGGTGTATTGATGTAGGAGGGTAGAGTAGTGGCCTTTGAGTCTCACAAACTCAAAGATTATGAGCTCAATTATCAACTCATGATCTTGAGCTTGTGGAAGTGGTTCATGCCTTGGTTTGATGGAGACACTTTCTTCTTGGTCGGAGATTCACACTCAAGATGGATCACTTGAGTCTTCGCCACCTCTTCACGCAGCCCAATCTCAATGCTCGTCAATGGCGTTGGATGGAGTTGCTTTGTGAGTATGATATGGAGATAGAGCATGTGAAGGGGAAGGAGAATGTGGTTGCAGATGCTCTTAGAGATGGAGACATGTGGCTATGGCCACTTTGTGGGCACAAATTTGTGGAGTAGGATCCTTCAGTAGCTTCCTCTTGACAGTTTCTACATTGCAGCAAGAGCAGAGATCGAGTCTCAGAGACCCCTTGAAGGGAAGTTGATGGTTTTTCATTAGAGGTAGATGGCCTTCTAGGCAAAGAGGCCGGATTTATGTCCCTAGAGATGGAGGCTTGAGGTAGGATATTGACAGAGGCACATCATGCACCCTATTCACCCCATCCCGGGGTGAAGAAGATGCACGCCACCTTGAGATAGTTATATCACTGGAGAGGACTTCGTAGAGATGTGGCTCAGTTTGTGTCATGCTATTTAGAGTGCTAGAAAGTGAAGGCCGAGCATCAACATCCTAGCTGGCCTTCTCTTTCCTCATGCTATACGGAGTGGAAGTGGGACACCATTTCCATGGACTTCGTTGTTGGGCTACCGATGTTGAGATATCACCACGATGCCATCATGGTCATGGTGGATAAATTGAAAAAGTGGCTCACTTTTCTTCGGTGAAGACCACTTATACAGCTAGTGTAGTGGCATGGGTTTATCTGGATGAGATTGTGAGACTTACATGGGATTCCATGGAAGATTATTTGTGACCGTGATCCTTTGTATACTTCCCATTTTTGGACTACCCCTGCAAGCATGCCCTTGGGATGAGGATCAATTTCAGCACAACATATCACCCCGAGACAGATGGACAGACTGAGGGTGAATCAGATTTTAGAGGATATGCTCAGGATGTATGTTATGGATCATCAGTCGAGATGGGAGGAGTACCTGTACTTGGTGGAGTTTTCCTACAATAATAGTTTTAGAGTTCTATAGGCATGGCTCCTTTTAGGATTTGTATGGAGAGAGTGCAAGACACCTCTTAGCTAGGACAAGTTAGAGGATAGGGTTTCTCTTGGACCAGCTTTGTTATAGGACATGGAGCAGCAGGTGGTTTTGATCAGACAAAGATTGTAGGAGGCACAAGACAAGCAGAAGAAGTATGTAGATCAACATAGGACTGACCGTAGTTTTGATGTGGGCATGAAGGTGTTCCTTCATGTCAAGCCACATAAGATCCCTATCCATTATGGAAAAGGTTCTAAGTTAGCTCCTAGATTCATTGGTCCTTTTGAGATCTTGGAGTATATCGGCCCTTTGGCCTACCATCTAGCATTTTTGCCTAGCTTGTCTCACGTACATGATGTGTTTCATGTTTCAGTGCTTAGGAGATACATTGTTGATCCTTCTCATGTGTTGGATTGGACCTCATTGTAGGTGCAGGATCAAGGGGAGCAGGTGATGGTGGAGCCCATTTGCATTATAGATCACAGGACCTTGGGCCTTCGAGGTAGAGAGATTGATCAGGTGTGAGTGTAGTGGGACATATATGATGAGACTGCAGCTACTTGGGAGGATGCTACATTGTTATGAGTTTAGTTTCCACATTTGTTCTAGTGACTTCAGGAGGAAGTTGAGTCTAAGGGGAGGGGGATGTAGTGCCCACTTCCCTTGACACCTTTTATTATGGATTTTGACCCTGTGGACTATATTATGGACATTATTGTGACTTTTGATTCAAGTATGATGATTAGATGTTAGAGCATGGACTATTATCAACTCTGATTCACATATGATGCATGATGATTGTTAGAGACATTTTTATATAGATGTTAACATGTTGTTGGACATGGTTATATATATTTATGGATGTGGTTAGGACATGTGATATTTGGATAGATTGAGTAGACCGAGAAAATTGAATTAAAATTGATGATGATATAGTTGTTGATGAAATTGTGAGTGATATTGTTGATTGTCTTGATGATTGTTGTGATTCACATATATATCGATGACCTTGAAATTATATTTATATTCATTTGGATGTTCTGATATGGCCACGAGCTGAGGGAGGTATTTTTATTTTGTAGGTTAAAAATATCACAACAAACATCGGGGATTGGAGACCAACCACTTTGGAATTCTAGATGAATTCAACAAAGGTCACCATGGCAACTTGTAATTATTTGTGTGTGTTTGATTGTGTTAGGGATTCCCATGGGGGGATCACCTTTAAATGTGACCAAGGGACTTTGTGTATTTTCTTTTATTTGGTTCCTTTGTTTAAGTTAGTATGTGTTTTAAAAGTGATGTGTTTCCCCTTTCTATTTAATCAAATAAATTGTGGTAAAGTATGTGAGAAAACATATTGTTAAAAGATTAATAAATCAATTGGGACATAAGAAAGTAATTATTAGGGTTGTTGGCTCTTGTTTTAAATGTTGTAGTAATGTTGTAGTAATGTGTAAGAGATATGTAAGTTATTTTTGGAGTATGAAACACTCCACCTTCTTTTGAAATTCGAATTTGTCCTTGGAGGCTGATTTTGGAGGCTTGTGGGACAAGTTAAACTTGTCCCACACCTCTTAAATTTATTTACCAACCATACCTATGGTTGGAGGGTTAAATTTAGACCTTCATTATGCATTTTGAAAGTCAAGTTGAATGTTTTAATTGCACTTTTCTTTCATGTTTTAATTTCAGTCCTTTTGGGTGTGGGTTTGATTTGAGTGTGTAAGTAAAACTGTCATATTATTCACCCACCTATTTAATATGCATTGGAGAATGAAGTTGAATTTTGTGTTGGGGTTGAGGATGTGTGATGTGGCATCCTACATGGATCCACCTCATCCTCTTCTCTTCCCTCTTCTATAAAATTTGAATTCCTTACCTTGTTTTGGGTTGCTTCACTTGTGGATGCATCATTTTGGGGTGACTTCTTTTGTTGTTTTGAGCCCTTGCTTTTGGAAGACATGGGGATTATTTTTGAATACTTGTGCTTGGTTGCTTCCCTTTTATCACTTCATTTTGGGTGACTTCTCTTGGGGTGTTTGAGCTCTTGAAAATTTGGAGAAAGTTGGAGATTGTTGAATGCTTGTGGATTGTTGATCTGGATTGTTTGCATTAGAAAGCTTGTTGTTTTGGAGCCTTGGAACAAAACTCCATCATGGAGAGGTAGGAGCTTGGCTCTTGAAATGCTCTTCTTTTATTTTATGCATATGTGAATGGTTGAATGTTTGAATGTGTTGTTTTATTTGTTGGTTGGTTGGGTAGATGGCTTAGGGATGGTGTAGGAGAAGACTATGGGGTATTCTTGTGGGAGGAATAAGTGCCTTGGGGAGGTATAAGTGTGGAGGGAGTGGGGATTTGGGTTCCACCTTGTAAAAATAAATAGCTTGCATTTCTTTACTCGTTATGGGGTGCCATAAGAGGTTGGGGAGGTATAAGAAATTGTGAGGAATAAGGGGTACTTGGGGAGGCATAAGGGCATGTCAAGGATTTGAAATGATATATATTTTGGTGGTTTGTTCTCAGGTGGTGATACCCATTTCCCTAGGGAGGCATAAGCAACATCCCCATAGTTTCTTGCTCCTTTGGCTTGCTTGATGAAGCCTGAGTATTGTTGTGTGTTTATCTTGTGGTTGTTAAAACTTGTTTTGTTTTGGATTGTGTTTTAAATATGATTTTTGCATGTGAAAGATTGCCTTTGTGTTGTGGAAGCCTGTTGTTGCCATGTGTTGAGTCACATTCCTTATTGTAATGTGGTTGGGGCTCGGGGGCCAATGAAGAGGGTGGATTCTCCTTTTTATTGGATGTCTTGGTTGGGTGGAGAGCGTTGCCTTTCCCCTTGTTCTATTGTGATCAAATTGGAGAATGATGGAAACTCATACTGTTGTTTTGGAGCTGAGAAAGAAGACAAGTTTTGATAGTCCTTTGTGAGACTTCTTTTTGTGAACCTTTTTCCCACTTCAAGTGGAGGACTCGTAATATTATTTGTATTGGATAGTTATTTTGTTTTGGAAATGAAATTTTATGTTTAAATGAGAAAGAGACATACTCTGTAATTTTATTTTGTGGAAAGAAAAGAAAGATTTGTATTATGTCTTTTGGAATGAAATGAAAAAGGAAGTTGTAAAAGAATCATCCAAGTCAATGGAATTGCTTTATTTACCAAAAATGATATTGTTTTCATTGGGAATCTGTGTTTGAAATACAATATGAAATCTCTGTTTGGAAAATTGAAAAGGGAATACGTATGAAGAGAATATATTACTCTTTTCCTTTGGAATGTATGATTTGAAAATTAGAACTGCACTTTGGCTTTTTGCACAACTTGATTTGAAACAAACTTAACATTTTAGATTTGAGTTGGAAATGAATGCATATATTAAATTTTGGTAAATAGAAATAGATCTATTTGTGTTCAAGTATAGATCCTATTTTTTGTTGTAACTCTTAAGGAATTTTTATAAAACTTTGCAAATCGGGCATAGCCAAAATCTCAAGTTGATTTGCTATCAAAATTGGGAATTTTGAAATGATAATCAATCAAATAGCTTAACCCTTGCAATCCATCCTAAATTCTCCCAAGTGAAATCCTCCATGTTTGTTTGGCATGTTGAGAAAGAATTAATGGTGAATTTGAACAAAATTGTGTAAGTTTAAAAATACCAGTTCACCTGTTTAGTGATAGAAAAATGTTTTCTCAAAATCGACCCTTAAAACTTTATCCAAATTAAATTTTTAAGGTTTCTTTGTGCAAAGGGACATCGAGAGATTTCCATAAAGTCCTCGTTTTCCAAAAACCGAGTTCCCTATCAAAATTTATGGCCTCGGAAGTTTTTACTTCATTGGGCTTGAAAATAATCTAAGTTTGAAAAAGAAAAAAGTTTCTTCCCGCGCCCCTCTTCCACACCCGGGAGAAAATTCTTCCCATGCCCCTCTTTGTTCTGGGAGAAAATTCTTCTTCCCTCGAAACGCCTTTCATGCCCAGAAAAATTTTCCTTCCGGGATTCCCTCCTTTTGTTTTGTAAGGGAGAAATTTCTTCCCGTGCCCCACAAGAAGATAATCTAACTGTGCTCGGGATAACTTTCACTCTCTTAGTGTTTTGTAAGGTGAGAGTAGTGAGCGAGGTTTAATAGTGATCCAGGAGAGAGCACTGACAGGAAGTGAAGTGGATCCTTCGGTATTTGAGAGGGACCATGGGAGAAGCATTGTGTTTTGGTGGATCGGACACTACATTGCATGGTTATGTAGATTCGGACATGGTAGGATATTTGGATAGTAGGAGGAGCACGACAGGTTATGTATTTACGGTTGGTGATACAACGATGAGTTGGATTTCATGGTTACAAAAGGTTGTGGCTTTGTCAACCATAGAGGCTGAGTATGTTTCTGCCACAGAGGCAAGCAAGGAGATGATTTGGCTAGATCAGTTTCTTAATGAGTTGGGTCATAAGTAGGAAGTTAGGAGACTACACAGTGATAGTCAAAGCACTATTCATTTATCAAAGAAATTTGCTTTTCACTCTAGGATGAAGCACATTCAGTTGAGATATCATTTCATCAGGGCAGCTTTGGAAGAAGATAAGTTAAAGTTGGAAAAGATTCATACCGGTCGAATCCTGTGGCTATAATGACCAAGGCGATCCTGAGGAGAATTTGAAGTTGTGTTCAACTTTGATTAGCCTTCATGGTTGATAATGAAGGGTTGAGAACTTTTCTCACTAGGAATAGTCTCCAAGTGAGAGATTGTTGGGGTGTGGAGCCTATTTTTGGTCTTCTAAAATTAGTATTGAAGTGTGGAGTTCTAATTGGAAAGATGAAAGATCATGACCATTTCTTTCCGATTATGGGAAGATGAAATGTCATGACAATTTATTTTCCATTTGTGGGAAGATGAAAGGTCATGACTTTAAAACTTCTAGGGTTGACTTTTGGGCTTCTTAAAGGATTGTAATCCTATAAATAGAGGTGTTAGGGTATCTTTAAGATATTGAGTTTTTTCAAGAGGTCTTGAGTCTTAGTGATCAAGAGGTGATCAAGAGTGATCAAGGTTAAGCAATTGGGTGTCAATTGTGGTTTAGCATCTTTGGAATTCTGTTGTGAGTTCATAACTGAGAGAAGACTATGAGAATTGTTTTACTCTTGTTGATAATAAAATCTAAGCAATTTCTTGGTGGACGTAGCCCACATTGGGTGAACCACGTTAAATCTTGTCTTGTCTTCTTTTGTGCATTATTTATTTATCTTGTTATATTTCTGCATGTATACTTTTTCTATATAGTTTCATACTGCTGTGATTTGAGGAATTGTTTCCGCATATTTGTTCTCTAATTCCTAACAAGTGGGAATGGATGATTCCTTCTTTTGGGGCCAAAAATTAGGAAGAAGTTATGATATGCTGAGATTTGGTAAATTAGAGGTGTTATTCCTAATAGTGATCTCATCGGGCTTTTCGTCATTAGAATCCAAACTATTGGGAGGTGTATACCCAAAAAATTCTAGATGATCCACATTTCAACAAAGAGACTCAAGAGGATAGTTGAAGCATTTATATTCGCAAAATGCGATAGGATATAATTCTTCAAGGTTCATTTATTTATATGTCCCTTTTTTTAAATGGTGTCACAGTTCCAAGGATTCGAGTCATCTTGAATCTTATAAATAACCACTTGATGTTAAAATTTTAGACATTGATATGCATAGGAAGTGACCACATGCATATGATGGGTCCAAGGTCAACCTAGGAGGATATTATATGATAAAGAGAAATTAAATACCATGACTTTTACACATACAATCCTAGGAGGAATAGTGATGGGTAGTCAAGTGTAACCCATGGGAGGTATATGTTGATGATAATATCCTTGAAAAATAGTATGCATAGTTTTTAGGTTTCTATTGAGTAACCAAGAGCCTTGATGAAATATAAGGATGCCAAATATGTTCGAAACCTTCGTCGATGAGGGCATTCTTAACCGTGGTTTGATTGATTTTTATAGAGTTGAAAAGTGGAGGATTGTATTCCCAAAGAAAGATTTCATCGGAATCATAATAACTACGAGGAAATGGTACAAGTTTGATTTCTTATGGTAATGTCTATATAAATGAAATATCCTCATATTAATGGCGCGAGAATCATTCTTTCGAACCATGCAATGCAAGAGATTGTCCAAAAATAGGAGGAAAGGGGATGTTCATGTAAAGAGAGAATTCATGACATGCTCACAATGACGAGGAGATGTGCATATGATCTTGAGAAAAGGAACCATGATTGGTAATCGAGATATCTCTTCTAGAGGATCCCACTCATCATGGCTAGACTAAGCAATCAGACTAAGAGTGTTGAGGATCTTTAGAAACAAAATCGGGAGGAGTAATCAGGGATACTTTGGAAACTGATTTTTGTTTAGGCTCGATGTCATAGGCTCACCCAAGGCATATATGATTGGAGGAAGTGTTTGAGACACCCTAGGACATGTAGTAGTTTTTCCACTTGGGGCTAATGGAATCTACAAGAGATGGATTTTATCTTTGGGAATATGATTTTGAAAGACACAAGGTTAGATGACCGTGTGAGTTTGAGGCTAAAATGATGGAGGATATTCAGGTTCTATTTAGGCTATAACACGCCACACATCGTTAATGAAAACCATGTTTTTGGAAGGATAAACATGATCAACTATGTTTGTTGTAGAATTTTATGATTTCTTATAACTTTCACTTGTAGCATGTTGTAGCATTGATAGGCATAGGATTATAAAATAATTTGAGATCTTTGTTAGCTTGGATAATATCATTATTATGATATTTTTATTTTTAGCATCATGAGCCTTGACCGCTTTAGTCAAATGTTCTCTAGTGATGGAATCATAATATAATCGAGGACTAAGGAGTAATGTAATGAAAAAATTGCGAAGGTCATGAAAATATTCATAAGAATAGTTCCAGTTATCATGCTACCAATAAAAAGTTTTCTCATCATGTCATTGAGGGAGAGGTTGAGAAGAATTAAGGATTTGACTATATGGAGTAGGTATATGTCATCTAAACTAATCCTTAATCAATGGTTGATGATAAATAGGATGGTTTTTATTATTATAAACTTTTTTATCATTACTTAAGACATTCCTACTTGAAGAATCCATAAGAGGAAGAGTATCTGAGACCACGTCTCGTCAAAGTGGAATTATTGTTCTTTGATATTTGGAGGATTTTTACCTATTTGGTTGTTTTTACTTTAGGACAATCCTTCACAAACTCCCTCATGAGGTATTCTTACTTTTTAGCTTATTCAAAAGCTTCATCTAAGGAAGTAGGAGAGAAATACCTAACCTTATATTAAAGGAGAGGTTCTAGAGCTTGTGAAAAAAAGTTGGAATAGGCTATCATTTGGCATGTTATGTTCTAATTTAGTAGAAAAATTCTTCCAACATTTGATAAATGCTTGCATTGACTCATTCTCATGTTGTTGAAAATTAATGAAAGCATTGATATTATTCTTAAGAAGATCATGATATTGGAACTCATTGACTAGGGTTGTTACCAAAGATTCTAGCTCCACTATGGAGTTAGGGGGTAAAGTATGATACCAATCTAAGGAATCCATAGTAAGAGTCTTAGCTAAAAGATTAGTTTCATCATAAGATTTAATTTTAATCCATTACTTATAAATATTTGCAAAAAAAAATTAATGTTGAGATTGGGATCAGTTGATCCATCATATGAAATGGAAGGGGAAATGCCTCAATATCCATGCTAGCAATATAGGGTGTTAGAGGCTCTTGTTGGACTTCCCGTAAAACTTTGTTATGAATAGGAGGTTGGGAAATAGGTGACCCATTAGGTCCATTAGGTAAGGGAGGGGGAAAAGTTACCCCTAGAGCTTGAGTTGGGACGGTTAACCATTTAAACCATGTTAGTTTACATTTGGAGAAGTTGAGTTGCAGTAGCATTTTGTTGTTAGCTCATTTATTTTACGAGTTGAAGGATGAGATTAGTAGGGTTAGAACTAGAGACATTATCAAATGATCCTGCCATAGGATCGTTCCTACTTTTACCCTATCAAGCTTCTTAAATAAAAAATCAAGAAGTTATTTGTGCATCATTGACTCGGGTTTCCCCTTGTATTGAGGAAATTTATCTAGTAACTTTAGGAATTGATGTGGAAGATCATAGATATAATCAATTTTAACCTATTCCTCTTCATCCCCTAAGGTGATATTATTATGGATGTTATACTTCTTTTTATTGGCTCCTACCACAGAATAATGTGTATAGAAAGGAGAATTGGATTCTAGATGATTGATTTATGGAACTAAGCGCACATCAAAATTGGAGAGCCCCAGGCCCAGATACTCCATGATGGAATGATGAACTAGCCCAGAAAAAGCACAAAAATATAGGCTACCGATATAATCAAACCTATAAAAATGGTTAGACATGAGCCGAAGGCATCTGGGATGAAATATGCACAAAAAATATAGGACCAAACCTACACAAAATTGACACAATGGTCAATAACGTTTGGGAAAATTGTTTTTGAGGGTTTGTCTAGATTTTTAAAGGCTGAAATGAGATCAAAAGTATAATGGATTCTTTTATTGAGTTTTTCTTGATCATAAGGTACAAAATGACATTTGTGTTGGGTTTACCGAGGATGTATGGTAGGAAAAATGTGTCTAGACAACATGCACTCCTATCTGAAAAGAGTTTGCGAGAATCGAATCGAAATGAGGCACCACGAAGTAGTTGCACTCCAACGGAATTGTGATAGCTCCAGCGATAGCAAGGAAAAAATGATCAGTAATGGAAGAACTTGCTCAACAAAAACAAATCTTGCATAGAGGAAAGACAATGGAGTGTCTTGGCATGCTCATAAATGAATAGAAAAGGGGTACATATAGGGTCTTTGAGTAACCCTAGTGCATGACACACATGAAACCCTAAACCTAACCCTAAACCTAACCCATGTGAGATGACCCTCCAACATGAGAGGAGGAAACATAGGATAACTCACACTAACACCCCCCCTTCATCAAAGCTGGGGTAGTGGCTATGAGAGTCGAGAGTTGGAAAAGGAAGACACCCTAACCAACTAAGAAAGATGTGTCAATGGGGCTTAACAAGGAAAGGCCTGATAAGGTGCCCATATACAAACAAAAACTTCCTAGAAGAAGAAGAAGAAAAGAAGGACTACATAGCCCGAAGGAGATGAGAAGCTGCAGAAGACCTCACCCAAAGAAGAGACCGTAAGTGAAGAAACTTCATCTCAGTGAAGGGCTTGGTGAATAAATCTGCAATCTGATCAAATTGTCTAAATGTATTGAATGTCGGTGATACCATCATGAATAATCTCTCGTATGAAGTGCATATGGATCTCAATGTGCTTCATCCACTGATGTTGAACTAGATTTCTACAAATAGAGATTGTGCTCATGTTATCACAAGTAGATAATGGTAGGCTATTGAAATTGGATGCCAAACTCTGTCAGAATACCCTGTAGCCAAATAGATTTTGTGGCAGCATTAACTACTCCTCTATATTTTGCCTCTGTAGATGATATCACAATTGCATTCTGCTTCTTGCTAGACCAACTAATAGGACCCGAACCAAGAGAGAAACTGTAGCTAGAAGTAGATTTCTAATGATCTAAGTCACCGGCCCAATAAGAATCTGTGAATCTAATCAAGTCAATATCAACCCCTCCATGATAGTGAATGCCATCAGCATAAGTGCCACGAATATAATGAAGGATCCATTTAGCTGCTTTCCAATGGAGCTCATGTGGCTCCTGCATGAATCTGGACATGATCCCAACAACATACGATAAATCCGGTCAAGTTTGATTCAAGTAAATCTAACTCCCCACCAACTATCGATAAAGATTACCATCAACCAAGGGAGTAGAGCAATCTGAAACCAACTTAACCACGGAAAGAAAAGGAGTAGGAGAAGACTTGAAATCGGACATCTGAAACTGAGCTAGCAAATCAAGAGCATACTTAGGTTGTGAAATCAAGATTCCTAAGTCAAATTGTGAAATTTGGATCCCAAGGAAGTAATGAAGCAGACCTAAGTCAGTCATGGAAAACTTGTTGGCTAAGGCGATCTTCACAGAATCAATAATAGAGGAAGAGATGCCTGTGATCAACAAGTCATCAACATATAGAAAAAGAATGAGTATGGAGTCATATTTCCATAGAATATAAAAATTTGGATCAGATTGACACCTAGTAAACCCTAATGTAAGTAAGAAGGAGTCCATCTTGGCATACCAAGCCCGAGGGGCTTGTTTAAGGCCATAAAGAGACTTCTTTAACTTACAAAAGAGGGAGGAATCTTGGACATAACCCGGAGGTTGTTCCATATAGATCTATTCCTCTAGATCACCATGAAGGAAGGAACTATTAACGTCCATTTGATGGACTTTCCATCATTGCTCACTTGCGCGCAAATGGCTAGGGTCAGTTGAATAGAAGTCATCTTCACAACCGGAGCAAAGGTTTTTGTATAATAAACCCCAGCTATCTAGGAGAAACCCTTAGCTACTAATCGCACTTTAAACTTTTCGAAATCTCCATCTACTCCATACTTTGTTCGGAAACACCCACTTACACCGAATGATTTTTCTTCATTCGGAAGAGTGGTGAGATCCCAAGTATTGTTCTTCATGAGAGAGGAATACTCCTCATCATGGCCAGAATCCCACTTAGGAATACCAGAAGCCTCCTAGAAAGATTGTGGATCAGAAGCAGAGGCAAAGAAAGAGTGGGGTCCAACAAAATCTGAGCGAGTACGTCTCATATCCGAAGTATCTCCAACTAAATCTCTAACACTTTGCAAAGTTTTCCTAGCCCAAAGGGGACCAGGAGGATCAGGCTCAGAGTCAGAAGATTCTTCACTTGAGTGAGAAGGGACATAGTCCTCATCATCACTACTGTCATAATCAAAAGACTCAAGGGTCTGATGGTCGGGAGGATCGGAAGAGGAGCACGCTCAATAGTATCATCATCTGATGAGTCAGAATCTAAATCAGCGAGCTGAAGAACCTCAATAGGTGGAGAAGTAGAAGTTGAAGAAGACTCATCGAACTTAACACTTCTCTCAATATACACTCATGAGAAGTAGGATTCATCAATCGATATCCCTTCACGCCATCAGGATACCCTACAAAGATACAAGGTTTGGATTGTGGTTCCAAATCCTTGTGTTTCTTCTTGGGAATCCGAGCCATAGCCTTGGATCCAAAGACTCAAAAGTGCTCAACATCAAGATTGCATCCAAACCAGGCTTCAAAGGGTGTCATCCCTCTTACTGCCTTGTGTGGAACATGGTTACAATGTAATTTGCACAATTCACTGCTTCGGCCCAATACTACGGAGGAAGAGACTTTGAGTGAATCATACAAGTGGCCATCTCCTTCAGAGTATGGTTCTTTCTTTCTGTGACTCCATTTTGCAAAGGGCTATAAGAAACTGTATGTTGCAAAGAGATCCCTTCAAAAGTACATAAATCCATGAACCTATTGTTTACATATTCACCTCCATTGTCGGTTCAAATAACCTTGATAGACCGTTCCACCTATTTCTCAGCAAGAGCCTTAAAGTCCTGAAAATGTTTAAAGACTTCAGACTCTAAGCTTAAGAAAATATACCCAAGTATATCGTGAATAGTCATCAATGAAGGTTAGCACATAAAGAGCTCTAGTAAATGAAGGAGAAGGAAATGGACCAGAAACATCATTGTGAACAAGATCAAAGGACAAGTGGCTCTCCAGGATTTTCCTTTGTCAAATTCCTTTTCAAGATGCTTTTCAAGGGTATAACCCTCACAAAGACCCTTAGAAAACTTGACACGAGGCAACCCATTGACCATTTCGTTTTGGCTCAATTGTTCAAGGTAGCAATAATTTAGATGTCCGAAACACTCATGTCATAGCTTACTAACCTCATTTGCATGAGTGAGCAAGGCAATGGGCGTAGAATCAGAAGTAAAGTGGGATAAGTTTTACAACCGTGAATGGTGATCTCGCCTTTTCCTGCCCACCTTTGTAGTGTCATTGTTAAGCTCATGAATAATCACCAAGTTAGGACCAAATTCCACTCGCATTCCTTCACCAAGGTGAGTAATTTGGTAAACCGATAAGAGATTGGTAGAGAGATCAGGAACACTCAACACTTGGTTAAATGTTCCCATCCATCTCTACCGATCCACTACTGGAAACCGACACTGTCGTGTCATTACCCATCATGATTTGGGACATTCCACAAGGTTTGATGTTGGAAAACTCAACATGCAAAGAACCCATGTGGTGCGAAGCACCAGAATCTATAATCCATGTCAATGAAGGAGAAACTTTGGCTACAAGGGCCTTTCCTTTCTTCTTATTATTTTTAGCACTTTTTGTAGCAAAAGACTCGGCCTTCGGAGCACTTTGTTTTATGGATTCAGGAACACTTAATTTATTCTTCTCAAGTAAATGAGATAAGTGATCAATATGTTTCTTAAAACAGTGTTAATCGTCGTGACCAGTCTTCTTGCAATAGGAACACAAATACTTGCTTTTCTGTGCCTTAGGCTTAGAAGTCGAAGTGTTTGTGTCATTTTTAGGTTTGATCTTGGTTTCTTTCTTAGGTTGATCCTTTTTTCTTTCTTCTTTTCAGTCTTCTTTCCCTTGCTAGTACTTGCTACAAGGGCATGTGACTTGGACTTGAGAGACCCCATTTGAATGAGTTTGTCCTGTTCTCGAATGAGTTGGGATGAAAAATAGTCAAAGGAGGGCATTGTCCAAGTATCGCCCAAAGCAGCTTTTGTAGTGTAGAAAGTTGACATGAAGACAGAATATTCGGGACCTAGCTTAGAGAGAATCGACAAGATCAGTTGAGAATCTTTCTTTTCTACTTGACATCCTTTTAACAATAATCTAATGTGGACAAATTTTGAGAAGAAGGCTTGTAGGTTTTCAAAGTCACTAGGATTTAACCCTAGTAGTTCATTTTCTAACTCATGTGCTCTCATGTCATCTAGTTGTCCAAACATCGCATCCAGCATTTTCCACACAGATTTAGGTGTTTCGGACACCTCAATGTGGAACAACAAGTTAGGATAAACGGAAATGCAAAGAATACCTAAAGCTTCATCACTATGGTTTAACCACTTAGATTTTTTGAGTTCATCTTACATTTGGTCTCGGTTCCCATAGTGATGCGAAATAACCCTTTACCCCTTAGTTTCATTATTATTTTCGATCTCCATTCGAAAAAGTTGAACGGCGTAAGAAAAGGAATTGAAAGTGCATCCATAGTGAGAGAGAGAGAGAGAGAGAAAAAAAGTAGAAAAGAAACACAACCACCCGGGAAAATAACAACCCCCATGCTTTCGGCACTTTATCGGTTAGTGCATTGATTACAATCGGGTCCGTGCGTGTGGTTTGAAATACTTGGTAACTCGTCTTGAAATTAGCATAATAACGCATAAGAGAGGAGACCACAACAACGTTTTGTGGAGCACAACAAAAAAAAGGACACCGTAAACAAGCACAAGCAAAAATAGAAAGGAGGCGAAAGCCAACCCTGGTTGTGAGAAAAAGTGTCTCACATCGCAAAAGGAAACCCCCTTGCTGTAGACTATGGCGGATGTGCTCACTAGTTGCAAGCAATAATAAGGGTGAAATACAAGGTTTGGGAACTCAAGGAGTTCAGATAGCCTTCAAAAACGCTGGAAAAGAGCTTGGAAGGCAAGAGGTGCATGAAGTGTCACTGCACACTTGAGCACACGATTAGAGAAAAAAATTGACAATAACCCCTAAATCTTATCGTTTGGAAACGCCCAATTTTACTATTTTTAGAGCTATTGGAGTTAAAAAAATGATAGAGAGGTTATTTAGATGTTGATTTTTATGTAAAGAGAGCAATAATGTGTAATTAATAAAAAATAGATTTAATTAAATTAAATCTAATTAATTACAAGAAAATAATTAAGATAAAAAAATAGATCCTAATTAAGATCTAAAATGATAAAAAAATGAATTAGAATTTTAAATAAGATCTTTTAAATATCTATTGAAACTTCTAATTAAAAACTAATTAAAACTTACCATAGGTATGTTTTAAAAAGGCACGCGTATTTGTTAAAAAAGGATAGGAATTAAAACAAATTTCTAATTCGTGGATTTAGAAACTTGATATATATTAAAAAACACGGTAAAGTTAGAAACTTTAAAAATTACCAAAAAAAAGAAGTTAGATTTGTTTAACAAACAAAAAAACTTACCATGAAAAACACGGGTCGCTTTTTTTAAAAAGCAGAGGATTTTTTTAAGATTAAAAAAGGAAGGAATTTAAAACCTTACCAAAAGAAAAGGTGGAGTGATGGAAACCAATTACCAAAAACGTTGAAAAAACACTTACTACGTTTCACGTTCCTCACGGCCTTCCTTCCTCGGCGTAAAAACAATGGCGAAGACTTTCCAAGAAGGCTTTACTGAGGAAAAAATAACGAGGCCGCGTGGGTTTAGAGGTTGGTTCCTCAATCAATGAAAAGATTTTACAATATTAACAGCGCGTGGTAGATAGATTGTAGGCAGATTAATAGTTTACAAGCCGCGCCAAAGGAGGGTTGTTTACATGAAGCCGCACGTGTGTGAAAAAAAGGGATGGGTTATATTGTATTGTTGTATTGTATGGTTGGAAGTTTGAACAGTCCACAATAGTTAGAACAATCCACAACAGTCCACAAATGAAGGAATTTTGAACAATCAACAACAATCAAATTCAAAGCGGTCCGAGGGACAACAGTCCCATGCGATCAAAAGTTCGTCTACAAGAAACCACAATAGAAGAACACAAAGATCCTACAACCACAGACTATCATGCATAGACAAATATCCTGCAAAAACCAGAGATCTTAAAAAAATTCACTTCCATTTTAATAATTTAAAAAAATGAAATGAATCTCTATTTTGGATTTAGTTACATCCAACTAAAAAAAGTAGTAAAACCCCTGATTTCTCAAGGTATTATGAAAACCTACACATGCACAAAAAAAAAAAAAAACTTTCCGAGAAAGCTTGTTAGAGAGATTAGCAAAATAATTTCCAGAAAATAGTGATCAAAAACTTGCATGCAGAGTAAAATAATGAAACCAAGAAAGAGTAATAGCAACAAAAAAATATCAAGTGCACGTTTACCCAATCTCAGCTCTGATACCATGAAAAGAGTTTGCGAGAATCGAATCGGAAACGAGGCACCATGAAGTAGTTGCACTCCAACGGAATCATGATAGCTCTAGTGATAGCAAGGAAAAAATTGATCAGTAATGGAAGAACTTTCTCAATAGAAACAAAGCTTGCATAGAGGAAAGATAGCGGAGTGTCTTGGCATGCTCATAAATGAATAGAAAAGGGGTACATATAGGGTGTTGAGTAACCCTAGTGCATGACACACATGAAACCCTAAACCTAACCCATGTGAGATGACCCTCCAACATGAGAGGAGGACACATAGGATAACTCACACTAACACTATCATCCATTTAACTAGGGTCAAAGAAACGAGTAAGAAACACAAAAATATCAACACACAAAGGATAGGATTCAAATGGGGTACAACATTTGATAAGATAACATACCCTGTTGTCTCCGAAAACCACTTTTCATTTTCCAAGTTAAATTTGAAATTTCGAGCTCTCACCCTCCTAAAGTATTTAAGCCAAGTTGAAAGTTCAAAGAAATAGCAAAATCCATGCCCTAGTGCTATTTAAATCTCTATTTTTCTCATTTTGAAAAATTCTCCATCTCCGGTCTGTGCACATAATATCCTCTTTACAATCTCCTTTTTTGATCGAAATTATTTGCTTGTTCTATGGCCTGGGTCATCAAATCATTGTTTTTCCTCCATGCCTCCGTCTCACGAAGGAAATTCAAAAATTGGACTCAAAATGATGAAGTTCTCTTCCTCTATGTATTTTTCCCATAGTCGGGAATGATGGGTGTTTTCTTCCCCGTCAAATTTTGGCCCCATCATCCACGGGTACGTGGACATACCTAATGGAAGTGGGACGGCGAAGAAATTTGTGTTTTGAGCCTCTGTGTAAAAAAGGTGAAAAGTTAAAAAGTGACTCGCAGCCTCGATCAGGCTATAAAGGTAAAAGTCAAATTTTTAGCCTCATAGGAAAAAGTCAAAGTTGAAAACCATTGTTGAAAATTCAAAGCGGATGAGAACGAGCCATCGGGAAATTTTGGAAATTTAACCAAATTCCCAAAAGTGAAGTAAAAGTTATAGAATGCTCCACGGCTCCGCCAAGGTCTTGGGCCTGCCGTTGAAAAGTCAAAGTAGAAGAGTGGAACGACGGAGAAATTTGAGTTTTTGATCCTTTTTCCAAAAAAGGTTAAAATGTTGAGAAAAGGGCCGTGACCCCATTTCTAATTAGAGGGCGCCACGTGTCAAGAGTTCAATCAGAGCAAAGCGAGGCTAGTGGAGGAGTTTGAGTTTTTCAAAGCCTTTTTCCAAAAACGGTTAAAATGTTCGAGAAAGGGGCCGCGACCACATTTCCAATGAAAACGTGCCACGTGCCTAAGTTAAAAAGTGTAAGTGAATGTGCAGGCCAATTTGTTCCAAATTGTCAAATCTCTAAAAAGTTCACAAAATGCAAAGGGCTTTCCCCTGTACCCGCTCCAATCTCTTCCTACCACGGGGACGGCCTGATTTCAAAGTTATAAGAGAAAATCAAATGGTCTGTATTCAAACTGGAAAATCAAATGTAACATTTGCATTGCAAGATTTGGTTTTTAACCCGCCATGAGCATTTTCTTCGCAATGGAGGAATTTGAAGAGGCGTAAATGATTTGTAAAGATTGTAACCATTTTGGAAAAGGATATAATGGCTCCTCAAAGCCATTCCATAGGGTTGTGATTGATTTCAAAAAGACCGAGTCCTCTGTGCACTGAAAAGAAAAAAAAATGCCATACTTCTTCTATTTTCCCTTCTCCTTAGAATTTCGTATTCTCAAAGCTCTGTACAAACTCTCGCTTTAGCTTGATAATAAAAGAAGGAATTTTCACCTTTTTGATTGAGAAATTCATTAGTACCTTGTGAACAATGAATTTTATTTGGTCTTGTAGCTTCTCCTGTGGATTTGTTTTTCTTTTAACTATAAATGAATGTAAATGAAATTTCTAATTAATGTGTGTGGGCATCTAATATTCTACTCACAACATTAGCTTTTCTCCTACCTCCATTTCGACTCCCCTTCCCCTTTCCAAGACAAAGTTTCTTCTCTAGTGAGACATTGCTAGCTTTGCCACAGTGTCAGTGGAGTGCCCCTGTTGGATCTCTGGTCGAAAGGCCACCATTGAAACCCATCTTTCATGCATGCACCAATGGAAGCTACACCATTCAAGTAGAGGGACTCAAATTCCCTTAGAGTTGGCTTGAAACCACCCAATTTTTCCACAAGACAAATTTTCTCGCCAACAATACACAAAGTGAAATAACCTTTACACTAGGTATACCTAGGGTTTCCAAGGCTTGAGATCAAGAAAGAGGAAGGAACCCTATTGGGGTATAATAATATCGGGGTGATTAGGGACAAAATAAAAATGCGAGATATATGTTAACCAAAGTAAAGAATGCAACATAAGATAAGGAGTTGAATAACATTATGTTATCCTAACATGTACATAAGATGTTAAGATGTCATATAGTGATAAGAAAAGAGATAGGAGATTACTCTATACAAAATGAAAAGTTCAATTAGAACACTTACCTCCTAAGGGAAAGTTGCTAATGTATCTATTTCCCAAAGGAAAATACACCAAGAGATAATATATTTTTGTGGAGAAGAGGAAAAAATATTTTGTAACCTACTATAGGTGACCCAAGAGTGTAAGAAAACTAGTCCAATAAGAAGAAGATCTAATCAAAGAGTCAATGTGCATGAAATTCAAGAACGCGAGCGAGAAAATGTAATTTGACGTAAAAGAGTAAAGTAAATTATGAGTTCATGTATATATCTATATCGTGTGTCTTATGAGATTCTCGTATATTTTTGGTATTTATACCGACACGATTACCTCGCGAGTGATTACATCAGCTAGGAATTTGAAAATACGTCAAAACAATCACCTGCAGGAGATGGTGTCGGTTAGGGAGGGAAAGGAAAAGTGGTGTGTGCAATGTGTCATGACGAAAAAAAGTAACAAAAGGAAAAACTAATATGGTCATGTGCAAGTAAGGTTTCGGAAGGGTGCAAAGTAAATATAAGAAGAAAAGAGAAAAAGAAGTGAATAAATAGGACCAAAATCCATTATCTTTCCATGTATCCTCCATAACCCAATGGTTACATGAATAACCAAACCCCTATCCTAGATTGAGCCCCTTGATTCACCCATTCCTAGAAATAAATTCATTAGTGACCTTTAACCTAGAAGAGAAATTGTTAGTAATAGCTATGAAAAGATAAAGCGTGAAAAATTAAGTGTATACACCAAGAACCTCCTCCTTATTCAATATATTCTTAGTGCTCTACCCATATACGTGTAATCTATTCTCTAGGTTCCATGAATGGTGCTTCTAAAAATTGAAAAATTCTTGAAATGTTTAATGACGGGGTTATTTAGAAGACAAAAAGGTCAATTTGGTTAATTTGAATGTTGTCTAAACTCCCAAATCTCTTAGTGGTGATGGTATCTTGTATCTCGGACTTGAAAATATAGCTTTGTGATTTAAACAAATATGGAGTTTTTTTATCAATCTAGACACTATTTTGAATCAAATCTTGATCAAGAACTACTTGGGTAATAGTTCTCCACATCTAATTATCATTGTCATTCATCTTCCTAAAGGCTCCCATATGTGGAAATTTATCTCCTCCTACCACCGAATCTTCTCCAACCTTGTCTCTTATAAAATTGGAATGATGTCTCTACTAATTTCTAGGAGGATTCCAGGAATGGTTTCACCCCTCTTTGTGAGATTCCAAATCTCGCTCTGTCAAGCGTTCTTACACAATCTTCTTGGGGCACAAGATTCAGGGATTACAGGTTCTAAGAGGTTGATGATTCTCCCAACCTATCTTGGAAAGACATCAGAAATTGGAATTTTCCATAAGCTAATAAAGATCATTTCAAATTGAAAATGGGTAAAAGAGTTGTTTCCTTCCTCCCCCAGGAAGATCATATCTTCTTGATGGGTTCCAAATCTAGACAATACTCTGATAAGTTTTGATATAATGTACTTTATCAATGGGATGAAATTAGTTCTTCCTCTTAGAAGGATTGTTGGGATCCTTCTTTCCTTTCTAAAGCAGGTTCCTTTTGTTTTGCTAGTCTTTAAAGGTAAAATTCACACTAGGACAATAAGAAAAAATGGGGTGTTATTGGTCCTTCATGATGTGTTCTATGCCTTAATGTGGAGGAGGATGGTAATCATATTTTCTTTCATTTCCCTTTTGCTTTGCATTGTTGGTATTGGATTTTCAGTTTGTTAAATATTTCTCAGGTACATAGAGAATCCATCTCTAGTAGCATTTCCTCTTGGCCTAGGATGGGTGTCAGTACTTTAGGCTCATTTCCTCTTACTGTGGCACCTACGGTGGGAATGAAATATGAGGATATTTTAAGAGGAATCTTCCAATATTCCCAAATTCCTTAATAATATGGAAGTAGTCATTTCTAACAATTTCATTTCGAACTGTAAAGTTCTCTCAAATTTTTCCAGCAAAGATGTTGAGATTTTAGAGGCTTAGCCTCTCATTCATCTTCCTTCTTCTGGTGCTATTGTTAAGCACGGGCTCTTCAAGTGGGGATAAATTATTAAAAGGAAGAACGTGATATGGCTTCCACCCCTCATCAGTTTTGAAAACTTAAATTTTATGGGAAATCTAAAGATAACCCAGATATATTGGGGGTGGGGTGTATTATTTGATATAATAAGGGATTATTGATCAAAGTTGGATCCTTCAAGATTATGAATGGATCAAGTAATGTGGCGGAAGCTAATGCTCTCCTCTTTGGCATCAAGATGGCCATTGATATCGGTTGTTCCAAGCTCGTCATTAAAGGGGACTCTCAGGTTACTATTAGGATATTAAAAGGTTAAAGCGGAGGCATGACATATTCATTTTCTCCTTACTCAAATTATTCATTATCTCTCCTTGATTAATGAATGGTCAACTCCTTATGTTTATCAAGAAATGAAATTAACGGTAGACGCCCTTTCTAGTCATGGAGTTTTTGAACTTAATGATGTATTAATTAATAACAAAGGATAACATTGGAATTCTCTCAACGCCATCCTTCTTCATCATGGCTCGAGTATTACTTCACATGAGGGTGAGCATTTTTTATGTGTACGGATGTTCCATTTATTAGGAAGGGAAGCAACGCCGTATTCACTTTTGTTTACTATTCTTCTATGCAGGATGGCTCTCCCCTTCCCATTCTACACCTACGTGGAGAGAAGCGAGAAATTAATTTCTTCACCTCTATTTCTCCTTGTCATCTTCACAAGGTGTTTCACGTGAGTTATTCTTCTGTTATCAATTCCATTAAATTTATCATCAGGTTTGATTACTTGTAATGTTTGGGAAGGGCGTGTATCAATTTGGAAATTGTATGGGTATTTGTGTCTCATTTACTCCTCATTAAACCTGAAAAAGAAGTTGATGTGGAAATTGTCAAACATTTTATAATTCATTGACATCATTTTGGGTTAGAAGAAGAAGTCGATAAGGTGTGTTTGGATTTGGTATTCTTCTCAGAAGGGATTCTCCCTCTCCTAGGTGGTCCAACCGCAAGGTCTGTGAAGATTTATAAATATAAAATCAAATCCTATTGAAATTTTACATGCGGTTCATAAGATATATCCTTCCAAAGGGACCAAGCCTTCTAGGGTTCCTCACCTCAATCTCACCAAGATGGATAAGTCAATTGGGCATGTTACTACTAATATTGTGGATATTCATGCAGTGGTAGGATCTTCATATGTATTCCTTGCGAATATTTCTAAATTGGGCTCCTAAGGAAAGTTCAGCGGCATGATGGACAAGGGAAAGGTGGTCCAACACCTTGATGTCATCAAAACTTATGATGGGTGATTTTATGTTTGCCATGCATGTCTGTTTATAGATTTGTTTTATGAGGCTACTCATTTAAACTCACAATTATTTTATTTTTTATTTTATGTCATGTTTTCTATGGATTTTTAGACCACTTTTTTGTCTGTATGTAGTGCTACAATCTATCTTTATTATAAATGTGGGACCTCATTCACCCCTCGGTTCATAACTTTAGTCAAAATCATTTACCTATATAAAAACACACAAACAAAGACACATGTAGAATGATATGATGGAAAGTACAAGTGCTAAGTGTTGGTTGTGAGTGTATAGTTCTATCAATGTATAAGTTCTCACTATGTGGTTAAGTATGAACTTTGTGCACATAGATGTCATCAAGCTGTGAGTATATGTAATATATGTTATCATGATTGTAATGGATGAAATATTATGGATCACACATATTTGCAGGGATGATTATGGTATAATTGGTCTACGAGTCTTGTTATTAATTTTTTATATAAATTAATGATTGATCCAATTATAAAGTTACATGTTATCTTATAATAATGTTATCTTACATAACTACTTTTCTACATAAGATAAATGGTTAAGTATACAATGCACATCTTGATAAGTAAAATAAAGAATGGATCTAGTAGTTGTGTGCACTTTAGGTGAGTGCTTAGACATTTGTAAGTGAAGTGTTGACGTGCCTCACTTAGTAAGGTTTTAGCAACTAGATTCCAAAACTCAATATCTTGCATTCCTAAATCATTTGTTCGAAAAGGGTATCAAGGAAGCACATAAGTAACACACATGTACTTACATACAAGGGGATAGACTTAAAGGGGCTATAATGAGTGCTAAAATTGCATATCCATAGAGAAGTAATCCCTACACTAGGTCAACCTAGGGTTTTAAGGCTAGTGGTCCAGATAGAGGAAGGAACCTTACCGATATATCATCGTGTGGTGTGGAGAACTATAAATCAATAGTAAATGAAATATGCATACATGAAATAACTTATATAAAAGTAATGATAACTAAGGAGTGTATAATGTATAAGACTATTATGCTAAATAGGATATAAACATTTAAAATACTAAGCTAACAAAGAACAATGAAGAAGGAAATGAACATATCTATGAAAAATGAAAGAAATGGTTGGAGCACTCACCTTGTTCTTATAGGGTGGTCACTAATGCATATATCTCCCGTGAGAAGTAGTTTGGAGAGAGAAAGTGACTACTAGGTGGAGAAGGGGAACATTGTTCCTATATTAAACTCATTATAAGTGACCTAATAGTGCAAACAACCATCCAAGAAGAAGAGTATTCAATGAAATATAAGAAATATGTAAGATGCATCAAAAGCTATATAAAAAGATGCAAAGATGGCACAAAAGAGCGAGTGAATGGTAGTTTGAAAGATTCCATATTCCTTTTCTTATGAGTTTCAAATGAGGTGAGGGTATATATAGGACACCATCTCCCGTAGGCTATGGCATCGACCAAAATAAATACAATACCGAAACCATATCTCATGGGCGATGGTGTCGACCATAGATGCTAAAAAGAGGAAAGATGTTGTGAAAAGTGAAAAACGGTATCGCAGATCATGGATATAGATAAACAAGGAAAAAGGGGTGAGATGCAAGTAAGAAGTTGTGAATGTGATGTGTATGAGACATGAGAAGATAAGGATACCTGGTGAAAGATAAATAATGGCAAGACCAAATAGTGACACTTTTATGTGTACTGTCTCTAACCCATAATGGTTATGTGAATAAGCATTCCCCATTTTCAACAAGCCCCCTTAAGGCACCCGCTCTAGAAGTAATTGCATCGGTGACCCTTATCTACAAAGGAAATTGTTAGTAATAGGTATTAAATGTGAAAAGTTAAAAATTAGGTGTATATGGGACTTATCAACAAAAATAATAACACCCAATCATGATTGAATAATTTTCACCCATGAGGTAAACAAACTATTATCAAAGTGGTAACAACACCTTCCTAATTGATTAATGGGGTAAATATGTGACCAATTTTTTTTTGGTGAGTGGTATTCATTTATATAACATTGGTAGATATATCAAATCATTAAAACTTGTAAGTAGCCTAATTTAATCGGGCCCATATTTGCATCTATATCACATCATATTGTATTTAAACATGAAAAATAAAATAAGACAAAAAATACATATATCTAACAATTACAACATCATATTGTTCAAAATGCCTCATCTCAAGTTTTACCTCCATATTTAGGTCAAACCTAAGACTATTTACATCATCTACAACATTTTTCCATACTTTTGTGTCAATTTCTAACATCTTTTCTAAGTCTATATGTTTCTCATACCCATTCGCAGCATGACCGCCCTATGATTTTCCATCGGTCATATTCTTTGTAGTCGGCATTACTTACATAAAATCTACATCATTTTTCCTACATTCTTTCATTTTTCAAATGTTTTAAACTTATTCACAAGATAAAATACCATGTGATTTTCACTCAAATCATTTTCCCATTTTCTTCCATTTTTTCATCTTGTTCATTCGGTTCATTGATATTTCACGAAATACGATCACACAGTGTTACTTCCCTATATCTTCACTACACTTTGTTTTATTTATTATGTCCCTATGTCTGTTCTATTTTTCCCCTTGTACACTCAATTCCCTTGCACACTCTGGTCTATCCCTTGCACACTTTTGATTTCCCATTGTGCACTATCATCCTTTGTGTGCTCTTGTTTGCCCATTGTGAAATTTATTCTACCCCTTGCACACTTCGGTCTTCCCATAGCATGTGTGGGTCCCTTGTATTATTTGATCTTCCCTTTACACACTCCATTCCCTTACATGCCCTAGTATACCCTTTTCATACTCTAGAGCACAATATTCTTTGGTCAACTCTTTGTGCTCTTAGATCCCTTGTGAATTATGTTCCATCCTTTCCTCCATCTCCTCACTTTGGTATGGTCACATGACCAACCTCCCTATAACTACGTTAAAACCATTTCTTGAAACCTTTTCTAGTTTTCCACACAACAACACACCTCTTCCCAATCATGCTCGGGACTAGGCTATCTATTCATACCTTCCTGTTTACCCCTCACGTGAGACATCAACTTCCATGTCATTTCACACGTCTTCCACCCCTGCCTCTCCTCTCCTCCAAGTCATAGATGTGACCTCCATCACCCTACCTCATACCCCATGATCCCCCACCCCTACTCTTTACTCTTTACTTCCCTACACCGCACCCTTCCCGCACTCATTGTTTATCACGCTTGGGCTATATTACATGATCACTACCTCTACCCCGTAATCCCTCACCTATACCCTATACCTTGCACTCTCCCTCCACCTCACCCCTCCCCTTCCCACTTGTTCTTGGGACTAGAGTGAAATCCCTTACCCCAACCCCTACCCGACTTACACCCAAATTACCCCCAATCGTGGCCATAACTAGGTCCTACCCATCTAGTCATTCCCATGAACAAATCCCTCTCCCTTTCCCTTCCTCATCACACTTAAAAATCACACATAAAAATAATCATCCCTAGTCACGGTCGTGACCAGCCCAAACCCTTTTCCTTCTTGGAAATTACACCTATGAATACATGCTTTCCACAAGAAAAAAATTCAAATATTTTTTTAGACCACTTCGCCAAACCCCAATTCCATACCCTCTAAGGGTCTCACGGAGGCCTCCAACTAGTTTAATGTCCCCATCTCTACATATTGTTTCCTCTCTAACCCTACATTCTATCCACCTTCCCCTTCTACATAGTCATTCCACATGACATCACTTTACCCCATGCTCATTCACACCCAAACTTGAGGGTACTTCCACCTCGCACCAACATATCACATAATTTGCGATGATCCTATCCACCTCATGGTACCACCCCACTCCTATCCATCGCATTTAAAAATTACCACATTTGACAAATTTAATGGCACCAATGACCCCCAACACTACTTACATCTCTTTCACTATTTTTGGTCTACATAAATGGATAAGTATAAGCCATGCGTGGAAGTTAAGAGTTGTGCACAATGGCATGTGCACAAGGGAAGAAAGGAGAAAAATAAAGTTCTCGAAAGTGCATGGACTATGATGAAACATGTCATTGTGTAGGATTGCGTGCATATAGGCATCATAGCAGTTCTTAGTCAATTTTGTAGAACACGGATAAAAATAGACAAAATCGGGATAACTTGTGGCACACATAAAGGGTATAATTAGGAAAATTACATGCAACAAAAGCGAAGCAACACATAGAAGAGAACTTATAATAGGATTAAAGTAGATTAAAGCATGATGCATATTTAGCTTAATAAATAATTAACAAAGGATGTGAAAAACATGCAAGCTATTGTAAGCACATCTATTATTAGGAATGTGCAAGTAAGAAGAGAATGGAAATTCCCCACCAAGTATATATAGGTAGTGCATCCTTACATTTAGACTAGTTCTAGTCCAGGTTAGCGTTCGATAGTTCTAGCATTTTGGTCTCAGTATAGGAGTGTGCATGATCCAATGCATGGGTGAATTGGGTTACATTTTAATAAGATCATATGTTATGTAATTTATTATGTTTCTGATGGATGATTTTGTTTGGGTTGCCAAAGTATCTACATCTAAACATGGTATTATTCTTCTTCAAGTGTTGTTAATAATTGTGTATGTGGATTGACTTCCTTATTATATGTGTTAATAATTTGACATGGTATGGTGTATCTCCTTATATGAATGATTGTTATAGTTATGAAACATTCATGTTAACATATTTATAGGAAAACATAGGAGGGACCTAGTGGTCACGCATGCTTTGGCTAAGCTTCTAGAATTATCTAGCTGAAGTGTTAGTGCACATAGCTACATTGGGTAATAAAGTAGAATACACTCCGGTTCCATTGTGAGAACTCTTTTCAATATGTCTACCAGATATTACATGTAGATGGTGTTCTAATTTGTATTTGGATAATATTGAGAACTATATTTCTGATGAAGAAGATGCTTTTGTAAAGAGATACAACAATGTATCTAACTTTAACACGTGAAAGTGGGTGGAAGATAATTTATATGACTACCTGTATGATACATTCTTCATTTTTTTTTACGGTAGAGAGTTATCTCAATGGTTGGTAGATTATGTAGCAAACATGGGTGTCCAGTTAGGGAGAGCAGAAGCTTGGAGACAGGGAATACTATCGGGAACTCTATGATTTAAATGAGCCATGGATTAAAGTTGTGGATCATTTGTGGGAAGGTGTGCAAAAAAGCTATACTTTGGAGTACATAATTTCAACCTACTCTTTCTAGGAAGAAGTAGAGTTCATGTTCTTGTGTTAGCCAATAGGATCTTATTGACGTGCTAGACCCTTAGCTATTAAGATCCCGATGGTGGAATTGAGAATGATGAGATTAACTATGGTGAGATAAAACCCCACCACACACAAGTGCATGAAGAGGGTTTGGGAAGGATGGTAGTGGCTCTAGAAAAGGAAAGAGAAAGGGAGAAAATATGACTAAGGTATAATGATGCGCAATAGATGGTAGTTAACGAGGAACCGAAGTTGAGAAGAATGATGTCGATGGAAGTGATGAGAACCCCATAGAAGGAGAGGAACAATATGACCATGTCTTCTCCACATTGGTAAAGTGTAGTGAGGACCCTTTGGCATCTATTGCGATCATGTCGAGGATAATGAGAACCACATGCATGCATCGACCTAGCCTATCCCCGAGCCCTTGCAAGGTTTTCAAAATTCAAGGTAATTGTAGAAGAGCGTCATAGTGAAAGAAAGAAAGATAAATCGACACGTTGGTTAGAAGAAACAAGTAGACATATTTTAGTTTCAGCTCAAGAAGTACAACATATTAAGGATGCACATATGGCTACGTTGTAGGTGCCCATGTTTGGGTCAAGTAATTTTGGAGGTATTTCCAGGCACGTCATCGAGAGAGAGAGTTAGAAAATAGCCTCTTGGAAGTAACCTATAGGTATATAAATATCATAGACGGTGGGTGTCCAGTTCAACACAACAACTAGGACATAAGGAGTTCATCTACTTGAACACAAGTCATGATGGGAGGCTTGAGAGGATCACGACAACCCGCACTGAGAGGAACCCTGGTGGAGGGTGGGGTTATGGATTTGGTCCTACTCTAGGACAAGGTCCCCAACCACCACCATAAAAACAATCACAAATACAACCTCAGTAACCAAAATAGTAGACACCTCAAGTTTTCTTTGAGAGCTATCTTCATTTACAAGAGTAGTGAGGTGTGGTGGATGTAGTGAGCATGTACATAAGTTTTAAATTCTATGGAGAGATAAGGGTATTACATCCCCTAATAGAAAGGTAAGTAATTTTTCCACCATAATTTAAGGCCGGACACATCATTGGTATAGAAAGTATGATCCACATCAGATAGTGGTGGATTATGATGAATTGTGGGTTGTATTTTTGGCTGAATTTCACATTCTGAGTTTGAGAAAGAGAGCATAAGGATGTTGAAGGATATAAATAATGGATTTTCAAAAAGTGTGAGGGAGTATGATGCATAGTTTACAACTCTATTGTACAAGCTATCTTATGAAATTCATTAGATCTAACATGCTTGTGATGATTCCTTGGAGGCTTTTTGACTCTATTTCGAAGAGCCTTATTACATAAGATATTTATTGATCTGTGTGAGGATTTGGAAGTATCTTTACAAACTGAAGTAGTTAGGAGTTAAGATACATGAGTGAGCCATTTTCTTGAGGTTCAAATAGCAGTTATGGATAAACACTCGAAGAAGCTATCTGAAAATTTGGCACATGAGACACATAATGGGTCATGGTACACCGATTGTGATGTGAATGGGCATACAAATGATATATTTCTACACGGGAATGTTAACACACTGTTAGAGTCTTGTGAGCTTTTCCACAAGAATCATGATTTCTTGAATTGCCCCCTCTTGTAGTATGTAACAATGAAGAACGTCTCTATGTATTGTAATATTTTTGATGCACATACCCATGATATAGGTGATTTCTGGTTGATTGAAAACACTCATGAGGCATGTTATTCTAGATTGTGACAAACCATTATGGCAAGTAGTTCTCAGGAGCAATAAGCACAACCTAATATAGGGTGTAATAATGGATATGGTGGGTTTCGAGGTGGATATAGAAGTAGGGGACATGGTGGTAAAGGAAGGTTCACATGTGGTACTTTCTACACTTGTGGGTCCCCATATCATTATCAATGCGAGTGTCCAGGAATCTAGTATGCACGTACCATGGGAATTCACACAAGGTTGAAGAATTCCCTAATCTTTATGCTAATATGTACAAGAACAATTAAAAGGAAAACAATGTGGTAATGATTAAGATGTAGCATGCAAAGAAGGAATAATGGATTCCTAAAAATATGGCCAGAGATCAAACTTGTTTTGATTACTATGCACGCAGAGACAAAGTGCTCATGCGTAAGCCTCTTAAATAAAAACCTCTTATTAGGAGGTAGGAGATTATACATGTTAAGTATGTAGATATAGATCATTAGAAGGAGGTATACTAAGAGACCATGAGAGTCGTCGGATATTTATAGGTTGAAATCTAGTGCTTGAAGGAGAGAAGCATGCAAAATGGAACATGTACATAAAATTGAGTTATCACATAGGGATGTAGATGATTTTAAGGAAGTATGTATGATGTTGCGCAGGAGAACACCATTCCCCTACTAGAAGAATGGCTACTGAGAGAAGGTACCGCACACTAGAACTAAGAGAGAGCCAAATACTTCATGTGAATTTACCACCATAAGATGCCCAAGATGACAAGGACATTACACTTGATGTAGTGATAGATGGCTTGCTAGTGAGTAATATTCTGATTAAGACATGTGTAGAGGTCAATTGACAAAGCGGGCGATTGTTAACATGTATGTGCTTGTGTTTTCATTGATGTAAAAGGTGAAAGTACATTAATGTGAAAGGAGGATAATTAAGAGTGTAAGAGGATGCTTAGAGTTATGATGACATGTGAAGACAAGAAGTGACATGGTTGTAAGAGTGAATAAGGTGTTACTTGAATGAGTAGGCCTAATCAAGAGGCATATTCAACATGGGTGATAACACATGGAAGATAAATATGCAGGGTGACTTGAGAATCATGGTAGAGGCATGGAGAGAATGATGAAAGTGTGTTGAGACACTCATACAAGTTTTAGAGGTGAATGCGGGGTTTGAGCATGGATTGCAGGTGTTTATCTAGACCTAGTCTAGGTATTTGGTGACCTGATAAGCATGAAGGTTAGGTGTAGATGTTTATGGACCTATGAAGACATGTAGATGAGTGATACATAATTTATCAAATGGTTTATGGCCTTCAGAATATATTTAATGAAATGTACAATGTTTACCTAATATTTTTGGGTCTAAACTAGACTTAACCCTAACCTATAACAAAGTAGAAAACGTAACAACTTGCAAAACCCTTTATCAAATCATTCAAAAACTAAAGGTGAAAATATGTGTGTTATTTTAAGGTTGGACCACCCTTGGTAGTTAGACTCCCAATTGTTGAACCAATCCAAGTATTTCACTACATATCCTCATTGTGGAAATAGAGCCTCATGTAGTTCTTTGAGGTGTTTGTGTAACTAACTAACCCCTTAAGGGCATCCTCATGTCTCTTGACACCAAGATAGTGGGCTAAGTGTGTACTATAGAATCTACCCAATGCGGTAATAGTTAGATATGATGTGCCTTAGCTATGTGACCTAACCCTTTGTTGATTACAACCCTTGTGCAATGCTTAGAGTGAATTTGCATTTGTTATGACATGGGTCTATGATTTTGCATGCTTGAAAATGGATAAAGCTAAAATTTGCAACCTTGTTGTGTGGCTTTATACTTGTAGTAGGGATTTTATAGGTGATGTGCAACTGATTTAGGAATATTTAGGAAATCTTTGAGAGATCTTAGAATGATATTTATAATAGTAACTTGTAAGAATGTCAGGTGAGTTATAATGTAATGACTTTGCTTATATAGCCTTTTGTTGGTTAAATAATCTAGTAAGATCGACCATATGAATATGAAATGACCCAAAGAATGATTTCAAATTTAAAATAGAGTCAATGATAGTGAAGGGAAGAGACTGTACAAGTTGGCCAATATCGGACTTTACATCCCAACCCTTTTGTACATTTTCACACCAAAGAAAGAAACACCACAATTGAAAGTTGTGTCATGAATATCATAACTTTATGTTGCTTTGATTAAATAATATTCCTAGAATTGATGACATAACATAGTGTAAAGATAAGTAAGTTATAGGATGGCTATAGATATGAGGAGACTGGATTCCAAATGTGAGCATTTGTTTTAACAAGGATACATGGTCAAACTTGGCATTACACAAGGACAAGTTACAGATTATAGTGTATATTATTTTATACCATAAGTTTTACATGTGGTGTCTACCTAAATGTTTATCATAATTTTAGAGGGCATTATTCTAACATAATATCATATCATGAAAAAATCTCTAGCCACTTGCATGCATTATGAAATATAGGAATAGAAAAGAAATATTTGGGTGAAGATTCATAATCATTTTCTCATGGAATATCACTGCTGCAACTAAATTTAAAACTTCTTTTTGGGGTTGCTTATTAGTGCAAAATCACAAAGCACCCCTAAATGTATGCAACTCGATGGGTTGAGACTCTCAGTGTGATTGCATAACATGGAGCATATCTCAAAGTGTGGGACTTTGAAATCGAGAGAGCTCTCTCGGATGAAGGTCGGTTCCTATTCCTTTGTTCAGGTGCACACATAAAATTTGTAGAGGATCTATTCTAAAATCTATTCTAACTTGCCAAGGAGACAAGGTTAAGAAGATGCAAGAAATTAAACCTAAACTAATAGAGGTGATGCACCAAAGGAATGTTGAACACCATCTTGCTTTATCAAACACAAACCATTAAAATGTAATACAACCACCATGCACAAATAACCAATATTGAAATGAACACAAGAGAGGGTTGAAATCATCCATAGACATGTATTATTGCTTCACAAATTGATACAGAACATTACAATGGCCAAGAGGTAAAAAACTTGCATTATAGTCTTAATAGAAGGTTCGAACTCCACGAATTTGTCTACTGGACCAGAGAAGAAGGGAGGGTAAAAAAAAATGTCCAACCCTTTACAATGAGCCAAGCTCTTACCTTTATAGATGAAGCAAAGAGAGAGAAGAAAAGGAGGCAAGAAATATGATTTGGGAGCTCAACCACTAGCCATCAATGCCCACGAAAATATGCCTACAATCTATCAAGTTTTCCTCTCCATGTATGTTTGGCGTGTTGAAGAAGGAAGAAATGTGGATCAAATCAAATCTGATCTGGTTGTTGAAGCGATTGGATCATACATTATAGGCATGAAAGACATTTTCCTATTTTCACCCACCTAACCTTGTCAAAATTAAAGTTTCAGGCTTCCATGGCATAGAGGAGGTCGAGATCTTTCCAACGGTACCAAATTTGTTGAATTTTGAGCATTGGATCAAAAGATATGCCCATTTGAATATTTGAATCGAATCCATACAAAAATGGTGAAAAACTAGTTTTGAAAAACAGATCCGTGGGCCCGAAATTCACTTTGTGCCTTTTGAGAAAAAACAAAAATTATAAAATCTCCATGCAACCCCACAGACCGAAATTCACTTTTTGCATTTGGCGAACAAACTTCCTCGGGATTGTAGGCCCGCACTTGCAAACTGTGCTTTTATGAAAGTTACAAAAATGCAAAAAAATCTTGCGGCCCTGCAACTTTACATTTCCCAAAATTCATCTCCGGGCCTGTCGGCCTGCATTTTCCACTTTGGTGAAAAGTCTTCCCTAGGCCCACTGGCTCGCTTTTGGAGAAAAATCTTTCCAAGGCTCGCCTTCCTGCTTTGATCTTAAACATGGCCATGTGTAGAGCTAGTGCACGTTTGGGGACCACTTTATATTTCACCTCTAAAGTTGTGCCGAAGAGACACATGGCTCCTTCCACGACTTTGCTTTGTTTCTTTGTGTTTTTCTAAGTCCCTCTATTTGGAGGAGGATTTATGTCTGACCCGAGACACGTGGAGGCTCAGCGCACATTTGGGACCTGCCTCAGATTTTCCCTTTGAAGTTGCGTCAAGCCGACGCGTGGAAGATTCCACTGATCCTTTATACTTAGCTGATTCGGGCCTGCTCTACCCCATTTTTTACTCTGACCACATGGCAAAACAATGCTCATTTGGCAACCCACTCTTGATTCTTCCTTTGAAGTTGTGTTGAGATGACACATGGAGAATTCCACTGGCTCTTCTATACTTACCGATTTGGGGCCGGTTCAACTTTCGAGGCTCTGACCACATGGTGGGTTGGCACTAGTTCAGGGTCCTTCTTTGGGCCACGCCTTTTGAAGTCACGCCGATGAGACATGTGGAGACTTTTCATTTGATCCTTGATACTTTTCAACCTTGACACTATCTTTTTTTGAGACTTGGGACACGTGGAAGCTTGAGCTCATTTAGGGACTATCCCTTGGGTTGCGCCTTTGAAAGTGCACCGATGACACGTGGAGGATTTTGTGGGCTCTACCCTATTTAGAATTTTCAACAGCCGGTTCTGCGCCTCTTGACTTCTTATTTTGGGCTTGGGACACATGGAAGCTCCGCACTCATTTCGGTTGGCTTCAACCCTTGAAGGTGCGTCGTTGAGACACATGGAGGCTTCCACCAAGTCCTTTCATACTTAGTCGATTTAAATGGCTAGCTCTGTCCCCTTTTTGACTTTTGGACACGTGGAGGGTTGGCGCAAGTTTGGGGCCTCCGCTCTTGATCCTTCCTTTGAAGTTGCACCATTGAGACACATGGGGCTTCGCCGACACTCTTATACTTAGCCGATTTGGGCCCGCTGCCATTTGACTTTTGTTGGACCTTGACTATGTGGAGAGTGGCGCTAGTTTGAGTCTCCACCTTGGGCTCTCACTTTTAAAATTACGCCTGAGCTGACACGTGGTTCTTTCCACTCGTTTGGACTTTTCAATGGCTAACTCTGTCCCTTTTTGGACTTAGGACATGTGGAAGCTCCGCGCACATTTGGGGTCTCTGTTTTGATGTGCCCTTTTGGAATTGCGCCAAGTAACGCGCATGGTGCCTTCCATGAGTCTATTGTTCGGCCTCGAGTCGACTCATATGCGGCTAAGTTTGAAAACTTTGAGTCTTTCCCTATTTTCCTCCTGTTAAGCCTCGAACCCTTTTAACATCATTTCCCCCTGCATTCACCCTGCTCCTCCATTGTCGAGCCCACTTACCCTTGAATTTGGGATCGATTGTGAGCCCGCTGGACTGAAACAACCATTCTCGATTTTCTTATGCAAGGTCATGTTTGATCAATTTTAGTGGGGGCAAAATTGGGATAACATTTTCCATGTCTGATAACTTCACAATCTATAGGCACTATTAATAATTACATTATTTGATGTAGGTATGTTTATATATGATGAATGGTTGTAAGAAGACAATAAAATAAAAAAGGAAACAACAAATGTAAAGGACTATTTAATCTTGCAGTTTTCAACAAAAAAACAATATGAAACAAGAGGTAAGAGTATGATAAAATAGTAAGAGCGAGCATTAAACCTAGCGATGCTCATTATCTTCCAAAATTTGAAGATCGAGTAAAATATGTTATCAAGCCAATAGGTGCTCTATAATGGTAGTGAGGAAGTATAATATAGTGGGTTGTTCACTTTTATGTTTGATCTTAAATTTAACTCATTTTTTTCTTTTTGCTTGGAGAATTAAATCGAAAGTCATACTGATAGCTTATTCATATGGTGGAGTTTAAAACCCTTTTTATTCTCAAATATATTTTTAGAACACACCACAATGGTGTAGCTAGATGGATGTTAGAAGTTAATGAGAAATGGGTAGAGAATATAATAAAGTTATTAATTAGTGTAGTTTTAAAAATTTTGAAGATAAATTTTTTGATATTGATATTTTTAAGCGTATTTCAAATAGATGTGTTAAAAATATTTGTACTAGTATAATAATAACAATATATTAAAAATATAATTGATACCACACAACATATGAGATGTAAAATACGGTTCATGAACTATTTCTAATTTGAATCCCGAATCGAATAAAATATCTTTAAAAACATAGTCTTTGTTTGACCAAGAATACGAGATATCTTAAATACATCTATCTAAAATACATCGAGAGATATCAATCACGAGGCACCTATCTAACTATGCAAGTGTAGTATAAGTATACCAAAAAAATTAACAATTAAAAATAAATATAATATAATAAGTATATTATAATAAATATATCTATATGAAATACATCAATAAATATCAATATGAAGGTTCTTAGGTTTGATTTTTTAGATACTTCTTTAATCAACAACTTCACAAATTCTCTATCAATTTCCCATTGATTTGTGGCAAATGGAATAATTTAACTACGCCATTGTCAAACATATCTATTCAAGAAAAAAACCAAAACATGACTACATGGCCAAGATATTACTATTTTTTGATTGACTTCTCCAATATATATATATATATAATATATATATGAAATTCTATATAAGTCAAATTTATGAATCAAATTTTGAATTGAGTGTAAGAAGCATAACATTCATGTGAGTGCATGGTCTCCTCTGGGGGCTCGAAATACTCCCTGGGGTACAAATCTGTTGATGGATAGCCCTGTTATTAAAGAAATTGCCCACAAACATGGGAGGACTACAGCCCAGGTATTTAGTTCCTAATCAAATTTGAACATTTTCTTGTCTACCAATAGTGGCTTGGAAACCTAAAAGCTATTGCCTTATGTAATTTCAGGTATGCTTAAGGTGGGGAATAGAGCAGGGAGTGAGTGTGTTACCCAAGAGCTACAACAAAGGCAGAATAACTGAAAATTTTCAGATATTTGATTGGTCCTTATTATCGGATGATCATGAGAAAATTAGTAAACTTGAACAGAAGAAGATAATGGTTGGAGAGGCTTTTGTTAAAGCACAACCAACCCTTACAAGACATTCCGAGAATTATGGGATGATGAGATTTAACAACAATGATAAGGCAGGGTAACTTGTGTGTTATGTTTGGAAAAATGGTATTATGATATGTATGGGTTGAGAGGGATATATTAAGTCGAGAGGCATCCTCATAAAATGTTGTAATAGAATGTGTTGTTTATTTTTATTCTCGGCATTAAGTTTGACGTTGGTTTGATTGTCATGTGACAATTCATTCATAAATTTGACTTCTATTAGAATTTCATCATCATCCCATAATTCTGAGAATGTCTTGTAAGGGCTGGTTGTCTTTGTTAACAAAAGCCTCTCCAACCATTATCTTCTTGTTCAAGTTTACTAATTTTCTCATGATCATCGAGATAATAAGGACCAATCAAATATCTGAAATTTTCGAGTTATTCTTCCTTTGTTGTAGCTCTTGGGCAACACACTCACTCCCTGCTCTATTCCCCACCTTAAGCACTGAAATTACATAAGGCAATAGCTTTTAGGTTTCAAGCCACTATTGGTAGACAAGAAAATGTTCAAATTTGACATTAGGAACTAAATACCGGGTGTAGTCCTCCCATGTTTGTGGGCAATTTCTTTAATAACGGGGCTATCCATCACCAGATTTGTACCCCATGGAGTATTTGGAGCTCCCAGAGGAGACCATGCACTCACATGAATGTTATGCTTGCTACAACACTCTCTCAACTTTTTTGCTGCCACATCGGATGCATCTCCACCTGTGATATGAATATCATACCATAATTATCAAATATTCATTATAACTACCTAATTCAATGTTTATATGCTTAGCATTACGATTAACAATGAGGGGAATCTGGCATAGTTGAGTAGGTCTTGATCTAAGCCCCATTTCCACACATTTCTCCATTCCCTCCCATGTAGACTTTAAATCTAAAGGCAAAAACTCTTCTTCTTTAGGAGCCACAAAGTTTGCAAGCGAAGCCTCTTTAATGAGCTTCACAGGCCAGTGGATAAGAAACAGATCTAAGTATTCCAGTTGTAAATCCTGAACACCATAAATTATGTGCAATTATGAGAAACTTTACAACAACAAATTAGAGGTTATCAAAGAAGATGATGATAATAATATGATGTACTTCAAGCTATTCTTGATAGATGAAACTGGGTCATCATGATCGGTATTCCAGAGTTTGCTGGTGACAAAAACATCTTCTCTTTTGACAATGCCACTTTGAAAAGCTGCATTTAGAGCTTCACCTAAAGCACGCTCTGAACCATAAACCTTGCTTGTGTCGAAATGCCTATACCCCACCTACAAAAAAATATTACATGATGATAGTTGGTTACCAAAATCCATTCCTTTTGCATGACTTCATTTCATCAGACAGATATGCTTGAATTCTTCTCAATTTATAATAGGAGCATAGTAAAGAAAAGGGTTTGGACAATACAAAATAAAAAATTACCCAATTTCATATTTTCAATCACAAAAATAAGGGTTTGGTTTAACTTTTAAACATAGTTACCAAATAGATTATTTTTATGAAAATTTTCGTATTTTGGAGTTTACCAATCAACCGTATTAATAAACAACATATTTTTTAAGGTTTAAATATTTGTAATATAGAAAAAATCATAAAAACTGAAAAAAATATATAAAATTCTTTAAAAACGGATCACAAACTGTTATTATTATTTATATTTATTATTAATTAAAAGTATATTTTTAAATATTTTATAACACTACATTAACATACTTTACATGAAGCACTAGGAAAGTAAGATATTAAATAGTAAAAAAGTAAAATTTGTTGTGAGCACAAATAATTTCTTCATGGTTGGTAATTTTGAATCTACTGCTGTATAAAACTATGTTTTAAATTATTAAAATTATCATATTTTTAAATATATAATTTTTTTGCCGTACTTATCATATTTTTTTCTATAAATAGTTCTTTTCCCATATTTAAAATCCACAGTTTAATATCAGTACGAAAGTTGGCAATCGCTTTTAAGCATGGTTAAAAACCTTGTGCAGCCAGAGATAAAGAGCAGAAATATATGGAAGAAGAGGGTTCCACTTCGAATAATAGAAAAATAAATTAAAAAATCACCGTCCAAACTAATCCTCCGAACAGAAAAGGGTCAGGAGGGTTTCATGGCTTAAAGTGGTTTTCAAAAAGAACGGTTCCAGGAAAAAAATTAAATAAATACTTTCAACATCAAAGAGTAAGTGCTTTTCCAAGCACCTGGATTTAATGTTTTGCAGGTTGATTTGGATTTAAATCCAACAAATGAACAAATAACATGTTTATGCCAAGCAAGCTTTAAAACTTGTACTCGTAGCATCTCCCACCCCTAAGCTTTTATCAAGGCAAGAACTACCTGAGCTTGGTGTGGATTTACTGCATATTTACCAGGCAATCGACCGAAATGAAAATTGAAGCCCACCTGAAGAGCTATTGCGACGGCTTCCTGAAGGTCGTTCTGTGCCGTAGCGGCAGTTCCAAGCCCAATCAATGGAATTTTCATTCCTGCATTCAATTCAGCAGCAGTGACGGCCATTTTTATAAATTTCCCTGCAACCTCAGTTATGTCAGAAAAAAACAATCATTACACAGCGGTTTAGGCGAATTTCCATTCCTGTCTATGAATGCGGATTCCAAGCTGTTATTAGCCGTGTATAAATACAAAATGACATTGGCGACTCAGGCCCATTTCGAAGACTACTTGGCAGTAGTTTTCCGGCCGTCACATAGTCACCTACAATAAGTCGGTGACATAATTGTTGGGCACTAATTTATTAAATTTTTTTGAAGTGCCTGCACATTTCATGGCGCATTAATTTAGGACGAGTCCTCCCAATGGATTGTGATGTGGCACTAATTTTCACTATAAATAGGTTGTTTGTTTTTGTTGGGTGAATAGTGCTAACTTTTCATGGCCCTTCTAAATACTTAAGATGTAATATATTACACAATTGAAGGGATTTGTTTTATAATTTTATCCGAGACAACTTTTGTAACTATTTATTATCATTTGTAGAGTGAGAGGTATATAGTCTCCACCATACCAAATATTCACTTTTGCAAAATCTGCTCAAAGTGCGTGTGGTGTAATTTGATGGATTTTAACTTATGTTTGAGAATGTAAAAATATTGTATTGATTTGAAAAAAAAGATTTTTCCCTTTATTTTATTGGGTGAAGTTCTTGTTCTTCTCACGTCACTTTTGTTTTTCATTAGTTAAAAAATCATTTCCAAAACTAACCAATGAAAATTAAGTATAAGAAATATTGATGAGTACATTATAATTTTTTTTTAAAAATAAAATTTAATTTTAAAATAATGTTACAATCAACGAAATTTTAATAATTTTTAATATATATCCATCGTTTTCTAATTATTTGGCAAGTTAATAGTGCTTTTATATTCACAACTCGTTATTTTACAAAGTTTCTAATTAGTCCATGTTCTAATTAGTCCATGTTCTCATGACTCTGTAATGCCCACAATTTCAACACCAAAGTACAACAAAAAATTTTGCGGAATATTTTTTTTTCATTGCTCATAACACGACACCACATGGGCTCAAATAGAAAAGTCAACATCACATAAGACACTTACATAAGCATGGACCCACATAGACAACATGATAACATAGGGTACATATCAATGTCTTACTCAAATGACATAAACCAAGACAATGACCCAACTATGGTAAGCGAGTGTTCAAAATTACACCGTCATAGCCCTTGGTCAAAAGGCTTCCAACACGTCAGAAAAGTGCAAGGAAAAATTTACCCATAAAAAAATTCAAAATGTAAAAACTATTTGACAATAAAGAAGGTCCACGTTTATTTAAAATTGTCATCGAAGGGAAACATATAAAAAGTGCCAGTCAGCTGACTCGGCAATAATGTTACAGAATACTATTTGGATCCAAATTTCACATGCATTAAAAGCGAGACAATTCCGAGGTGACATGACTTCAGATCGTGTGTCATCTGCATCACCATTCACCAATTCTCAAGGTGACAACTTGAATCTATCCAATCCTACTTACCCTCGGGGCCTCGACACCATTGACAAAGAAAAACTTGCATCAGATTAATCATGTGTTGTAAAGAATTGTATTGAAATCCCCTTTCAAGATTTTTTTAATACGATTCTACTCAAGACTTTGGTTTTGCATCGAATACTCCTCCCCATGTGAGCTCTCCATTTTTCATGGTCATTCATCTAATTGCAGTCCTCCTTTGACACATTGTGTCATCACATTTAATACCCTACCATTTTTGTTTTGGCTCATTGAATTTGCATTTGAAGTTTCAAATCCCCAACAGTTGTTCAGAATTATCCTAAGATCGACTTTCTTACTTTATTGATCTTGTTCATTCAAATCATCATTCTCAAAGCACTTGTCTACTCTTCTATGTCTAACTCACCTCACCAACTCCGACTTACACCATCAGCGTCGTATCTGGTAGTGGGTCAAATATATTTTAAAAATTTATTTTTGAGTTGTAACGTATTATAATGGAGTAATAAAGGGTGAAATAATCAAAGCGGGGCTCCGAGCGGTCATAGCAGACTGTTATTCTCGATTCCCATGACTCCCACTATCCACCTCCCATTGTCCATGGTTCACAAACATTAACTGTATACAATGTGTAAATGAATAGAAAATGTTTTTAATTAGAGATTTAGCATAGAATATATTGAATATCAATAGAGGAGTCTAAACACTCACGTGATTGGAAAGCTGCACTTATGACCACATTGTGCTTAGTAAATAAAATTAAATATATGATTGATAGGGCGTAGCACAATGAAAATTTCTTAAAAACCATTACGGATTATTAATTTGACAATTGTTTCACAAAAAATGGGTGCAGACTCCAACTCCACATTAATTTGATTTGAGTTTAAAACAATAATACATGCGGCTACACATTAAAAATCACATTTGGATTGTGGAGAGGGCCTGGACGTTGTATGAGTTAATCTTTGCAAGGAAAATAACTATTTCATCATTTTCAGATTTCTATTCAGGGCTGAGGGGCAGACTGCTTCATGCAAATTAAGGTACAGAATCAAAGGGACCAGTTGGGGTCTTGCCTTCATCTTGCTTCAGACATTGAAACAGGTACACTTGTGAGTCAACTTATACTGAAAAATAGAATAAACTCTGCACAGTTTATATTTTCATTACTGAAAGTATTGATTAAGCACTTCTCCATCTTAAAATTAAATATTCTTGTAGCTATTGAATGATTTTTTGGTTTTGTATTCTATGATTGATGAAAGTAAAAATTCAGGAGTATGTTATTGCATTTAACATTCAATTGCACTTTTGGAAAACAAATAAGTGGCATAATTATTTGCCACTTCAAAATTGTCTTTGCTTTAACATCTCTGCAAGAGGTTTTTATTGTTGTTTTTATTTTTGTGAAAGAATTTTATTTATTTATTTTTATTATAAGCCCTACTCAACTGTGCTTTCATAATATATTGTCTGAAAATGGACAGAAAACTTATTTGGTGTTGAACATTGAACTTTGAGGGAGTGGATGCTTTAACGAGGAGTAGTTCACCAAGCGTGAAGAGGTAAGGAATATGAATCCATGACCCTTTGTTAGTGCAATCTTATATTTGAGATTTTAGTGTTGCATGATTATACAAATTACTCTAAATTATTTTCTTAAATATTCTCTAATCTCTAATTCTAAATTGTCAAAATAATACACAAAAATTCATGTGAAAACACTATTTTGATATTTTTATAATTATTTCATTGGAATAGGTGACAAGTGTCATGTAAGTTGTGTGAGAAAATGGCTTCCATTGGTCGTCCAAAGAAGGATAAAAAACAATTGTCACTTGCTGATGCATTTAGCATCTCTTGACATTCTAGTCAACCATGTGATTCTCAAAATGAAGAATTTGATATTCTTACACAAGAAGAAATGAGTTAGATGGAGCAAAATTTGTGGAAGAAACCAAAACAAAAATTCAAGGCCAAATGGAAAACAAGATTTCCATGGGCTTATGCTATAAAAGACTGCAATGGTGTAGAAAGGATAAAATGTTCTTGGTGTGTCAAATATAAGAGAGATACTCCATTTGCTAAAGATGGAAGCACCACCCTTCAAGTTAGTGGCCTTCTTACCCATGCAAAATCAGAGCCTCATAAATTTGCATCACAACATTTGGAGGGAGAAAATAAACAAAGTAGCATTCCAATCACTAAACACATAGAACTCATGGTAGATGCTGAGAAGGAGAGAATCATATCAGTGATGGAAAATATGT
This sequence comes from Taxus wallichiana var. yunnanensis, assembly GCA_018340775.1. Taxonomy (NCBI): domain Eukaryota; kingdom Viridiplantae; phylum Streptophyta; class Pinopsida; order Cupressales; family Taxaceae; genus Taxus; species Taxus wallichiana. The sequence goes on from CM031237.1 coordinate 206,675,979, forward strand.
ATTTTGTTGCCATACATGATTTATCTTTGGAGCTCTATAAGCCAATTTGTGACTTGAACAGGTATAAAGGAACTCCACACATGCCTCTCATAGATGAATATTCTGCATATACAAATACAACATTTGGAAAAGAGTTTTTACAAGTTTGAAAGATGAGATATTTCATAGTCCATTTTACTCTATTTTAGTTGATGAAAGCATTGATCGTACTATGGAACAACATTTGCCTCTCATAGATGAATATTCCGCATATACACATACAAGATCTCGGAAAAGAGTTTATACAAATTTGAAAGATGAGATATTTCATAGTCTATTTTACTCTATTTTAGTTGATGAAAGCATTGATTGTACTATAGAACAACATTTGATTGTTTATATTACATACTTGCAAAATAGAGGCAGAGGTCAATGTGTAAGAAAATTTATACGACTTCTTGAAATAAAGGATGGAATAGATCAAGCTATGTATAATGTCATGATCACTCTTTTGATAGAGATGAATTTATCCTTAATGAAGTTAGTTGGATTTGCATCGATGGGGGATCTATCATGAGGGGAATTCATGAAGGTTTGTCCACAAAGCTTCATCAAGATGTTCCTCATTTATTAGGTATTCATTGCATAACTCATCGAGAAGCATTAACAACAAATGATGCTTCATCTTATTTTCCAGAGTTGTAGTTTATTGATAAATTTGCAAATAAAATATATTCATGGCTTGGAAAATATGCTAAAATACATGGAGCATTGAGAGATTTGATGGAGTCATTTCAAATGAGTGGGTTGGAAGTGTTACAAATTCATCAAATTAGGTGGATTTCTAGAGGAAAGGTCATGGAAAGAATTGTCAAACTCATGTCTGCTTTGTTGAAAGAATGGGAATTAGAGGAGAAAAAAATGTATGATTTTGGAAACAATATTTGGTACATTTTTGCATCAATTTACTTGCAGATGTGTTTATTGCATTAAATATGCTGAATAAATTTTTTCAAGAGGATCATATTGACATTACTTCCATTCGGACTATTGGTGCTCAATTTGATCTCACCCCATTTTTCCTTGAAATTTTTCATTTTGCGGGCTCTGTCATGTTTTCTGTCTCCCGTATTGATGCATGAAAACTCTATCCTCCATTTGATTTCCATGATCAGTCCCTTCCTTGGTTGAGGATCACTTAAAAGTCCAGAAATTGTTTTTCATTCCTCTTTCCTTGTGAAAGAGCCTATAACAGGTGTAAACTCGGGTTTTTTCCTTCCTTCCATTTTCCACAATCACGTTTTGTTGTCCCTATCATTTTTGTATGGAATTATATGTTAAAACATGATTGGATGTGGCTCAGAGGATCATATTTGGGCCTTATATCATTTCCAAATTATCTATCTTGAAAGAAAGATTCATTTCTGGGCTCAAATGGTGATTTTCCTGCATTTTACGGTTTGACAGAGTATTTTTCCCCATCAAATTTACATCTTAGCATATGTGGAAATGTGGCCCTTTCTGGTTAGATGCAGCTCGATGGGGAACTTTGAAAACTCTAAGGCTTGATTCAACTCAAAACTTGTCCATGTGGAGGGCCAGCACTCATTTGAAAATTTTCCTTTTGGTTTGGCCTTGGATTTGCGCTTGTAGGGAGACACGTGGAGATTTTCACCGCCTTGCCTGAGACTTAGACAAATTTTTTATGTATATGGTACGATTACGGTGGACCATGGACATGTGGAGGCTATCACTCATTTGAGGATCCACCTAGAGTTCCACCTTAACAATTGCAACGAGAGAGACATGTGGAGGCTTCCCCTCGACTCTACTCTATACTTAAACTTTTAAAAGCAATTCTGAAAGGCTTGGGACATGTGGAGGGACCCTGCCTATTTAGGAACCGGCCCCTAAATTTTATTTTGAAGAAGCACCAATAGGACACTTGGAGGCTTCCGTTCACTCTACCCTTGCTTGGAATTTTCAACGGCCAAGGAAAATTGTCTCGGACCCTAGACAAATGGCGCCTTCCACTGATCCTTCAACTTTTTAAAATAAATTTTCCAGACTGAGAAACGTGGTGAGCCCACACTTGTTTGGGGTCTCTATTTTGGGGACAATCTCAAAGTGTGCCATTATGACACATGGAGGCTTATGTTGGCTCCTTTTTTGCTGAGACTTTTCAAAGGCACAAAGGCATTTTTCTTGGGCCCAGGGCACATGGAAGGCCCATACTTATTTGGAAACTTGCCCCTATACTTCTCCTTTGTAGTTGCACCAAGGAAACACGTGGACGGCTATAAAATAAAGTGGAGAAGGGGAAGAATCAATGGTTTTTGTGCATTGCGTCTATTTTTCCACCTTTTTGCTCCAAGACTCCTGGAGATGCGAATACGCACTATTTTTCATCATTTTTTGATGAAATTCCTTGTCATCTTTGTCTATAAAGTGTCATTGAATGGATTCAGAACTTAATTTGTGAGTCCAAGGATTGTTAAGGTTGATATTTTGAAGTTGGAATTGCTTAGGCACTTGCAAAAATGGGAATTACTAGAGAAGCTAGATGTGGGATAGAGTTACAGAGGAAAGAAAGGGAAAAGGATGAAATGATGAAAGTTACAGGTGTAAAAGATGAAAAAGGTGTTTCCTCGAGAGTGAAAAGGATTACCTATCAGATCCAATTGTGCAGAGCCTCTAGAAAATGATTAAAAAGGGGATTTCTCACATGACAGAATCAGAATGATTAGAAGGATTTCCAAAAATTTGTGGCATGACATCCTAGTCATTAGTCGAGGGCCCAAGAAACATGATCAATTCATAATTGGTCCACCTGGCAACTTTCGGATGTGAATTTGTTAAATGTCACTTTCTAAGGCAAATTGGTAACAAGAAAAGGTCCCTTGAATATTATTCTCTTTTGGGGGAAAATTGAGTGAGTAAAATGTATAAATGCAATGAGAATACTCTTGCAAATGGTTGGGGTTGAATTCTTAAGAAAAATTTGAGAAAATTCATCTTCCTGAGAGACCAATCCAAGATAACTTGTTAATTTCTTTTGTGTTAGATTTTCTATCATGTCAAGTTAGTTATAGATGTATAGCCATTGATGAGCACCGAGATTGATTTGGAAGCATTCCCCTATTTGATGAATCTAAGTGATTTTGAAATTAATTTGTGTCAATCTTGGAGCAATTAGTGTTTGGTTTGTTTCGTAATGTACGTAATTAGTTTTTCTTATTGCTTATGCAGTCTTACATTGAAATATTTGTGAAATCACACAGGATCTCATCCTGTGTGATGCAGTTTAGTGAAATTTGCAATTTCATTTCAAGAAGAGCCTTCATCTTGTGATGAGATAAAAAAATTTGAAATCAATTCACTATCATTTGTTGATAAATATTTTTTATAAGTCTTTGGGTGTACCTTAGGTGTGATTGATCAAGAGATTTTGGTGTTTAATTGAGTCTTTTAACTCAATATTTCATGTTAGAGTCTCAAATATTGTGTGAAAACATGTTGATCTGGGCCTCCATTGAAGCACACCTTATGTTTGAAGGAACATATTAACTATTTTGAAGCTTTATGTTGTTGAGTTGTCCATTTTTGTGAAGTCCCTCAAAGATCTGGTATAATCAACTTTATCCTTCTTAATATCCCACCAAAATTATTCAAAAACCATGAATTTATCTCGAACTACCCTTGTTTTCCTTGTATATCAACAAAGGAACACAATCTATTTACTAAAATATGCGAAGAATCAAGATTTCTTAATGTCTTCAGTAACCTTAGACTTGTGTTGAAATTATCTCCATATTTTAGAAGTGACAACTCTTGAGAGTTAAATTATGGAGTATTTACCATATTTTCCCAAGGTTTTCTTTATAAAATTTGAGAAAAGAAGGATATCTCCATCTCCTTCATCAAATCAAGGTTACACTAAGGGTCCTCTCACCCTAGTTGAAAGGCACGGCCTAAAGTAGTGAGGATAGGTCAAATCCTCTTGAAGGCGCTATCCATCTCTCCATAAATATGAGTGACAAAGTGCGGTTAGATCTTATCCCGGCTAGAAAATGACACACATCATGATCTATCTCTGTCTCAAATCTCCATGCCAAATATGTGATGTTGCTCGGTTTGAAAGGGAGAAAACAATTGGATACCAACAGGATCTTCTCATAATGAAATTACAAATGCCATTAATCTATCACAGGGATGAGATCCTATGTGATTTGGAGGGATTTTAACACAAGATTGCAATAGGAACAAGAAATACTATTTGCAGACATTCTGAAATAAAGAAGACACAAATTTTCCCAAGATTAACACAGATTAATTCAAAGTTGATTAGATTCATCAGCAGGGGAAGGTTTCTTGAACAATCCCAGAGCTTGTCAATGCTTGCACACTCGCAACCAACTTGACATGATCAAATCTAAAACACAAGAGATTAATAGGTTTCTTAGATGGTCTCTCAGGAAGATGGGCTTTCTCAAATTTTCTCATAAGCATTCAACCCCAACCATTTGCATGACTAAGGCATGCTTTTTATAGCACTCAATTTACATCCATGATTTCCCCCCAAGAAAAGAATATTTAGGGAACCTTTCTTTGTTACATGTTTGATCATGATTTATAGAAAATGGTGTTTAACAGATTTTAAAAAAAAAGTTACTAGTTGTTTAAAAAGGTGAATCATTGCAAATATCTCCATCATTATTTTAACTGGGAGCACATTTTCATCATTCATGCATGCAACCTCATCATTTCATCCTTTTCCCATTCTTTCCTTTGTAACTTTGCTCTGCATCAACTTCTCTGGTAATTCACATTTTTGTAAGTGCCCGAGCAATTCCAACTTCAAAATATCAACCTTTACATTCCTTGGACTCACAAATTAAGCTCTAAATCCATTCAATTACACTTTATAGACAAAAATGACAAGGAATTTCATCAAAAAACAATGAAAAACAATGCGTATTTGCATCTCCAGGAGTCTTGGAGAAAAAATGGCAGCAAAATCAGATGCAATGCACAACAACCATTGATTTTTCCCTTTCTCAACTTTAGATTAGAGTCATCCACATGGAAAAATCTACTTTAAAATGGGCCTGGGGTTGCCTTTTGCATTTTATGACTTTTGGAGAAAATGCACAATTTTCACATTTTCCCCGCCCCTTCGCCTTTGAAATACAGGCTCAACATGTGGCTTAATTTGGGCCTTTGATGGAGTCACCGATCATTTATGTAGTTTTACCCTTTTTAACAAAAAGGAAAATTTTGAATTTTCCTCCACCAACCCACCTTCCCGATTTTATCTTTTGATGTGGGCCCCAAGAGTTTCGGGTCAATTTATAACTTTTCTCCTTTTTACAAAGGGTAAAAAACTTCAAAATGCCCGGCGACACGCCTCTCCGCTTGTAACTTGGAAATATGCCACGTGTCCTTCGGGGTCAAAGTAGGACTTTTTTCCTGCCACTTCATATTTGTTGAATAGCCAATCAAAGACTATCGGGGCTGCGGGGCCAATTTGGTATTTTTTACAAATGAGATAAAAGTGGAAAATTTCACCAAAAAGACCCGCATCCAATTAAAAATGAACATGTATACACCTTCAGGGAAAAAAAGAGAAATTTTCTCTGCCTTTATAAATTTGACCGACCAATCAAAACTCAACGGGGCATGCGGGCCAAATTGATCTTTTTGAAAACATAGCAAAAATTTACAAGTTATAAAATAGACTCGATGTGCCTCATCCAATCAAAAGAGACCATGTAGCTGAAGATCTTTGAGATATAATTTAACATGGAAACACAATCTGTTGAACATTATGATGTAGGGAAATGCACCATTTGTGCAAGAATTGAATCTTTATTTAAGGATAAAGAAATTGCAAATGATACAAGACCCAAATGTGATCCACAAACGAGGAAAGGATCTTCAACAACATACAAATGAAGAAAACCTTCCACGCATCCATTCGGGAAAAGTAAAATATGACGAACCGGGAAGATTGGGAAATTTTTAGAGCAAATGGGCGAGATCAAATCGAGCACCAATAGGCTCCATTCAATATCGAGCTTTGGCGAGATTATATCTACTAGTTGTGGAAAACATGTAAAGTGACCTTTGGATGCCTCGTATAGATTTCAAGACAAGGTCGTGGATCTGAAAGCGAGAGGCATAATGAAACCATAAGGACTATGGGAGGTTCTCTAGTCTAAGTACTGTAAATCCCTAGCTTGATCATTTTGTTATGTTCAATACTAAAATTTATGTAATGATGTCAGGTAGAAGTGGTGATGATCTAAATACCAATGCACGCAAACTAGTGTCGATGTTTAATTAGTCAAGCATGCACATTGGATTGTGGGACCTTTGGATCACAATCATGAACTCGTGGAGGCTATGGTTCTTCTATGGTCATGTGCATAATCAATCCCTATTTGCAAGAGTAGTCAAATAGTTATAGGTTTGATTAGATGTAATTTTTATTGTATTTAATTATTCTATCTTCTCAAAATACTTAGTAGGTGTGCGCAAAACTAGCAAGCGTAAACACTTATAAACATCATCAACAACTCTAGCACATTGGGTTATGTGACAAATGGATCACAACCAATCATTTTCTATTATTGTGGACATTTGATGGTCATGTGGATCGAATTGAATCAATTTTGATAAAGAAAACTAACTATCAAAGGAAATTTAATCTATGTTTTTGGTATTTTTACAGTATATCTGAACAAAAAAATGGAAGCAAACTAATCTAATAAAAGTAAATATTTTTTTAATCTTTTCTAGGATTTTAAACAATGTTTCTAATAAATGAAATTAAATACAAATAATCAGCTGGTTATATTTAATTACTTGTGCAAGTATGTGAATCTAGATCTTAAAAAATTAAACTAATTTAATCAAAAACCTTCAAACCCTACCTCAGAGGTAGATAAAAAATCATAACCCTAGAAGAGTCATTGTTCCCCACTACCAGTAATGTCAATAAAAAGATTTCTAATGATTTGGTTTATTTGTAATTTCTTAATCAACTAAAATGAATAATTTTTCTACTATATTTGATATGTATTTGAAATTAATAACTTATAATTCATAACTTGAAAATGAAGCAAACAAAAAATAATTCCAACTTGGATAAGAAAAAGATTTGGAAAATTTGTTTGTATTTATATCTATCCCCTTAGTTTGTCCCTTTCTTTCTCTTGTGTGTCCATATGCTTCTAAGGAATTGGGAATGAAAAGGCATTAGAAGGAAAAGGTGCTTGAGGAATGGTAGTTTGAAGACACTCGGTTTGCACTACTGGTGGAAGAGAGATAACACAAGTGAACAGAGCTTGGCTATGTAATTTACAACAGGATTTGTGGCAACAATACTATGTAAGATACAAATAATTATTAGGATTTTTGCTTGAATACAAGCATGGAATATATAGGAATTGGTTAGGATGTGCCTCCATGAAAAAGGTATCATTTGAGTGCCACATCATTGGGTGAAGAGGTGGTTCAAAATAATTAAATTTATTTCAAAATAGAAGAGAAATGGAATACCATTAAACAAGGCAGTTGGGATTTGGAATCATCTAAAATGGGCAAGAAACGTGTTTTAAAACATGAGAAGTTAAGTAAAGTTTCACTTGTGAATTTGACACATGGAAGGTTCTTGAAAAGGCGCACATGACCACCGTCCCGTGCGGGCGGTAGTCACGGGACCATCGCCAAGAAAGGCAACGGTCTTAGCACTAAAGGAAAAAACATGCACGTAATGAAGTAGGAAGTTGGAAGAAAGTGTAGAAAAGCTAAGTATGGATTCCTAGGCTACAAATATATAATGCGAATGGGTTAAGGAACTCGAACAACACGCAAGGATATGAATCATCATTGGGGAATTTTGTAACCATTTTCTTACAATGTAGCACATGTAATTTTTGGTGCGTACATATTTTTACCTCGAATAAGTGTCTTAGAGATGAAAAAGGCATAAAACATAGATTCTGAGTATGGCGTTCCCAAAGTGGGAAGTTAGAATCTATACTTGATATGCCTGTGTGTCAAAATGTCACCCTCCAAACTCGCACTACCTACAAAATGAAGAGAAGACTCAAGTGTAGATAGATAAAATATCAAAAAATAAATACTAAATTAAAATGACAAGAGGACTTACCATTTGTGCATGGAAAGAAATATACATGTGCCAACGCTCCAAAGTATTGCAAACACATGCACTCAAAACAAAGTTATAACAACATATATATACCTAAACAAAAGCATTTTCAAATTAATTTGTGCACATCGACTTGATGATTTTTGAGCTTTGAGCCCATGGTGACCATTTTTGTCGAAAGAATAGTCAAAACATTCATTGCGAGATCATGATCATGCCTCTACAAATGGGGAATCGATCAGCGCGGTCTCAAGTTAATTTTCCTCACTTGTGTGTTTTTAAACCTAAAATGTGAAAACATCAAAATCTTTTCCTAGGGGGATTATTTTTGAAATTTCTTATTTTAAATGAGTCTCTAGGGGGCGCCCTTAGGGTAGTCTTTTATTTCATTGAAAATGGTATTTTTTTACATTTTTGAGAAGTTTTAAGGCAACAAAGCCATACGATGAATCAGTTCAAGACCTCCACCCCGAACGGGGTGGTAGTCCTATAACTGTCACCCAACACCGGGTGGTGGTTTTAAAAATAATGACCAAAATTCCATGATAACTTAAATTTTTTTGGATTTTTAATGTTTTGTTATGTTTTTATGAGCTTGTTTCTCAAAATATGTCACTAACTTGGTATTTTTTTGTGTTTTGGTGGATGCAGAAGAAGGAAGAGTATATCTATTGGAGTCACAAGAGGGAGTGTGTTGCGCCTCTAGCGATATTAGTTCAGTTGACTCAGGATGAGACTAATACTCTTCAAAGATCGGGGTATATGGAGGATTGCACAGGTGCCCCATTTTATCTGCCCGGTCATGTACTATGTGACCTATTCTCTTATTAGGATGTAGACCCAAATACCTTCAAGTTCTCAAGTGCTAGTAGGGTCAAGTGGATGATTTCCCTAGAGGATGTGTATCATTTCCTTGGGGTTCGATACTTGATAGACGGTTGAATCTAGAGACATCAATATCTAGGGCCATGATATCTCTATGGGCCACTTGCATGGGAGATACTACGGTTTTCTTTGGTTCAAAGAAGGGGATTAAGGTCTGATCCATTCCTACTTCTCCCATCCCTATTATCTGCAAGGTCATCATGGGTATCTTGGCCTCACGGTTGATTGGGGATAAGGGAGGTGATACACTACTCTATTGTTGGGCTCCCATCATTACAGTAGATTGAGGCACATGGCCATATCTACACCTAGGGAGCAGATATACTTTTCAATACTTATCATGACATATATTGGATTTTTAGGTTACAAAGGTAGTCTTTGAGCCACCCCAAATTGGTTGAGTGGGTGTACAAGCAGATCATCCCGTATGGGAGGGGAGTGCCATTACAGGACCCAAGGGTCATCTAGGCCACCCGATTTATAGTGATGATAGTTCTCAGAGTGCCACATCAATCAGTGGATTCTTTGACTATAGTAGACATGGTGGAAACCCCATACCAAGATATGGAAGGGTTGTGGGGACATGAGGGGATCACATTGGTGGCTTGTTCCACTATTGCTTAGTTAGTTGACAAGATGGAGAAGCTTGAGACTCACTCTTTAGGCCAAGTTCCTCAGTAGTTCGGCCTTCCTTACATTGATATGTTTCCCCTAGTGGTGCATGTAAAGGACCATGAAGGACACCCAAAATGGGCCTCGCAGAGATCTAGGTTGGATAGCGGTGGTTCCAGGAGTTCCTATTGTAGTTAGGTGAGTTGTTTGTACCCGATGGGAAGCTTGTTCCACTCCTACACCCTTACTCTAGATTGAGGTTGTAATCACTCATAGTGGAGAGGAGGACGAGCCCATGGATATAGAATCTAACTCTAAGGAGTATACAGGGATGGGATGAGACCTGGAGAGGAGACCAATGGAGAGGATACTAACGAAGAGGAGATTGATGATGAAGGGGTTGGGTGGTGAGTTTAGCAGGAAACTCAAATGGAGGAGGAGAGTGATCCTGAGTGGCATGATACTTGGGATGTTCTGAGAGAAGAGCAGGAGGAGGTGGCTACGAGAGGAGGAGACACTTGTCTCTGAGGGACCACTCCTTTATGATGGAGAGGGGGATGACAAGTCCGTGGTGGGACAATGTCCATCTTATAGTTTGTGGGAGGCCTTGTAGCCTTTAGCAGTAGTAGCATCATCCAATGACGCATCATGGATGCCTAGAGATCCGAGTATGTTGATCCTCTTCTCTTGACCTTCTTAATTGGAAATTTTAGTTGGTACCTTTTTTTTTTTTTGGGTAACTTTATAACTTTTCATTTCTTCTTTGTTTCTTCTTGCAGTGACTACACAATAGTGGCGAGAGCTTATTTGATGGGTGTGTGTGGACACCTTGCTGATCCCCTTAGGGAAGACCCGAGATGAGAAGATTGAGGATATATGATAGCCACTTACAACCAACAAATACGCTAATGTGTCTCGCGCAATCTAGAGGGCAAGTGGAGGTTATGACTTCTGTCTATGCTCAAGTGACCGCATATGAGATATCTAAGTGTTTGATGAGGTGGATTCACTCTCGTAGTGAGACCATAGCCAGTGGCCACCACCACAAGTACTCCCACCATTCAATACATTTTTCTTGTCTTACTCGTAGTAGGATTCTGGACACATCCATCCACCATCTTAGGGATCCAACAGGATTGATAGGTCATGGGCCTTTTATTGCTTGGTTGCAATTTTTTTATCATTATATATATATATATATATATATATATATTTGTATATTTTAGGTGCATCATGAGCATTTTGACCACACATAGTTTGTGATAGCATTGTATAAAAAATTGATTTATTATGATATATACAAACTCTTATTTTTATTTGGTAATTCATCGTATCTGAGTTGACTTCCTCTTGGCTCACTTCACATGTGTACTCTATATCTTTATAACTTTCATTTTTATATGCTTTTCAGAATGTATGCAGTGGATATGAATGCTAATAGAATGATCTCTTTTTTTTTGTTTTTTAATGCTGATATATGATAATGCAATCACATTGTAATGTTGAACTTTAGTTTCTCTAAGAAACTTTTGGTACTTCATATTATTTTTGAAAAATGTGGTTAAATATTGATATGATAAGTGAATGAAATTTATCTTCTCCTAACTCCATACAACCAAGTAAGATATGAGGGCTCAAAACCAAGAGCCATAAGGGGCACAAGGTATATAAATTTGTTGAATGGTAATGATGAGGGAAAGACAAGGATTCAACAAAAACCAAATTGAGACCCTATAACCTTATTCTATTCGAGTTTGCTTCATAGTTTTAAATGTGAATTAATTTCCATTTATATACACTTAGATCCATAGATGGCCACTTGGTTGATAAAATCTGGTTTTGAGGTTTTAAACTCTTTTGGAATTTTTGACATCTAACTCACTTTGTTTTGATTTATGATTTCACCACATTTGAATGAATTGCTTTTAACTTTCAATTTTTTCAAAGACACTCCCTACACCTTGCCCCATGCTTCCAGTATGAAGTATGGGCTCATCACCATGGACAAGGAATATGTGAGCAAGGGAACTTCTCTCCTTTCCCAACCCTACATCACTAGTAAGTGACGTAGGCTCAACACTGAAGGTTGGTAGGGAAAATAAATGTGTAAAATAATTTTTTTTGTGGATTCACATTTGAATTATTTATCTAGGTAAAATGTATATACTTTTATTATTTCCAAAGAGATGTGTATGGGATAGATGCGACACCATGAAGCTTCTAGAACATAATATAGGTAAAGACACCTAATCTAGAAGAAACTATAAGTAGAACCAAGTATGCAAGCCTTGGTATGGTTACTGTCAAATCTTGTCTTATCTTGCTTGGATTGATGAAATGATTTGGAAATAATTGATGACACCATGAAGATTTGAAGAGACATGATTTGAATGTTTTGCCAATGTTTTCAGAAGTTTTTAGGAATTGTTATAAGAATAAGTCCCTTGATCACAAATTTTACAAAATGAACTGGAAGATGAAAATGTAATGCGGATGCAGTAATATACATATGGAAATGCTAATAGATCATGCGTAGTACCTCTTCAGGTGAAGAGAGTTTACAAATTCACTAAAATCCTCACCCTCTAGTTATACGGTGAAATGCCCCATTTTTATAGTTTATTACTCTATGGACCCAACCACCTAGGCCTAAATTTCCTTACGTCGTTGGTCTTTTAGTCATTCATATAATTAAAACCAAATCTCATTCATATAATTCCACTCATATACTTTCTTGTTGTATTTTTCGAGCCATTCGGTCAACGTAAACACTATGCCAATGTTCAATGTTGATTCTAGCTTCATCAAGGATTTCTAATTGAGATATTTGTGCCTCTCGATAGCCTTCTTCTCCCAAAATTCCTTATAATGAGATATAGAGACTTTGTATTTCAACCTCAATAGTAAAACCACTTCTACACTAAATACCAAAGAAAATGGGGTTGCCCCTATCGGCGTTCTTACTAATGTCTGATAGGCCCACAAGGTTGAAAAGAGCTTTAAATGCCAATATCTTTTATTCTCCTTGAAATTCTTAAGGAGAATGGATTTTAATGTCTTATTTGTAGCCTCAACTGTCAATTTGCATGAGGGTAATAGAGAAAATTTGTATTGTGATTTATTTTGTACTTTTAAATGCAGTTCACGTGCTTCCTCATTTTTGAAAGATGTACCATTATCAGAGATAATGACTTATGGGACCTTGTAATTACAAATGATTTGGTTTAGAATGAACTTAGTGATTACACATCCATGAATGGTGGTAAGAGGCATGGCTTCTACCCACTTAGTAAAGTATTATGTGGCCATTATTATAAATTTATTACCATCTTTTGATGTGGAAGAGAAATTCACTATCAAATCAAGGCCCCACATGGAGAAGGGCCTGGATGTTGTAATTAGTTGCGAGATCTGTGCCAGTATGTGGATCTCATGGGAGAACCCGTGCTAGTATATGGATCTCATGGGAGAACTCTTGACATTTATGGAATTTACGCACAAAATATACTACATCATGTTCTAGCATGGGACATAAGTAGCCCATCCGATGTATCTTCCAAGAAGTGGCATGAGCGCCAAACCGACCTCCACATACTCCACTATGTGATTCATAAATAATCTTCTCGGATTCTTCTTCATCAACACATCTTAACAACATTCCATCAAAGGTTCTACGGTAGAGCACCTATTTGAACATAACATACTTAGTGGTTATAACATATAACCATATTAGTTCTTGTGATTTTCCCCTTAGATATGTATGATCCACTATGAAATTAATTATGTCAATGTACCATAGAGACAAAGAAATGATGAGAGGCTTGGTTTCAAAAAAATAAACAAAGTTATCGGGAAGTCTATCTTTACTAGATCGCCTCCATCTAATGGGTTGTCAGCCAACCAGTCCACAATGATTTGTCCTTTGATGGATTTTTATTAATAAATGTTAACTCAAACTCACCCATTAGAGTTATGAAGCGTCCATCTTTCTTAGAAAAGGACCCGTGTTTGAGAAATGTCCACAGATGATCTGATTTAACAATAACCCTTTTTTCTTGATATAACATGTAATGTCTTAAACACTTTGTCACAAAGACTATAGAAAGGCATTCCTTTTCTACCTATGTGTAACATGTCTCATAGTCAAGAAATGTTCAACTAATAAAATAGACTGAACGTTCTTGTTTATCATCATCTTCTTGAGCTAACATATAGGCTAATGAGACATCCATAGCTCATGAATACAAGATCAAAGGGTGATCTGAATTAGGTGGCATGATTTTGGAAGGAGACAGCAAGAACTATTTAACCAACTCAAATGCATCATTGCACTCTTCCCTCTAATTAATGTAAAAATATTTTTTAATAAATTGTTAATTACGTGAATAAAAAAGGTTAGATCAGGGATAAAAATTTGGATTGGATCAAGTTTTTCAAGAAAATATATGGTTCCAAACTTGTGTGATGGGGGAGTCATTTCGTAAGAACTCAGATTTTGGCTTGGTCTAAATCAATCCCTCATGAAGATATGATGTATCCCAATAGATTGCCTCCCATTAGACCAAATACATTTTTAAATATTTAACATGACATTGTATTTAATTAAGAGAGAAATAATGATACGAAGCACCTCATTGTGATCACAACGTTTTTTGGTCTTAGCCAAAATAACATCCACATGAGATTCCACAATCTTATGGATAAGATCATGGAATATATAAGTCATCACCTGTTGGTATGTGGCACTAGAATTCTTAAGTCCGAATGACATGACACCATAACAATATGTTCCCCAAGGAGTGATGAATGTATTTTTGGTCTGATCCTCCTCAGAGATTTTGATTTGGTTATATCCAGAAAACCCATCCATGAGAGACAACAACTCATAACAAATTGTCGTGTTGACAATAACATCAATGTATGGTAATGGGAAATCATATTTGGGACAAGATTTTTGATGTCCCAAAATTATATGCAAACGTGGATTTTTCTATTCTTCTTGAGAATGGGGATGATATTAGACACCCCTATAAATAGTCGAATGGCTTGATGAACCCCATATGTAGGAGTTTCATCACTTTTTTTTCACCATTAGGGCCATATTTGGCTTCATGAGTCTCAACTTCTATTTAATTGGCTTAGCATATGGCTTGGTGATGAGGTTGTGAACTGAAATGTATGGTGTAATTCACATCATTTCCTTGTAGCTAAAATGTGAAAGGTTTTTCATGCTCCTTGAGAATCGGGTATGTAATTCTATCTCCTCTGGAATTAGAGAGGATCCCAATTTTAATATATTTTTTTCCTCCTTCGTTCCGATGTTTATATAAATTTTTCTTTTAATTAAGGAAGTGTTACCCTCTTCAAATTCAGGTGGGGCCAAAGGTAGCTCTAAGTTTCCTTCGTCTTCTACTTCATAGACCTCAAGACCTTCCTTAAAGGAAGGTTCTATCGTGGAATATCCAAAGTAAGAGGAAGAGTGTGGGATGAGATAAAATATGATCTTATGATGAGCGGGATGCAAGTCTATGTAGGCGTTCAAAAACCATAGGATTGTTTTGTCATTTTTAACATAATATAAAGTGGTAAACTCATTCTAGGCTTCTACATAAGACAGAATTGGGATTGTAAGTATATTGTGAACCAAAGGTTTGGTACAAACCAAAACCATAAAGCTAGTGTCTTCTAACTTGCTGCTTGGGGTAAAATGAGAAGCAAAAGTTGTTATAGAGTTAGCAAGGATATTTTTTATTTTTGAGTATAGCCTCAACTAAAATTAAATAAAAACTTTACTTAACTCAAGGACGACAATCTTATAGAGTTGTAGATGTTCATCCCTAGTCTCGTATACTTTAGATACTTTATTTGCAACTAGTTGTGAATCACCCAACACCCTAATATTAAGAGCACCCATCCTTTTGGCTACAATGAGACCAAGAAGGAGAGCCTCATATTCTACTCCATTGTTAGTGCATTTGAAATTCAATTTAAAGGAAAAGGGCATGACCCTTCCCTGAGGGTTGGTAAGTATCACACCTACCCCAACACCAAAGTAACACTTTGCTCCATTGTAATTCAAGGTCCAACAATCATCTAGGAAGATTGAAGTTGGATTATTTGTTGTATTATCTTCCCTTGCTTTCGAGACCTCTACCATGCATATGTCATCAGTCGGGAGAGAGCCGAGTCCTAGGGCATGTCCTATACCCATGGAATCAAATAGAAGAAGAAGAGGCAGGTCATTCTCCAACAAATCAACTATCCTTGATGTCATTCCTGTTGACATTGTCTCAACAATTACAGTTTCTTCCTTTTTTGTAGGAACTTCTTCAATCAAACCCATAGTTTCTAGCTCCATTATAGGAACTAAATTTTCTTCTAGCGTTGAGTTTGTAGGTTTGTTTAACTAATTTACAGGAAGCTCAAACTCAATATGAACCCCTTTCCTCTTCTTCAAATAATCTAGATGTATGTCAAAGGGTACTGGGTCACCTTGGGCCACAAAGACCTTCCCTAAATGTAGGAACCTTAATTCCTAAAACAAAGTGGAGGTAATCTCCTTCATGTGATGAATCCAATGATGGATGAGGATCATATTATAGTTGGTTTCTCGAATACAATATAAAATTTGTGTAGAACCGTCTTAGGTTTAAGGGTGACTGACAACATTGTAGTTCCAATTGATGTTGCTTTGAGGTTATCATAGCCTCTTAGCATGTTTCATGTTGAGGAAAAATTGCTCTCTTTGTAACTTAAATTTTGAAGGAAGGAGAAGTGGAATATCTTTACCATTTCTCCATCATTGATCATCGCATGTTTTACATAGTTGTTGTAAATCCAAACTTGTAAAAACAAGGTTGAATCAACTCTATGAGCTATTTCAGCATCTGTGGGCATCTTATTGATGTCAAATATGAATCCAAGATCTATTTCAAGGCTCCCTAGAGGATAAACATCAAATTCTATATGGTTTATCTACACTTTTGGATAAGGGTGACATTAATCAAATGCCCAAGACCTAGTGCTTCTAATTTAGTAACTCTGTCAAGAGGGAATTCTTTAATAGATCTAAGAAGGAAATGTGAGAGAAGGTTTTGGTCAGGTCATTGATCAAGTCATAAGCTCCTACTGGCTTGCCTAGTGTATCACAAATGTCATCTAATATAGTTAGGTAGATCGGGATAGGTTGTAAAGAATAATCTTTGGTTCTAGTGGTAGCATTAATCTGAGGTTTGGTGTCTAACTCTACCAATCCCACAATTTTTTTTGTTGGTGACCATCCAAAGGAGGTGTTACCTATGATTTTGATGAAGTTGAGGCTTCATGATTGTTGGTTCCTATTATAATTTAGTTTTTGAACCATTGGGATCTATTCTACCATATTTTGGGCGCGTGGGGAGAGGATCGCTAAAGATCCTAAGTGGTGTGTTCTATGGGGATACCAACCCCATGTAAGTGTTCTAAGTTGGCATTGTTGGGTTTTCCAAAAACATGTCAACAAATAATTGTCTTTGATCCTCCAACAAACATTGTAGAAATTTTTGCAATCACGACATGTTCTTGCATCATGCCCACAAACCCTATGGAAACCATAGTACAAATTAGGATCATAATCTCGAGGCCTTTGGTTTTCACTTTGTTGCGGTCTAAAATTACGATTGTTGTTCAATTTTTGATTTTTATAGTTAAAATTTGGGAACCCCTACCCATGGTTTCAAAATTGGTGAGATACCCTCCCAGGTATTGATTAAGGCCTTTGGTTCTACACTTATCTTGGTTGTTGAGGTTGTTTCTGGTGTTTTTTTTTGTTGTTGTTAAGCACGATTAAAATTAATAGCATTGATTGAGGGTGTAAAATTATTATTTCTTTGATTATTTCCATTGTTGTTGTTGGCGGTATTTGTATTGGGAGAGCTAATAACATTGGGTTTCTTGGGATGATTGGTAACATTCTCGGTTGTAACCCCACGATTATTAGTAAGGACATTTGGTCCCCGATTATTATTCACATTGTTGGAGTAACGGGGATATTTTGGTTAGGAGTGACTAAACTCCCATTTGTTCCATAAGTCTTACGACCACATCAATGGCTAATTTATCAATTTGGAGAGCACCCTCTAGCCCCTCTTTGTAGCTCCTTAGGGGAACGTTTGGACTTCTTCAGTTTTCTCTCTATTGAGGGAGTGGAGGAACAAATCACGAGCTCCATCTAATCCATGTTTTGATTTCTTACAAAGGAATAGAGAACATGTTGCCACTTTCAAATGAAGTGGGCAACAAACTTGGTGTGTTCTTGTTTGATATGGAGGAATTATCTCGATTCCTATCCTTAAAAGTTTGTTCATATAAAAAGACTTAATAAAATATTACATGATTGTCTTGAAGGAGTGTATCATAGCCTCGACATCCTATAGTACCAATCAAGATTGATACCTTTATCATCTTAGGAAAAATATTTTTGCAACAATTGCATCCCACAGATCAGCTCTTAAATGGCCGTTGCGTAATCTTTGATGTGAGCATTAGGATCCCCCTCCCCTTTGAATTTTGGAATATTGGACAAGGGTCTTTAAAGAATGAAATTCCATATAGAGAAGTCTAGATGCTCCATAATAAATTCAAAATAGGTCCCCATTGCGTATGTTTCAACCATTGAAGATCCTTGTTGGGGAGGTGGAGGTTTCATCGATTGCTTAAAATGGTACAACATATACATTTTGGGGAATATGGTATCTCCTATGGCTGACCATATGTACCTATGTAGGTGTACATATCCCCTTGTGGTGATTTAGATTACATGTGTATGTAAGGAAGTTGACTATTTTGATATGGATTTAAAGGCACAAAACTAGGGAACGTTTCATTTCTAGTTGGTATGGAGCTTGAGAATGCAAAAGTATTGAAAGATGCTTGTTATAGATATCCATATGTGGTGTGAGGAGGCATACCCTAGATTCCCATCCCAGTTATAAAATATCTAGGGATTGGAGAACCCATATAAACCAGAGGATTCTGCGCAGTAGATATTTTCCATAATTTTACGAGATGAGAGAAACTCTTACTTGCCATGCGTATGAATTTTAAGTGTTTTAGGAATGCTCTAACTCTTTAAATTTTTCTATTGACACCTAGATGATGTCACCCATTGATGGGGTGGTGTTTTGTTTTTTTTGTGTTGCTAAAATTTTGGAGGTTGTTGTAGAGTGTGATATCCTGCTATGAATTGTTCACTGTTTTTGCAACCCCTCGTTGGCAATGTCTTCCATTGTTGGAGGGGTAGTGTTCTTATTTTTGAGCAAGACATCAACATGTCCTTACAACCTATCAAAATCCCAATTTATATTCTTGAATGATTGTTCACTTATGGCATATCGAGCTAAGTAATCCTCATCTAGAGGAGGGATTTTGTCTGATTCCATGCTAATGGGTTGTTAGAATAGAACCTGGGGAGATGAACTTACCTCCCTAGTGAAATTCATGTTGTTAGAATTTGATGACTCAAGAGGATGTGTTTGTGTGATTTGGTCAAGCTCCTTGATACATACGGAGGAACAAACATTGGTTCCCTGAAGAAGAGGATTTTAAGCCTAAGTAGTTGAATTGTTATCTTCCCATGTAGAGAGAAAAGGTGATTGATGTTTTCTACCAGTTTGATACTTGTACATATCAAAACCTAGGAGGGACCGACCATATTCATTGTATCCCAACATATTATGGGGGTATAAGAATACCCACAAAATAAATGGAGAGAGGAATATGGAAGAAGAAAATGGAAACGATTAGAGACTAGCTCTTCACATCGAGTTCACCAATTTGTACAATAGAAAATCAACTCATGACCTTCTTCACACGACTTCTCGAGGTCATGCTTTGAGATAGTGAGTGTACAATAGAAATGGATGTGAGTGTGGTAAAAATGAACAAGCTAACAAGGAAACCTTATATCTTAAACATACAATACCGGGATATGTGAGTATAAGAAAAATAAACACATCATAAGTTGAAGTGGTGTGATGGATTGATCGGATAAAATAGTTATTGATTCTCCACTAAATATTGATCTCTAACAAGATTCTATCTCTGGTTATGGAATACTCAAAAAGTGACCAAAGTGGATTCCTCATATAGATTTCCAAAAAGGTCATGGAAGTGAGAGTGAGAGGTGTAATGAAACTACGGGGACTATGGGAGGTTCTTTGGTCTGTCTACAAATCCCTAGCCTAATCGGCTGTTATATTTGATCTTTTGAAAGTTGTGTAATGATGTTAGGTGTAATTTATGATGATCTAAATACCAATGCATGCAAACCCGGTGTGGATGTTCAATAATTCAGCAAACCCGTTGGGTTGTGGGACCTAGGATCACAACCATGAACTCATGGAGGTTGTGATTATTGTATGGTCATGTGCTTAATCAAACCTATTGCGGAGAAATACAATAATCATAGGATTGATTAGCTATAATGTTTAGTGTGTTAATTTTTCTATCTTCTCATAATACCTAGCAGTGTGCATAAAACTAGCAAGCATAAACTCATATCAATGTCATTCAAAACTCAGGCCCATTGGGTTGTGGGACCAATGGATCACCACTGAATGTTTTCTCTTGTTATGGACCTTTGGTGTTCATGCGGAATGAATCGAAAATAACTATCAAAGGAAATTTAATCCATGTTTTTTTATTTTCACCGTATATCCGAACAAAACAATGGAAGAAAACTAATGTAATAAAACTAATTATATATATATATATATATATATATATATATATATATATATATATATATATTATGGGCTTTTAAACAATGCTTCCAATCTAATAAATGAAATTAAATACAAGTAATCATCTAGTTGTAGTTAATTACTTGTGCAAGTATGTGAATCTAGATCTAAAATAACTAAACTAATTTAATCAAAACCCTTCAAACCCTACCTCAAAAGTAGAGAACAAATAACAACCTTAGAAGATCTATTGTTCCCCATTACTTCCTCGATAATGTCAAAGAGAAAGTTTTCTAATGATTTTCTCTATTTGTAATTGCTTAATCAACTGAAATGAACATTTTTTCTACTCTATTTGATATGTATTTGAAATGAATAACTTAGAATTGATAACTTGACAAATGAAGCAAACAAACAAATAATTCCAACCTGGATAAGAAAGAGCTTTGGAAAATCTAGTTGTATCTGTATCTATCCCCTCAGTTTGTCCCTTTCTTTCTTTATGTGTCCATATGAGTCCAAGGAATTAGGAATGCAAAGGTAGCAGATGAGGAGAAGGCACCTAAGAAATGGTAGCTTGTAGGGCGGTTTAGTTGCAATGAGGTGGAAGAGAGATAACACAAGTGAATAGAGCTTGGCTATGCAATTTCCAGCAAAATTTTGGTAGCAATACTATAAAACACACAAAATTCTCATGCCTTTTCTTGAATATAAATATAGAATATATAAGAATTGGCTGGGATGTGCCTTCATGCACAAGGCATCCTTGGAGTGCTAAATCATTGGGGGAGGCTCAAACTTATTAAGTCTATTTAAAAATAAAAGAGGAGGGTTTACCATGTAATAAGGAAGTTGTGATTTGGAGTCATATAAAATGGGAAAGAAACACAATTTAAAACAAAATTTAGGTGAAGCGTCACATGTGAATTTGACACATGGAAGGTTCTAGAAAAAGTGTGCGGGACTTTCCCCTTATGTAGGACGGCGGTCATGAGACCACTTCCCTACCTAGGCAGCGGTTTGAAATGCCACCTTGGTAGGGTGGTGGTCTTGGAATTAAAGGCCAAAACATGCACAAAATGAAGTGGGAAGCTGGAAGAAAGCATGGAAAATCTAAGTAAGGATGTCTAGGCTACAAATATACACTACAAATGGGTTTAGGAACTCAAACACCTTCTGAAAGGACATGATTCATCATTGGGGACTTTTGTAATTATTTTATAACTATGTAGCACATGTAATTTTGGGTACGTATAGTTACCACCTCCACATGAGATAGACTTTCATATTGATTTGGTTTGTGGAATGGAGCCTATCTCACATACACCATATTGGATGACCACCCCTGACCTATGTGAGATCATATTGTAGTTAGAGATAATTTTTGGGAAAGGCTTAATCCATCCTAGTGTATCTCCGTGGGGTGCATTAGTGATTTTTGTGAAGAAGAAGGAAGAATATTTTCCTTTGTGTGTGGACTACAGATAATTGAACAAAGTAACGATCAAGAATTGTTACCCTCTTCCATGGATAGATGATTTATTTGATCATATGAAGGGGGTGACCATCTTTGCTAAGATAGATCTTAATTCAAGCTACCATCCACGAGAAGATTGCAAAGGTGGATATCCACAATATAGCTTTCTACGGGACATATGGCCACTATGAGTTCACAGTGGTACCATTTGGTCGACGAATGCCCATGTAATATTTATGAGTTTGATGAATGGGGTATGTAGGAAGTTCTTGGAATGATTTTTCCTCCTGTTTCTTGATGACATTTTTATATACTCACACACACGTGTGGAGCACAAGGAGCACCTTTATCGGGTTCTCCAGTGTCTTTGAGAACAACAGATTATATGTGAACTTGGAGAAGCATTCCTTTTTCAAGTTAGAGGTTTAGTACTTAGGTCATATTATTTTCGGGGAAGGTATAATAGTTAATCCTTCCAAGATTAAAGCTATCATGGATTGGACAATGCCAACCAATATGATCGAGGTGTGTAGTTTTGTAGGATTCACAGGTTATTACGGGATATTTATTCAAGACACCTCTCATGTTGCACATCCCATCGCTTATCTTGAGGGGAAAGGGAAGAAGATTGTTCAGTCAAATAGATGTGATCATGCCTTCAGTACACTTAACGAATTCCTTACAAAACATACTATTCTAGTAGTGTCATATCCTTTGAGAGAATTCTTTGTGTGTATAGTCACTTCTTTGGTAGGATTAGGAGGTGTTTTGATGTAGGATGGCCATGTAGTAACCTTTGAGTCTCAAAAACTTAAGGATTATGAAAAAAATTATCCAACTCAAGACCTTGATCTTACATAAGTGGTGCATGCTTTGGTGCATTGGTGTCATTTCCTTCTTGGTAGGAAGTTCATTCTCAGGACAAACCATTCAAGCTTACATCACCTCTTCACATAACACAATCTAAAGGCTTATCAACGACATTGGATGGAGTCACTATGTGAGTATGACATGGAGATAGAGCATGTGAAGGGGAAGGAGAATGCGGTCACAGATGCTTTGAGTTGAAGAAGACATTTGGTTATGACTACTTCAATGGGTATAGACTTGCGGAGCAGGATTTTGTGACAACTTCCACATGACAACTTTTACCTTTCAGCTAGAGCAGAGATTGAGTTTCAGAGACCCCTTGATGGGAAGTTTGATGGATTTCAATTAGATTGGATGGATTTCTTAGAAATAGGGCCAGATCTATGTACTAGGGATGGAGGTTTGAGATAAGATATTTTGGCAAATTCCCATCGTGCACCTTATTCATCCCATCTAGGGTTGAAGAAGATGCACACCGATTTGAGATAATTGTACCATTGGAGTAGAGAGAATTTTTTGGAGTGTTAGAGGGTAAAGGCCAAGCATCAGCATTGAGTTGGCCGTATTTACCCGCATGTTATACCGAAGTGGAAATAGGACACCATTTCCATGGATTTCATAACATGGCCAATGATTTTGAGATACCACCATGATGTCATTATGGTCATGGTGGATAGATTGATTAAAGTGGCTCATTTGTCTCCAGTGAATTCCTCGTATACACCTTGTGTAGTGGCGCGAGTGTACCTAGATGAGATTTTGTGACTGTATAGCATTCTACAAAAGAATAATTTTCACTGAAATCCCTTATACACCTCTCATTTTTGGAATACCATGTATCATGCCCTTGGTATGAACATTATATTCAATACTGGCTATCACCCAGAGATAGATGGTCAGATAGAGTAGGTGAACCAAATTTTAGAGGACATGCTTCAGATGTATGTCATGGATCATCGATCACGTTGGGAGGATTTTTGTACTTGGTTGAGTTTACATACAACAAAAACTTTAAGATTTCTATTGGTATGGATCCATTTCGGGCACTTAATGACGGGGAGTGCGGGAACCCGGTGAGTTAGGACAGATTGGAGGACAAAGTATCTCTTGGGACAACTTTGTTACATGGCATGTAGAAACATGTTGTTTTGATCTAGATAGAGAGTACATGAGGCGCATGATAGATAGAATAATTATGTAGATTATAGGAGATTTTACCTCGGTTATAACGTGGAAACAAAGGTGTTTATTCATTTTAGACCTCATAAGATTCATATCCACTATGGGAAAGGCTCTACGTTAGCTCCTAAATTCATGGATCCATTTGAGATCTTGGCATGGACCGGTCCCTTAAATTATCATCTAGCCTTGTTAGCTAGCTTGCCTCACGTCCAAAATGTATTTCATGTTTCTATTTTTAGGAGATACATTCCAAATCCTTCTCATGTATTGGATTTGAGTGCATTGTAGGTGCGGGAGTAGGGAAAGTGACTCGGAGCTCATGCGCATCATAGAGAGCAGGACCACTGAGCCTTCGAGGCCATAAGATTGACTAGGTGTGAGTCCATTGGGATAGGTATGATGAGACTGCAGCCACATGGGAGGATGTTACTTTGTTACGGGCCCGTTTTCCACACCTATTTCGGTGACTTTCGGGAGGAATTCGATGTTAAGGGGATGGGGATGTAGTGCCCACTCCTATTTGACACTATTTCATTATAATGTTATTACTATTGGACTAATAATTAGACATTTGATTATTATGATGCATTAGATGACACCGATGGATAGCTATATATGTTGATTTTTAGTATTCTAATTTTATACCAACATATCATATTCGGATGCATTTCCTATGTTGGATGTTTTGAGTAGAATTATGATTTTATGGATGTTAAAAATGGAATTAATTGGTATGATGATAGATTATAGAACTTATAATTTGGATGATGATTATTGATTTCTATATGTATATTATTCTCGATGTTGTTGATATAGTTGTAAGGATAGAGATTTATTCTATTTGTGTTGCGGGGACATTATATCACATACATCGAAAGGGGATAGGGGACTAACCATGGAAGGATGTTAGGTGTTGTGCAACATGGCCAAAATTTGATAGCTTGTTTATAATGTTATGTTGTGTTATTGCATGATTTTTAGGAGGTTCCCATAGGGGTTAACCTCATTTATGTGGTCATGGGTGTAATCTGTTTCCTTTTTTTAATATTGTTTATTTTAATTTGTTGTGCATGTGTTTAATTATTGGGGAAATAATGTTACTTTACTAACATTTACTACTGTACCTTAACTAACTAATTTATCTTAAACTTAAACTAAAAGGGAAGATATGACATGTGGGAAACAAATTGGGTAGATAGTCCTTGTTTTTGTCCATGATGTAAATAGAATTAAATACATTTAGATGGTGTGAATTCCACCATCCTTCCCAAATTAACCTTGTGGGACAATTTTAGAGACCGAGGGACAAGTTAACCTTTTTGGGGGTTTAACCATATAACAATGTTGCACATATCAAAAATCAGACTAACATACAAGCAATGAATATGGAAATAAAATAGAAGTTAAAATAAACAAGAGAAAGATAACACTAGATTTAACATGGTTCACCCGGTGTAGGTGGGATACATCCACCAAGAAATGACCAAAATTATTATTCAGTTCTTTACAGAGGAACTATAATGAAGATCTTTTGTCTACGGCAAAGCACCTCACAAGATGTTCAATATTTTTCCCTCACTCAACTACTCTTTCTTTCTCACCAAGAAAAATAACATGCAAACCAATTGCTATTTTCAACTCTCTTACCCTCATATAATGCATATATATATATATATATATATATATATATATATATATATATATATATATATATATATATATATATATGTGACTAACTATGATTTTATAATCAATAAATCATCTTTAAAGAAAAAGATTTATTCTAATTCTTGGCTAAAAACAAAGCAATGTCGCACTAGTTGATGTATGTTGGTTATGTCACGACCTATTTTGGTTAATAAGCGACCGATGCAGTCACTTCACGACTAATTTTGGTCACTATCAAATCTAGAAACATGTGAAAACAAGCTTTTCTGAAGAAATTAAGCTCCACACTAAAAAATCACCCACTTGGAGATAAATTGTTGCACTATACTGTACATCACCATCCTTTGGTCCTTTTACTCAGCTTGTTTCTTCCTCTTCAAGTCTCAAAATCGAAGACCAATACAAGTGGAGTGAAACTTCAACTTCTCACTTACCAATGTCTTATTTAGCATATCTGTGGGGTTCTCATCCATATGGATTTTATCTAGCTTTAGATACCCATCCTACAACACCTATACGTATGAAGTGATACCTCAATTGAATGTGTTTCGTTCTTTAATAAAATGCCAAATTCTTTTCTAGATGGATTGTGCTCGACTATAACTGTATAATTTGTAATCCTCTTACTCATTATCCAACTCTTCAATGAACCTACTCATCGATATCATTTCCTTGCTAGCTTTTATAGCTTCAACACATTCTACATCTGTAGTAGACAAAGACACAACCTTTTTCAATCTCGAAATTCAGCTATTTGTCATTCCACCTACTTTGAAAACATATCTAGTGGTGTTCCTCCTAACATTCAAATCTCCAGCCATATACGAATCAACATAGCCTCGTAAAATAGTATCTAACCCTCCATATCATAACTCCATGTCGGATGTCCCTCTTAAATACATGAGAATCCATTGGACTACTTTCCAATGTTCTTTACCTAGATTATCCATAAACCTTCTCATAACTCTCACTTCTGTGTAATGTCTGGTCTAGTACAAACCATGGCATACATAAGACTTCCTACTATTGAAGCATAGGGAACACGTGCCATGTACTCAACCTACTCATGTGATGAAGGACACTGATATTTTTTCAATTTTAAGTGTCCATCCATAGGTGTACTAATAGGTTTTGAATCTTTCATGTTAAACATTTCCAACACCTTATTGATATAAGGATCTTGAGAAAAATACAAATTCTTGTTTTTTTTGTCTTGATGAATTTGCATGCTAGGGATTTTCTTTATAGCTTGAAACCCTTCATTTCAAATGTGTGATCTAGCCTTTCTTTATGTTTACCAATGTCTTATATACTAGATCCTGCAATAAGCATATCATCCACATACAGGTAAAAAAATAACATAGCTCCCATTGTCAAGCTTCCTAAAATAAACACAATGGTCGATTCCCATTTCATATAACCATGCTCATGCGTAAAATTGTAAAATTTCAAATATCATTGCCTTGGAGCTTGTTTGAGCCCATATAGGCTCTTTTTTAATCTACAACCAATTTTATTCTTACCTTTGACTTCATAACCAAGTGGTTGTTTCATATAAATCTCTTCCTCGAAATCACCTTGAAGAAAATATGTCTTAACAACAAGTTGTTCAAAATGCAAATGTTTTGTTGCAACCAAACTTAGAATAGTACAAATAGAAGTCATCTTAACTAGAAGAGACAAAATATCATCAAAGTCAATATCGCTTTCTATGGAAATCCCTTTACCACAATCATTGCATTATATCTTTTCATTCTACCCTTTTCTTCCTTGATCCAAGTAAACCATTTGTTCTTGATTGCTTTCTTACTTTATGGAAAATTGAACAAATACCATGTCCGATTTTGTTCCAAGGATTCCATCTCCTCATCCATTCCATGTTCCCCATTGCATGTGGGTATCTACCTACACTACTTCTTCAAATCTTTCGGGTTCACCACTATCAACCAATAATAAATAAGAAAAGAAACGGTGAAAATATCTCGGAGGTCTACTTACTCTTTGTGACCTTCTCCTTTGAAATCTGGGGTGTCTGGGGCTCATTCATATACATTACATGTTCCTATCAATATCTTCGGTGGACCGACGCCGTTGTCTTAATATTGACCATAATACTATAACCGATCGTGGTTCCTATATCCGCTAATTGATTGTGGTTGTCTCACCGACCTTTGGTTCGAGGAGTATCATCACCGTTCGAGTAGTTGTCTATTCGAACCCAATCATGTTTGTCGATACCAATTGCTTTGATAGACACCAACTTCTATAGAACTAATCTTTGGGTATCTGTGGATGTCATTTTAGATATGAAAGTTGATTTTCCTTCAAAATCTCAGCAACTTGTTCATGTCTAGGCACCAAAAGCGTGATCCCTCTACATTCTTTTTAATTCCATTCAACGTCAAGACTCCTAACAATCTTAGAATCTTCCAAATTTCATCAAGTACATTGTTGTATGCATTACTTCTACCCAAAACTTGAAAGGAAAACTAACATGTCTCCTCATGCTTTTAACACATTTCATGATTGTTTTGTTCATTCTTTATGCAACTCCATTCTCATGTGGAGTTCTAGTAACCATTTTTCTCTTCGTATTTCTTTCTCTAAAAAATAATAATTGAAATCCTTGCTCAATAATCACCATCATTGTCATATCTAAGGAACTTTAATTTTATGTTTGTTTCATTTTCCATAAGGGATTTCCACCTTTTAAAAGTCTCAAAATATCATATTTACACTTAATACAATAAATCCATACCTTCCTTGTGGTGTCATCAATGAAAGTCACATAATATTGGGATCTTCCGGTAGAAGCTACCTAAGATGATCCCCACACATCCAAATGTACAAGCTCAATTTTTATCCTTATTTATTGACCCAACCTTGAGAAATCTCACTCTCTTTTTCTTTCCAAATATGTAATGCTAAAAAAATTAAAGATCTAATTGTTTCAAATCACTTACCCTTAGCCTTTAGGATCTACATTCCTTTATCACTCATACTTCCTAGTCGATTATGCCACATTGTTGCATCTGAATCTATAGTAGATAACACATAAAGGAATTAGTAATACAAGTAGACAGATATAAATTTTCTACCTTCTTACCTCTTTCCACAACAAAATATCCCTTGGTAACCTTCCAAGAATCGGCTGTGAATGTAACCACGCATCCAGATTCACCTAGTTTCCCTGAGATATTATATTTCTCTTGAGACTTGGAACATGCCTCACATATTTCAATACGCATGGATTTCCATTATTCATCTTTAGATGAACATCTCCTTTACAAGTAATATTGCATGACTCATCATCTCCTAATTAAATTTGTCCAAAATCACCTAAACATAATTTTGAAATAACCTTTACTAAGGGTAGCATGGAAAGAAGCTCAAGAATCTAAAACCCAAGATTATAATTTATTATCCAAGGAGAGAATAATATCATCTTGTTTTACCTCAACTTTAACATTTTAATCTTTACCTTTTTCTTCTATATTATCTTTGTTTTCCTTAGACCAACAATCCTTCTTTTCATGTCCTCTCTTTCCACAATTCCAGCAAAGTAAATCTTTGTACTTAGATAAAGATCTGCCACTTCTTGAATTTGATCTCCCAATCCTCTTGATCTTTGATAATCTCTTCTTAGATCTTCCACTTCTTTCTACATTTAAAACATTTCCAGATTATGCTTCTCACGAGCTTTTCCCATGTATTTACTCATTAAGGAATACACTAACCACATCATAAAATTTCAAACCTTTAGAAATAGAAATTGTATTACTAACAACCATTACCAAGTTATCCCAACTATCTGGAAAAGAGCATAAGAATAAAAGTGCTTTTAGTTCATCATAAAATATAATTTCTATCTTTTTAATTGATTTACAATAGAATGAAAATCATTCAAATGATTAGATACAGATCCAATTCTTGCATCTTATAATTAAATATTTTTTTCATCAAATAAACCTTATTTGAAGCACTAGGTGTTTCATACAAATTTGCTAAAAAATCATCAAATCTACTATGGTTTTTCATCTGTAAAATTCAAAGCCACAGATGCTTCACGGCTGAATCTTATAGATCCTAGAGCCTTTCTATCAAGAACCTTCCATTCTTCATCAATCATTGTGTCCGTGTGTGCATGCTCATCCAACAGTGAAGTATAGATTCTTCTGATACAAATAATCCTACACCTGCATCTTCCATATTTGACAATTCCAACCGTAAAATTTATCTACTCAATATTTAATATCTTCTGTTATTGTTATGCTCCCACTCAATAAAAAAACACTTTTGAGTAAATTTTTCAACACAAAAAACTTTCAAAACAAATATTGATACTAGTTGTTGGGTTTTAACCATATAACAATGTTTCTAAGATCAAAAATTAGATAAAGATTACAAGAAATGAATGCGGAAATAGACCAGAAGATAAAATAAACAAGAGAAGGATAACTCCTTATTTAACGCGGTTCACCCAATGTGGGCTACATCCACCAAGAAATGGAGAAAATTATTATTCAATGCTTTATAGAGGAAATATATTGAATATCTGTTGTCTTCCAACACCTCGAGAAGATGTTCAATATTTTTCCCTCACTTAGCTACTCTGTCTTTCTCACCAAAAAAGTAACATGTAAAAAAATTTATTTTCTTCTCTCTTTCCATAATATAATGCATACATGCATATATATCTATCTCAGGTAACTAACTATGCTTTTACAATCAATAAATCATCTTTAAAGAAAAATATTTTTTCTAATTATCAATAAAAAACAAAGCAACATCACATAGGTTGGCCGATGCTAGTTACTTCCTAACCGATGTGGTTGATAACTAGATTGATGTCGGTCACTACCTAGCGATGTCGATCACTATCTAACTAATGTCGATCACTTCCTCACCGATATAGTCTTTGTCAAATCTAGTAACATGTAAAAACAAGATTTCTATGTAGCAATTAAGCTCCACACTCAACAACCTTGTCCCTCAAATCTAAAACTCTCCTACCAACCCTACTTATGAAGTATGGGGCATATTTAAAACCATTTTAATGCTTTTTTAGTGCAAAAAGGGTAGATAATTGCACCTATTTACTCACCACATTTAATTTTTTCCTTGATAAGTGTGTTATGCAAGTTAGAGTTTCATGTGGGCATGTCATAAGCCTTAAATGTGTATTTAGTTGATTTGGGTTTGGTGTTTGACTTGTGTGTTGGAATGGGGGGATAATGAAGTGACATCCTACATGGAGCCACCTCATCATCCTCACATACCTTTTCTATTTTTTTAGATTATTTTGATGGATTTTGGGTTACTTCCCATACTTGTTTCTCTTGCATTTTTGAAAATTGGTCTTGGTTTTCCTACTTGGATTTTTCTTTTGGAGTTGCATCTTGCATTGAGCTTGGTGTGAATGATTCAAAGTATGTAGGGTAAATAAATTGGAATCTTGATGGAGAGGAAGGATATCCTCTTATTTTCTTTTTGTATTAATGTATTTTATTGTAGAAATTGTGCTTGTTTGAATATTGTATGAGTTTTGTGGATATGTTTGATTATTAATGGGTATCTTGCCTTAAGTTAGGTGTGGGAGATGGATTTATGGGACCATTGGGGAGGGAAAAGGGAGATTTGAGGCATGCATTATGGAAGGAGTGTGATTTTTAGTTCCACCTAAGGGGAGTGAAAATGATAACATGGATATATTTTGCATACTTTGAAAAGTATAAATAAGGATTTAATTTTCTTTTAAGTTGTGCACATGGAGGCTTTTAGGTGGAAATCCAACATCTCTTGGGAGACAAAGATGTGGTGCCCATATTCCATTGCTCCTTGTTACCTTGTTGTTGTCAAGACTTTGTGCTTGTTTGGAAATTTTAAATATTCTTTGAATGTGTTATTTTTTGGAATACCATTTGTGGAAGCCTCTTCTAAAATTGTCAAATGTTGCATAATACCCCAAAGTTTGGTGGAGGACTGAGGAGTAGAAGCTCTATGTGGATTCAAAGACAATTACTTAGGAGATCTTCACATAGTGTTCAAGGAGTAGATACATATCTAGGAGATTAATTTAGTAGTGGATCTATGAGTTCCATGATCCGTGATAGTCCTCTATAATGGTAGAAGAGTATAAGGGTCATTTTTGAATCTTCTTCAGTATGTATACTACATGCAAGATGAGTAGGTTAGGGTGCATAAGTTCTTCAGGGGCCTAAAATTAGACTTAGGAGGGAAAATGCACATCCATTATCTATAAACACTATCAGATGTCGTGGAGAAGGCCTACGTTATAGAGGAAACCAGGGGGAAGACTCAATAGTATCAAGATAAAGTGAGGATCCATATACATAAGATACAGGAGAGTAGATCGAGGGGATCAGCTCCTCCTCCTCGTGGTGGACACACTTCAAGTGCAGTCTTCCTTCCGGCCTCCTCCTCGGTAGGAGTAGTAATAGACTCGACCACCCTTTTAACCTCCACGGTGGTATGATGCTTAGAGAGGGTGTAGTATGGGACCTCCAGCTAGGGGACCCAATAGGACATATGCTCCACCTCGAGCATAGTTAGTAGGAGTATGTACACTACAACACCCACAAAGATCTATAGTAGGATCATCGGGTTATATAGCATAAACTATTGGGCCACCTATATGAGTATCTACTTGGTGGAGGGGAC
Organism: Taxus wallichiana var. yunnanensis; assembly: GCA_018340775.1. Taxonomy (NCBI): domain Eukaryota; kingdom Viridiplantae; phylum Streptophyta; class Pinopsida; order Cupressales; family Taxaceae; genus Taxus; species Taxus wallichiana. The sequence goes on from CM031237.1 coordinate 206,708,230, forward strand.
TAGGTAGTTTTGATGGGTGTGATGTATATGGACATCATTGGAGAGATTTCCCTTAGAACCCTGCTAATTAGGGTAAGGCACCTATTTTTGAGCCTACGGTTGGTGACATGGACATGAGCCATAGGATTTATGCAGTGATCGAGAACTACCAGGTAGAGCACCAGGGCACGGTGATTGAGACCACAAGTAGCATTAGTGGTATTTCTACCCCTATCTTATTTGATTTTTGATCTTCATATTCTTTCATTTCTCCATCATTAGTAGATTGATGTAGGATGGTGGTAGTTAGGCAGGGCCTTAGTTGGGATGTTGAGATGGCTTCTGGAGCAAAAATTTTAGTGGACTCCTTACTCAAGGACCATTTTGTGGACATCGATTATTACGGATGAATTTGGGCCTTCGTATACTTCCCTTGGGTTCATATGGAGTTATCTTGGGCATGGATTGGTTATCTACACACAGATCTAGAGTTGATTTTTACAACAAGGTTATATCTTGTGTAGATGATTTGGGAGTTGATGCATTGATAGTTTGAGTTAGGATATCCATCTCTATTTATACCATATCCATTATGTAGCTTAAGTGGTGTGTGTGCGGGGTTGTCAGTTATATGCCATCACAATTAGTGATTTGTATAGAGGTTAAAACTCATGGACCATCACTTGATGACCACCCCATTTTGTAGGAGTTTTTAGATGTTTTCCTAGTGAGTTGTCAAGGTTACCTCCCCATATGAGATAAAATTTCGTATTGATTTGGTTCTGGTGTGGAGCCTATCTCACGTGCACCATATAGGATGACCACCCTTGAGAAATGTGAGCTCAACTTGCAGTTAGAGTGCCATCTTGAGAAAGGCCTAATCCATCCTAGTGTATCTCCTTGGTTTGCACCAATCATTTTTGTGAAGAAGAGGATGGATATTTGTGTTTGTGTGTGGACTACAGATAGTTGAACAAAGTAACGATCAAGAATTATTACCCCCTTTCACGAGATAGATGATTTATTTGATTAGATGAAGGGGGCACCTTATTTTCTAAGATAGATCTTAAGTCAGGATACCATCGGTGAGGATTGCGGAGGAGGATATCCATAAGACATCTTTTCACATGAGATATAGCTACTATAAGTTCACAATGGTACCTTTTGGTTTGATGAACACCCCTATAATATTTATGAGTTTGATGAATGGGTTGTTAAGGATGATCTTCAATCACTTTGTGCTCATGTTTCTTGATGACATTTTTATATATTCATGAATGCATGAGGAGAACGAGGAGCACCTTCGCTAGGTTTGGAAGTTTCTTCTAGAGTAGTAGCTATTTGAGACCCGAAGAAGTGATCCTTTTTCAAGTTAGAGGTTCAATACTTAGATTGCATTATTTCTAGGGAAGGTATCATAGTTGATCCTAACAATATTAGAGCTATTATGGATTGACAAACTCCTACCAATGTGACCAAGGTGCATAGTTTCATGCGATTAGTAGGTTATTACATGATATTTGTTCAAGACTTCTCTCATGTTTTACATCCCATCACTTCTCTTCAATAGAAAGGGAAGAAGTTTGTTTGGTTAGATAGATGTGAGTAGGCCTTCAGTACATTGAAGTAATGCCTTACGGAAACACCTATTCTTGTAGTGTCAGATCCTCAGAGAGATTTCTTCATGTGTATAGATACTTATTTGGTAGGATTATGAGGTATTTTGATGCAGAATGGCCATGTATTTTCATTCTCAAGATAGACCATTTCAGATTACATCACCTCTTCATGCAAACCAATATCAACACTTGTCAATGAAGTTTGATGGAGTTTCTATGTGAGTATGACATGGATATTCAACATGTGAAGGGGAAGAAAAATATGGTTACAAAAACTTTGAGTCAACGGAGACATTTGGTTATGGCTACTTCAGTTGGTATATTCTTGCGGAGTAGGATTTTGCAATAGGTTCCACATGATAGCTTCTACCTCTTAGCTAGATTAGAGATTGAGTCTAGGAGAACCCTTGAAGGGAATTTTGATGGATTTGTATTGGAGTTAGATGGACTTCTTAGACATTTGGGTTCAGATCTATGTACCTAGGGATGGAGGTTTGAGACATTCTATTTTGGTAGAGGCTCATTGTGCACCTTATTCAGCCCATATAGGGGTGAAGAAGATGCACGCCAATTTAAAATAGTGGTACCATTGGAGAGGAATTCAGAGATATGTACCTTATTTTGTGTCTTGTTTTATGGAGTGTCAAAGGGTAAATGCTAAGAATCAACATCCAGTTGTACTTGTTTACTCACATGCTATATCAAAGTGGAAATGGGACACCATTTCCATTGGTTTCATAGTAGCGCTACCACCATTGAGACACCACCACACCACCATTATGGTCAAGGTGGATAGATTGATGAAAGCAAATCATTTTTCTCTAGCAAAGACCACCTATACAACTAGTGCGGTGGTATGATTGTACCTAAATGAGATTGTCAGACTACATGGGATTCTGTGGAAGATTATTTGTGACCACAATCCCTTATACACTTCTCATTTTTAACTACCATACAACATTCCCTTGGTATGAACATTAATTTAAGTAAATCCTACCACCATGGGATAGATAGTTAGAAAGAGTGGGTGAACCATATTTTAGAGGACATGCTTCATATGTACATTATAGATCATCAGTCAAGTTGGGAGGAGTATTTTTACTTGCTTGAGTTTACATACAACAAAAAAAATTAGATTTTTATTGGTATGCCTCCATTTCAATAACTTTATGGTAGGGAGTTCAGGACACCCGAGTTAGTAAAAATTGGAGGAAAGAGTATCTCTTGGGCATGCTTTGTTATAAAACATGGAGTAGTAGGTTTTTAATGGAAAGAGACTATAGGAGGCACGAGATAAAAAAATAAGTATGCGAGATCGAGAGGAGAGTTGACCACAGTTATGAGTTGAGCACGAAGGTGTTTCTTCATTTAAGACCTCATAAGATTCCTATCCACTGATGAATAAGGCTCTAAGGTAGGTCCTAGATTCATGGGTCCATTTGAGATCTTGGAGCAGATTGGTCCCTTAGCTTATTCTCTAGCCTTACCACCCGGATTGTCTTACATCCACAATGTATTTCACGTTTATGTTCTTAGAAGATACATTACAGATGATTCTCATGTATTGGATTGGACCACAATGCGGATGCACTAGTAGGGGTAGGTGACTATAGATCCTATGCACATCATAAATCACATGACCTCGGGCCTTTGAGGTGGGAGATTGACTAGTTATGAGTCCATTGGGATAGGTATGATGAGGCTATGCACCACATGGGAGTATCTTTACTTTGTTACGGGCCAAATTTCAGCACCTATTTCGGTGACTTCTAGTAGGTAGTCGAGTCTAAGGGGAGGGGGTGTAGTGCTCGAGTCCTTTTTACACTATTTCATCATTATGTTATTAATGTTGGATTGATACTTAGACATTTTGATTATTATATCTTGATCGATAGATGATAAACTATGCATTTATTAAGACTATTGACATTTTGTGATTTACATTTTGATTATGTTGCGATAGATGACACTAATGGACAATTATATATGTTAATTTATAGTATTATTATTTTATATTAACATGTCATATTATGGATGCATTTCCTATGTTGGATGTTTTTAGTAGAATTGTGATTTTTGGATGTTAAAAATTGAATCAATTGGTATGATGATAGATGATATAATTGCTAATTTGGATGATGATTATTGATTTTTATATGTATATTATTCTCGATGGTTTGGATACAATCGTAAGGCTATACATGTATTCTATTTGTGTTGAACTAATATTATATCACATACATCGAAAGGGGGTAGGGGACCAACCACGGAAGGATGTCGAACGTTGTGCAACATGGCCAAAATTTGACAAATTGTGTATAATATTATGTTGTGTTGTTGCATGCTTTGTTAGGAGATTCCCATAGAGGGTAACCTCATTTGTGTCGCCATAGGTGTAATGTGTTTCCATTCTTTTAATTTTTTTTTTTAATTTAGTGTGCATTTTGTTTAATTATTAGGAAAATAATGTTACTTTATTAACACTTGGTAATGTACCTTAATTAGGTAGATAGTCTTTATTTTGGTTCATGATGTAAATTGAATTAAATACATTTAGGTGTTGTGTACTCCATCATCCTTCCAAAATTATAATTTGGCCTTGTTGGCCACTTTTAGGGAGTTGAGCGACAAGTTACCCTTCTCCCTCACATCTCAAAATCTCATACCAACCCTACTTATGAAGTATGGAGCATATCTTGACCGTTTTAATGCTTTTTTATTGTAAAAGGGTAAATAATTACACTTGTTTACTTACCACATTTAATTTTTCCTTGATAATCATGATGTGTAAGTTGGAGTGTCATGTGGACATGTCATAAGTCTTACATGTGTATTTAGTTTCTTTGGGTTTTGGGTTTGACTTGTGTGGTATAATGGAGGTATGGTGATGAGGCATCCTACATGGAGTGACCTCATCATCCTTACATCCCTTTTCTATTTATTGGATGATTTTGATGGATTTTGGGTTACTTGTTTCTCTTGCATTTTTAAAATTGGTCTTGGTTTTCATATTTGGAGTTTTATTTTGGAGTTATATCTTAGGTTGAGCTTGGTGTCAATGATTCAAATCTTATAGAGTAAAGAAAATTCAAGCTTTATGGAGAGGTAAGATATCCTCTTATTTAATTTTTGTATTAATGTATTTTGTTGTAGAAATTGTGCGTGTTTGAATATTGTATGAGTGTTGTGGATATGTTTGAGTGTGAGTGGGTAGATTTCCTTAAAATAGGTGTGGTAGAATTATTTATGGGACCATTGGGGAAGGAAAAGGGATATGTGAGACATGCATTGTGGAGGGAGTGTGAGTTTAAGTTCCACCTATGTGGAGTGAAAATGATAACATGGATATATTTTGCATACTTACAAGTGTAGAAATAAGGATTTGATTTTGTTTTGAGTTGTGCACATGGAGGCTTTTGGGTGGAACTCCTAAATCAATTCAAAGAAACAAAATGAGTGGTACCCATATTCCATTTTTCCTTGTTGGCTTGTTTTCTCAAGCCTTTGTGGTTGTTTGAAAATTTGAAATATTTTTTGAATGTGTTATTGTGTGGAATGCTTGTTGTGGAAGCCTCTTCTAAAAGTTGTCAAAATTTGCATAATACCCCATATTGTTCTTGGGTTGGGGATCGAGGGCCAATAAGGGGATGAATTCTCCTCTTATTGGATTATAGGTTGGGAGAAGAGCTTTTCATAAACCCCTTTTCCTTTATATGGTGATTTAAGTGTTGAAGAGTTGAAAAGTGCAAGTTGGAAAGCTTTAAAGTTGGGAGATGACCTTGAAAGAAGATTTGTGTTTGAGCTTGTTGGAAGAATCCTTTATGTTGAAAGTTCCTTATTGTTCCCACTTAGAGTGGAAGATTGTAACTTTTGTATGTTTGAAAGAAAGCCTTGTATATTTATTTATTCCAAGTTGTAGTGACTTAGTTGAATGGAGAAAGAACTTTAGTTGTATACCTTGTTGGAAAGGACTATTTTATTGTAAGAAATGGATTAGAAATTCTTGTATTACAAAAGGATGTTCTTGCAACTTTCATTATCATATTTGTATTGTATAGTTGGAAAGAGAAATCTCAAAGTTATATTTGTTAAAAGGGTCTTACATTTCACCTTGTTGTAAGTTGTATGTTTGAATAGAAAAGTGAATGTTAATCCTTTGCATTATTAGAAAGTTAGTTTTAAATGGAAAATAGATTAAGGGAATGGGAATTATCCTCTTTACTAAATGTATTGTGTGCTTAAGAAAATATATTAGTCTTCTAGTTTCTCATAGATGAATAGGTAGAAAACTATAACCTCTTGTCTCACATTTCACTATATAAATGGACTTAAGTGAATGCTTTAAATTTAAGTAGAAAAAAAAACACAATGGTAAACCTATATTTATACTTATATAAATTTATTATTATTTAAATTTAAATATTTATATATTTTTATTTACAAAAAAATATTTAATAAATTCATGATGTTGTGATATATATATATTATATATTTATATATTATAATATTCAATATAAAAAAAAAAACCATATTTTAAGCTGAATGGCTTACTAGAGAGGAGAGAGTTTTAATAAACTAAAAAAATGTATTTGGGGTTGGGCTGCAGCCCAACTCCCGTATAATGGTTTTGGAGTGGGGGAGTGTCGCACCCCAGCCCCACCCACTATTTAATAAAACAATGGTGGGGGTGGGGTGTAACACCCCAAACATTCTATTAACCCTACGCATAGCAATATATGTGGCCATATAAAAGCATAATTCAAGCCGCAAAAATTTTAATGGCTACAACGCTTATAAATTAACGCAGGTGGCATCATCATATTATAAAATATTATAAAATATTATATATATATATAATGTATATGTGTGTGGGGGTGAAAATATTTTTATTTTAATAAAATAAATATATGTGTATATATACATATATACAAAACATACATTTAGGGTTTTTATTCATTACCTAAATGGGTATATACACATTATATATACATTTAATCCGCAAGAAAAATACCAAAAAAACAAAAACAAATAAAGAAGGGTAAATAATACCCACAAAGGAAAATGGGTAGATCTATGATTTTAGCACAAAACTACAACAAAAATGGAGCTTGCAAACCCTCTCTAATGGCCTCCATGGCTTCTCCTCTTTCTCCTCCTCCAAACCTGCAAAATAAGAATGAGAAAATGAATGAGAAATTAGGGTAAATGGAAATAAAAGTAACTAAATAAGAAAGTTAGGGAAACCTTGATCCAATGACCATGATAGATTTAATCTAATGGCTCAGATTAAACCCTACATCACTTAAGTGGGTGGCATTTTTGTGGGAATGAAATTTAAATAAAAGGGCATGGGCAATGGGGTGACTTAGGGGGCAACTTAGTGGCTATTCAAATTGTGTCCTTCTTGTGGAACTTAATTAAGAAAATGTGCATAGCTTCTTTTGATTAAATAAAAAAGGAAGATTCTTAAAAAATTATTAAAATGGGTCTAATTAAGAACACTAAAGGAACATGGTAAATATTTTTGAAACTAAATTAATAATTTTTAATTATTAATTTAATTCCAACTTCCTCAAGTTGTGTAGAAACCTTAACCGATAAATTAATTAACTTGTGAATAATGTTTACTCTCGCTGACCCTTTTAAACAAAAAAGAAGTTTACCATAATTTACCTATTAATTTACTAGGTTTTATTTTGATTTGAAACTAGAAATTCGTGGGCATTATAGTTAGAGAGGTTTTCTAAGGTTGGAATATCTCCTTTGAAAGGAAAATTTTGATTACAAAATGTTGAAATAGAATATTATTACTATTGCATTATGTGTTAGTGTTGCGAATGATTGAAGAATGAGCGATTGAAAAACAAACTAGATTCAATTTTAGTTCTATTCCTATGCAACTTTTAGAAATTTGGTTATTGTTTTAAGGGAAAAATACTTCTAGTGGAAATCCAACTTAATACTTGCATAGTAAAATTCTAGTTGAAAGTAATTTTTTTAATGGTTTCCTTCAAATTTTGAAATAATTCCCTTTAGGATGTGGATAGGTAAATGTACAATGTTGTTCTTTTTATATATTTAGAATGAGTACATTAGTGAATCAAATGTTAATATACATTTACCTTGCTTAATTTTAAACAAATTCCAAGCCTTCTCCTATAATTTGAAATACATTTTACATTTCACATTATTATACAAATGTGTAAATAATTATATAATGTAGATATAATAAATTGTTGAATTTGCATACTTTACAAATATGAAGTATGCAATGATTATTCTATAAAATTGTATATATTAATATATTATATAATATAAAACATATGTATATATATATATATATATATATATATATATATATATATATATATATATATATATATATATATATGTATGTATGTATGTATGTATGTATGTATGTATGTATGGATGTATGTATGTATGTATGTATGGATGGATGGATGTATGTATGTATGTATGTATGTTAGCAAATTAATAAAACTTGAAAATGGCTGCACATTCCATATTACCCAACTATGGGTATTATTTAAAAATAAAGAATATATATAAAAATAGTTGTGCTTGGGAGGGGACACGCATGACCCCCGCCCCGCCCCCGCCCCTTGCAAACCCCCGTGATAAACTTGATGAGTGTGGGTGTAGGCCACACCACCTTGACAAACCACCATCCACGACCACCCACCAACTATTAGAGCCACGACCCTGTTAAAAGCGATTGGCATTTGTTCAAAACATTTTTGTTAGTTATAAACAATACTAATTGGATACACACACACACACACACACACACACACACACACACACACACACACACAAGAAACCCTTTCTTCACATTAAAAAAAAGAAAAATTGGGTAGATTGATATACCCAAACAAGAGATCTCTCTGGAAACAACAAATAAATAAATAAATCAGACCCTAGAGAAGGGTAAGAAGGAAATAACAAAGAGAAGTCATGGATTCTTCTCCCAATCACCTGTAATACAAAACAAAATAATGATATCATATACAACTCCATGAATGAAAAAAAAATCTCCATGGCTCCTCCATAACCTGCACAAAAAAGAAATAAAATAAAACAAGATGAGAAAATAGGGCCAACATAAATATGAGTTAGGAACATTTGAGGATTTTATATCTAGGAGAAAATTAAAAGCATCCGAGGGTTGACTTTCAGCCCTACACTTTTCAAGTCATGGGAATTTTAGTAGGATTGGAAAATAAATAATAAGATGGGTGTGGGGTTATTAATTTAAAAGGGGCATGAATTTTTTTATAGGGTGACTCTAGAAAATTGTTTTTAATGTAATGACTATTACCACCGAATCACAACACCCTTCGATTTTCAAAAGTGTGTGTGCTTGAGCTCATAGTGTGATTTGGGTAACATGGGTACTATCTCTAATTTGTGGGACTTGTTGCTTGAGATAGACCTCCGAGAGAAAAGCCGGTTCTTATTCCTTAAATACCTACCACAAGGTAATCTAATGCGGTAAAACTATCTTATCCTAATCTACCTTTCCAAGGGACTAGGGAAAGAGACCGCATGAAAACAAATCCTACATTAGAGCGGTGATACACCAGAAAAGGAGGGTATATGTAGTGCCCACTTCCCTTTGACACCTTTTGATATTGATCATGACACTATTGACTATATTATGAACATTGTTATAGTTTTGATTTAGTATGATGTTAGATGTTAGATCATGGATTATTGTTGATTTTGGTTCATATCTGATGCATGGTGGTTATTAGAGACATTTTATATATTGATGTTGATATATTGTTTGACATGGTTATATTATAGATGTTGTTTGGACTTGTGATAATTGGATATTTTGAGTAGACCTAGAAAATGAAAATTGAATTAAAATTGATGATGATATAGTTGTTGATGAAATTGTAAGTGATATTGTTGATTGTCTTGATGATTGTTGTGATTCACATATATATTGATGATCTTGAAATTATATTTATATTCATTTGGATGTTCTGATATGGCCATGAGGCCGAAGGAGGTATTTGTATTTTGCAGGTTTAAAATATCACAACAAACATTGGGGGATTGGAGACCAACCACTTTGGAATTCTAGATGAATTCAACAAGGTCACCATGGCAATTGTATTTGTTTGTGTGTGTTTGATTGTGTTAGGGATTCCCATGGGGGATCACATTTAAATGTGACCAATGGATTTTATGTATTTTCTTTTATTTGGTTCCTTTGGTTATGTTTGCATGTGTTTATTTTGTGGTGCATTGACCCCTTTCATTATTTATTAAATGGTGTGTTAATATTGTGGGTAATCATGTTGTTAAGTTAATTAATTAAAATATGTCATAAGAAAGTAATTAATAGAGTTGTTGGCCTTGAATTAAAATTTTGTAAGAAATATGTAAGTAATGTGTAAGAGACATGTAAATTGATTTTGGAGTAAGAAACACTTCATCTTCTTTGAAATTCGAATTTGTCCTTGGAGGCTGATTTTGGAGGCTTGTGGGACAAGTTAAACTTGTCCCATACCTCTTAAATTTATATACCAACCTTACCTATGGTTGGAGAGTTAAATTTAGCCCTTCTTTATGCATTTTTGTAAGTCAAGTTGAATGTTGTAATTGCACTTTTCTTACATGTTTTAATTTTAGTCCTTATGGGGTGTGGGCTTGTTTGAGTGTGTAAGTAAATTTGTCATATTATTCACCCACCTATTTACTATGCATTGGAGAATGAAGTTGACTTTTGTGTTTGGATTAAGGATGTGTGATGTGGCATCCCACATGGATCCACCTCATCCTCTTCTCTTCCCTCTTCTATTTATTAAAATTCCTTAGCTTGTTTTTGAGTTGCTTCACTTTTATCACTTCATTTTAGGAGACTTCTTTTGGGGGTTTGGAGAGCTCTTTATTTTAGAAAATGTTAGAGATTGTTGCATGCTTGTGGATTTTTGATCTTGGACTATTTTGCATTGGAAAGCTTGATGTTTTGGAACCTTGGAACAAAATCCATCATGGAGAGGTGGGAGCTTGACTCTTGAAATTATTTTATTTTATTTTATGCATATGTAGATGGTTGAATGGTTGAATGTGTTGTTTTATTTGTTGGCTGGTTGGGTAGATGGATTAGGGATGGTGTAGGAGAAGGATGTGGGGTTTATTTTGTGTGAGGCATAAGTGTTTTAGGGAGGTATAAGTGTGGAGGGAGTTGGGATTTGGGTTCCACCTTACAAAGAAATAGCTTGCATTTCTTTACTCGTTATGGGGTGCCATAAGAGGTTGGGGAGGCATAAGGAAAAGTGAGGAATAAGGGTACTTTAGGGAGGCATAAGGTCATGACGAGGATTTGAAACGTTATATTTTGGTGGTTTTTCCTCAAGTGGTGATACCAATTTCCCATTTGGGAGGCATAAGTAGCATCCCCCATAGTTTCTTGCTCCTTTGGCTTGCATGATGAAGCCTAAGTTTTGTTTGTTATGTCTTAATGTGGTTGCAAAATACATTCTATTTTGGACTATGTTTTTAAATGTGAATTTGTATGTGTGTGTGTGGAATCTGTTGTTGCCATGAGTTGAAACACATTTCTTATTGCATTGTGGTTGGGGCTCGAGGGCCAATGAAGAAGGATGGATTCTCCTTTCATTGGATGTCTTGGTTAGGTGGAGAGCGTTTCCTTTCCCTGCCTTTGTTGTGATCAAAATTGGAGAATGATGGATTTACATATTGCTATTCTGGAGCAAAGGAAAAGATAGTTTTGACAGTCCCTTGTGAGAGTTCTATTTGTAAAATATTTTTCCCACTAGAAGTGGATGACAATGTAATATATTTTGTGATGGAAATATGTTTTGTATTGGCTATGATAGTTGTAATTCGAAATATGAAAGAGATGTGCTCTGTATTCTGGTTTTGAATAAAAGAAAGGAAAGATTCGTATTCTGTATGTTGTATTTCAAGGAACAAAAAAAAGAATGTTGTAAGGATATCATTTTGAATTAATAGAAGATTGTATTATATTCCTCAAATGGCATTATTAGGAATTGAAATCTGATTGTTGAATGTATTTTGAAATCTCTGTTGGAAAGATGAAAAAGTGAATACGTATGAAGAAAATACATTACTCTGTTTTTGAAGAAATGCATGATTTAAAAAAATAGAAGCTGCATTCTTGTTTCTACATTTGATTGAAGGAAAGATAACTATTTAAAACTAGCATGGAATGAATTCAATGTTTTTATAGTGTGGCAAAAGAAATAGATTAATCTTTGTTTTGAAATGTATAAACTTCATTTTTATTTCACTGTAAACTCTGCAAATTTTTATAAAAATGTACAGAATGACCCTGCTAACAATGAACAATAAAATGAAACATTGAATTGAACTTAATATGTTTAAGGCATGCCCAAACAAACTAAACCACTTAAGAAATGGTTAAGGATCCTTTCAAATCGAACAAAGGCAAAACTACAGTCGTTTTGTTGTCAAAATTGAGAAATTTCAAATTGACCTTCAATCTAACAATTGACCCTTACAATCCATCCTAAATTACTCTAAGAGTAACCCTCCATGTCTATTTGGCATGTTAGGAAATGAAGGAGGTCGAATTGAACAAAATTTTATAAGTCGAATGTTACCAGTTTTCATTTTATAAGCTGCAGAGCATTTTCTCAAAATTGACCCTTAAAAATTTATCCAAATTAAATTCTTAAGGTTTTATGGAAATAGGACATCGATAGATTTCTGAAAAGTCCTCGTTTTCCAAAACAGAGTTCTCTATCAAAATTTATGGCCTTCTAAAGTTTGCAAAAGAGGAAAGGCGTCTTGCATGCCCATGAGAAAATGAGTCTCTTGCGCACCCATCTTGCATGCCCATGAGAACATGAGTCTCTCTCACACCCGTCTTGTGCACCTGGGAGAACAAGAGTCTCTTCCACACCCATCTTTTGTGCCTAGGAGAAAAAGGGTTCTCTCACGCCTCTTCCACACCCGGAAGAAAAGTTTCTTTCTGCGCCTCTCTTCCAAGCCCAGGGAAATTTCTTCTGCACACCCCAAGAAGATAATCTATCTATGCTAGGGATGAATTTCAATCTCTTAGTGTTTTGTAGGATGATTTGATAACTGTTGAAATGAACTTTGGAATTTTGTTGGGAACACTTTAAAAAAAAATTCCTTAATTCTTCTAACTAAACCTAGGTTGTTCTTGGGTCTCAAGTGGGGAGAATTTAGGTGGTGTTACACTTGGTATCAAAGTCGTGGGTTCAAAATATTGGACCCTTGGGCACACTAGAAAACTTGAGACACGAACTTTAAACCTAGCACACTTTCAAATCTAGAGAACAATTTTTTTGGAAATTACATATCTTAGTAAATATGGAAAACTGAGTAAAACCTAGAATGTAGAACTAACTCTCACCTTGGTCTGGGGGAGGCATGGAAAAGACAAGGGGTCATTTCACATAGACCTAGACTTACCACCACCAGATCATGTTGTAGCAGCTATCCTACCATAGATTTTACAGACACTTCAGGATGTTAATGCCGCTCTACGCGGAGGGACCGTAGGAGCATGTTTAGTCAAACATGATAGGGTGACATCCATTGAGGCTCGTGCATCTCCTCGGCATAGCAAGGAGCATAGAGGAGAGAACTCCCACGTGGAGTCAGTTAGAGCAGAGTCATCACGAGGGGACAGGGAGACCAAGTTTCAGGACAGAGATAGATCTCGGAGCCCTAGGCTTAGAGATGAGCATGTAAGGAGGCCTAGGGTCGTCAGAATATAGCTTCAGACCATATCTGGGAGATCTTGAAGCTACGAACATCACATTATTCTAGTAACATAGGTGGATTTTAGGTAGAGGCCTGGTTGGTGAGCTTGAGTAGATGCTTCAAGCTCTGCCCTTATTCTAGCAACACGAAATCTTGTGTTGTGATCAATCTACTAAGAGACGGAGCAGGTGTCTGGTGGAGGACAGAGGAGAAGAATCTCTATGTTCATTCTAAGATAGTTACCTAGGAACTCTTTGAGGATCATTTCAGGAGCAGATATTTGTCATGGAGGTTCATACAGTAGAGGATAGATGAGTTTTATGACCTCCGATAGACATCTCTTACAGTGGCTAAGTATGAAAGTAGATTTTGGATCTACTCTAGTATGTTGATTACATGCAGGACGAGAAGGTACGGATTCACAAGTTCATCCAGGGCTGAATCTAGACATTGGAGGTGCAAGTGTGGATCCATTGTCCATAGACATTAGTTGAGGCTGTTGAGAAGGCCTATATAGTAGAGGATACTCGAGGGAAGACCCAATAGGCTAGAGATCAAGTCCAGAGCCATATACTGACAGATGCGGGATAACATATCAAGGGGTTAGTACCTCCTCCTCATGGTGGATAGGGTTCAGCACAGTCATCTTTTAGACCATAGTAGCAGCAGCAGTAGTCCCACCCACCTTATAGACCTCCACAGAGATTTGATGCACATAGAGGTCGAAGTATGGGGCCTCCTCCTAGGGGTCCTATCAGGACACAGGGTGCCTAGAGGGATCATTCAGTAGGAGCTCGCTAGTAGAGACCCTTGATAGTTCATAGCCAGATCATCAGGATCCACACCACATACCTCCAGAGTACCGATCGGACTTGCTACACATGGGAGAGGATCAAGCGGTTGTTTTGGTTACGGTGTTGATGGACATTTTTAGAGAGACGCCCTTAAAACCCTATTAACAAGGGTAAGACACAGATCTTAGAGCCTACCATTGGTGACATGGGGCGCAGTCATCAAATCTATGTAGCAGTCGAGACTCGCCAGTGAGCATTAGAGTATCGTGATTGAGACTACAAGTAGCATTGGTGGTATTCCTACCTCCATTTTGTTTGATTATGGTTCTTTGGATTCTTTTATTGCACCATATTTAGTAGAGCGATGCAAGCTGGTGGTAGTTAGGTAAGTTCTTAGTTGGGATGTTGAGATGGATTCTGGAGCCAAGATCTCTGTAGACTCCTTAGTTATGGAGTGTGTAGTGGATTTGGGACCTTTCACCACTACCTCGAATCTTCGTATCCTTCCTTTGGGCTCGTATGGAGTCATCTTGGGTATGGATTGCTTGTCTGCACATAGGGCTAGGATGGATTGTTACCATGAGACTATATCTTGTGCAGATGATCTAAGATTCAAGAGTCAGTGATCTTAGGGGTTAGGAGATCTGTTTCCATTTGCACCATCTCTGCGATGTAGCTCAAGCAGTGTGTGAGATCGGTTTTCAGATTTTTTGTCACATTTAGTGACAAATCGAGGATGGGTCTAGTGGGCCATCGCTAGATGATCATACCATTTTGAGAGAGTTTTCAGATATCTTTCCAAGGGAGCTATTGGGGTTACCGCTCCCACGTGAGATTGAATTCCATATAGATCTAGTTCTAGGAGTAGAGCCTATCTCACGAGCACCTTACCGAGATGACCACACCAGAGCTCTGTGAGCTCAAGTTGCAGCTTGAGGGCCTTTTGGAGAAAGGCCTAATCCATCCTAGTGTATCTCATTGGGGTGCACCGGTGATTTTTTTTTAAGAAGGACAGATCCTTGAGGTTGTGTATTGATTACTACCGGATGAACAAGGTAATGATCAAGAATCATTTTCCCCTTCTATACATAGATGATTTGTTTGATCATATGAAGGGAGCAACAGTTTTCTCTAAGATTGATATTAAGTCAAGCTACCATCGGTGAGGATTATAGAGGCAGATATTCATAAGATTGCTTTTCATATGAGATATGGGCACTATGAGTTCACAATGGTGCCTTTTGGTTTGTGAATGCCCCTGCAGTCTTTATGAGTTTGATGAATGAGGTATTCGTGCTCATCTTCCTTGATGACATTTTGATTTACTCACATAAGTGTGAGGGGCATGAAGGGCACCTTTGTCAGGTTCTTCAATGTCTTCGTGAGAAGAAGCTTTACGGGAATTTGGAGAAGTGTGCCTTCTTTAAGATAGAGGTGTACTATTTGGGTAACATCATTTCTAGGGAAGGTATCATAGTCAATTCTTCTAATATTAGAGCCATTATGGATTGGCCAGCACCCACTAGTGTGACAGAGGTATGCAGCTTCATGGGATTAGAAGGTTATTATAGGAGATTTGTTCAGGACTTCTCTCAGATTACGCACCCCATCACTTCTCTTCGGCGGAAAGGGAAGAAATTTGTTTGGTCAGATAGATACGAGTAGGCCTTTAGGACATTGAAGGAGTGCCTCATAACAACACATATTCTTGCGAGTTTCGGATCCACATGGTGAGTTTTTCATATGCACGAGATGCGTCTTTGGCAAGACTTTGAGGTCTATTGATGCGGGAATGAAGAGTAGTGGATTTTAAGTGTCACAAACTTAAAGATTATGAGCTCAATTATCTGACTCATGATCTTGAGCTTGCGGTAATTGTGCACACTTTGGTTCAATGGAGACACTTTCTTCTTGGTCAGAGATTCACACTCAGGACAGATCACTTGATTCTTCGCCATATCTTCACGCAGACCTAATCTTAACACTCGTCAGTGGCATTGGATGGAGTTGCTTTGTGAGTATGATATGGAGATAGAGCATGTGAAAGGGAAGGAGAATGTGGTTGCAGATGCTCTCAGTAGATGGAGACATGTGGTTATGGCCACTTTAGTGGGCACAAATTTACAGAGTAGTATTATTTAGTAGCTTCCTCTTGACATCTTCCACATTGCAACAAGAGTAGAGATCGAGTCTCAAAGACCCCTTGAGGGAAGTTTGATGGTTTCTCATTAGAGGCAGATGGACTTCTCAAGCACGAGAGGTCAGATTTGTGTTCCTAGATACAGAGGCTTGAGATAGGATATTACGATAGAGGCACATCATGAACCCTATTAAGCCCACCCGGGGTGAAGAAGATGTACGCTAGGTAAGTGCACGAAGTTGGGTGGCCAAAACGTGGACAAGAATCCAAAAAAATCAAAACACGTACGTGTTTTTTTAAAACTCTCTCATGTTTTAATTTGTTTGGCTTGGGAATCACCGAAGCATAATGTGTATCTATTACATAATGCATGCGTGTTATGCCTACTATAAACAAAAAAGAAACCCGAGCCTCTATCATTTTACCTCCCTCAAACGTGAGTTTCAGAGCTTGTTCGTGCCCTCGCATTTTTCATTCAGCTAGATCTCAAGCTCAAAGGATCATTTCTGGATCACCGGGAAGATCTGAATCGACGATGGCACCACGGAGAAGAGGTAAGCACAATTCTTTTCTCAAAATTGCATTGAAATATGATAATTATAGATTAAAATTTGAATTGAATACATATTTTTTATTGTTACAGTTAGAGGTCGAGGGAATCAACCACAACCAAACCCTATTATTCCTGACATCCCTCCCAACACTCCCACAATTGCTCAACATCCCTTGGGTAGTCAAGAATATTTAGCAGCCCAAATAGTTGAAAACAAAATTGAAATTGAGGATTTAATCAAAACATGAGGGATGCACAATCTACAAACCCCCATTGTGCCTCTCTTGCAAACACATTGGAGGCATTACTTGTTCAAATTGACATGGCAACAAGGAAAATTGATCATTGGACAACTTACAGAGAGGGTTGTAGGGTTTATTATTCCAACAAATTTTCATATGTGGATGTAAAGAAAAAAGAAATTTCAAAAGAACTAATATGTACCTTATTCCCGGACCCCCACACTAATTTTCCTGTTTCGTTGACATGTAAACAATTTCCCATCCATTGGTGCAATAATAATTTGATTAAAAATAATTTTTGGAACCGATGGTGGATGGTGTTTGATTTTTTACCTTGTAATAACAACGAGGTGTCACTATACTTTCTAAGGAAACTCTATTGCGAGTTTATCCTCAACGAGATCCCAAATTATTTTTATTTACAAGATTTCAAGGGCGGGAAAAGGATCTACACGGGAATGTACTAGGTGCACAACATGCACCTATTTAGCATGGTAGATTCTGGCAAATATGCCCTATCACCCTGAGATTTTCACTCAAGCGGTGAAGGAGACAGTAGAGATTGATACTCCACGCACTTGGGGGCTCTCTGTGACCCTTCCTCGACATACGAGGGACGTTTCTAAGCCAGATGCTCACGGAGGTACACAGAGTATTCCCTCAGGGAGTACTAGTATGAGGCCACATTTTTGCTCGTCATGTGGTAGCATATGTTTAGGGCCTGAGGAGGATGATACTTTCATGCGTACTGATTTTGGTGTACCTAGTGCTAGGGGTAAACAAGATAATGTCACTATGTCAGATGTCCTTTTGAGTGAGACATTTGGATTACATTCATCAGTGTCACCTTCGCAGGCAAATTTGTTATGTGTGTTACAAAAAGTTTGGAGCACCTAATTTACTCGTATATGTTAAATTTTTGAAATAATTGTATTTGTACATGTACATGCATTGATATTACAGTGCGTGGGAGGCGCATCTTCATCCCGACCATAGGCGGCGAGCACCATGCCTACACATACATCCATAAAGGTAATTTAGAATGTTTATTATGTAAAATTTTCACATACATGTGTGTATATATATATATATATATATATATATATATATATATATATATATATATATATATATATATATATTAGTATTTGATTTATATATATATATATATATATATATATATATATGTTCTTGTATGTCCATCTAACTCATGTGATATACATGTTTGATAAAGATGTTGACTTCACTAGACACCCCACCATCTCTGCAACAAGTAGATAAAGGTGTTGCCACTGCGATTTCATCTGCACAGCAACTCACTGAGGTATTCAAACAACACGTAAATTTTGTTAAATTTCTCATGTAATTCATATTATGTTAAATTACATGTTAGTAATGTCTTTCATTGTAGAATTATTAAATTATGTTAATAATGTCCTTCATTATGTATATGCAGGAGTTACCTACGATAGGTAGCAGCCCTATTCATTTGATTCATAGGCGTGGCGGGGTAAAAAAAATAGTTCTATATTGATAAAATTAGTTAAAATATTGTCATTATGTAGATACATGTACTTAGCTCTATTTTCACTAATTTTGATGTTATATTTTCTGATCTTATGTGTATGTAGGGAACTTCAACCCCCTCCATTTTGACTTTGAGGGCATGAACTCCTCCATCTCATCATCTTCGTACCCCCATTCATACTGCAGGAGATCCCGATGACTCATCTGAGCGTGAGATGCAAATTCGGCATGATCGAAAACTTGCGGTAAGTTTGTGTATTTATGTAAATACTTTCATTCTAGCATGGTCTTAAATACATGTTGAAAACATATATAACTTAAGTTTTGATAAAAAATAGTGTTTTCATTTACGAGGCTCATCTGGTGAGTATTCAGCGCAGAAGAGGACTTGAAGCATGGGCTCGGACGATCCAAAGTCATCTCATGGATCTCCATCTTCGTCTAAGGGAGGGCCTTCTTCGAACAAGGCCAAGAGAGTGATATATTTTAATGAGTAGGAAATATATATGTCTTACATGACATTGTTTTTGTATGCCAATGTGCATGGCATTGTATGTACGACTATATGACATTTGAACTTAATGGTATATGACCTATTTGGGCATTTTTGTATTTATTATGCACATTAAAATACTATTTGGAACTTGATAATTTTGTATGAGACCTTACATTTCGGAGATTATTTTTGCATGAATCTAATATGATGTGCACTTGACAATATTTAAGACATTATGGATTATTTTTTCATTTATTGGTGAAGTACATGTACTATCATTTTCAATGTATAATATGCATCAAACTTTGGAAATCAATATTTATATAATGTATGTATACAAAGAGCTACCTAATCTAAGTAATTATTTATTCAATTTATCAATGTGTATATGTGTATTTACCTTACTTGTGCTTCTTGTTGCTCATGGTCTCTTTGTCTTGGTTCTATCTTATCATGCACTTACTACATTTTTCTATGCTTCATAGTATTCTCCCTATTAAAACACCCGATGAGTTGTCACAATTTGATACCTTTCATCTGATATTTTTAGAATGTCTCTCCATATACATTACTCTAATGGTTGAGAATGTTTCGGATGCAATGACATTACGATTCGGGCACTCAATGATTCTTGATTGTCTAATCTGTCAAATTCATGTTATTATCTTTAAATCAGTAGGCATTTAAAGTTATTTGAAATCACATCACACCCTTCACTAGGCTTGATGACTACCCCTATCCTTTTAAGGCACTTTTGAATGCATCCACGAGTTTATTATAACATATATTATCAATGAATAGAAGGTCAATAAGTCGTAGGCCGGTGACTCCCATCGAGAACTAAACAAGAAAGATTTACTAGGTGATTGATAAATCCCGTGTGTTCTTAGAGATACCCCTATCAAATTCATTCTTAAACCAATCTAGTCATTCAGGTCTCTTAAGTGACTACACTCGAGACGAGGTAGCCCTACTACGCGACTCGGCTGCGCAATATTTCATGCATTTGCAAACAATAGCATAGCAAGAGAACCAAATGGAGACGGAGAAAACCATGAGATGCTTTGTATAAGGCCCGACATGGAGGTCTCGAGATCTAACGAGATGTCTCTAGGTACCACGGAGTCGAGAAATCACCTATTGAAGATATGGTGTGTTTAGGCCTCACGGCACTTAAGCAACTACACCGGACGAGGTAGCACTGAAAGCACGGGTAGCATAGCGAACTAAAATGAATCCTCCACAATTTTTCACTAGGCCACCCCGATATGTTGACATAGTTGGTTTGGTCCCATGAGCTTCTGTTTGCAAACTACGACCTCTCGACTGACCCTATACCGACTCGAGACTACACTATTTTGAGCATTTGCAAACAATAGGACAATGAGAGAACCGAATGGAGATAGAGAAAACCACGAGAGAATTTTGTAGAGGGATTCAACATTGGAGTTTTTGGATCTAATGAGACATCTATAGGTGCCACGGAGTCTGAAAAATCACTCGTCGAAGATATGGCATGTTTTGGCCTCATGGCTCTTAACGGACTATGACCGGACGAGGTAGCCGAAAGCACGAACAACATAGGGAACCAAAACAAATCCTTCAATAGTGTTCACTAAACCATATGGATGTGTTGGCTCGGATGCTTCGGTCCCACAAGCTACGGTTTACAAAATACAACATCTATGACCTTACACCGACTCGAGACTACACTATTTTGCTCCTTTACAAACAATAGGACAACGAGAGAATCAGATGGAGACGAAGAAAAATGTGAGAGGATTTTGTATAGGGCTTCGACATGGAGGTTTTGGATCGCGAGACATATCTAGGTGCCACAGAGTCTGAGAAATCACATGTCAAAGATATAAGGTGTTTTGGTCTCAGGGCTCTTAAGAGACTATGCCAAAATGAGGTAGCTGAAAGCACGGGAGCATATGGAACTAAAAAAATTCCTCCAATAGTGTTCACGGGCCATTTGGATGTGTTGGTGGAGACGATTTGGTCTCTGAAGCTCTGTTTGCAAAATACAACATCTAGTAGCCTTACCGACTTAGACTATACTATTTCACGCGTTTGCAAACAATAGGACACGAGAGAACCGAATGGAATGGAGAAAACCATGAGAGGATTTTTAGAGGGCTTGACATGGAGGTTTTGGATCGACGAGATGTCTCTAGGTGCCCAGAGTCCGAAAAATCACTCGTCGAAAATATGGCGTGTTTTGGCCTTAGGGCTCTAAAGGGACTACGCCGGACGAGGTAGCCCAAAAGCTCGAGAAGTGAAGGGAACCAAAAAAAATCCTCCACTAGTGTTCACCAAGCCATATGGATGTGTTTTACGAGATGGTTTGGTCCCCTGAGCTCTCTTGTTTGCAAAATACTGACATCTAGTAGCGTTACATTGACTTAGGGTACACTATTTTTCTCATTTACAAACAATAGGACAGCGAGAGAATCACTTGGAGACAGAGAAAACCATGAGATAATTTTGTATAGGGCTTCAGCATGGAGGTTTTGGATCTGACAAGACATCTCTAGGTGCCACGGAGTTTGAGAAATCACATGTCGAAGATATAAGGTGTTTTGGTCTCAAGGCTCTTAAGAGACTGTTCCTGAAAGAGGTAGACCGAAAGCACGGGGAGTGTAGGGAACCAAAAAAAAAATCCACTAGTGTTCACCAGGCCATATGGATGTGTTGGCCAAGATGGTTCAGTCCTACAAGCTACCATTTGCAAAAAACAACATCTAGCTTGACCTTACTGCGACTCAAACTACACTATTTCATGCGTTTACAAACAATAAGACAATGAGAGAACCAGATGGAAAGGAAGAAAAAACTAAGAGGATTTTGTAGAGCGATTCAACATGGAGGTTTTAGATCTAACGAGACATCTCTAGGTACCACGGAGTCTAAGTAA
This sequence comes from Taxus wallichiana var. yunnanensis, assembly GCA_018340775.1. Taxonomy (NCBI): domain Eukaryota; kingdom Viridiplantae; phylum Streptophyta; class Pinopsida; order Cupressales; family Taxaceae; genus Taxus; species Taxus wallichiana. Next base: position 206,730,275 of record CM031237.1, read on the forward strand.
TCACATGTCAAAGATATGGCGTGTTTTGGCCTCGGGGCTCTAAAGGGACTACGCACGAGGCGAGGTAGCCCAAAGCTCGGGCGGTGAAGGGAACCAAAAAAAATCCTCCACTAGTGTTCACCAGGCCATATGTATGTGTTGGCTGAGACGGTTTTGTCCCACAAGCTACCGTTTGCAAAATACAACATCTAGCAGCCTTACATTGACCTAGACTACACTATTTCACGCATTTACAAACAATAGGAAAATGAGACAACCGGATAGAAAAGGGAGAAAACCACGAGAGGATTTCATAGAGGGCTTCAACATGGAGGTTTTAGATCTAACGAGACATCTCTAGGTGCCATAGAGTCTGAGAAATCACATGTCGAAGATATAAGGTGTTTTGGTCTTAGGGATCTTAAGAGACTATGCCCGAACGAGGTAGCCCGAAAGCATGGGGAGTGTAGAGAACCAAAAAAAATCCTCCACTAGCATTCACCAGGCCATTTAGACATGTTGTCCTAGATGGTTTGGTGCCACAAGTTGCCGTATGCAAAATACAACATCTAACCTTTCACCGACTTAGACTACACTATTTCACGCGTTTACAAACAATAAAACAATGAGAGAACCAGATGGAAAGGGAGAAAACTACGAGAGTATTTTGTAGAGGGCTTCAACATGGAGGTTTCAAATCTAACAAGACATCTCTAAGTACCATGGAGTTTGAGAAATCACATGTCGAAGATATAAGGTGTTTTGGTCTCAAGGCTCTTAAGAGACTATGCCCAAACGAGGTAGCCCGAAAGCATGGGAGCGTAGAGAACCAAAAAAATCCTCCACTAGCATTCACTAGGCCATTTGGATGTGTTGGCTCTGATGGTTCAGTGCCACAAGTTACCATTTGTAAAATACAATATCTAGCAACCTTACACTGACTTAGACTACACTATTTCACGCGTTTACAAACAATAGGACAACGAGAGAACCGAATGGAGATGGAAAAAACCGTGAGAGGTTTTGGTAGAGTGTCCTGATATGGAGGTTTAAAATCTGATGAGACATCTCTTGGTTCCATGGAGTCCAAGAAATCACTCATCGAAGATATAGTTTGTTTTAGCCTCGGGGCTCTTAAAGGACTATGCCCAGACGAGGTAGCCCAAAAGCATGGGTGGAGGAAACCACCAATGTTCAATGATTTTTCCATCGGATGCAACTATGTAGACTATGAACTTAGTTTTTTTGGGGAGACCACCAATGTTCCAACTATTCATTTTGAAAGAATGAATATCTTCAATCAAACAGAGAATGAAGAGCATGAATTTTTCTAGACATTATAAAAGGTTGTTTCTGCCCAAAAAGAACCCGAAGGCCATATAAATTTTCAGTGTTCAACTTTAGATGATAATGAACATCGTGAAGAAAAATAATTAGGTGAAGATGTCACTATGATTCAAGAAGAAATGCCTCTTGAAAGTCATAAAGAGTCAATTTGATTACCCAAAAACATTTGGAAGAACTTAAAGAGAAGATATGAGTAGAAGAAAAGGAAAAATGGGAAGTGTGGAAGGATCACAACTTAACTGGAATGGACGATCTATGTGATGTTGTCAATATAATCATGGATAATCTTAAGGACAACATGCCAAGTTGATTATTTTTATTAATCCCAGCTACTTCAACTTCACAAATCAAACTAGGTAGTTCCAAAAGCAACATACTAGCAAGAAAAACTGCAATGAAGTATTGATAATTGAGCCTGAAACTCGTTTAGAATTGTAATTTATTTTTTGATTGAGCATTCACCCATAGTTTCTTTTTTGAAGGAAGAAATTCATTTTATATGTGAGAAATAGAATGTTGATTTAGTCTATTACTCTGACTATTTAGGTTAGATTTTTGTAGTCGTTCAATGAAAGTTTGAAGCTCTTCAGTACTAACATGGAAAAATTGTCAGGGCCCTATGAAATCCTCTCGTAGTTTTATCCATATCCATCTGGTTCTCTCGTTGTCCTATTGTTTGCAAACGCATGAAATAGTGCAATCCGAGTTAGTGTAAGGTTGTCAGATGCTATATTTTACAAATGGTAGCTTATGGGACCAAACCATTTGAGCCAACACATCTGGATTTCTTGGTGACCACTAGTGGAGTCTTCATTTTGGTTCCCTATGCTACCCGTACTTTCGATCTACCTCATCAGGCGCTTGAGTCCCTTAAGAGCCCTAAGGCCAAAACACGCTATGTCTTTGATGAGTGATTTATCGGACTCTATGGAACCTTGAGATGTCTTGTCGATCTGAGACCTCCATGTTGGGGCCCTCGACAAAATCCTATCATGGTTTTCTTCGTCTCCATCTGGTTCTCTCGTTGTCTTATTGTTTTGCAAACGTGCAAAATAGTGTAATTTAAGTCGAGTGTATTGTTGCGGAGGTGTAGATTACAAACGAAGCTCATGGGACCGAACTAACTACGCCAAAACTTCGGGGTGGTCGGGTGAACACTAGAGGAGACTTTGTTTTGGTTCCCTAGACTCCCCATGCTTTCGAGCTACCCTGTCAGGGCATAGTCACTTAAGAGCCATGAGGCCCAATCACGCCATATCTTTGATGGGTGATTTCTTGGACTCCATGGCACCTAGAGATGTCTAGTTAGATCTGAGACCTCCACATTGGGTCCCTCTCTAAAATCCTCTCTAGTTTTCTTCATCTTCATCTAGTTTTCTTGTTGTGTTATTTATCGTAAACGCGTGAAATATTGCGGTTTGATTCAATGTAGAGTTGTTAGACGCTGTAGTTTGCAAACGGAATCTCATGGGACTGAACCAACTACACCAACACATTAGGGTGGCCTATTGAACACTAGTGGAGGCTTAGTTTTTGGTCCCTACACTCCCGTACTTTCGGTCTACCCGTCAGGCGTAGTCCCTTAAGAGCACGGAGGCCCAACCATGCCATATCTTCGATGGGTGATTTCTCGAGACTCCATGGAACATAGATATGTCTCGTCAAATCTGATAATTCCACATCAAGGCCCTCTATGAAATCCTCTCATAGTTTTCTCCGTCTTCATCCATTTCTCTCGTTGTGCTATTGTTTGCAAACGTGTAAAATAGTGAATGCTGAGTCGAGGTGTAGGGTTTGTAAGAGGTTTGTAGTTTGCAAGCGGAAGCTCAAGGGACCAAACCAATTACGCCAACATGTCAAGGTGGCTTGGTGAGTTCTATTGGAAGCTTTTTTTGGTTTCCTATGCTCCCGTGCTTTTGGGCTACCTCGTCTGGGCGTAGTCCATTAAGAGCCCTGAGGCCCAAACACGCCATATCTTTGACGGGTGATTTATCGGACTCGCAGAGCCAAGAGACATATCGTTAGATCTAAGGCCTCAATGTTAGAGCCCTCTACAAAATCCTCTTGCAGTTTTCTCCATCTCCATCTGGTTATCTCATTGTGCTATTGTTTGCAAACGTGTAAAATAGTGCAGTTTAAGTCAGTGTAGGGCTACCAGAGGCTGTAGTTTACAAACAGAAGCTCATGAGACCGAACCAAATACGAAAACACATTGGAGAAGCCTAATGAATGATATTGGAGGCTTCGTTTTGGTTCCCTACGCTCCTTGTACTTTCAGGCTACCTCATCGGGTGTAGTCCCTTAAGAGCCCCGAGGCCCAAACATGCCATAAATTTGTGGTGATTTCTTGAACTCCATGGCACCTAGAGATGTATCATCGATCGAGACCTCCAGATTGGGGACCTCTTGAAATCCTCTCGTGGTTTTCTCTGTCTCCATCCAGTTCTCTCGTTGTGCTATTGTTTGTAAAGGCACAAAATAGTGCAATCTGAGTCAGTGTAGGGCTGCCAGACGCCGTAGTTTGAAAAGCGAAGCTCGTGGGACCGAACCAACTACACCAAAATGTCAAGGTGGCCAAGTGAACACTAGTGGAGGCTTCTTTTTAGTTCCCTATACTTCTGTGCTTTCGGGCTACCCTATCCAGGCGTAGTCGCTTAAGAGCCTTGAGGCCCAATCACGCCATATCTTGACGAGGTAATTTCTCGGACTCGGTGGCACCTAGAGATATCTTGTCAAATCCAAGACCTCCATGTCAGTCCCTCCACAAAATTCTCTCACGATTTTCTCCGTCTCCATCCGGATCTCTTGTTGTGCTCTTGTTTGGAAACACACGAAATAGTGCATTCTAAGTCGAGTGTAGGGCTACGGAGACACTTGTAGTTTGAAACGGAAGCTCATGGGATTTGAACCAACTACGCCAACACATCACGGTGGCCAAGTGAACACTAGTGAAGGCTTTGTTTTGGTTCCCTATGCTCCTCATGCATTTGGGCTACCCCCGTCAGGCGTAGTCCCTTAAGAGCCACGAGGCCCAATCACACCATATCTTCGATGGGTGATTTCTCGGACTCAAGTGGCACTTACAGACATCTCGTCGAGATCACGAGACCTTCACATTAGGGCCCCTCTACGAAAGCCTCTCATGGTTTTCTCTATCTCCATTCAGACTAAGTCATTGTAAGGTTGTCCATTGTCAATCACCTCAATCATATAGGTTGTTCATACAATATAGGTAGTGAAATGAGAATTTTAATAAGATATTTTACAATGTAGGTGGTGAAATGAATATTTTTGTTTGTTGTTCCTTTCTAATATTTAATTTCTCTTAGCTTCACTTGGCTTCGAGAATAATAAATTCTCTCTTGTGATAAAGTACAACCACATGAAGGTGGAAGCTTTTTTTGGCACCACTAACCTACATAAACATGTTAGTAAGCAATTACATATAATTTTAAATCATACAAAATCTAAACAAAATCATTTAAGTAAAAATTTAAATTAAATTCATGAAGAACATACCTTTTCAAATTCAATCCAATGAACATGAGGATCAACTCTATTCTTGACATACCTTTGCAAATTCGGTCCGATTCCCTGCCTCATCAAAACTCTAGATATGTTGTACATTTGTTTCTTTGTGCATCTTTCTTAGCCAATAAAACATCCGTGCATTCTTGAATTGTGATGTGAAGTTGTCGAACAAATGTAATGTTGATCGAAACTAATGTTCCTCTCATTCAAGTTCACATAAAACACTTGGAAACACCCTTGTACATATTGCAGTAGAATGTGTCCGATCATCTTGATGTAGAAATGATACTCTCTTAATATTATTCGATCCTACTCGGTGATTTTACGAGAGTGCATGAATTTTATATGCATGAAAATAGAAACTTACCTTTGAGTTATAATATTGAGACCGAACCTCCATTTGTGGCTGCTGATGTGTAATTCTCTGCGAAGTCAACTACTAAAACAATAGTACAAGTGGGAATGTGTCCTTTCTTAACTTAGATTGTTCATCCAACTAGTGACCTCTATGTGTGTGCCTTGCATACTCATAAAAATTTCCTCTCTAAATTTGACCATATATTACGATCTGAGTAATTTTTTTCTAGCAAGCTCACACCTCTTAGATTTTTTTCATCTTTTAATTGATATGCCACCAATTTATATTTGGTGAATTCAACCAATTCTTTTCCTATTGAATATGTACTCTCCTCGTGGATACAACTTTTAGATTTGGCAAGCCGCATATATTGCACGTTCCATCCAAACATGCTTTGTTATAAAAAAATATCTTGTTGATTTTTCACAAAATATTTTGAATAAATTCCCTTGAAGATTTTTGTGGGACATTTATTCCACACTCTGCAACATGATGTCGATATATGCAAAACACTACGTATTTGACAAAAACATCATAATGCATTAAAAATTCAACATGATGCTATGCAACAACAAGTGGTACGTGGTGATTGATTTTCACATAAAAGGATTTTCTCATTTTAAAGAATCTTTCGCTAATGTTAATTTGTGGATTTTCATTTTTAAACTTAGATAACAATTCTGTTTGAGTCATATCTAAGAAATGTTTTGCACATGATTCATGATTACGAGAACCTATTCTTCTTTTTACTATATCTCTTCTATTCAGTGACACCCTTGTGTTCTCATTCCAAAAATTTCAATTAATTCTTTTAGAATATCGGATGTATTCTTGTCTTTTCGTGGAATTCGCTAGATAAATCCCAATAGTTAGTGTTATTGGCTAACTCAAGACATTTACGTCTTTCTATTGCTTTCATTAGTGTTTTTTTGTTTAGCTTTGAAGCCTTTGCTTGTTTTTCTAATCAAGCATGTATTAACTATTTTATCAATTACTATACAATTAGTTAGTGCACGTTGTGTAGCATTACTATTTTTGGTGCGTCTTTTGCCACCTACGGTTTGGTATCCTTTATGTATGTTTTCAACAATTGATGCATTTTGATCAACAACATTATATGTTCTTAACCCTGTGGTCTTCATTAAATGTCTCATCTTAATTAATTTTATCAATGAAACAAATAATTGACATCTTTGTGTGTGTCATTTAAATTCTCAAAGTAATTATCCCAAATTCAAGTAGATTTTCTTCTCGTATTTCTTTCAGACATTTTGTTAGGCATTGGTTTTATAATGTTTTCATCAATTTCAATTAAGTGAATTGGTTTTCTTTGCAAAATGGAAGTAGGTGTTCTTAGAGGTGAAGATTCGTTTACAAGGTTACTTTCTTCATTTAGTGTTTTCATAAAAAAATAGAGGTTAACATTTGGATTCTCAAGTAAGGGTTCAACCATTGGATTCATATCAATTTCTTCATCCATACCAACATTATCATTCAATTCGATATCATTATTCATTGCAAAATCATTATTCTCTACATTTTCATTATGTATTTCATCAAAATTTTCTAATCCATTAGCTACATTTGATATAGCGGATGTACCTTGCCCTACTCAAAGTTTTTTAATTCTCTTCAAATTTTTTATTCTCTTCTCTTCCAATTGCTCCGGTGTCTTATTATTGACTTTCCTCTTGTCCTTAGCTCGACGTTTATCGCCCATGATTAAAAAAAATCAACTAGTGGGGTAGGGGACAAAATGAAATACTAAAAATGCGTGCAAGAATGCAGAGAAAATTGTAGACAAAACAGAATGTTTGTAGAATTCTTGTGAAAGAGATGAAAGGGACGTTTGGGGGCCATAATATATAAAAAAAATTAAAAAACATACGCGTTTTACATTTTCTCTTTTCCCAAGCCATGCCTTAAGGCTTGGGATCCGGTTTGGATCCCCAAGCCTGAGGCATGGACCTGTAAAAACACAACAAACAACGATTTTTTACAAGAAAATGTAAAAATGACACTTCCTTTATGATAAATCAAAATAAAACAATCGATCCATTTGTAAAAAATTATACCACGACATAGAGCAGAGTCTCTTCTTTCTAAAAATATAATTTTTCAAATTTTCGAGACTAATATAAGGTTTCCATATTATTTATTTTCTAACTATGCCATTTTATAGCTATTTTTTGAAGTGTAAATATGTCTATCTTTCATGGTGTATTTTTTTTGGGTGATCGAAATTGAAAAAATATATACTAGCCCAAACTAGGCATAATTCTATACATATTCAAAAAATAATAATCTAATTTTCGATATTTTTTGAGGTAGTTAGGGGGGGCACAATCGGAGCTCCATTATTTTTCAAAACATAAAATTTTTGTACTAGAAAAATCATAAATAAAAAAATATTCTCTAAAAAAATCTAAAAAAATGGAGCCCAAACTAGATGCTCCTAGCTATCTTTCTACCAAAGGGTTTTCAAAAATACTAAATGGTGCTCAAAAAATGGTGGGGGCACAAAAGTCACTCTATTGTGTTTTTTAACAAAAACAGGAGCATTTGTTGGTATTTTAGTTGTTTGACCCACTTAAACTTATCTATTTTCAAAATAATTTAGTAGCTTATAAACTAGACTCAAAATGCTACGATTCAGATTTCTACAACATCTTCAAATTTTTAGTGTAACTATTTTGAATAACTCATACAAGTTGAATTTTTTTCAAAAAATGCGGCCACTTAAGACCCCTTTTGGGGCCCCAACTTAGTGCACCTACCCCACTACATTGAGACAATTATATCACAGGAGATGACTTCATAGAGACGTGGCTCAGTTTGTGTCACACTATTTAGAGTGCCAAAAAGTGAAGGCTGAGCATCAGCATCCAGCTATCCTTCTCTTTCCTCATGCTATATCGGAGTGGAAGTGGGACACCATTTCCATGGAATTCGTTGTTGGGCTACCGATGTCGAGATATCACCACGATGCCATCATGGTCACGGTGGATAAATTGAAAAACGTGGCACACTTTTTTCCGGTGAAGACCACTTATACAGCTAGTGTAGTGACACGGGTTTATCTGGATGAGATTGTCAGGTTACACGAGATTCCACGGAAGATTATTTATGACCGCAATTCTTTGTATAGTTCCCATTTTTGGACTACCATGCAACACACCCTCGGGATGAGGATCAACTTCAGCACAACATATCACCACAGGACGAGAAAGACAGACGAGTGGGTGAATCGGATCTTATAGGATATACCGAGGATGTATGTTATGGATCATTAGTCGAGATGGGAGAAGTACCTGTACTTGGTGGAGTTTGCCTATAATAATAGTTTTGAGTTCTATAGGCATGGGTCCTTTTTAGGCCTTGTATGGCGGTGATTTCATGACACCTCTTAGCTAGGGCGGGTTAGAGGGTAGGGTTTCTCTTAGACCAACTTTGTTACGGGACATGGAGCAGCGAGTGGTTATGATCGGCAGAGAGGCTGCGCAGGAGGCACAAAGACAGGCATAAGAAGTATGCATATCAGCATAAGACTGCCGACTGTAATTTTGATGTGGGCATGAAGGTGTTCCTTCGTGTCGAGCCACATAAGAGCCCTATCCATTATGGAAAAGTTTCTAAGTTAGCTTCTAGATTCGTTGGTCTGTTGAGATCTTGGAGCATATCGTCCCTTTGGCCTACCGTCAGCATTTCCACCTAGCTTGTCTCGCATACATGATGTGTTTCATGTTTGAGTGCTTAGGATATACATTGCGACTCTTCTCATGTGTTGGATTGGTGCATTGCAGGTGTAGGGTTAGGGGCAAGTGATGGTGGAGCCCGTTCGCATTATAGATCGCAGGACCTTGTGCCTTCGAGGCAAAGAGATTGATCTGGTGTGAGTGCAAAGTGGGACATATATGATGAGACTACAACTACTTGGGAGGATAATACATTGTTATGAGTTTAGTTTCCACATCATTCAGGTGACTTCCAAGAGGAATTCGAGTCTAAGGGGAGGGGGATGTAGTGCACAGTTCCCTTTGACACCTTTTGATACTAATCATGACACTATTGACTATATTATGGACAATGTTATAGTTTTGATTTAGTATGATGTCAGATGTTAGATCATGGGTTAATGTTGATTTTCACTCATATCGATGCATGGTGGTTATTAGAGACATTTTATATATTGTTGTTGATATAGTATTTGACATGGTTATATTATAGATGTTGTTCGGACTTGTGATAATCGGATATTGTGAGTAGGCCTAGAAAATGAAAATTGAATTAAAAGCGAGGATGATATAGTTGTTAATGAAATTGTAAGCGATAATGTTGATTGTCTTGATGATCATTGTGATTCACATATATATTGATGATCTTGAAATTATATTCACATTCATTTATATGTTCTAATATGGCCACGAGGCCAAAGGAGGTATTTGTATTTTACAGGTTTAAAATATCACAACAAACATCAGGGGATTGGAGACCAACCACTTTGGAATTCTAGATGAATTCAACAAGGTCACCATGGCAATTGTATTTGTTTGTGTGTGTTTGATTGTGTTATGGATTCCCATGGGGGATCACCTTTAAATGTGACCAAGGGATTTTATGTATTTTCTTTTATTTGGTCCCTTTGTTAATGTTTTCATGTGTTTATTTTGTGGTGCATTGACCCCTTTCATTATTTATTAAATGGTGTGTTAATATTGTGAGTAATCATGTTGTTAAGTTAATTAATTAAAATATGTCATAAGAAAGTAATTAATAGAGTTGTTGGCCTTGAATTAAAATGTTGTAATAAATGTGTAAGTAATGTGTAAAAGACATGTGTAAATTGATTTTGCAGTAAGAAACGCTTGATCTTCTTTGAAATTCGAATTTGTCCTTGGAGGCTGATTTTGGAGGCTTGTGGGACAAGTTAAACTTGTCCCATACCTCTTAAATTTATATACCAACCTTACCTATTGTTAGAGAGTTAAATTTAGCCCTTCTTTATGCATTTTGGTAAGTTAAGTTGAATGTTGTAATTGTACTTTTCTTCCATGTTTTAATTTTAGTCCTTATGGGGTCCGAGCTTGTTTGAGTCTGTAAGTAAATCTGTCATATTATTCACCCACCTATTTACTATGTATTGGAGAATGAAGTTGAATTTTGTGTCTGGGTTGAGGATGTGTCATGTGGCATCCACATGGATCCACCTCATCCTCTTCTCTTCCCTCTTCTATTTATTAAAATTCCTTAGCTTGTTTTTGGGTTGCTTCACTTTTATCACTTCATTTTGGGAGACTTCTTTTGGGTTTTGAGAGCTCTTGCTTTTGGAGAAGATTGGAGATTGTTGCATGCTTGTGGATTGTTGATCTTGGACTATTTTGCATTGGAAATCTTGTTGTTTTGGAACCTTGGAACAAACTCCATCATGGAGAGGTAGGAGCTTGGCTCTTGAAATGATTTTCTTTTATTTTGCGCATATGTAGATAGTTGAGTGTCATGTTTTATTTTTGGCTGGTTGGGTAGATGTCTTAGGGTTTATTTTATGGGAGGCGAATGTGTTTTGGAGAGGTATAATTGTGGAGGAAGTTGGGATTTGGGTTCCACCTTACAAGGAAATATCTTACATTTCTTTACTCGTTATGGGGTGCCATACGAGGTTGGGGAGGCATAAGGAAATTTGAGGAATAAGGGGTAATTTTGGGAGGCATAAGGGCATGTCAGGAATTTGAAACGTTATATTTTGGTGGTTTGTTCTCTGGTGGTGATATCTATTTCCCCTTTGGGAGGCATAAGTAACATCGACCATAGTTTCTTGCTCCTTTGGTTTGCAAGATGAAGCCTGAGTTTTGTTTGTTATGTCTTAATGTGGTTGTAAACTACATTCTAGTTTTTGATGTTTTAAATGATAATTTTCATGTGTGTGTCGAATCCTGTTGTTGCCATGAGTTGAAACACATTTCTTATTACATTGTGGTTGGGGCTTGGGGGCCAATGAAGAAGGATGGCTTCTCCTTTCATTGGATGTCTTGGTTGGGTGGAGAGCGTTGCCTTTCCCTGCCTTTGTTGTGATCAAAATTGGAGAATGATGGATTTGCATATTGTTGTTTTGGAGCAAAGGAAAAGATAGTTTTGACAATCCCTTGTGAGATTTCTATTTGTAAAATCTTTTTCCCACTAGAAGTGGATGACAATGTAATATATTTTGTGATGGAAAGATGTTTTGTATTGGCTATGATAGCTGTAATTTGAAATATGAAAGAGATGTGCTCTGTATTCTGGTTTTGAATAAAATAAAAAAAGATTCATATTCTGTATGTTGTATTTCAAGGAACAAAAAAAATGTTGTAAAGATATCATTTTGAATTAATAGAATATTGTATTATATTCCTCAAATGGCATTATTAGGAATTAAAATCTGATTGTTGAATGTATTTTGAAATCTCTGTTGGAAAGATGAAAAGTGAATACGTATGAAGAAAATACATTACTCTGTTTTTGAAGAAATGCATGATTTTTTAAAAAATAGAAGCTACATTCTTGTTTCTACATTTGATTAAAGGAAAGATAACTATTTAAAACTAACATGGAATGAATTCATTGTTTTATAGTGTTGAAAAGAAATAGATTAATCTTTGTTTTGAAATATCTAAACTTCATTTTTATTTCATCTTTGTAAACTCGTAAATTTTTATCAAAATGTAAAGAATGACCCCTAAAACAATGAAAAATAAAATGAAACATTGAATTTAAATTAATATGTTTAAGGCACCCCTGCATAAAGTAAACCACTTAAAAAAAGATTAAGGATCCTTTCAAATCAAACAAAGGCACAATTGTAGTCATTTTGTTGTCAAAATTGAGAAATTTCAAATCGACCTTCAATATAACAATTGACCCTTGCAATCCATCCTAAATTCCTCTAAGAGAAACCCTCCATGTCTATTTGGCATGTTGGGAAAGGAAGGAGGTCGAATTGAACAAAATTTTATAAGTCGAATGTTACCAGTTTTCATTTTATAAGCTTACAGAGCATTTTCTCAAAATTGACCCTTAAAAATTTATCTAAATTAAATTCTTAAGGTTGATGTGCAAAGAGGACGTCGAGAGCTTTCCGAAAATTCCCTATTTTCCAAAACATGAGTTCCTATCAAAAGTTATGGCCTTCTGAAGTTTGTAGAAGAGGAAAGGCCTCTTGCGCACCGTCTTGCGTGCCCATGAGAAAATGAGTCTCTTGCGCACCCATCTTTGCATGTCCATTAGAAAATGAGTCTCTTACGTGCCCGTATTACGTGCCCGGGAGAAAAGAGTCTCTCCCGTGTTCGTCTTGCATGTCCGGAGAAAAAAATTCTCTTCCACGCTGTCTTTCAAGCCCGGAGAAAAAGAGTTCTCCGCGCCTCTCTTCCGTGCCCAAAAGAAAATTTTCTTTCCATGCCTCTCTTCCAAGCCCAGGAAATTTCTTCCATGCATCCCAAGAAGATAATCTATCTGTGCTAGGGATGACTTTCACTCTCTTAGTGTTTTGTAGGATGATTTGATAACTGTTGAAATGAATTCTGGAATTTTGTTGGGAACACTTTAAAAAAAAAAAAAAACCTTAATTCTTCTAACTAAACCTAGGTTGTTCTTGGGTCTCAAGTGGGGAGAATTTAGGTGGCATTACAAGATGAGAATATCTTTCCAACATGTGAAAAATGGAAGCAAAGTGCATACTAGAGAGGGTGATAATTGTTTTCCACATCTATCAACTATATTCATAATAATATTTCATACATGCACAATGATAATGAATCCTGTAAGAGAATAAAATAGACACAATATATTTTGCAATGAGGTTAGCGAGGAAAGATACATCCACAAACTTGCATCTATTACTTCATTTATATGTACAATTCAATATATTACAAAATAAAGGCACGGATCACCATGCAAGGAGTCCACTACAAGGGTCTCTAGCAAATTGACTTCACAAAACCAATTTGATAGAGTTTTCTTACTCGTAAAACTATCTCTCTACAATGATCCAAAAATTCTTTTTATAGAGTTTTGAGATGAGAGAGAGCTCGGTAAAAATGAAAATCCCGAAATCTATTTTTCAAACACTTGCAAGAGGTATTAAATTAAGTTAAATGATGTTATATTTCTTGCAAAAGTCTCCGCATGTTGTCCCATAACTTACAGAAGTGAAAAATGTCTATCCTTTCTCATTTAATGTTCTCCTAACCACCAATAAAACACTTTTCTAAACTGGTACATTTTACTTAAAATTATCATCCAAAATTTATCAATTTCTGCATTTCTTAATTTATGTGCGTCATTCTCATAATCATGATTCCAACGAGACAAATTTTGTGTGATTTCGTTGAGAATTGCAAAAGTTGTGGTGATCTAAGTGTGAGCAGTTGTTTTGAATTTTCTAGGGATTTCTTACATTTTACGGGACTAGGAATTTAATTTCTTGTAGATGAATACGTTTCTTTATTCGTAGCTGAATATGTTTCATGCCCTTTCCAAAAAGTCCAATTTTGTGAAAATCAGAGCTCCGGATCAAAATTTATGCCCTTTTGACGTTTGGGGTCGCGATGTTCTATAATGCAGGTATAGTGGGTTTTCGTGTCCCATGTGTCCCGGGATGTTCGGGCAAATATTTTTCACTTTTGCCACAACTTGGGTTCTGTGCTCTATTGCATCCGCATTTCTTTCCCCACGATGTGTTGACTTGGCCGTGAGAGCCGTTGACGTGACTTATCTGCAATGCTTTGGGTGTAACGATTTTGGGTTTGCGGGGAACTCACCTTCCCCGGTACTTAGAATGCCTGAGCCGAAAATTTCCTCTTCACCCACACTATACTTGACCCACCTTTTAAATTGGCTATTTTAAATTTTTTGAGCTCGACTGTCCCTGACAACGTCTTTTGCCATATCCATAATACATTGGCTTGCGGCCAATATTTTAGCATTTTGGATCCCGCGCGTACTTTTCTCGTAGCTGTCTTATGGACCGCGTGGGAAAAAATATTCCATTTTTTTTGTATTGAACTTCTATCTTAGCATTTCGGCCCCGAACTTGGTATGACGAACCTCAGACGATGCGCATTGGTTCCAAAATAGACCCTTGACTTCAATTTTTCAATTTTTTACAAATTTTTAATAACTCCTTTGATTTTTCTTGTACATGAAGTTAGAGAAAAGCAAAGGGGTCCCCAAAAATCTAATTTTTGGCCTTTCACCATTTCTTCTTGCTCAAGTGAAGAAAAGTTATTTACCACAGGGTAAATTTTTAACAATGACCATGGTGGAAATTTATTTAACCAACCCCTTCATGTTGGTAGCTTTTGGACGGATTGTTAAAAATGGGAGTGAACTTTGTTATAATTATTTAATTAAAGAAGATTGGCTTGAATAGCTAGTAACGAGATCTTAGAAGTATGACCTTTGAAAAAAATTACGCAAAAATTTAACCGATAGGAGGTGTATTTTCTATTCCTAAGGAGGGGCATTACATACTTGATACTACCATTTCCATCCTTCTAGAAGCCAACCCTAGGGTAGACACCTTGTTATTTCCCTATGACGATATTCAGAATTTCGTACGGGGAATCCAAAAGCTCGCCATCCCTCACCCTCAACTAGCTGCTTATTCCTACGTAATCCATCTCAGAAAGCAGCTGCATTAACTATGATCCCTGCCTGAAAATATTCATGTCCATTACCTCCGTCCTCCCGCTCGACGGAAATGCGAGAATCTGAAATATATGCCCTCGCTATATAACTTGTAGACAACGCGATCGATTATACAAACGCCGTGGTATGCATAAAAAGTGTATATATTTATTTTTGTAGGGTTTTCCTCCTCTTTCACAGGAAATTCAGCCATGAATTTGTTCCTCCACCTATTAAAAATATCGGCAGAGATGGGAATGAATGTTTTAGTTCCCAACATGCCCTTCATGGAGTTGATTGTCGAGGATTTCAATACATCTAGAACGCTACTAAACCAATCTGTAATAATCCACACGTATTATTCCCCAACATTCCAATATCTTTAGCCATCGAGATCGGAGATATGCCTGACTCGGAAGTCATATAGACCACGAAAACCCACCGCTGCATTGTCATAAGCCTGTAAAGTTTCGCCCTTATGAAATCTCTCGTGGCGTGAGTAGGAATGGGGAATCTATAGGAAATCTGGAAGCCGACATGTAGGAGGGCATCTCTTAAAGGTGAGAGCACACCTGTTCCGTAATCTTTGTCGACATAGATAGCCACAACTTGTCTCCAGCGATACTGCTTAACCACAGCTGCAATGGCCTTCATTTGGATGATGTCGCTATGTGGCAGAAAGATAAAAATGGGAAGAAATGGAAAGACAAAAGGGATCCATTACAGAGAAGGATAGCATGGGGACTTGTGCCTCATCACACAGCTGCACTACGAATCCCGCTTCATGAAATGTCTATGGACCTATTTTCGCTACGGCTCCTCTCTTCAACAGCTCCACGCCTGCACTAATCTTGTAGTTATACTCATGCCAAATCCTTTATTGGAAATATCAAATGCGTAAGAGAATTAGTATTAGTACCGGCTGAAGTTGCACGGATGGGATCCCCTTGCGAATCCCGAAAGTGAAGCACCAGGCGCAACTGGCCATTTTGTCCCTTCTTCTGTCGCCATGTCAAAAGTAGGCTTGGAAACTTTACTGAACCAATCCAAGTGAAGTATAATGCCTATTTTTATCGTTATATATTCTAGTCCTAAAACACAGGAGCAAAGTATGCAGATGAACACAAAGATCCTGAACATTGATATTGAGAAGGCCATGAAGGAGCTGCACATCCTGCAAACTCAAATATAAGTCTTTCGGATACCTTCCTTCGTAAGTGTAATGGTCAATTTATTTGGGTCTCTTTTAAATTAAAAAAGTACGCGTTTGATCAAATCATCGCTCAAGGCCGGTGGCCCGGTACAATATTCAACTTGAATTATTGGCACAAGTCAGGGTCAACCTTTCCACTCTTTCTTTCTCGTTTGGACAAGATGTTCAGAACCGACAACCACAACCGGAAGATTCAATGCCACCCCACAAAATTCCAGACAAATTAACTAAACATCGGCAGCATACACGTCGCAAAACGTATCATCGCATCTCATATGGTCAAATCACGAGTTAACGACCCAAAGTGTCTTAGGCTCGAAAGATAATAACTAGCAATCGCATATGCACAATGTAATGTGAACGTAGAACGATATAAGTTATTTATTTTAGAGGGATAGTTATTACTTTTTTTAGTTGATGTTGATAAGGGGCGTGATTGATTTTGGTTTTGTAGAAATATAGATGAACTACTTCATTTAAATAGCTCGAGTATGGGATGTAAGCTTTAAAACAATTCAATATGAAAAAAGCAATATAATTTACAAAGCTTTGGATGGAAACAACTATACATTGCATAGTTCTTTCTTGGCATTCGAAAACTATAGGTATTTGTAGGTATATATTATGAAGAAGACATTAACATTGCATTGTTTTTTGTTTACATAAAGAAGCGAGCAATAGTAAAAAGGGAAATTTGAACATGTATGTTGAAAAGTGTTATTTTGTAAGTGTAGAAATATAGATGAACCACTTTTTTTAAAGGTATCATCTCTTCATTTCAAACTTGTTACAAATTCATACATATACAATTTCAAATCTTATATCATGAGTGATAGCATTTTGTGGACTATTTTATTTGAACTTAACATGAATACATGAAGGCTTTTGTGCATGTGTAGATTTTATTTCATGAGTGGTAGTCGTTTGTGTCCATTTTTTCTCTTTAAACATGAATACATTTGATATCGTTTTCGATAGTTAATTACATTTATAGTTGACGTGGTTTGTATTTATTTCGGGGTAATTGTGTTAGTGTTACATTAGGTGTTTGGTTGGTCTTTTGTTGAAAAAACCTTTATTGTACACTCGATAAGGCGTGTGATTGATAGTGGTAGTGTAGGAATATTGATGAAACATTACATTGAAATGTTGTATGTGTACATTTAATTGCATTACATGATTCATACATTTAAAGTTGCAAATAATATTGAGAACATCGGATACATGAAGACCTTTGTACACATAACGAGACATGTATAAATTTTCACTATTTATATCATGAATGGTAACCTTTTGTGGGAAATTTTATTTTTAGTAAAGATGATTACATTTTTAACCCTTGAATGACAATCCCACTTTGGATACAAGAAGTGTTGAGTAAAGTAGTAGTGGAGGTGCTATCAAAGTATTGGGTTGTATTTACGATGGGTTGAGGGATAGTAGTCTTGGCTCATCCTTTCTTCTTGATCTAAGCTGTTGGTACGTGTGCCATTTTTTAGTACCTTTCGAATGAAAAAGAAGGTGAAATGCACATATTTGCAAGTAATCGAACTCTGGAGAAAGTTGTAAATGTCATACCCGCCTTTCAGTGGTTCTAATGTCGACAATTTCTATATGCAAAGTAAGTCCCTAGGATTTTGTGGATAGTTAGTTCCCAAGCCCTTTTAATTGGAAATTGTCTTTGATTCCCCCTCGAAATAGGGGGTATTGGATTATGTAACGGGTTGGAGGTATCCAAACATGGGTCATGTATCTATCAAATTTTACTACAAAAATAAAGATAATGCATTGTAGACAATGTCGATGATTATTCTTGTAGCACCATTCACGAGGCCTATGTCAACCCATAAATTTTCAATAAGCATGATTTTTGTTGTTTGCATAGCAGAACTTTGCATTCAAACTTATCATCATTAGGATCTCTGTTGAGGTTTGTGTTACACCGCCTCCCAAATCTCGTCGTCCTTTGCATCCACTCCACTCTTTCTTTTCTATTTGGATGGACAAGATGTTGAGAAATGACAAACATAGTTGGAAGATTCAATACTACCCCGAAAAATTCGACAAAAAAATAAATAATAGGTAGCATACATGCGCATGAAACATATCATCGCATCTCATATGGTCAAAGCATGAGTTAATGACCCAAAGTTTCTTAGGCTCAAAAGATAATAATAATAGTTTTGTAGTCCACAGTGACCTATTTTTGGGTCTCTAGCGGCGTATAGTATATGGGACTATCTCCTATCATCAATACTTTGAGAGAATCAATAAAAATGGTTGATAATTTTGACTACGCATTATTTTATTATTAAACTACCGAAGGAAAGTCTATTGGCTTCACCTTGACATTTAATTTTTTTGCGTAGAAACCAATAAAACTATGTCATGTGTCAGATTTTTTTTCTTCTCTAAAGTTTTACATAAAATATTTGTAGGAATATTTTGTTTCCCTTCATTGAAGAATATGCCATTACATTTTGCTTTTAGAGTTTTGATCTAGAAATTTAGCTGAAAAAGACAATAATATAATGTCGATTTGATAGATGGGTGGCCCAGTGCAGGAAAAAGTGGAGGCATCATAAATTCTTCTAACAAAAAAATTAAATGTTATATTAGGTTGCATTTATGATCCACTCACATTTCCTTTCCATGTCAGTGGTTTATCCTCTATAATCTATCAGCTCCAAGCACCTATGGCATGGGGATGGTAATAGAAAACAATATTGAAGAGAGAGAGAGTGGGAGAAAGAGAACATTGCCAACAAAAGAACATCAACAACACTGGGTTTTGGACATCATCAAAGCTACTGAACAAAAACATCACATAGACAGGGAAGTTAAATATGTTTTTACTTATATCAAAATCCAGGAGTGATGAAGTTAACATTATGAGGGTGTTTTCTGTAGAAGTAGCATAGATTGGTGGTTTTGTTTGCAGCGTGTGTGGTTTAGTGGTTTGCATAATATTTATGCTTGTGTAGGTCAAAATAGGCTAACTGAAGGGTAATGGTTATGCTGAAGATAATGGGTGTTGTTTCCATTGGGTTTAGAGACCATCCTCTGGAAAAGGATTTTCCCACACTTAGTCTCTCTTGACTAACTATTCGAACTTTTCTTGGTAGTTCCAAGCAATTAGAGTGTCCTTTTATCTTTTTTCAGGTTTACATAGGGTTGAATCTTAGAATGATGGGATTCAGGAAAATGGATTAACTATTAATCGTAGTTCTTGTTGTAAGATTTTTTGCTATTATCATTGCTTCTACATTTCAATACAAACGTGTATGGCAGAAAACACTCATCGCTATGCAACACTCACATATACAAAAAAATTACAGGACCATGCAGATAAATGTTATTTTCTCTTTTCTCTTAAGACAATACAAATATGTAAAATCTTTGTTTGTTGGAAGAAGAGGCTAAATAAATTGTAGAAAAGATTAGTTGGAAGATTTTTCGAGAGAGAATTTCTGCATGTAAATGTACTTAAATCTTTTGTGTGGCTGGTTTAATGTAATCTTTCCTTATTGGCATAAAGGTTTAGACTCATCAAACATATGTTGCCCTTGTAATCTTATTTTCTTACTTTACTATATTTTACAATGCTACAGTTCATGTTAGCACAAGCAGCTGTGGAATTTTATAGAGAATAGCAAGGATGCATTAATGATCTGGGACATTAGTTGGACACGTCTATCACATTAGTCTTAGTATTTACATTATAGTTTTCCTAAAAATTAATGTTAACAAGTAGATAATAAATATGAACCACCTTTATCCATGTTTTTAGAAGGCTTGGATGAAAGAGCATATCGTGGATGAACATTTTTATTTATTGGTTAGAGAATTTCATTTATCACTGCAAATACTTGAGCACGAGAAGGAACTGATTTGAACAATGGTGAAATTTTTTTATTACAATATATATTTAGCTTTTATTGTATGGGAGTTTTTACAGTTGAACAAATAAAATAAGATCTAGTTTTTCCTACAGGATGTTTATAGGTGGTCAATGGTTTAAATCTTAGTAAACCCTCAATTTTTGGAGGCCCCCTTTTCTCTCCATATCCAACATTAATTTCCTCCAACACCCACTTCCATTATAGTAATATTTTTTTATCAACTGATTATTTAATTTCCTTCACAAAATTCATTCATGGCGAGGATAAATCCTTCGAAGGATTCTAGGCCATTCAATCATTTTGACTCAAATTATGAAGCCAGATAAAAAACCTCTTCATGTAGAGCTGCCCCATAAAAGTAGTATAAAAATCTCTTCAATGATGAAGAAAACATTTTTGTTCTGAAACTATTTTCGGACATTTCCACTTCGAATCCCACAAGGGTTCTATGACTCATCGAAACCCCTTCAGTGATGGAAAAGAATAAAAATAACCCAAGAAAGGTAATCTCGTTGCCAAGATTGAAAACAACACTCTCTTCATTAATAATAACAACAAATAGAGAGCCCTGATTTGTACTAAACTTTAAGCAATATTTTCCAACTTTTTTAGCCAATAATTTGCAAGCAATCATAAAGCTTCGTCAAACATATATTTAGATAAATGATTGTCATTATAAAGGTATGCTTTTGACTTTCTCCATATTTCTCTTCCTTCCCGCCCTCCCTAATTTCCTTTAATGTCCATTCCTTCATAAAACTTATGTAGTTTTATATCATTTTCCAGATTTTTTTTCATCTTTCAAGAGTTTCATATGCATGTAGCGCTTATAGTTTTTCTCATTGTCTAAGAGCCACATTTACAACTTCTTTAATACCTTACATTCTATGAAATAAATAAAATAACCACACTAAGTGTAATAAGCTAGGTGTAACGCCCACTACACTAACTTCAAAAGAAATCTCCTTGTTGAAATAAATTTTTAAGCACATAAAAATATAGAGCTTGTGGGTATTAGCATGTAATTCCCACTCCTCTTCAACACTAATTATATTATGATTTTAATTTCGGTTAATTAGAGACACGGACCTTATTATTATATTTTAGTTATCATGTTGTTAAGATATGAGGGACATCATGATTACTATTGTGTTCTGATTGTTACTTTTGACTGTATGGATGTATTGTGGACCTTGATGGACATTTAAGGATATGATGATGATCTAGAATGGTTACTTTGTTATATACTGACATTTGGATGCTTGACGTATTGAATATATTTGGAGTATTGGACTAACCATGTGGTCTCATTGAATTTTGTGAATTTCTAACAATATGATGGTATTAGGGATCGAGTAATGGGTTGTTGAGTGTATCTAATAGATAAGAGTTACAATAGATATAGAGAATTTCATGATTATTGTAGAATGTAAATTGGATTATTGATGATTGTGAATTATTTACTAGAATAGAGTTGAAGTGTTAAGTGATTGTAAATAATTGATAAAAAATCGTAAATTTGATGATAATGTTTTAGCTACATTATACGATGATGTTAATTGATAGATGTATGTGTGTGTTGTATTTCTTGATGTATGTGGAGGATTGTATGATGGATGTCTTATATGCTTTGATTTCCATGACATATTGATATGGCCTTGAGGCTAGAAAGGTATTATTATTTGTGATTGTAGGAAAATTATATCATTATACACCGAAAGGGGATAGGGGACCAACCACAGAAGGATGTTGGGTATTTTGCAACATGGCCAAATTTGACAACTTATGTCGATGGATATGTTGTGTTGATTGCATGCTTATTTTGAGATTTCCCATGGGGGGGTCACCTCACATGTGTGGCCATGGAGTGTAATATTTCCTTCTTTTTAATTTTATATGTTTTATTTTGTTAAGTATATATTTAATTATTGGGAAAATTTAGTCACTTTAATAACACTTGTTAATGTGTTTTAATTAGCTAATTCAACTTAAATTTTAAACTAAAAAAAAAGATGTGACATGTGGGTAATAAATGGGGTAGTTATTTCTTGATTTTTACATGATGATGAAATAAATTTATTGCATTTGTGTTTTGTACACTCTTTCTCCCTCTCAAAACCCTAACTTTTACTTGGAGGGCACGTTTTGAGACTTGTGGGACAAGTAAATCTTGTCCCTTGTCTCTCATAATCATCTACCAACCATAATTATGAAGTATGGGGCTAATTTTGACCATTTTAATGATTTTTTTAGTGTAAAAGATAAAATAAAGTCACTCCTCTTCTTATCACATTAATTTTTCCTTGAAAGGTATGGAAAGCATGTTAGAGTGTAATGGGTTCATGTCATAAGCCTTACATGTTCATTTAATTGCATTGGGTTTTGGGTGTTGACTTGTGAGTTGGAATGGAGGGATGATGAAGTGACATCCTACATGGAGCCACCTCATCATCATCACCTCCATTTTCTATTTATTGAATGAATTTGAAGGATTTTGGGTTACTTAGCTTATTCTCTTCTCTTGCACTTTTAAAAATTTGGTCTTGGGTTACATGCTTGGAGCTTGTTGGAGTTGCATTGTGGGATTGTGCTTGGTGTGAAGGAGTTAAAGATTGTTGAGTAAAGGATTTGGAAGCTTGATGGAGAGGTAGGATCTCCACTTGTTGTCATTATTTTATTTATGCATTTAGATGTAAAAATTTTGCTTGTTTGAATAGTTTATGAGTGTTCAATTTGATGTATTGTGGTTAGGTAGTTGGCCTTAAGAAAGGTATCGGAGATGGAAGTATGGGACTATTGGGGAGGGAAAAGGGAGTTGTTAGGAATGAATTTTGGAGGGAGTTTCATTATGAGTTCCACCTATGGGGAGTGAAATGAAAAACATGGACATATTTTTGCATATTTACAAGGGAGAGAAATAGATGTATTTTAATATTTGTATTATGCACGTGGAGGATTTTGGTGGAACTCCTACTTCACTTGGGAGGTAAAGGAGGTGGTTCCCATATTCCTTGCTCCTTTTGTCTTGTTTTCAAGCCTATGTGTTTGTTGGAAATTGTAAATTTTGTTGAGTATGTCTATTTGAATGTGTTGTATGTTTTGTGGATTGTATGTTTTGGTTTAAGCCATTTTGTGAAAGTTTTCAAAGTTGCATTACACACCTTATTGTTATTTTTAGGCCTCGGGGGCCAATAAGGAGGATGGATTCTCCTCTTATTGGATTATAGGTTGGGTGGAGAACATCGCACATTCCCCTTTCATCCTATTGTGATTCAAAATTTGAAGATTTGGAAGAATGCAAAGTTGAAGTTGGAGGATATTACTATGTTGGATTCAAAGATCACCCTTTGAAATTTTATCCCATTTTTATAAAGTGAAGTTGTAAATATTGTAAATTATTCTCTCAAATTTTTGGATAGAAGAGCTATTATATTGTAAACAAAAGAGAGAGAACTATGATCATTGTGAAAAGAGTGTGTTGTTACCTTGTTGTTGTAAGTTGGATTCATTACCAAATGTGAACTCATTGTAAAGAGAAAAATATATTTCTACTATTCCATTTTGTTGCAAATGTTATTGCATTTGAATTTGTGAATCTATGGAAAATTTGGACATGGATTTAATCCTTGTAAATGAAGGGTTAAACCTTGAAAAGAGAGACTTATATGGTTGTGAATTGCTTATTTTTCCCCCTTAAAGAATTTATGTAATGCCCATAATAAACTTCCACTTGAGAACCGTTAGGCTGAAAAGCGACAAGCGAGTGGGATTCTCAAGCGACTCTTCGCGTGCACCCGACCTCCCAGGGTCGTGTCGAGATAGCTGGTGGGGATGGAATATGTGTGAGATATAGAAAAACTAGTTAGGCAATCTAATGTCTTCAATACGCACTAACGGAACTTGCGAATCTAAAGTAGAGAAAGCCCTCCTAACTTGGGCTAGTGTGATAGATCGGTCAGCAAGGATGACTGCTCGAAGGCTCCAATCAATATCGAGCTCTGGCATGATTCGATCTATGGGTTGTGGAATACATGGAAAATGACCCGGGATAGTTTCGTGTATTTCTCTAGACAAGGTCATATGGTGGATGGTAAATGTAGTCAATTCTATGGATGGTTCTCTGGCCTAGTCCAAAACTCTCTAGCTTTGTTAGCTGTTGTGTCTAGCAAGGATAATTATTTGATGATGATGGGTGGAAGTGGAGTAGATTGGAATACTAGTGTGCGTAGGCCAGTGTCTATGTCTAATTCTCCTATGGATTCATTGGGCTGCGGGATTTGTGGGTCACAACCATAGACTCGCGGTTGTTGTGGACCTACTATGGTCATGCATGAAATCAAGTCCTAATCCCTAGTATCCGTGAATCGTATGCTTTCTCAAACCTTCTATATTCAAGACCAATAAGCGTGTGATTTTCTCGGAATATCTTACAGGCGTTCGTGCAACTTGAATTCTTAAGCTAGTATCTATGTCTATGAGAGTGTCTCTTGCACCTGGCTGTGGGACCAAAGGATCACAACCAAAGGTTTGTTCTCTTTCAAGCCTTTCTACACTCATATGAATGTGTACCTAGGGTAATCTATAGTTTGGCTGTTTTGACCAAAATGTGTGTGCTCAGTCGTCTTCTATGTTCAATCTGCTCAACTGGGAATTGATTTGTTGCAAGCTTACCGTTGTTCGAGAAGACTTGGATCCTAATATTTTGATCTATATCGATTATTGCTGTGATAAGATTGGGCCGAGGCGGGATTGGCTCAAAAACGTATTCTCTGGGCTCTCTAGGTCCCGTGATTGTCATACAAAAGCAATAATGTAAACAAACTGTAGTAAAATGAAATTTAACTATGTGAAATATATCTATAGCATATATGATTCCTCTATTTTTGTATTTTCTGATGAATTATATGATTTTAAGAAAGTAGCTATTTAAAATATCTAGAAATGACAACTAAATAATAATTTAAAACAAACAAAATAACCGAGTGTAGTTATTTGTGCGTGTAATTTTGAGATCTATTGTAAACAATGAAATAACTTATCTAATCTATTTGCAAGACTCTTGATCTTACCTCGAAGTGAGGAGTGAATCATAGTTTCTCGAAACTATCAATCCCCATGACTTCCCGATAATATCGAGAATAGAATTAACTGAAATAAAGCAATTAACTACTCTATTTGATATGATTCTAACTAAAAATTTGAAAGCTAGAACCGGATTCTACGCGAATGTTGGCGAATCCGATGGTGTGTGTGATCTTGTCCCCTCAGTGTGATCTCCTCGTTCTTTCGTGTTCACGTGGATCCAAAAAAACGTGTAATGCTAGCATCAATAGAAGTAGATATTGGGATAAAGGCAGCTCAGAACACACACTGAATACAATGCGAGTAGGAGAGGGATAGCGCAAGAGTACAGAGCTTGGCTTATGCAATTCCTAGCGGGATTTATTGCGAGTCATGCAACATAAAGCGTCCAGAACCTGAAACTATCATGTTTGAGGAGCAAAACCTGCAACTTTAATGGCTTCCTAAGCTATTCTACTCCAATGGATTGGATGAAACAACAACACTACTTGCACAAGATGGATTTGTGGCTTACCAACAGTAAAACAATGCTAACTGAGCATGTAACGAACTAAACTATGAATCCTAAGCAAAATGAAAGACCTGAATTATCTTGAAAATGAGAAGATGAGAAGTGAATGAGGGGCCATTTTCTTGAGCACAAGCCATCTATTTATAGCATTTGCATTTACCCAAGGTAAAAGCCAAATAGAACTCTTAAACTATAAATAAAGGCAAAACACTATTCCAGGGAACCAGAATCATAAATGCAAGCTCATGGCAGTAAAAAGAAAGCTGGTGAAATGTTGAATTTATGTGAGTCGTGTTAAACGAGCTTTACGGAAAACGCGCGTAAAGGAAAACCGCTCTGAGCAGGGCGGTGGTTTTAATGAAGAGAAAAGGCCAAGAAAAGAGGGGAAAAGGAAAAAAATAAGGCACGCGGGGGCTAAGCGGGGCATGCGGGATGTTAACACACACTCGGAGAGCTCTTCCGGATCCCGAACACCTTGCGAGGAGACCTGTATCATCATTGGGGCACTTGTTACATTGTTCCGGCAGTACAGTACCTTACAATTTTGGGTACGTACAAGAACCAAGAACAACCTAGGCTTAGTTAGAAAAAATAAGCAATAATTTTTTATTTTTTTAAGGTGTTAACAACCAAAGTCTCAAGGACAATTAAATTCAACTAATAAATTTTCCCATTACAACAATTACTAATTCCACATTATAAATCAATAAGTGTAATAAATCCACACCTAGCTCAAATCTCCTTAGGGATTAATTTAATCACTGATTACATTGACATTTTAGCTAGATATCCCCGATTTAAAATTTTAGGGTTAAGGGACCAAAACAATTAAATACCAAAGGTATTTAATTCCACAATATCCACGACAAGAGAAAGGTTTAATTGGGGGGGGTGGAAGAATACATATTTAAAATCATCAGAGTAAATTCTTACTTACCCCCTCCCAGAAATCACTAAAAGATTCAACTAGATTTTTCTCATAATTAACGCAATTAAAATTTCTTGAAAACATTATCATTAGATATGAAATTTCCTCACCTTTCCAGTGATATAAATAATTCCTCCTAACTCCTCATATTTCTCAAGTTATGGGCCGATCGAACTTGGGGTGAAATTTTCCCAAGAGCAGCACTGCATGCTTGGGGAAAATTTTCCCCAAGTTGGGCTGTAGACTTCAGAGAGAAATTTCACCGGAGGAGGAATGCAGACCGGCGGAGTGGGGAAAAAAAATTATTCCATACGCTAGCCGACGAAGAGGGGAGGAACTTAGCACTTTTGACTTTTTGGGATAAATGCGCAAATTGCCTCCACACTCCCACGAGTCTGTAAGGGGACACATGTCAAGCATTTCAAGGCTCCAGCTGGGAATTTGGGTCACTAGAGAAATTGAAGACATTTAGATTTCCTGCCAAAAAATGTTAAGGGATAAAAATGACCCGCACTCTCCACCGACATCGGATGATGCCACGTGTCAGGATCTCATTAGTTGCGGGCGGTGAGACGGTGGAGAAAATTTTAAATTTTCACCAAAAGAATTTTAAAATGTTAAGGTTGTGTTGTCTCCTAAAAATTACTCTACGTTTTCATATCCAAATTCAAATTTTTTGAGCTCACGCCCTTCATTGGTGTCTAAGGAAAGTTTGAGATTCATGTAATTAGCTAAAATCATGCCCTTGAGCTGTTTAAACCTCGTGTCACTTGGTTTTAGAAATCCTCCTCTTCCTGGTCTATGCACGTAATATCATTTTACCCCTCCCATTTTTGATCAAAATGGTTCACTTGTTCCATGGCCAGGTCATCGAATCATTTTTTCCTTCATGCCTCTAGCTCATGAAGAAAATTCAAAAATTGGACTCAAAATGATGAAGTTCTCTTCCTCTGTGTATTTTTCCACAGTCGGGAACGATGGGTGTTTCTTTCCCCACAAATTTTTCCTTAGCATTCCTCAATGATACGTGGGTCTCCTTGATTGGTGTGGTCCAATTATACTTTAAAGACTCATCGGATGGCTCCATGTGTCACCATTACACAATTCCAAGTGCAATTCAGGGGCAGTCTTCAATTGAGCGCAGGCTCTCCACGTGTCCCAGGTCCAAAATGAAGGTAAAATTGGCTAAGTATGGAAGGCTTAGTGATGGCTCCACGTGTCACAATGGTGCAACTCTAGGGGTAGGAAAGGTCAATTACCAATTCAGTGCCAAATCGCCACATGGTGGAAGACATTGAAAAGTCAAGGTGGACGAGTGGGCCATTGGGGAATTCGAGACTTTGAGCCTTTTTGTAAAAAGATGAAAAATTAAAAAGTAACCCAGCAGCCCCGATCAGGCTACCAAGGAAAAAGTCAGAGCTTGAGCCCGTAGGAAAAATTCAAAGCTTGAGCTGAAGGGAAAAAGTTAAAGGAAAGGCCCACCATTGAAAAGTCAAATCGGAGCAGCGGGCCAGCAGGGAATTTGAGTTTTGAGCCTTTTTTCCAAAAAGGTTAAAATGTTGAGAAGAGAACCATGACCCCGCCTACAAAAAAATAACGTGCCACATGTCCTAGTCAAATCGAAGCAGTGGGTCGGTGGAGGAAATTGAGTTTTTGAACCTTTTTGTAAAAAAGGTTAAAATGTTGAGAAAAAGACCGTGATCCCATTTCCAATAAGAATGTGCCACGTGTCCTAGTTGAAAATTCAAAGTGGGGTTGCGGGCCAATTTGTTCCAAATTTCCAAATCTCTAAAAAATCACAAAATGCAAAGGGCTTCCCCGTAACCACTCCAATCCCTTCCTGCCATGTGGATACCCAAATTCAAAGCTAGAGGAGAAAATCAAATGGTCTAGATTTAAACTGGAAAATCAAATGTAACAGTTTCTTTGTAAGGTCTTGTTTTAGCCACCATGAGCATTTTCTTCATGATAAAGGAATTCAAAGAGGCGTGAATGATTTGTAATGTTGTAATAGTTTCTTGTGAAGAATATAATGACTTCTCGATGTCATTCCAAGGGTTGGTGATTGATTTTGAAAAGACCTAGAGTGCTTTGTACCTGGAAAAGACAAAAATGCCATTCTTCTTCTATTTTCTCTTCTTCCTTCGAATTTCTTCCATTCTCAAGCTATGTACAAACTCTACTCAAGCTTCAATAAGAAAAGAAGGAATTTTTTCCTCCTTGATTGAGGAATTAATTGGTACTTTGCGACCAATGAGTTTCATTTGGTCTTGTAGCTTCTCCCCATGGATTTGTTTTTCTTCTGATTATAAATGCATGTAAATGAATTTTCTAATTGATGTGTGTGGGCATCTGATATTCTACCCACAACATTAGTTTTTCCTACCTCCATTCTCACTCCCTTTTCCCTTCTCAGACAAATTTCTTCTCTAGTGAGAAATTGCTAGCTTTTCCACAGGGACAGTGGAGTGCCCCTGCTGGATCTCTAGTCAAAAACCACCATTGAAATCCACTTTTTCACGCATGCACATATGGAAGTTGCACCATTCAAGTAGAGGGACTTAGATTCCCATAACGTTGGCTTGAAACCCACCAATTTGTCCACAAGACAAATTTTCTCACCAACAGTTTTTGGCGCCCACCATGGGGCAGATTTTGCAAAGCATCTACACCTAAAAATGACCTCAGGGTCATTTAAAAAAAAAAATATTCTAAGTGAAAAATTTTGGAGATTGAATAATCACATGAACTACATGGATGTAAATCATGACTATTCGGGAAATCCTCCTGTTGAGAGACCTGATTTACTCTTTCACATCCAAGAAGACATTGCTTCTAATCTGAGAGAAGCCATTTGGCATAATAGACAAAGTGTAAATCAATACTTCATTGCCATAAGGATTCTGGACCTGGAAGAGGAACGTGTTGTCGAATTGGAGAGACAGAGACAAATTCCAGCACCCCAAAGGAGAGCATAAATCTTCAAGCTGGCTGAGAGAAGATACACCCGAAACTGAGGAAAGGAGGACAAATTGATCCCACATTTGAAGAGCTTGAAAGAGAGGTAGTTGTTGAAGAGGAGATAAGAGCTCAACTTGAAGAAATAGAAAGACTCCAACTCAAAGTAAGAAAGAGCAACAGTAGAAGCAACCTTAGCAAGACTGGAGGCTAGAAACAGGAATAGAATGGGTGATCATGAAGATGAAGTACGTAGGCCTAATGTGCCATGGGGAAGGAATACTAGTCCACTCGCCCTTCCACAACCACTTCATGACCTCCCAAGAGGCTCAAGAAATAACTTCCCAAAATTCAAAGGGGATGGTTCTCAACTCCAAGAAGAACATGTAGCAAGCATTCATCACTGCTTGTGGAGTGTTGGGAGTTGAAGATGAAGATGTTTTAGTTAGGCTATTTGTGGAGTCGCTCCAAGAAAAGGCTACTGAATGGTTCTACATGTTGCCCCCAAGATCTGTCACATGTTGGGAAGACATAAGAAGTGCATTTGAACATAGGTTCAAGAGCACAGAAGATTGTCAGGATCTGCTGGTCCAATTGGTTCAGATGAAGAAGGAGACCTCTGAATCAATGAGATATTTTGTAGCAAGGTATAATAGGTTGACAAGAAGGATCCTAGAAGATGTGGTCCCCCTAAAAACAACTTGAAAAGGTTCTTCATCAATTGCTTTTCCACCAGAAGTTGGTTTCTTCCTCAGAAGAGCCCAACCAAGAACATTGAGGGAAGTTCAAGACTTTGTAGTTGAGACTGATGATGATCTAATTCTTTTTGGCAAAGTGAAAGGACCAAATGGGAAGCAAAAAGGTCAGAGTTCAAATTTAGTCACCACTGATCCAATGTTTCAAAAAATGGCAAATGACCTAGTTGCTTTGAAGAAGCAATCTGTCACAAATCACAATGAGGAATGCTCCAAGGAGACCAAATCCTCCTGATAGACCAAGAATTGCTCCACCCCCTCGTAGGCTTTCTCTTGAAGCACCATTGGTCAATGCCATCTGTGACACTGGGGAATTAGAAGAAGGAGCAGACATTGAGGAAACTAAAGAAGAAAGCATGGATGACCATGAAAACTATCTTGAAATTGAAGAGGTTGGCATGCACAATGGCCTGATTGAGTACATTGATGATGAGGAGGAAGGTGATGAAGAAGCTCCAAGTTTTTCAT
This sequence comes from Taxus wallichiana var. yunnanensis, assembly GCA_018340775.1. Taxonomy (NCBI): domain Eukaryota; kingdom Viridiplantae; phylum Streptophyta; class Pinopsida; order Cupressales; family Taxaceae; genus Taxus; species Taxus wallichiana. The sequence goes on from CM031237.1 coordinate 206,760,967, forward strand.
GTGTTGTTTTCACTCATTGCACAATCCAAGAATGGTGTTTTAGCCTCTCAATTACAGCAGATGATAGGAAGAGAAAAGAAGATAGCTCTTCAAAGCCTCCACAAAACAAGATCATCAATAGAGGATCACCATTACCACCTTCCATGGAATCAGCCAAAGAGAAACTAGATTCACTGGTTGCCAAGGATCATGCTGCTCTACCAAGTAAGTTATTTGACTCTTCTTCCAACTCAAAGGTTGTTAAGAGAAATTCTCTTCTAAATGTTGGTTCTACAAGAACATCTAAATTTCAATCAAGGGCTACACCCTCACCTCCTTCCAAGTCAATTACTACATTTGAAAAGGAGAACCCAACACCAAAAGTAACAAAACCTCTACCATTTAAGTCCTCATCCACTGTTGGAACCTCTTCCTCATCTACCATAGCTCCATTTGACTTTGTGGAGCATGCAAGCAAAACCAAGGTTCAGCTCTCTGAGATTGAATACCTACAAACACATCCTACCCAATTTGACAGATTCATCAAAGCTAGTCCGGGGTGGTAACTCTACATCCCCAATATCTAATTCTAAAGGCTTGCTTCCCACACCATCTTCTCAAAACATGCTAGCCCTCAGTGCCTCCAACACCAACAGAGTTGAGCCTTTTTACCTGTCACTTCTCATCAAAGGTTTCTAGCTGAACAATTACATTATAGACTCTGGAGCCTCAGATAATGTGATGCCAACAAAAGTTGCAAATGCTCTTGGTCTTACTTTGACCAGGTAAATGGCACATGTTATTCAATGGAATCCAAACAAGTTCCATTGGTAGGAAGGATTAAGGATGCTCAGGTCGCACTAGCTGATTACCCTGACAAGAAGATACTCCTGACCATTCTGGTGGTAGACATCCCAACATCATTTGGTATGTTGTTGAGTAGAAGTTTTTGCAGAGATCTAGGTGGAGAAATAAAAATGGATTGGTCATCTGCAACTATCCCAGTGAAAGGAGAAATGAAGAAGTTGTTACCAGTCAGGAAGATGAAATTCACAGTAAGGAAATCTGATGATCCAAAAGCTAACATCCTTTTTCAAGATGGTGGGCTAGGAAACTACTTCCTTACATCACAAAAGGAAGAGAACTTGCCACTCCTCATGGAAGAAGAAGAAGATCAGATTTGGACAATGGATTTTGATGGCAGTCATTCCAGAGCAGGTTCAGGGGCTGGTGTAGTATTATACTCTCCCTCCAATGAGATATATCCTTTTTCCTACAAGCTGCAATTTGACAATACAAATAATACAATAGAGTATGAAGCATTACTCTTAGGCATGAATGTAGTAGAGGACATGGGAATTAAAAATATGAGATGCAAAGGTGATGCAGAGATTGTGGTGAAGCAAGTCCACCAAAGCAATATCAGGTAAAAAATCCCAGACTCAGGCATTATAGAAATAGGGTGTGGGACTGCATTGAATCCTTTGATGCATTCTCCATTGAAGCTATCCCTAGGGAGAAAAATGAAAAGGCTGATTCTCTAGCAGTGTCAGCTTCCTTAGTGACACCTCATCCCTCTTTTGGCAAGGATAAAGTGACCATTGAGATGGTGTTCAGACCCAGCATGTACCAGACAATGCAAATCACTGGCAGGTCTTCAATGATGACAATCAGATCTTATCCTTCTTAGAACAAAGGGATAACTTCAATAATATTTTCTTTGAAGGAAGTGAAAACCCACACCATGAATCAGTTCCCAAAGAAGAGAAGGAGGGAGTTGAGGGGATTGATGAAGAGGGAGTAATCAAACTGAAAGGAAACAAAATCCCTAAAGGCCTAGTTTCTTTGGAAGATCTCTTTGACAAGCATGACAGGTTCATCCAAGAAAAAGAAAAGCAGTCTTCTCGGTGTCCATCTGATTTTGATCAGGAAAACATTGGCACTTCAGAGAATCCAAGGATGGTTAATATTGGTAAATTTGCTGCTCACCAGAAGAGAAGAGAAAGTTTGTTTCTCTGCTAAAAAATACTCAGATGTGTTGGCTTATTCCTATGATGAACTCAAATATTTCAGCCAAAGGAAATGAACCACTCCATTCCTTTGAAGCAAGGAGCCAAGCCCTTCAGGAAAAAGCAAAGGCCCTACAATCCAAAGATTTTGATGTTATCAAAGAAGAGGTGACAAAGATGCTCAATGCTAGAATCATTTTCCCCATCCACCATTCAACATGGGTGGCTAACATTGTGCCAATAAGGAAGAAGAATGGGGAAATAAGAATTTGTGTAGACTTCAAAATCTGAATCAGGCATCTCTCAAGGACAACTACCCTCTTCCAATCATGGATCATATTTTGCAAGTAGTCACTGGATCTGAGATGCTCTCTTTTCTTGATGGATTCTCAGGGTACAACCAAATCAAGGTGGTAGAAGAGGATTGCAACAAAACAACCTTCACAACACCTTGGGGCACTTTTTCCTACAAGTAGAATGCCTTTTGGCTTGATCAATGTTGGAGCCACTTTCTAGAGGGAAATGGACTTGGCCTTCAAAGATTTGAAATATTGCATTTTCATTTACTTGGATGACCTCATGGTTTTCTCAAAGAGGAGGGGAGATCATATCTGTCATTTGGAGCAAGTCCTTGCAAGATGTAGAAGACATGGCATTTCTCTAAATCCTAAGAAATGCATTTTTGGAGTCACAGAAGGTAAGTTGTTGGGACACATTGTGAACAAGCATGGAGCACACATTGATCCTGAGAGGATCAGAGCTATCCAAGCACTATCCTTACCAACCAACAAGAAGGGAGTCCATTCATTCTTTGGAAAGGTAAACTTCCTTCATTTTTGTGCCTGAGTTTTCTAAACTGACCAAGCATATAACTTCCATGATGAAGCCTCAAACATGTTTCAAGTGGGATAAGGAAGGAAAAGCAACATTTGAGGAGATAAAGAAAGCCATTTCCAAAGCTCCAACTCTTGTATCTCTAGATTTCAACAAGGAGTTCATCATGTATTGCTATGCATCAGAACATACACTCTCTATTGTCCTTGCTCAGAAAAATGATGAAGGTTTGGAAGCACCCATTGCTTTCATGAGCTGTCCCTTGAAAAATCATGAGCTAAAGTATAGTCAATTGGAGAAACATGCCTACGTAGTGGTTAAAGTTGTTAAAAGTTTCATATTCTACATTCTTAATTCCCATATAGTGGTGATGGTCCCTGGAAGTGCAATCAAGTCCATTTTGACTCAACAAGATCCGGGGCTAAGAGAGGAAGTTGGATGGCAAAGACCCAAGAGTTTGACTTGGAGATTAGACCCTCTAATCTGGTGAGAGGAAATGGTTTGTGCAAGTTGATTGCAGAAGATGAAGACCTTAAGGCTCAACAAGGAGAAAAGATGGTGTTTTCTCAACCTATTCAGGAGACAGTCCACAAGTGCTCTTTGTCACCACTACTAATGAGTGGTATGCTGATATTTGCTTACTACCTCACTTATGGAGAATGCCCTCCTCATCTTGACTACAAAAAAAGAAGGAAACTCAAGCTAAAGGCATCAAGTTTGTGATCTGGAATCATGCACTTTACAAGAGAGGCCTAGATGGTTGTTTCCTCAGGTGTGTAGATAAGGAGCAACAAGAAAAGTTTCTCAGGGCCTATCATGATCAAGCTTGTGGTGGAAATTTCTTAGCAATGGTCACTACACATAAGATCCTCAGAGGAAGATATTATTGGCCCTCCATCTTTGTAGACACTCAAGATTGGGTTTCCAAATGCAAAGCATGCCAACAATTTGTTGGAAAGCCACAACTAGCTGCATTGCCACTCAGGCCTGTGGTGATTGAAGAACCATTTCAGCAATGGGGGCTAGATTTTATTGGTGTTTTGAATCCTCATTCAAGTGCAGGGCACACTTATGTACTCACTGCAACTGATTACTTCACCAAGTGGGTGGAAGCCATTCCAACCAAGCAAGCCAACTCTGAAATAGTCTGCAACTTCATCAAAGAGAATATCATTGTCCATTTTGGAATACCATAGAAGATTGTTGTAGACAATGCCACCTATTTCTCTTCCAAGGAGCTCATAGAGTTTTGTTATGGCTTTGGAATCTCTCTATCTCACTCCTCTAACTACTATCCATAGGGAAATGGTCAAGTTGAGTCAAGCAACAAGAACATTGTTACCATTGTTCGTAAGCTGGTTGATGAGAAGCAAAGGAACTGGCACAAGAAATTATATGATGCATTGTGGGCTGATAGGATCACTCCTAAGAAGGCAATAGGTATGTCACCTTTCCAAATGTTGTATGGAGTTGAGGTAGAGATTCCCCTCACAATTGAGATGTCAGCTCTCAAGTTGTTGCAAGAAATAGAAGATGGTCAATACAAAGACTCCATTGACAAGAGGATCCTCTTCCTGGAGAAGCTAGAGGAAAGCAGATGCCAAGTGGTGGATAGAATTAAGGAACACCAATTGAAAGTAAAGAAGATATTTGACAAGAGGGTGAAGGAAAGAGAATTCAAGGTTGGAGATTTTTTCCTGTTGTGGGACAAGAGAAGAGAACCAAAAGGCAGCCATGGAAAGTTTGATTCATTATGGCTTGGCCCATTCCAAATTCATGAAGCTTGTGGTGAGAATGTTTTTCTCCTCTCATACCTGGATGGAACACCATTAGAATTTCCTCGAAGTGGGAAATACTTGAAACTATATCATCAGTAGAAGTGGGTTGTCCCCACCTTGTACCATAGGTGCTTTCGTAGGTGTGTTTTTCCCTTTGTTGTTGTGTGGTTTTGGTTTTGTTTTTTTGGTTTTGTTGTGTGTGCTTTGGTTTGTGTGTTTCCTCCTTCTTCCTTTCTTTCTCAAAATTTTACATGACTCTACAAGGCCCAATGGATAAGGCACTGGTCAAATGTAATATGTTTTAAAACTTGAGATTCTAGATCCTCATGTCATGCCCTAGCCATGCCCAGTTCACGCCATGTCCCCAAGCTAGAGCCAGTTGTTGTCTCCGAAAAAACTCTACATTTTCATTAGCCAAATCCAAATTTTTTTGAGCTCACGCCCTTCATTGGTGTCTAAGGAAAGTTTGAGATTCAAGGAATTAGCTAAAATCATGCCCTTGAGTTGTTTAAACCTCTGTGTCACTCATTTTTTAGAAATCCTCCTCTTCCTGGTCTGTGCACATAATATCCTTTTTCCCCTCCCATTTTTGATCGAAATGGTTCACTTGTTCCATGGCCTGGGTCATCAAATCATTGTTTTTCCTTCATGCCTCTAGCTCATGAAGAAAATTTGAAAATTGGACTCAAAATGATGAAGTTCTCTTCCTCTGTGTATTTTTCCACAGTCGGGAATGATGGGCATTTCTTTCCCCACAAATTTTGCCTCAGCATTCCTCAATGATACATGGGTCTCCCGATTGTGTGGTCCAGTTATACTTTAAAGACTCAGCGGATGGCTCCACGTGTCGCAATGGCGCAATTCCAAGTGCAATTCTGGGGGCAGTCTTCAATTGAGCGTGGGCTCTCCACGTGTCCCAGGTCCAAAATGAAGGTAAAATTGGCTAAGTATGGAAGGCTCAGTGGATGGCTCCATGTGTCGCAATGGTGCAACTCTAGGGTAGGAAAGGTCAATTACCAATTCAGCCAAATCGCCACATGGTGGAAGACATTGAAAATTCAAGGCGGATGAGCGGGCCATCGGGGAATTTAAGACTTTGAGCCTTTTTGTAAAAAGATGAAAAATTAAAAAGTAACCCGTAGCTGCGATCAAGCTAGCAAGGAAAAATTCAGAGCTTGAGCCCGCAGGAAAAAATTCAAAGCTTGAACCAAGGAAAAAGTTAAAGGAAAGGCCCACTATTGAAAAGTCAAATGGAGCAGTGGGTCGGTGGGGGAATTTGAGTTTTGAGCCTTTTTTCCAAAAAGGTTAAAATGTTGAGAAGAGAACCATGACCCCACCTACAAACAAAACATGCCACATGTCCTAGTCAAATCAGAGCAAGTGGGCCGTGATAGAGGAAATTGATTTTTTGAACCTTTTTGTAAAAAGGTTAAAATGTTGAGAAAAAGACCATGATCCCATTTCCAATAAGAATGTGCCACGTGTCCTAGTTGAAAATTCAAAGTGGGTTGTGGGCCAATTTGTTCCAAATTTCCAAATCTCTAAAAAATCACAAAATGCAAAGGGCTTCCCCCGTAACCACTCCAATCCCTTCCTGCCATGTGGATGGCCCAAATTCAAAGCTAGAGGAGCAAATCAAATGGTCTAGATTTAAATTGGAAAATCAAATGTAATGGTTGCTTTGCAAGGTTTGGTTTTAGCCGCCATGAGCATTTTCTTCATGATAAAGGAATTCGAAGAGGTGTGAATGATTTGTAATGTTGTAATGTTTCTTGTGAAGAATATAATGACTTCTCGACGTCATTCCAAGGTTGGCGATTGATTTCAAAAAAGACAGAGTGCTTTGTACCTGGAAAAGACAGAAAATGCCATTCTTCTTCTATTTTCTCTTCTTCCTCGAATTTCTTCCATTCTCAAGCTATGTACAAACTCTGCTTGAGCTTCAATAAGAAAAGAAGGAATTTTTGCCTCTTTGATTGAGGAATTAATTGGTACTTTGTGACCAATGAGTTTCATTCGGTCTTGTAGCTTCTCCCGCGGATTTGTTTTTCTTCTGATTATAAATGCATGTAAATGAAGTTTCTAATTGATGTGTGTGGGCATCTGATATTCTACCCGCAACATTAGTTTTTCCTACCTCCATTCTCACTCCCTTTTCCCTTCTCAGAAAAAGTTCTTCTCTAGTGAGAAATTGCTAGCTTTGCCATAGGGACAGTGGAGTGCCCCTACTGGATCTCTAGTCGAAAGACCACCATTGAAATCCACTTTTTCACACATGCACATACGGAGGCTACGCACCATTCAAGTAGAGGGACTTAGATTCCCATCGGCGGGAAAATTTTCCAAATTTTCCTTTTTCGAACTTAGATTATTATTATTTTTAGGAAAAATGAAGGCTTGCGGGTTAGCGGAGTGGTGGGAAACTTCATGATTTTGTGTCTTTGGGAAAAAAAAAAAAAAAAAAAAGAGTTTTAGCCCACGGGTCCGCCCAAGAATATTTTATTCATTAAAATTTGTCATTAGATTATTTTGAAGCCAAATGAAGTAAAAACTTCAGAAGGCCATAATGTTTGATAGGGAACTCATGTTTTGGCAAAGGGGGAATTTCAAGAACGCTCTTGACGTCCTCTTTGCACATAAACCTTAATAATTTGATTTTGACAAAATTTTAAGGGTAAATTTTGAGAAACGTTCTGTAGGCTTCTAAAATGTGAACTGGTATTTTTAACTTATAAATTTTGTTCAAATTTGTCGTTAACTCTTTCTCAACATGCCCAATAGGAATGGAGGATTTTACTTGGAATATTTTAGGATGGATTGCAAGGTTCAAATGGTTTGATTGATTAGCAATTCCAAAATTACCAAAAAAATTATCCAACAAAAGTTTGAGTTTTTGTTTAAACCCGATTTGAAAGGTTTTATAAATTTTTCATAAGTATTTTAGTTTTTTGGGCTCATTTTGATATTTCTTAGATTGTATTAGTGTTTCAATTGTTTTCCATAGTTTTACAGGGTTGTTATGTATCTTTTGATTAAAAAATCAAGTTTACCGTGAAATAAAAATAAAGTGTATACAATTCACAACCAAAGATTAATCTATTTCTTTTGCCATGCCATACAAACGTTGATTACATTTCATGCTAGTTTTAACTAGTTATCTTTCCTTCAATCAAAATGTAAAAACAATAATGCAGCTTCTAATTTTCAAATCATGCATTTCAACAAAAATAGAGTAATATATCTTCTTCATATGTGTTTCTCTCTTTCAAATAGAATTTCCTCAACATATTTCAACACAGATTTTTTTACACAATAGTAACTCTATTTGTGGAAAATAATACAACTTCTATTTATATTTGTCACATACAACTTTACAATTTACCACGCTTTCTCTTTTCCTTTCATTCAAATGCACTTTCACGTCTCTTTACATAGTACAAATTTCGGTGCATATCTCTTTCTTATTTAAACATAGGATTTCATTTCCAAAATAGAATAACTATCCAATACAAATAATATTACAAGTCATCCACTTGAAGTGGGAAAAAGGCCTACAAAAAGAAGTCTCACAAAGGATTTGCTAAACTCCGTCTTCTTTCTCAGCTCCAGAACAACAACATGAATATCCTCCATTTTCTTTATTTCAATTTGATCACAACAGAACAAGGGAAAGGCAATTCTCTCCACCAAACCAAGACATCCAATGAAAGGAGAATCCATCCTTCTTCATTGGCCCCCGAGCCCCAACCACAATGCAATAAGATATGTTTTCCAACACATGGAAATAACAAGCTTCCACAACAAAAATACATATTTCTCATTCAAATCACGGTCAAAACAAAACCTGCAGTTTATAACCATAGAATAAAGACAAAAACAATACTCGAAGCTTCATCATGCAAGCCAAAGGAGCAATAAACTGTGGGGGATGCTGCTTATGCCTCCCTATCATTTCAAATCCTTGACATTCCCTTATGCCTCCCCAAGTACCCCTTATTCCTCACATTTCCTTATGCCTCCCCAAAATACTTATGCCTCCCACAGAAATACCCCATAGTCTTCTCCTACACCATCCCTAGGCCATCTACCCAAACAACCCACACACATGCCAAAACATTCACAATAATAACATTTGTACAAATAAAAGAAGAGAATTTCAAGAGCCAAGCTCTTACCTCTCCATACTGGAGTTTGTTTCAAGTTCCCAATGGCAAGCTTTCCAATGCAAAACAACTCAAGATCAACAAAACACAGGCCTGTAAAAAGTCTGCAAACTTTCTCCAAAAGTAAGAGCTCAAAACAACAAAAGAATTTTGCCCCAAAAGAAGTATGCAAAAGTGAAGCAACCAAAAGAGTGTAACCCCAAAACAATAAAATGAGTTTGAATATATAGAAGGGGGAAGAGAGGAGGATGAGGTGGATCTTTGTAGGATGCCACAACACACATCCTCAACTCCAACTCACAAGTCAACTTCAATCTCCAAGACACAATAAATAAGTAGGTGAATAATATGATAGTTTACTTACATACTCAAATCAAGCCCATACCCCAAAGGAATGAAATTAATTTCAAGCAAGAAGTGCAATTAAAACATTCAGCTAGACTTACAAAAATGCATAATGAAGGCTATATTTAAACTCTCCAACCGTAGGTAAGGTTGGTATGCAAATTTAAGAGGTATGGGACAAGTTTAACTTGTCCCACAAACCTCCAAAACAATCTCCAAGGACAATTTCGAATTCCAAAGAAGATGAAGTGTTTCATACTCCAAATTTTATTTACATATCTCTTATATATCACTTACACATTTCTTTCACATATCTTACAACATTCTTTACAAGAGTCAACCACTCCAATAATTATTTTCTTATGACCTAAGATGGTTAATTTATTTTAACAATATGATTACTCACATTATATACCACAATTTATTTAAATAAAAAGGGGTAAACACGTCACTTAATAAACACATACAAACATCAATAAAAAGGAACCAAATAAATAAATACACATAACCCTTGGTCACATTTGAAGGTGATCCCCCCATGGGAATCCCTAACACAATCAACACATAAACACATACAAGTTTCCATGGTGACCTTGTTCAATTCATCTAGAATTCCAATCTGGTTGGTCTCCAATCCCTGATGTTTTTTGTGATATTTTAAACATGCAAAATACAAATACCTCCTTCGGCCTCGTGGCCATATTAGAACATCCAAATGAATATACGTATAATTTCAAGATCATCGGCATATATGTGAATCACAACAAACATCAATACAATAAGCAGTATCACTTACAATTTTATCCACAACTATATCATCACCAATTTTAATTAAATTCTCATTTTCTAGGTCTACTCAAAATATCCAAATATCACAAGTCCGAACAACATCTATAATGTAACCATGTCAAACAATATATCAACATCAATATCTAAAATGTATCTAATAATCATCATGCACCATATATGAATCAAAGTCCACAATAAACCATGATTTAACATCTAACAAACATGCTAAATTAAACTATAACAAAGTCCATAATATAGTTAGCAAAGATGTGGATCAATATCACAAGGTGTCGAAGGAAAGCGGGCACTCTGATATATATATATATATATATATATATATATATATATATATATATATATATATATATATATATATATATATATATATATATATATATATAATGTTTGCATTGTTGGCTATATCGTAAATATGTTCATTGCCAGAAACCAACCAAATCTATTGATGTTCATTTCATTCAAAAAAATATAAACTCTCTCTCTTCCCTCTACCTTGTGTTGACTTATTTGAAAGAACATTAGATCAGCCACGAATATAGGCATATTAAGTGTAATTACTACTTTCACCTCCCTATTTACCTCTCTATGTTGTAATGAAAACCAACTTACTAATTTGTAGTGAATGAAATAAAAAAATTTATAAGTGATTAAAATTATATAAATTTATATAAATGTATAGATCTAAATTTATATAATTATACAAATTACAACCACATATATCTAATTATCAAAATATTAATATTACACACACACAAAAATAATAATAAGTTATAAATAATGAATGATTACATAGGAAAATATGTGGAAAAAGTTCAATAAAGCAAATTGTTTTAGTTACTAGAAAATAAATCCTGTGTAATATTTTGAGGGGCCATATAGGTCGCCGCCATGCCACTTTGACTTTGGGTTTTGGGGGAATGACACTGCCCCACTCCAACAAATATATTAAAATATGGGGTGGGTGGGGTGGTGCCCTCCCCCTCCAAAACAAAAACAATCTTTAACCCAAACACTAATACAAGTGGCCGCAGTATTTTAAAGCTTTGCACATTATATTTCTTCTCATTGTTTTTAATATACTTAGGCTTAACTCATTTCCAGTTATAATTTTATTATATATATATATATATATATATATATATATATATATATATATATATATATAAAATACACCCACCCAAAATTGGTATATACACAATGCATATACGTCCAACCTACAAGAGAAATGTTCAAATAACCCAAGTAAAATAGGGTAAATATTACCCAAAAAGAGAAATGGGGAGATATCTCATTTTAGCACAAAAATAATACAAACTATGTTGGAGTTGAGAAAACCCTCCATAGCTCTTCAATGGCTTCCATGGCTTCCTCTCCTCCTCTTTCTCCAAACCTGCAAAAGTGAAAATGAGATAAAATTAGGGAAAATGGAAATAAAAGAAACTCATAAGGAAATTTAGGGCAATCTAGATCCAATGGCCCAAATAGATCAAATATAATGGTTGAAAATAAACCCTACATCACTTAAGTGATGGGGATTTTGTGGCAATGGTCAAAAAGGGTATGGGTAATTGGTTGAATGGGGCCACTTAGTGGCTAGGAAAGTTGTTAAAATTTTGTGGTAGGAAATAAATTAAACATTGTGCATGGTAGTTAAATAATGAACTAAAAATGGATTTTTAAATAAATATTAGTAAGGGGTAGTTAAATAAATTAAATGGATCATGACTATTAAATATTTAAAAATACCCTAATTAAATGACAAAACTAAATGGGAGACTTTTAAACCGTAAATTATTTTGGGGAAATAAATTAATAATATTTAATTATTAATTTATTTCGACTTCTACAAGATTGTGTAGAAATATTTAATCAAGAAAATTAATTAAATTGTGAATAATGTTTATGTAATGCCCAAAAATTTCCCACACAAAACCCAAGACAACCAAAGTAGTTAGATTTGAAAATTTATGGAATATATATATATATATATATATATATATATATATATATATATATATATATATATATATATATATAAGTTTAAACCAATTTATAACAGAATACCTTCAATGAGATTTAATTTAATTCATGATTCATATCTTATCCTTTTTAAATAATGTTTAATTAATATTATTTAATTCACCATATCGACTTGGAAACCCCTTTGTTACAATCTTTATTTAATTTAGTAATATAGTTCTAAAGTGATTTATTAATTTATTATTCTAGGACTAAGTCTAAACGCACCTACCATTAAGTTAAATACAAGTAAATTTAATCACTAAAATAAATGATGTCTAGCTACCCTTGAGTAAATTTGATTTAATTAAATACAAGAGTCAAGGGATTTTTTTTAAAATTCACCAACTACACATTAAGGTTACAATTTAATTTTATCTTCTAAAACTCCTTAAAAGGCCCCATTCACAAGCTACACATACAATTCATTTAAAACATATTTTCACCTCATTCTCACCTAACATTTGTAGGGATGAATCACAACCCTTAGATGGATTCAATGAGGGCCCTAGGATCTTATGTATTTCACACTAACCCTGAACATGTATATGGAGTGTTCTTATTCATTTCTTTGACTAATTTTCTCATTTTTGTTTTGTAGTTTTTAGGGAGAGGAGAAAGAGGAAGAGCCATGAGAACAAGAAAAGTATCCATGGAAAAAAATTCATGGCTTTATTTGTAAATTTTTCACTATTGTAATATTGCCCATTTGATTAATGAAGAGATCCTACAATGGATATGTTTTGTATTCCAATGAAAATATTTTCTTGTTTTGATTCCAACAATTGGAGAAAACCCTAACTCATTTAATCTAAGAATCTTACACATTTTGGTGCCATAAAACGATATTTGTGAGCTTTAAAACTTAATTTCAACTCATTTTTACTTCCTCGAAATTTAATTGTTTTAGGTTTAGATTTCCTTAAATTTTAAATCTAGCTCTTTAACAGTCATATTTTAATTTTTCATCGAATGTGCCGAAACCACTACCCTACATAGGCCAATAGTCCCTGTGATTGCTTCCCTTCCCGGGGGTAGTTCATCAATGGCCGATTAGTTCAGGTGATGGTTACGAAACTTCCACTCTACACAAGGTGGAATTGTCTTCTCCGAAAACATAACCTTCCGAACATGCATTTTTTAAAAACCTTCTCCTTAATATTTTTTTAAGAAATCATAATTTAAACTAAGGTGTCTTCCATTCATTAGTTACTAGATTGATAAAATTTCCTATTTTCATACTCAATTTACATACATCAACTCATTCTCTATTCTTTCCTTCAATATAACAAGAATGTAACTATAACTTCAATACTTTCATATGCCTTCTTTTCAATAAAAAACAAACAAGTATTTCCTTTCTTGCACAATAACTAAATGACAACTCATTTTAAGCAACAAATGTATTTTAACAAGATCGCCAATATTTTTGAAGTGATACAAATCCCACTTTCAAGATGATAAAATAACTTAGGTTGAAAATAAATTCATTTCCATTTCAAGTCCACTTCTAAGTTTCTACTTCATATAGAAAATGTAAATATTTCTCAAGAATTTGGTTCATTCTTAGAATATAATAATCTCTCTTTTCAAAAATACAAGGGAATAAATTTCAAGCTCTCTACTTTCATTTACAACAAGGACTAACATCACAAATTTGATAAAAAAAATAACCAAGAGCTTCACTTTTAAAATGCAAGTTTACAAGCCTTCCACTTTAAGTGGAAACAACATGATCACAAATTTACAAAGAGGAATCTCATCTCCATTTCTTCAAGGTGCTACAAAGACCAAATCTTCACTTTAGCTCCACCACATTCCCAAACTCCAAACACAACAACCAAAATATAGGAGTAGGAAACACTCTCCTCCCAACCAATAATCCAATGAGGAAGAGAAGCCTTCTTCCTCATTAGCCATGAGCCCCAAAAATGAAGCAATGAGGGGTATAATACAACCAATGACAACTTAATAAGGCTTCCACATTCACATTCAAACCAAACATTGAATATAAAAAATAAAACAACAAAATCACCTTAATACACATAAGTTTACCAACACAAAGGCTCTAAACTCAATCCAAGAAAGAGAAATGAACATGGGGATCTACTTATGCCTCCCAATGGTTCTTGTGCCCACCTTAAAATCTCCAAGAACTCAATCACAACCCACAAAAATCTTACTCCTCCCTCAAAAACAACTTTTATTCCTCCCTCAAATAAAAAAATTCGTATGCATCCCTCAAAGAAAAAAACTCTTATGCCTCCCTCACTCTTATGCATCCCTCAATAAAAAAACAAGATAAGCAAAAAATTAACTTATCCCAAGGTGGAGCACCCATACCCAACTCCCTCCTAAAATAACCAATAAAATTTTATGCCTCCCTCAAAAATATCCCCATTTCCATTTTCTCCTACACAACCTAAGGACCATTTTACTTCCCAAAAACACACATGTAACAAAAATTCATTCACAAACATATGCATAAAAAATAAGTAAAAGAAAGCATGGGTAAAGAACCTACCATGTCATTGTAAGTTCCAAGCCTTTTCCAAGTCCAAGAAAGCATAATCCAACTCCAAGCTCCAAATAACAATCTCCAAGAAATCTCCTCCAAAATCAAAAGTCTTCAAAATAAAACAAGTAACCCCCAAATCCTCAAACAAATTGGAATAAATGGAAAAGAGTGGAGAGAAGGTGATGTGGCTCCATGTAGGATGCCACATCATTTCTCCTCCATTCCACATCACAAGGTCAAACCCAATCTCCAAAGCACAATAAATTGGTGGTTGAGGGAATGACAACCCTCTTACACACTCAAACCCAAACCCACACCCCTAAAGGACACAATTAAAGACTATTGTAAGAAAAGTGCAATTAATTACTCTTTTTCTCCATTAAAACACACAAAAAGGCCTAAAATAAGTCCCTCACATCATAGGTATATAGGGTGGGTGACTTTAAGAGGTGTGGGACAAGATTAACTTGTCCCATAAGCCTCCAAAATGGGCTAGAAAGTCAAAATCCGAAATTTGCATGCAATGATGAGTGCACGTCACTCAAAAGTAATTAAATTCTTTCAAATCCAACACAAACCAAGATGACCAACTCACGAGTTATTACCCCTCTTTCGTCAGATCCTAAATTACAATAATTAATAAAGTTTAATTAACATAAAATGAGTACTTAACAAAAATAATAAAAGTGACTCACAATACTAACAAAATACAATTACTTACAAATAAATAAAATAAAAAAGGGAACACCACAATTACCCAAGGTCACATTTGAGAACACCCCAGTGGGGACCACCTACCAAACTAACAATAATAACATTGTATATTTACACTAGTTTCCATGGTGACCTATTGCCAATACCCCAAATTCTTTCACTGTTGGTCTCTTATCTCCTTTATTTGGTTGTGTTGTAAATGCCTGCAGAAATCAAAACAATACCTTTTTGGCCTTGTGGCCATATTTACGACATCGAGATAATAAAATGGACATATATAGATATAAATTCACATCATCAATATCGTAACTAAACCATCGCTAGAATTTAGTAACTCACCAATTGTTCACAATTCTAAATATTTCAATTTTATCAATTTATCAATTGGTAATAAGATCACAAAACCAACTAAATCATCTAGAAACATCTATATATCATAACCAATGTGTTAGTACAGTAGTAGCTCAAGATCATTGAACATTCATATTTTCATCCATGTAATAATCCATCCTACAAATCATGTCATAAGTCTAAACATCCATATTGTCCATAAAATAAGCTAATCAAATATAACAATGTCCAAAATATGGTAAAAATTTCTATAACTCCAATATAAGGTAAAAAAATATAGTAATATAAATGTCAAAGAGGAGTGGGCACTATATCCCCCTCCCTTAGACTCGACTTCCTCCTAGAAGTTACAAGAACAAATGTTAGAAGCTGTGCTCTCAAGGGTTTGGCATCCTCCAATGTAGTTGATGTCTCATCACATCGATCCCATTGGATGTAAAACCCGATCAATCTCTCTGCTTGAAAGGCCAAGGTCCTGTGCTCTAAAATACGAATGGGATCCACCATCACTTGCCCCCGATATTGCACCTACGGTGTGTTATAATACAATACATGAGAAGGATCTAGAATGTACCTCCTAAGCATAGAAACATGAAATATATCATGGATGTGAGACAACACAGGTGGTAATGCTAGATTATAGGCCAAATGACCGATACGCTCCACAATCTCAAAGGGATGCACAAACCTAGGAGAAAACTTAGAGCCTTTTTCATAATGGACAGGGGATCTTATGTGGTGTAACACAAAGAAACACCTTCGTGCCCACCTCAATCTTGTGATATGTTCCCCACCGATATACATATTTATTCTGTCTTTCTTGAGCCTCTTGTAACCTTTTTTTTAATCATGACAACTGTTACTCCATATCCTAGAATAAATACAGCCCAAGAGAAAATTTGTCCTCTAACTTTGTCCCAACTCAATGGTGTCATGAACTCCATGCTATATAGTACTTGAAAAGGATCCATACCAATAGAATGGTGGAAAGCGTTTTTGTAGGAAAACTCCACTAAGTACAAGTACTCCTCCCACCTTGATTGATGGTCCATAACATACATCCAAAGCATGTCCTCAAAAATATGATTCATCCGCTCTTCTTGTCCATTTTTCTTTGAATGATATGTTGTATTGAATTTGATACTCGTCTCAAGGGCATGCTTCATGGCAAACAAAAAAATGAGAGGTTTATAAGGGATCGTGGTCACAGATAATCTTCTACGGAATCCTATGCGATCTGAATAAATGTCATCTAAGTATATTTGCGCCACTACAATAACTATATAGGTGATCTTCCCTAGAGAAAAATGAGCCACTTTTGTAAATCTATCCACTTTGTTACCATGATGCCATCGTGGTGGTATCTCGACATTGGTATCCCCTGCTATGAAGTCAACAAAAATTGTGTCTCATTTTCACTTTGGTATAGCTTGTTGGGTAGATAAGGCCAATTGGATCCCGATGCTCAAATGCGTTCACCCTATGACACTCTAAACAACATGACAAAAAATAAGCTACATCTCTCCAAATACCCCTTCAATGGTACAATGTTGCCTCAAAGTGGTGTCCATCTTATTTACCCCTAGATGGGATAAATAAGGTGCACGATTCACCTCTGCTAAGATATCCTTTCTAAATCCTACATCCCTAGGTACAAATATCCAGCCTCTATGTTTGAGAATTTCATTGGAATCTAATGAAATTCCATCAAACTTCCCCTCAAGGGGTCTTTGAGACTCAAATATCGATGCGGTTGTAAGGTAGAAGATGTCATGTGGAAGTTGTCGTAAAATATTGCTCCGTAAGTCTACACCAAATGAGGTAGTCATAACCAAATGTCTCTGCCTAATCAAATAATTAGCAACCAAATTCTCTTTCCCCTTTACATGCTCTATCTCCATGTCATACTCACAACACAACTCCATCCAACGCCATTTGCGATGAGATTTGAGATTGGGCTACGTGAAGAGGTGATAAAGACTTAAATGACCAGTCATGAAAATGTATCTCTGTCTAAAATAAAATGTCTCCACCAAACCATCACATGGAAAACTACCACAGCCTTAAGATAATGAGTCAAATAATTTATCTCATAATCATTGATTTTACGAGACTCAAAGCCGACTACACAACCCTATTAGATCAAAACACCTCCTAATTCTACCAATGAAGCATATGTCCCGATGAAGAAGCTGTCCCTATGGATCGACACTGCAAGAATGGGTGTTTTCATAAATAATTCATTCAATGTCCTAAAGGCATGCTCACATCTATCTGACCAAATGAAATTATTCCATTTCCACTAAAGAGAAGTGATGGGGTGCGCAATCTAAGGAAAGTCTTGAACAAATATCCTATAGTAACCTACCAATCCCATGAAACTACATACCTCGATCACAATAGTAGGTGTTGGCCAATTCATAATAGCTCTAATCTTGGAATGATCAACTGTGATACCTTCCCCATAAATTATGTGACTTAATTATCGCACCTCGATTTGGAAGAATGAACACTTCTCCGTGTAGCCATAAATTTATTGCTCACCAAGACACCACAGACACAACTGTCGAAGGTTCTCATAATGCTCCTCATACGTACGTGAGTATATCAGAATGTCATCAAAAACACGAGCACATAATGATCCAAAAAATTCCTCATACTACGGGGGCATTCAACGGACTAAAAGGTACTGTTAGCATAATTTAGCTTAGGCATATTTATTGCATTTTATTGCATTGTCTTTTATTTAATAATGTGCAACATGTGCACTCTAGTCTAGTGACTTGCATTTAATATTGTTATGTTGGATAACATTCAATATTGGTATTAGTAGTAATTACATGTGCATGTGAGATGGGTCTTATCATCTCGTAGTTGGTGTCTCATTTAGGGTGTCATGTATATCCATATGAATTTTCTAATATCTATAAATATTACGGCTCTTGCATTGTAATGTAATCTAATTTCATGATCAATAATATTTGTGAGGCTTCCGTCCCTCTTTGGTCATTGCAATCTTATTCTATTCTATCATTTGGTATCTAAGCTATACCATTATTATCATTTGGTATCAGAGCAGGTTCTATCCAAGCAAGGTTGAAGAGGAGCACTATTGGAGAGGATCCATTGGAGAAGAAGATCTGCATCAAAGGAGAGCCATTGAAGCATCCCAGACCTCCATTCCTCCCAAGCATCCATCAACTAAAATTTGACCTATCCACTTATTTGGAAGGTAAATTTTTTTATTAGTCATTGGCATAGCCAATTGATCTAACATATTGGCGGAATATTTTAGATTTGGAGATCTTTAAAAAAAAATAGGAAGAAACCCATTGGATGCAGATGGATATTCAAGACTAAGTACAAATCAAATGGGACTATTGACAAGTATAAAGCAAGGCTTGTAGCAAAGGGGTATGCACAACAAGAAGGCATTGATTATGAGGAGACATTTGCTCCCATAACCAAGATCAAGACAATCAGGATGATCTTTGCTCTAGCTGCACAATTTGGTTGGAAAGTCCACCAAATGGATGTGAAAAGTGCCTTTCTTAATGGAGATTTGCAAGAAGAAGTCTATATGACTCAGCCAGAGGGTTATGTAATACCAGGAAAAGAGATGATGGTATGCAGACTCATAAAATCTCTATATGGCCTAAAACAGGCACCCCGGGCATGGTACATCAAAATTGATGAGCATCTCATAAGTCATGGATTCAAAAGGAATCCTTATGACCCCAATCTCTACCTCAAAAAGCAAGGGGGGGAGATTGTCATTGTGGTTGTTTATGTCGACGATCTAGTCATTACAGGTAGTTATGTGAAGATGATCGATGCAACAAAGAAGGATTTTAATCGATCATTCAACATGATAGATCTTGGGCTCATGCACTATTGTCTTGGGTTGGAAGTATGGCAAAAAGAGAATCATATCTTTGTGTCATAGTTGAAATACACCAAGACAATGCTCGAGAAATTCAGGATGATGGACTGCACTCCTATTGCTACACCTATGGAAGCAAGACTTCAGTTATCTCATTCCGATCCATCACACGGTGAATGCAACTCTCTATCGGCGAGTTGATCGGGAGTCTCATTTACCTGACATATACTAGACCGGATATCAGCTTTGCAGTTAGCTATTTATCACGCTTCATGCAAGAACCGAAAATATGTCATTGGAAAGCAACAAAGAGAATACTAAGATATCTAAAGGGTACATTTGACCTTGGTCAAAGTACAAGAAGAATGAAAATTTCTTCTTGACGGGATATTGATTCGGATCATGCAAGAAACATGGATGATAAGAAGTCGACATCGGAGCTTCGTCTTCTTTATGGGATCGGACCGATATCATGGGGAAGCAAGAAATAGAACTTTGTTTCTCGCTCTTCTACAGAAGCAGAGTATCGAGCTGCAAGTGAAGCTGTTTTTGAAGTAATATGGCTACGCCGAATCTTTGGAAGGAATTGGTCTACACAATGAAATATACTCCAAGTATATGTTGATAATGAAGGAGTTCTAAAGCTTGTTCGCAATCCAGTATTTCATGAGAGAACCAAGCATATTGAAGTACAAGTTCATTTCATACGTGAGCATGTCTTGAAGCACAACATACTGGCTCAGTTATGTCCTACTGAACAAAAGGCAGATGTTTTTACTAAGTCACTTGCACGTGACAAATTCACACTATTCAGAGAGTTCCTCTCCACTTCATTAAAAACTATGCAAAATTAAGGGGTGGAATGTTAGCATAATTTAGCATAGGCATATTTATTACATTTTATTGCATTGTCTTTTATTTAATAATGTGCAACATGTGCACTCTAGTCTAGTGACTTGCATTCAATATTGTTATGTTGGATAACATTCAATATTGGTATTAGTAGTAATTACATATGCATGTGAGATGGGTCTTATCATCTCGTAGTTTGTGTCTGCTAGGGTGTCATGTCTATCCATATGAGGTCATCTAATATCTATAACTATTACTGACTCTTGCATTGTAATGTAATCGATTTTATGATCAATAATATTTGTGAGGCTTCCATCCCTCTTTGGTCATTGCAATCTTATTCTATTCTATCATTTGGTATCTAAGCTATACCATTATTATCAGTACCACCGTGAACTCGGAGTGGCCATATTTCGTATAGAGAGTTGTCTTGTGGATATCTACCTCTGCAATTCTTAGTATATGGTATCCTGAATTAAGGTCTATCTTATAAAATACTATGTCCCCCTTCATCTGATCAAATAAACCATTGATGTAAGGAAGGGGGTAACGATTCTTGATTGTTACTTTGTTCAGATGCCTATAGTCCACAAACAGCCACAAGGATCCATCCTTATTAAAAAAATTGAGCACCCCAAGGAGATATACTAGGATGGATTAGGCATTTCTTGAGAAGGCCCTCTAGCTACAACTTGAGCTCACATAGCTCAGGGGTGGTCATCTATATAGAGCACATGAGATAGGATCCACTCCCGAACCAAATCAATGTGAAAGTCTATCTCACGTGGGGAGGCAACCCTAGTAGTTCACTAGGAAATACATCAAAAAACTCCTACAAAATGGGGTGATCCTCAAGTGAAGGTCCACTATCCCCATCCTCCAACCTATCACTAAATATAATATCATAGAACTAACACCCACACTACGCACACCTCTTAAGATGCATAGCGAGAAATGATGCAAATCGAGATGGGTCTTGTAACTCCAATTATCATTGACTCCACTCCCAAATCATCTACACAACATATGACCTTACTGTAATAGTCAACCCTGGCTCTATGTGTAAATATCCAATCCATGCCCAAGATAACTCCATAAGATCCAAAAATAAGGATACATGTCTAAAGGTGGTGAAGGGCCATAGGTCCACTGCACATTCCTTTACTAAGGAGTCTCTTTGAGATCTTGGCTCTAGAAGCCATATCGACATCCCAACTAAGGCCCTACCTAAGCGGCACAAACCCGTATTGCTCTAACAAATATGGTGCAATAAAATAATCGACAAGTTAGAATCAAATAGAATAGAGGTAGTGATACCACCAATGCTACTGTAGTCTCAATCACCATGCCTTGATACTTTTCCTAGTGGTTCTCGACCACTATATAGATCTGATGACTATGTCCCATGTCACTAATTGTAGGCTTTGAAATTGGTGTTTTATGCTTGTTATTAGGGTTATGAGGGCACTCTCTCCAATGATGTCTAAGTGCACCACATTCATAGAAACTACGGTTCCCTCAAATGATATTTTTTCTGATAAGGCCAAAATATGCCTCATCAATGTGCAATGAATGATCTCATTTTACTCTCCTTTTAATCAAGTTTGACTGCATTTTGTGGCTTTTGTTTGATCTAGTATAAGTTAGGATGTAATTTTCCATATTTTGTTTGATTTAGTTATAACATCTAAAAACTCTCGTAATTCCTAACAAAATGTGTGGAAATTTAGTTTTTGGAATAAAACAGGTCACATTTGGTCAGATAAGCAAAGTATGAAGCAACCAACACCTTTTGAGGAAATTGGCTTTAATGTGGCTTAGCTCCGGAACCTTGACTTAGTTCCAAAACTCCATCACTCAGCTAAGGAACTCTATCACTTAGCTCTAGAACCTTCAAACTTAGTTTTGAAACTCCAAAGCATTTAGTTCCCAAACTCTGCACTTAGCTCCAAAACTTTCGAGTTAGGTCTGGAATGTTTCCCTTTAGTTTTGGAACTTCTCCAAAGTTCCATAATCAATGGGAATCTGTTTATTTTGTCAAAATACGGTGATAGAGAAATTAATGGGCCCTCCAATCAGGAATAGATCAACAAATTGTTGATTCTTCACACTCCAGAAATACTTATGTAAGACCAAACAATTGTATGTCCAGCTAGGTTTCTAAATTTCATATCTACTTTGAGCACTATTTTGTTTCACTAGAACCTATAGGTGGATAGAAAACTATTGAACACTTATGATTGTAAATGCATCTTCAGATGATGAAATATATATAAAGACCTGAAGATAGATTAAAAAAGGATATATATGATATAGATATACAGACATATACATAGTTAAGTTTTGTAAGATAGAACAATTCAATAATAAGATAACCATTTCATTTTGAGAGTATCATACTTTGTCAACTCCTAATTCAAGGTGGAGCAAGGGCCCACTCCTCCAAGAAACATGATCCTTTATTTTATTGGTATTTATATCTTCAAGAAATTTGTGTAAATCTGTTAATTAGTAGTTTTGTAAGTACTTTTGATTCTGAATTAAAATTTGTTAGATAAGTTATTTATCATTCCTGTAGGTATTTTGATATATGTTTCTATTTCCTTAAAATCATTCAAGCAATCTTTCTAAAGTGTGTTTATTTCAAGAAACATGTTTCATTCTGCAAAGTATATTTATTGCCAATAGTTTGTTTAATTTTGTAGTGTGTGTTGATTTCTAAGCAGTGTGTTTGATTCTGCAACGTATATTTGTTTTTAGCGGTGCGTTCAATTCTGAAATATTTATTTATTTCACCAATGTGTGTTTATTTGAGAAAATTTCTTATATTTTAGCTTTAATAAGGATTTGGTGATGAAATCTTACAAACTTCAAAACCCCCCAGAAAATAAAAATAATAAATATCTACAATCAATTACTAGTTCACTAAGATTCTTCTTGTTGCATATAGCTTCAAACACACCCTTGGTTTGAATATGACATCAACCATGAGTTGATTAAATGAAGGGAATAATGACACCCATCATTTTTGGCACCATTTTTAGGGACCCACTAGTTATAATTGTCTAATTAGGTGTCAACAAGAAAAACAATCATACATCTAGTAATTGAAAAAATATTCCCTACGTTATCATAAAATTTATGAGTAGACTAAGAGACTCAAATGGTATATTTCTCTCAAAATATCTCAATAAGAATTATCAACATCCTCTAGTTCAAATAAGGAAGTTGAGCAGGAATTAGAAGCACCATTGTCCCCTGTTAGACAAGAAGAACTTCCACCCTTGGAATTTTGGATCAATCACAGGAAGTGAAAATTTTACGAGGAGGATTTTATCCCAAGACCCGCTTAGAACAAGTTTTGATTCTTAATTGAGCAGTCAAACTCCTACTCCTGACTTCTCACCTTCTCCAAAGCGGATCACATACCACATTGATTGGGAAAAAGATCTAGAACATATTGCAGATATGGCATGAGAAGCTGAAAGAGAACATGATAGGACCTTTACTTATCCAATTCAATTGGAGGATGATGATACACCTATGAAAAATATTTCACTTGCACACTTTCCCACATTTAGAGGGATGTCATATGAGGACCGTGACAAATTTTTTTGAATTTAAAGTATTGTGTCATACCTATGACTAAAAAATAGAAAATCAAAAACTCAAGTTGTTTCCATCTACTCTGAAAGATGCAACAATGAGGTGGTTTATGGGATTAACATCCAATTCTATTATCACTTGGGGGAAAATGGAAACTTCCTTCCTAGACAAATATCAGGACTACTGTAGAGGGAGAAACAAGAAGGGATAATTTTTAGGATCAAATAGGAAGAGGATGAAAATATGGAAGACTATTTATATAGATTCCTATTTGTACGTAAAGGTGTGGATTTGTAATTCAAGAAGAGCTAAGCAAAACACTTTTTCTTAAAGGTTTGGATGATGAATCAAGGCAATCCCTTAATTTAATAGGAGGTGGAAACATCAATCAATTGAGAATGAATGATATTGAATAACTTTGTAGAAGTTATTCAAGAACAAGGTGGACCTAGGAAAGGAAAATTCGTGAAAGGTATGAATCAAGACATGAACAAACTTATGGATGAACTAGAAAACTTTAAAATAGATATCTTATTTAAATTAACTTCCACCATGGATGGATTGCAAGCCAAAGAAAATTCTAATCTTGAACCATTAGGTATGTACTATCCTAGATGTAGAAAGAAACAAGCAATAAGATAATGTCCTCTAGATAAAAGCAGAAATATGTCTTATTTGTGAATCTATGGAACATGAAGTTAATGTTTTTCTCTTTTTCTATTCATAAAAATTAGCTTAAATAAACCAACACTTCATACACTATAGAAGAAGTAAACTTTATCCGAGACAACCTAGCAGGCGATTCATACCAAGATCTATTCCTAATCCTGGATGATGTCATGGGAAGCTCGAGACAGTACCAAAAAAATGGGGACAACTACCTTGGAACCCTCAATGAACATGGAATCCCGAGATTGGGAAAGACAAGCTTGGTATGCTCAAGGAAACCAACAACCATGGTTTGGTCAAAGTAACCCTTATACTTGGTCACAACCTAGGTGGAACCCTAATAACTACACTCAAGGGAAAACATATCCCAACCAACATCAACAGGCCATAATGGGTTCTCAAGCACAAGGTTCACAAATTGAAAATGTGGTTCAAACCCAAATACCAACACAACCACCTGGATAATCCCAAAAACAAACAAACTCATATACATGGGCAGAAGAAAGAAAGAAAAACAGTTGATCTTAATGCCATGGGCGTAAGGATATTCAAACACGATCTAGAACAATAATTAATAATCCACCTGTTATAATGATGTGAATATAGCTACACCGAGTTGAAATACCTCCAAAACACACATTAAAATCTTTGCAAATAAAAACTAGGAGTTTCAAAATAGCTTTCTTCTCATTTTGGAATCCACACTAATCTTTACATCATTACAATCCTCCTTTTATTTCACGTCTACACTAAAAACCCTAAAATGCCAAAAATTTCCTACTTGCAAAAAACCTCGGATGGATCCCAAAAATTTTGTTCCAAATATTCCTTCATAAATTAAGGCTCACATGAAATTTTCACTTATTCTAACAAGTACAACAAAAGTTATTAAAGTTCTAAGACCTAGTCAAAAGTGAAAAAAACAAACGGAGCCAATTTGAGGCCACTAGATGAAAGAATTTGTGCCCAAAAATATGCCAAAATGGCCACAACCTTGCAAGAAAAGTTTACACAAGCATATAACTAATGTATATCTACCATCCTGTAAAATTTCAAGATGATCCAATGGTCGGATCAAAAGTTATGGTCTCATGAGTTATTCCCCACATCATTCTCCCCTGGTTGAAAAGAATTCACTCCTACGAATTCAGTTGATGAAATTCATATAATTTTACATTGTCAATATTCTTCAATTCCCACTCAAGAATCCAATTATTTTCTTCCTGCTATAAACCTTCCCACTTTGTACCAAATATCTATTGTAGCTCCCATGTCTAGTAGTGATTGTCTTTTGGTCAAGACACGCATTACCCTTTCCTTTTTCTTCTTCAAAATCTGCTACTCCCAGTTTATTTCTTCCTCCTCCACAACATTTTGATAATGACCTAGAACTTATATAAGTTAGAAACATTAAAAAATGGTGATATGGAAAAATTTTCAGGTAGCTCCACCTTGTAGGCATTATCACTCATTTTCTTCAGAATCCTACATGGCCAATCTTCTTATACTTGAGTTTATTATATGTCCCTTTTGGAAACCTCTCCTTTCTAAGATGAACCATCACCATATCTCCTTCTTTGAATACACTTACTCTCCTACTGACATCTGCAACTACTTTATATTTTTCATTACTCACTTTTAGCTTTTCCCTCACTTCATCCTGTAGTTGTAGAATGTGTTCTGCAAATGCTTCTGCATCATCACTAGTTTTATCTTCACTGGGTAGCACAATCAGATCTAGGACCCCCTTGGGATTCCTACCATATACTATCTAGAAAGGAGACCTCCCTGTTGACTTGTTTATGGAGCTATTATATGCAAACTCAGCTTGTGGTAAAGCTAAGTCCCATTGTTTTGGATTTTCTCCAACTATGCAATGTAGGAGATTTCCCAAGATTCTATTCACTACTTTTATTTTCCCATCAGTATAGGGGTGATATGCACTATTGAACTATAGTTTTGTCCCCATTTTCCTCCACAGAGTCTTCTAAAAGTGACTCAAAAATTTGTGTCATGATCTGAAGTGATCATTCTTAGAACTCCATGCAATCTAACCACTTTTGAAAAAACAAATCTGCAACTCTAGAAGCATCATTAGTTGTTTTACAAGAAATGAAATTTGTCATCTTAGAGAATATATCAACCAAAAAAAGATAGAATCATTCCCTCACTGTGTGTTAGGAAGTCCTAACATGAAATCCATACTCAAATCAACCCATGGTCTGTAGGGACAGGTAATGGCATATACAACCCAATATTAT
The DNA here is from genome assembly GCA_018340775.1 of Taxus wallichiana var. yunnanensis. Classification (NCBI taxonomy): domain Eukaryota; kingdom Viridiplantae; phylum Streptophyta; class Pinopsida; order Cupressales; family Taxaceae; genus Taxus; species Taxus wallichiana. Next base: position 206,787,755 of record CM031237.1, read on the forward strand.
GTGCATGGCCCTTAGCCATTTGGCACACTCTACATATTTCTACAATCCTATTTATGTCCCTCTTTACCTTTGGCTAATAATACTTATCTACAAAAAGAGAAATTATCTTACTTATACCAAAGTGTCCAACCAACCCCCCACTATGCAACTCTCTTATAATATTTTATCTCATTGAACCAACAAGGATGCACAATTGTTTCTCCCTGAACACATAACCATCATACATCAAATAATCAGAAGAACCACTACCTACTATAGGATCCTTAATTTTTCTCACAACGTCACCAAAATTTGGATGACCTTCATACAACTTCTTAATTGTCCCAAACCCTACTAATTCATTTTCCATTGTTATCAAAAGTGCTACACACCGACTCAAGGCATCAACAACTTGATTATGCTTACCCGATTTATGCTTTAAGACAAAAGTATATTCTTGCAAAAATGAAACCCATTTTTCATGCCTACTATTTATTTTCTTCTTGTGTTTACATACCTCAATGCTTCATGGTCAATGAACAGTACAAATTCCTTTTCTACCAAGTAATGTCTCCAATGCCTTAATGCTTGAACAATAGCATAAAATTCCACATCATAAGTAGAATATTTCCTCCTAACTTCATTTATCTTTTCACTAAATAATGCTACATGTCATCCTTCTTGACTTAGTACAACTCCAATCCCAACATGTGAGGCATCATAGTCAACCTCGAAGACCTTGCTAAAATCTGGCAATACAAAAACAGCGCTTCTAATACTTTCTTCTTCAAAAATTCAAAATTATATGCTGTTGCCTTAGCCCATACATACTCCTTCCTTTTGTACACTTTGTTATGGGTGCAGCAATGCTACTAAAATTCCCGATGAACTTCCTAAAAAAAATTTCCAATCCAAGAAAACTATGAACCTTTTTCACATTCCTTGGAATAGGCCATTCCAAAATTACCTTTACTTTTTCCTCATCCATCCTCACTCCATCCTCTGATATCACAAACCACAAAAAAAAAAATACTCTTCTAAAGAAATCTACACTTCTTTAAATTTGCATATAGACTCTCCTTACGTAGCAAGTATAACACCAATTTCATATGTAATAAGTGTTCTTCCAAAGTGTCTTCTTGAAAATCGAATATCATCAAAATAGACAAAAACAAACTTACCATTGTATTCTCTAGAGTACTTTTTTCATCAACCTCATGAATGTACTGGGTGCATTAAATAGCCCAAATGGTATCACCATCCACTCGTACAACCCTTCTTTTGTTTTGAAAGTTGTTTTCCATTCATCCCCTTCACGGATACGGATCTGGTAGTACCCACTCTGCAGGTCAATCTTGATAAAATATCGAGCTCCAGCTAGCACATCCATCATATCATCCAATCTTAGAATTGGGAATCGGTACTTAATTGTGATCTTATTTATGGCCCTACTGTCTACACACATTCTCCAGTCTCCATATTTTTTGGAGTCAATAGGGCTGGGGTTGCACATGGACTCATGCTCTATCTCACTAATATTTTTTACGTATCGGATATGTCACTTGTTATAGATCAAGGATTTCGCGCTTATTACTGTCAATTTAATGCACCAAACTAAACACAAAAACCCTGAAAAACTCCAATAAAATTGATACCTGATGGACAAGATCCGAAGATGTAGACGGATAAGAAGGTCGATGTAGATAAAACGGGCGCACACGAGCAATTCACACAATAGATCCGAGTAACCTGCAAGACACCAATGCTTGACAGAAAAAGACCCCGTTAAAAGGTATTTAGGTGGACTGCCCGAGAAGCGGGTCCGGGAAGCGATAAGCTTCCTCGGCGGATGTTAGTCCACGTTTTCAATTAAGTGAAGAAGCATACATGATAAAAGATGTACATATAAGACTAGATTTTCTGATTACAGTAATGAAACCAAATTTAAACAGCAGACAGAAAGCTACAGAAAACAGGAAACTATGAAATAAAGCTGGATTTGTGTTACCTGTGTCCTTTTACCTGTCTGCAGGATGATCGGCGTCGATTATGTAGAATCGGCGTCGATTTATGTGATCGGCGTCGACTGATGTGATCGGCGTCGACTGAAACAGATCGGCGTCGACTGAAAGCAGATCGGTCAATCGGGGACAGTGCGAGAAGATTCGGAATTGGAAAGTGAAGGACGGATCGTCAACGTCATTGGATGTGCCGAAGTTGATGAGATACTGGAACAGAGTCACCAGAAGATCGATGGATACGTGCGATGTTGATGTGATAGGAGCAGAGTAACGGTGCTCCTCTCAGGGATTGATTCGGACAGGATCCTATCTCATTTGATACACTTGATGCTAAAAGATCTCTCTTTCTTACAACCTGTGTCTCTTTCGCGATCTGTCTCTTTCTCTCTCTCTGTTCGTCTTTTTTTTCCGTCCTTAGCACTGAGTTCTGGACTTGTATTTATAATCGGCGCCGCTCCTAAAAATCGGCGCCGACCGTATAGGTCGGCGCCGATCGCGGGACAGACTCCCGAGATGGCCAAAAATGAACGATTTCTAGAAAGGTAAGAGTTACCCCAAATACGGGAAATATCCCGCTTGGGGAAGAGGAAAAATAGGGGTGATACATAGATAGAATAAATTTGGGGTAGATAAGTGATTAGGATACATGGGAAGAGGTGTAATTAAATATTTAATATTTAATTATTCACGGGTAAGATACAATGGGGTGAATTAAACTTAAGATAGGTGTTTAAATCACAAATCGGATAATATCCCAAGGGGATAGTGGTGACGTAAACATGCCCCAGGTTACCTAAGCAGGTAAACGAATGTGAGGGACACTAAATTGAGTAACCAATTTTAAGTTTCTACTTATGCATGCTCAACTCTTCACTCTGTGTCGAGAATCATCCGAATGGGTTTATGCAGTTTGGAAGGGTTGATCCACAGGATCAAATCAATATGTTATTGAATATCTCTCTTCGGAGGTAACCCATCGGTAGCTCATCTGGTATGACATCTTTGTATTCTTTTAATACCTTTTCTATAGCAATAGTTATACTAAAGTCCTCTATTTCCACCTTCTTTGACATTAGTGCATAACACCAACCAACTTCTTCCATTTCTGTAAAAACTCTTTTGTAGCCAATAAGCCCTCACTCTTCTCTTCTTCCTTGAAGGGTAACAAGACAACCTTTACATCATCCTTCCAAAAGGTATATGTATTTTTTCCTCCATCATGTGTAGCCTTCCTATCGTACTACCAAGGCCTCCCCAATAATATATGACACACATCCATTTGGATAACATCACATCATACCTCATCCTTGTAGGTATTCCCAATCAAAAACTATATAAGGCATCTTTTGTGTATGGTTACTCATTCCCTTTCTTAAACCATGATATACGATAGGGATATGGGTGCTTCTCAAATTTCAAATTGATTTTATCAATCATCACACTCAAAACCATATTTTCACAACTACCACCATCAATAACAATTTTACATACCTTTCCTCTAGAGGTGCATCTTGTTCAAAATATACTTACCATGCAACCACGAATCAGCACCAAAGCATTATCTTGTTCTTTCTCTTTCCTTGGGACAATCATCGTCCTCCTTATCATGAGGTTTTCAACCAAGTTTGAAGTAACCTCCATTTCTTCTTCCTCTTCAGCTTCAACTAAATTTACTCATGGTTTTTCTCCTTATCATATATCTTGTGTAGGATAGTGCGGACACTCAAAGTCCTTGTGACCCTCTTCACCACATCTATAACATGTATATTTCCTTTGGGGGCTATTCCAACCACGTCCTCTATTATACCATCTTCCCCTCTAAAATCCCCTACCTCTTTGGTAGTTACCTTTTCTTTGACTAGAATCGCATGCCCTACGTATTAGAGGATTCACCTTTTGTAGATTCAAATCTACCCCTGCCTCTTATTGGTGATGATGATGGCTCTCTTTTCACACCTCTTCTAAAATTATTCCTCTTGTTATTTTCTTCTGCCCTTAATGTGAGTTGATAAGCATCATCCAGGTTATGGATCCGAAGTATACTCAGCTCATCTTGTATGGTGTAACTCAATCCATTTATATAACATGTAGCCTTCTATTATTCGGACTCTCCTATTCAACCCACGATTGAAAACTTGTAAAATTCATTGGTATAATCATCAATGATGAGATCCTTCTATCTTAGGTTTTGGAACATTTGAAAGAGTGTCTGAGCATAATCTAGAGGAAGAAATTTTTATTTCAGCTTCTTTACCATTTTATTCTCGGTTTCGGATCTTTCCTTTCCATTACTTTGTATTTTATTTTTTAGGTGATCCCACTAGATCAATGCATGTCCATTCAACTTAGTGCATGCAAACTTAACCTTCTTCTTCTCTGAAAGGGTTTTCCACTCAAATAATTTTTCCATGTGATTTAACCAATCAATCAACTCTTCTAGTCGTAACCGTCCACCATAATCAGGAAAATTAATCTTGATGTCATCATTCTTTCCCTCTAAATCATGGATCAATCTCTCCTCAAATGGCCTCTCATTCAATGTTTCTTCATCTCTCTCATTTTCTTCTTCATCTCCTCCTTGATTCATTAATGGAGGTACTTCTTCAGTATCACTATCTGGGTCTACATCCCCATTTGCATGTCTCCTTCTAAGGCGGGTAACTTCTTCTGTGAGCTCAAAGAACTGTCTTTGTAGCTCCTGCATATGCCTATTCATCTGGTCATAACCCTCCCTCCCATGTCTAGCAATGATTATATAAAATAGAGGAAAAACATTGCACTGAGAAGAATGTAATATGTAACCTTAACTATTTTCGCAAGAGGATGAAATACCTCCAAAACACACATAAAAATATTTGCAAATAAAAACCATGAGTTTCAAAATATATTTCTTCTCATTCTATAATCCACACTAATATTTTACATCATTATAATCCTCCTTTTATTTCACCTCTACTCTAAAAACCCTAAAATGCCAAAAATTACCTACTAAAGCAAAACAACTCGGATGGCTCCTAAAATTTTCGTACCAAATATACCTTCATAAATTAAGTATCACATGAAATTTTGACTTATTCTAACAAGTACAACAAAAGTTATTAAAGTTCTAAGACCTATTCAAAAGCGGAAAAAACAAACAAAGCCAATTTGAGGCCACTAGATGAAAGAATCTCTGCCCAAAAATGTGTTGAAATGGCCACAACCTTGTAGGAAAATGTTACCCTAATATAGTACTAATATATATCTACCACCTTGTAAAAATTCAAGATGATCCAATGGTCATATCAAGTATTTAAGGACATATTAACAATTCTGATTTACTTTCTTCATGTTAAATGTATTCATTATTATAAATTACCTTGTAGTATCCCCTCAAATTTTATGGGAAAAACACTCAAAATAGAAAATAAGATTACAACATTATTTTTTTAATATATATATATATATATATATATATATATATATATTTACACACACACACACACACACACACACACACACACACACACACACACACACACACACACACACACACACACATATACATATATATATATACATACATTTTCTATTTTGAGTGATTTTCCCATAATATTTGAGGGGATACTACAAGGCAAGATAAGTTTATTAAGACTCCCAAAAAAATTCATATTTTCTTATAAATTAATAAAGTCATATTAATGAAGTAAAGAGAGAGTTACTTATTTTAACTGCACTTAGATTAAGAGCAACAATAACAAAAATTGGGTAACCAAAACTTCTCCTCTATAATTTTAGCAATGAGAAATATATATAAACCAAGATGTGAAAGGAAACTAATTGATTTCAATCCCACTAGTTATTAAATAAAGCATATTTTAAAAGCACATTCTTCTCTTATGCATTCTAATACAAATTTTCTTGAGACCACAAGTAAACTTCTCTATTATCCCTTTTCATTCTTTATTAGGAGATGCTTACAAATACACACAACCATTTTCTTCCTTTTCATAACTTATGTTTATGAAATCAAGATAAAGAGGGCAAGAGTGAAAAACTTATAAATCTCCACCTTCTTTTATTTAATTAGATTGTCTTTTTTGTCAAGCAAGATAAAATGTAAACTTCCCATCCATAACCCAAACCCATAAATGTGATTTTTAAAAGAATACAAGCCTACCCAAAAATTTCACTATGTAATGTTTACAAAAATACACAAGGAAATAATAAAATTTTACAATATAATCTAAATTTCTTCTCAAAGAATGCAAGTATAACCAAATCTTCCATTTGACAATATTTGCAAACATGCACCAAGTAAGGGTAGAAAATTTTAACAACTTGAAGGAGTGAGCTTACAACATGCTCAATAGAGAAAGTAGTATTCATGACGACATGAATACACCAAGCTTACAATATAACAAGATTTATTCTCATGAAGAGTAATAAGGCTTAATTCCATTACTTACAATCTTAATACTACTTAAAAAGGAAGGAATAACACAACATTTGAATCAACACTTGCTTGAACATGATACACATACATCCCAAAATGGGAGATTTACAAGAAGAATTTACAACATGATTTTACAATCACCAAATGTACACCAAGAAGAACAATTTTCACCAAAAGTGGAAAGAAACATAACAATGTCTCAAATCTTCTCCAACAATCTTCAAGCCAAAATTTTCATGCTTTCCATTCCATAAGGTCTTCAAAACACAAGGAGATAGGCATGGTTTCCTCCCAACCTATTGGCATCATTACATGCCATCTCCAAAGTTTGGAGGACATGCTAGCCTCCCTCCAAGCCCATGAGAGAGAGAAAGCAATCCTCAAGTATGCACATATAGGTAAGGGGTAGAAACAAGAACAAAAACACAACCAAACATTAACCACACACCCAAAACACAAGAAGACAACCAAAACAAGGAGGAGAAAACACCAAGTTCAACCTCCAAATGGGGAAGAGTGGATGAGAAATCCAAATGAGCCAAAAGGTGTGATCCAACCATAGGAAACACACATAACCAAAATCTCAAAAAATCCTCCTTATTCCTCCATAACAAACACCCCTCCTTATTTCTCCTCCCATTCACCAAAATTCCTCCTTGGGAGGATTTTCAAACCTCTTGGGTTTCCTTTCCAAGGATGGGGAAGGGGTTCAAACCATATGAACCAACTTCCCCACCTCAAACCATATGAGGGGATAAAAATATAAGAAACCAACATGGATTGTCCATCAAGCCATGAGGTTTAAGAGGGAAATTCCCTCCCTCTTCCCCCACACAAATCCAAAATCCATCATGTCATATGATGGATGGAAAAAACATATTAAGGAAACAAAACAAGCATACCATACACTACATACAAAACATAATCACACACAACAACAAATTTCATCTAAAATCTACATACAATAACACCAAATAAGGATTAAGGATCCTACCTCCAAGAGCTTTCCAACTCTCTAAGCTATCCAATCCACTTCCAAGAGGGAGCTCTAAATCTCCAATTCCAAAATCACTCCCAAGAAAAAGACAAGCCAAAAATTCCTCTTCCTCCTACATGAGGAAGTATTTGAAGAAAAAAAAAGGAAAAAGATTCCTCACGGAGAATGAGGGGGTGACATGTGTCACCCCTCTCTTCCCTCCAAACAAAGATTCCAAAATCAAAGAGAGAAAATATAAATTTCATTTTAGCATTAATCCCCCAAATTACCCAAAATGAAAATAAGTCAAATGGGAGGAAAACTCCCATTTGACCAAAAAATGAAGCCCTCCTACCTATAGGTAGGGTGTAAGGGCTTATTTTCATGCTAAGAGAACCCCAAAACCAAAAGGGGTCTCCAAAAATGCCAAAAATAGCCCAATTTCGGGTTTGGCATTTTGGGCACAATAGCTGAGGTTGTGGGGCCCACCCAAGGGTGATCATGTGACCCCAACCTCATAAATCAAAATTAAACTAATCAAATACACCATTAATACAAGTGGGGACCATTAGGTCCCCCAAACTAACTCCTACACACTAAACAATTTAAACAATAATAAATTTACAAAATTACCACATTACACTATAGGGGTCACTCATGGTGCCCAACATGACAAGAAACCAAGTAAGGATTCACACAATTAACATGGCTAAGACTCGGCCCAATCGGCCACTTGTGCACACTCAAGTATCCGATTTGAACCCACGTTCTCTTGTGCCCTATAATATGCACACTCATTGCAAACATTAAACACATTCATCAATAAAATGTATAAATTAACTACTCAATAAATCAATCAAAATATAATCATGCTAACTATGCTAACACAATATCAGTAAGGAATTGTTAACGAGAAACATACACAATTTCATATTAATTCAACATGTGTTAGCCATCCCAGTAACATATAACGACATCCATCCATGTTATAATATGATAACATCAAATAACCAAATAATTCACGATATCAAAATGTGCGACACAACCATATGTCCATCATATAGCCAATAAGATCAACAACATCGTAACATGCTAGTATTCAAAACATCTACTAAAATGAACTATCATACTAGTCAAAAATAAATTAGTGTTATGCACCCAAATCATCATACATGTCCTCAAATGATCAAAAGTCCTAACATAACATCAACAAGCTGTCATAATCCATGTCCAATTATCATAAGATAAGATAAGATAATGTTATTAATGTCCAACACATGACCAAAAATTAGGTCAATGGGACTGCAAAGTACATAGAAAAAAACCAGTGAGAGGACCCAAACGGGTCACCTGAAATACAATGAGAGAAGGAGAGGAGGAGAAGGAAACAACAAAGGCCGAGAGACTAGAAACAAAGATGAGAGAAATGACAGTGTGGGGAGGGAGCGAAAGAAGGAGAAACATCCCCAACAACATCACCTAACACTCAAGCTTAGATGGGAGTAACTCGGAGTGTGCCGATGATAAGAAGAAGAGACTATGGAATTCTGGGAGCTAGCATCTCGAGAGGAAGGTGGTGCCTCAAAGTAGGCCTGGTGGATCGTTGTCTATGTGGATGGACCCTGGGACATGCCTAAGATAGGGATCCTTAGGCGGAAGGAAGGGAGTCACAAGAGACTGTGAGAATTAGACCGGGGGTCCAGACACGTGACCAAATTCCGCTTAGCACCCCTCATTGGGGAGAGCAATGGGAAGAAGGAAGTGATCAATCTAGTAGCCATCCATCGAGGGGAGGATGGAGGAGCCTGTCCCAAAGCCTGATGGCCTCCTGAAGGTAGAGAGAAAGACATCTCTGATCATAGTATCTGAAGAAAGTTGTGAAGAAAGGAAGCTCGCGGAACATGAAATGGAATCACCCATGAATCTCACATAAACTTGACATCTAAAAATGAATTATTCTTCAATTTCAACCTCTGGAGAGAGAAAAGTAGGAAAGTCCACTCCGATCAGTCTAAGTGATAATCAGTCTCAATATAGAGTCGATGTGAACCCACTCGAAACTAACCCGAGAGAGATATGAAGGGTCCAGTAACCAATCGGGAAATGTACATGGGTCTTAAAATGACCCCATCATGGATCTCAAGAAAGTGTGTCGCATAGAGTGACATCTTCAGATGTAACCCCCGGGGTTGGTCCATGTCTTTGGATGAACTGTTTGTAGATATCATCTTTTATTATCCTATGAAGATCATGTTGGTTGGGTAGTAGATGGACACGGGCATCCAGAGAATAGCTGAAGGGTGGGAGACAGTCCATCTGAATGCTAATAGACTCAAAGATGCATAAAACGTAGGCATACCAGTAGTGAGATTGTCTATTGTGATTCAAGGAAGCATTAGCTTTAGAGGAGCAAAGTAGGAAAGATAAGTGTACTGTACTTATCAACGAGAAGAACTAGAATACCCCCGAATATGGTGCAATAGCAACACAAGGCTAAAGATGGTCTCCAAATGAAAAGGGTGAGCCCCAAACTCAGCAAGGATGATGTTGTGAGGAACAAATTATTTTCACTTGATAATACGTCTGAACATGAGGATCTGAATGCACTCAATAATGGCCCAATCTGAGTCCAGAAGAGAGGGACCCCAAACTTCCAAACCATACAAAACCGTGGGCCTAACCAGGGAATCAGAGATGGACATCTTGGAAGGAATGTCCTGAAAGTGGTGGCAGAAACATTGTCTCTGAAGAATCACCAAAGAACCATAGCCCTTATTAACCCGGGGTTGGAGAGTAGGACAAAGGCTAAAACAAGGCCCAGAGAAAAGGATCCTTAGGTAGGTATAAGAGCAAGTGATCTCAATCTCCACACCCTTAAAGAATAATTGGAGGTCTGAAGTGTTCAAATAATTGAAAACCATAACTTTGGGTTTCCCAAGATTCTGATGATGTCGATGATCACAAAAAAGGGCTAAGGCATCTAGGTGCCTCTAGACACCCTCAGTAGAAGAAGCAAGGAGAACTGTGTCATCTACAAAGAGGAGAATGTAAATCAAAACCTAGTGCATAAGGCACCCATCAGCTTCATGTATGTGACCCCGAGAAAGTCCTCAAACTCATCGATATAGATCCCAAATAAGGTAGGAAAGAGGGGGAAGCCTTGTTTGACACCAATGGTACTACTAATGAAGTCATACAAGCCATCATAAGTGTGAAGGTGGCCAAGGATCTCCTCATAAAGGTGTATGATGGCTATAAGAAAAATCTCGGAAATTCCTATATCTCTAAGCCTGCGGAAATGGGCCTTCCCGTGGAACAGAATCAAAGGATGTCTGAAAATCCACAAAACAGCAAAAAAATCTGGAAGAGTGGTAGCGAGCCTCTTCGATGATATATCAAAGAGTGAGGATTTGGTCATTAGTCTGGTAGTTTGGTTGGAATCCCACCTTCCCCTTAGCTCTACAATGGTACTGATCGAAGAACTCAGAAAGCTGCAAGTGAAGAAGAGTAGCATAGAGCTTGGAGAATGTGTGACCCACCATGATAGTCTTGTAATGTTTGGGTTCAGAAGTGGGCCTCGACTTATGTATGGGGTGGATGATGTGGTGGGAGCAAGAGGCTGGGAAACCTATACAAACCACTTGATTGGAGATGTCCACAAGATAAGCGAGGAGTGTCATCTAACCATACTTGAAGAATTCCACATGAAACTCTTCCTCATCCCTGCTTTACTACAACTCATAGCATGAATGGAATTCCTCACATTGGTGTGGTTGAAAATATGGCAAAGGGAGGGAGGGAATGAACCTAGATGTGGACTCGGCTTGGGAAGTCATAAAGAGTGGAGGTGTGGGTGAACATGGAATTGGGATCAAGGTCCAGGGGTAAAGGCAAATGACGGGGAAAATGGTGCACCATAAATGTTTAGGAGAGTGGATAAGTGATGACGAATCTCACGATGCCTATGAGATATAAATGTGCGTTTTTATGTCAAAGGAGGCAACGATAGGCTGACTTCATGGAGGGGAAGGAGGGAAGCGCATGCATGAAATCAAAGAGGATTTTTTGATGGAAAGCTTCACATTCCTTGTCATACCATTTGTTCATAGGGCATGTACCATAGCGTAGGGTGGAGTGGGTGACGTGGGGGAAGGAATTGTGGCCACCTCAAGAATATCGTAGGAGAGGGTATTAAACATATGATCCAAGGTGAGTAAGGTGAAGTGGTTAATTGGGGGAGCAGATGAAGGCGGGGAGGAAAAGGTTTCGAGGATCCCCTATGTCAAATTTCCAAATAGCACATGATATGCAAGGGGGAGGGTAGGGGTGGGCTCTGGGGTATAGCCTGGAGGGAAAAGGAGAGGTTTGCATGGTCAACAAGAGGGATGGGGGAGACACAAAAGTGGTTTATTTAAGGAATCAATTCGGGGTAGTCATGATGTAATCAACCACACTAGTCCCACCACAAAATGGTCTACAAGTGAAGAACCAGTGAAACAGGTCTACGGGATAAAGCTGAAGCAAGAAAATGTGGGCACTACTGAGGGATTATAATTCTTTAAACACCTTAGAAGGCATCTCAAATTTCTAATTGGAGGTCTCTGATAGGGAATATATCGAGAAAAATAATATTAGATCTGTAAACACATCATAAAATAAATAAGCACTCACCCTAGTTTTGAACCTTCCTAAATCTATCAAAGAAGAAGAATACATGTTGTCGCATACCAATCGATTCACTTCGCCAACATACTTACCAATCAATGCTATAATTTGAACTCTATATCGGAACAATGTATGGACATATAATCTTTGTATTGCTTGCTTGTTAGCCAACACTACCATGTCATTGCTTTCTAATCGTGAGCTCTCCATTGCAATCTAAGTGTCAGATGCTCTTTATCTTTCTCTTCTACACACAGGTCTAACCATCTCTATTATTTCCCTCAAGTTCGAACATGCCACTAACTCTGCATGCTTGAGTTTGTATCCAATACGTCTCTACTTCTGTCAAGTTTCCTTCGGACTTGGCTTTGGCTACCAACATAAACTTAATTTTTCTAGTTACCTCCCTTTCACATACGTGCTTAATATTTTTTTCCAATTCACTCCTCTTGATAGAGTCTTTCTAAACATGTTCAACCTCTTGCAGATTCGTTCATCTTTGCATCTTGGTGTTATAAAACATAAATTAAACATGTTACAATATGTTATTTCATAAAACATATCATAGGATATGATCCGTCCATAAATAAAGTGTCGAAAAATTATACCAAAAACTTATTTATTATTTTATAGATTGTGAAAGCATTAATTTTTGCAAAATACTCCTTTTTTCGTGGTTATAAGCTTACCATAAAATTATACCCATTAGTTATGTTCTACAATGACCAAAACTACTAATATTAGTGGAGATGAAAACCTTATCATGGTGGGTCATAAAGTTTTTGGAGATAATAATGGCAGTCGATCCCCTAATGAAGTCCACATTCTGTCTACACAACTTGAGAGATAATAATGGTCGGCCTAGATATGATTTCCTCCAAATATAGACACTTCATCTCCATCAATGATGGTTCTATAACCAAAATGACCAGGGGAATCCCTCACCATGGAATTTTCTGTAGGTTTATGGTCATGGATATGAATACCATGTATGATGATGTCGGTCATGAGTTGTATTATTTCAATGTGAACATTGGCTCCTCTACATTCGATTGTCTTGTGGTCATCCATCATTAGCTTTTCCTAGAGTTTGATGACCATGTCCCTTTGGAAAATGACCCACATGGGCTCTCTTTGAAACACAACGAGAATGCAGAGTGCTCGGATGGGGATTCACCGAGATCATTGGCATTAGGATCTGTGTCGACATAAAATCTACCATTTTTGCTCTGCAATGGCATTTCGCCAAATCATGTGGAAAAATCGGTGATTCTATGTTTGTTGCTTTCCCATTTGGGGTTACAGTGCCACCAGTCATCAGTGGGTTTTCTTGTTCCATAGGATAGATAGCTCAACTGCCTTTTGGAACTGTTAATGCTCTTGAAATACCCACTAAATTCTATATATAATGTTTTTGCATCGACTACGATACCTTATTGATAACATTGGAAACATGCATTGTTAATAGCTAGACTTGGCTATTAGCTAGACGTGCACTGTAATGCACGCATTTTTCCTACACACAACCCAAGATAAAACCCACTAATTAGTTAGGAAAATTATGGAACAATTTTTTTTGTTTAAATGGGTTGCAACGGTTAATCTCCAAGTAGATTTAATTATTTCACGAATAATAAATCCTTGGTCTAATTAAAAAATTATTATTATTATTATTTTAAATTCAATCGCTTCCGCTTAAATCCCCTTTTAGGGTTCCTTTAATTTTCATTAATTAACCCTTATGAGTCATTAGTTAAGATACCCCTGTTACAAATTATTTAATTCATCCTTATAGTTCTAAAATTATTTATTTATTTAATACTTTAGGGCTAAAGTCTAAACTTACCCTCCCATAAAATTAAGTTCAATAAATTTAATCCCTATAATAACCATTGCTTAGTTGTCCTTGTATAAATTTAATTTAATTAATTTCAAAAGTCAATGCCTTTTTAAAAGTCACTAAACTAAAACAATAAAGGTCACATTTTAATCCTACATCCTAACACCCCTTTAGTGGCCCCATTCACAAGTTACACATACAATTAATTTAAAAACACATTCCCACCAAAATATCCTCACCTAAATTTTGTAGGGTTGATTCTCAACCATTAGATGAATTCATTTAGATCCCTTGGATCTTAGTGATCCATAGGGATCTAGAAAAACACACCACTTCATCAGTTCCATCAGCACCAAGAAGGAGAAATAAGAAAAAAATGAATAAAATGAGGTAAATGGAGGTTCTAAAAGGAACCGCTACTCTGCACAAAGCGGCGGTTTTGAACAACCACCTGCAATGGTGGCAGTCTTGAGACCACCGCCCAGCCGGGCGGCGGTCCCGAGACCGCCGTTCTTCTCGTGGTGGCGGTCTGTCACTTTCGAACATAAAATAAGAATGGAACATGAATGGACGTGAATTTGAAGCACCCACTTGTGTCTCTTCCCCTTTCATGCCCTTTCACATCCTCCATTGCACAGGAGGACATGGGAAGGCCTATAAATGCATGAAGGGAGCAAGAGAATGATCATTCGAAGATCCAGAGAGATTGAGAAGTAGAGTTTAATGAGAGTAGTGACCAAGATCTTATGTGTTGGAATGAAATTGTAGGAGCAAGGTGTAAAAACAGAAACGTAAACTAATTAGAGAGAAGGTTTACATTGTTTCTTATTTTCATACTTATTGTAATCTGTAATTGTCTATATTAGACCAATAAAAGTGGGAAGAAAGAGTAGTTGTCCTTCTGTTGGTTTTCCTCCTTAGAGGTTTCGAGGATAAAATTGTTAGTGTTGAAGTTTTGAATTCTTTGTTACTCTACAATTTCCTTTCTATAGCACTAGATAATCACTCGTGAAGCTCTAATTTTTAAACTAAATCTTTCATTTTCCAAAGTTGAAAGTAGAACAACATAATTGTGTGATTCGTAGAGTTCAAAAGTAGAAGCTTACGAATCACCCGGGTATTCCATAAAACCCTAATCATACTTATGATGTGCTCTTATTCCTTTCTTTTGTATTATTTTTTCATTTTCATTTCTGATTTGGGAGAAGAAGAAGAATGAACGCCATGGAAATTTTCTCAAGCTCAAGGATGGATATACACATTTTTATTTCTTATTCCATTTGTAACCCTCTCTTAGGGTTTGTTCATCTTGTTATTTACTATTGTGTATTTTATTTGCATTTTCCCTATTTGGGTATGGGAATTTTCCCCCCATTTATAGATCGGTTTAAAATGGTATATATATATATATATATACAATTTATTAGGATATATATATATATATATATATCCCAATATTTATGAATGTATATATATTCATAAATATCGGGATATATATATATATATATATATATACAATTGTTTATTAATATGAATAGTGGTCGTGCACCAAAACAAACAAAGTCCTCGTGATATATAGGTTGTGGTTATAAAGTGCAGGTCGTATTAAAATGTGGCATGGTTTAATATTGTGGTTGGTTTATAATATTGGGGGAGGTCGTCAACCCCACCCCATCCCATATAAATATGGGGTGGGGGTTGGGGTCAGCGACCTCCCACCCCCTCCCCATCTATAATAAAAATAGCAATTGCATAGTCCGAGCAAGATATTAAGCCATGCGGATTATATAAGTCATTTCATATGCAAAAATTTTGTTTAAATATTATTAACATAAATATTAATATCAATATTATAAATGCAATTATTTCTATTTAATTTTTTTAGTATATTATTTATATATATAAAGTTATAAAATAAATATATATAATTTAATATAATTTCAATTGTGCACACACGCACAAATGTGTGTGTGTGTGTGTGTGTGTGTGTGTGTGTGTGTGTGTGTGTGTGTGTGTGTGTGTGTGTGTGTGTGTGTGTGTGTGTGTGTGTGTGTGTGTGTGTGTGTGTGTATTGCTTATTTTAAATGATCAAATTGAGTTATATGGCAAGGTGAAATATAAGGTAAAGTACTATTATTTTCTACCTCTTCGTATGAGAGTAAAATTAAGAAAACTAATAAAATTTCTTATTCAACCTAATATAATTTGCAAGGAGAAGATTTTTCCTTATTCTAAAAATTCTAAACAATTATTTTCTTTTCCTACAACATAATAAGAGATGTAACTATAATTTCAATATTTTCAATATGCTTACTTTTTAAATAAAAAAATAAACTATTTCCTTTCTTTCGAGAATAGAGTTTATGGCATTCATGTCAAGCAAACAAGTGTATTTTCATACAAGAATACCAATATTTTAAAATGAACATATTACACTTTTGAGGAAAATATTTAAGTTGAATATAAGCTTAGATTGAGAGAGCTTCAATTTCATTTTCAAAACCATTTCAAGGTTCTTATTTCATCTAATAATACAAGACTTGATAGTTTCATTTTACAAGAACTAACCTATTTAAAATACAATTTTTCATTCAATACACTCTTGGTAAAGTTTACAAGTTGAAGGGATAATCATAGTAACAAATATAATTTCTTTTTCCTACTTTCCAAATATACATACATTTTGAAAGCTTAATACAAATAAACCTTTCACAACACATTTACAAGAAGTTGAAAATATTTAAAATGCAAGTTACAAGCCCTCCACTTAAGTGGAGACAACATGGCAAATATTTTACAAAGTGGGATCTCTCTTCATTTTCTTCAAGTGCAACTATGACCAAATATTCACTTGAGCTCCACCATCTTCTCCAAAATCCAAACACAACAACAAATAGGGGAGTAGGCAACACTCTCCACCCAACCAATAATCCAATAAGAGGAGAATCCATCCCCTTATTGGACCCCAAGCACCAAACAAATAACAATATGGGGTATTATGCAACATTTGACAACTTTTACAAGAGGCTTCCACAACAAGCATTCCACAAAATAACACATTCAAATAAAACCTTTAACAATACACTCAAACAATATCACAACTTTCCCAACAATCAAAAAGGTTTGACAACAATAGATCAACAAGGAGCAATGTAATATGAGCACCACCTCCTTTTGACTCCCAAGTGATGTAGGATTTCCACCCAAAATCCTCCATGTGCAACTCAAAACATAATCAAATCTTTATTTCTACACTTGCAAAAATGTAAAATATATCCATGTTATCATTTTCACTCCCCATAGGTGGAACTCAAACTCACACTCCCTCAAAAATTCATGTCTCACATCTCCCTTTTCCCTCCCCAATGGTCCCATAAATCCATCTCCCACACCCAACTTAAGGCAAGCTACCCATTTACAAACAAACATAACCACAACACTCATACAATATACAACAAACACAATTTCTACATCAAAATACATTAATACAAAAATGCAAAAAGAGGAGAGCCTACCTCTCCATCAAGCTTCCAATTCCTTTTCTCAACAAGCTTTAGAATCCTTCACACCAAGCTCAATCCAAGATGCAACCCCAATAGAAAACTCTAAGTATGCAAAACAAAGACCAATTTTAAAAAGTGCAAGAGGCACACATAAGGCAAGTAACCCAAAATCCATCAAAATCATCCAACAAAAAAATGGATATGAGGATGATAAGGTGGCTCCATGTAGGATGCCACTTCATCATCCCGCCATTATAACACACAAGTCAAACACCAAACCCAAAGCAATTAAATGCACATGTTAGACTTATAACATGTCCACATGACACTCAACTTTCACACTATGTTTATGAAGGGAAAACTTGAATGTGGTAAGTAAAAGTGTAATTATTTACCATTTTTACACTCCAAAATGCATTAAATTGTTCAAAAAAAGTCCCATACTTCAAAAGTATGGTTGATAGAAAATTTTGAGATGTGAGGGACAAGGTTAACTTGTCCATCAAGTCTCTAAAAGTTGCCAACAAGGAAAAATTCGAATTTGGTAAGTATGTTGGAGTGCACACCACCCAAATACATTTAATTAAATTCACAACATGCAACAAACAAGGATTATCTACTTAATTTATTGCGCACATGTCATATCTTCCTCTTATTTTCAATATAAGCTAACTAGCTAAATAAGATGTATTAGAAAGTGTTACTAAAGTAACAATATTTCTCAAATAATAAAACACATGCACAAAAAATTAAAAAAAAATTAAAATAAAGGGAAACACATTACACCCATGGCCACATAAATGAGGTTGCCCCCTTTGGGAACCTCCAAACAAAGCATGCAACAACACGACATAGCATTATACACAAGTTGTCAAATTTTGGTCTTGTTTGCAAAACACCTAACATCCTTTTGTGGTTGGTCCCCTATCCCTTGTCGATGTATGTGATAAAATGTCCCTGAAACACAAACAAAATAACTCTCTCGACCCTTATAACGCATCAACAACATCGAGAATAATATACATATTAAAATAAATAATCGTCATCCAAAATTAGCAATTCTATCACCTATCATCATATTAATTAATTCGATTTTAACATCCATAAAATCTCAATTCTACTCAAAACATCCAACATAGGTAATGCATCCATAATATGACATGTTAGTATAAATCATAATACTACAAATCAACATATATAATTTTTCATAATCGTTGTTTAGTGTATCATAATCAAAATGTAAATTACAACATGTCAATAGCCCAAATATCTACATAGTCTATCATCTACTGATCAAGATATAATAATAAAAATGTCTAAGTATCAATTCAATAGTAATAACATCATAATGAAATAGTGTCAAAGAGGAGTGGGCACTACATCACCCTCCCCTTAGACTTGACTTCCTCCTAGAAGTCACTGAAATAGGTGTGGAAACTAGGCCCGTAACAAAGTAGCATCCTCCCATGTGGTTACAGTCTCATCATACCTATCAAACTGGACTTACACCTAGTTAATATTCCAGCCTCGAAGGCCTAAGGTCATACGCACTATGATGCAAATGGGCTCCATAGTCACCTGCCCCTATTCCTGGAATGTGGTCCAATCCAATACATGAGCGGGACTGGAATGTATCTCCTAAGAAAATAAACTTAAAATACATCATGGGTGTGAGAAAAGCTAGGTGGAAAGGCTAGATGAAAGATAATGGATTGATCTATTCCAAGATCTTGAATGGACCCACAAATATAGGAGCTAACTTAGAGCCTTTTCCATAACGGATAGGAATCTTATGAGGTTTGACACGAAGAAAACCTTCATGCTCACTCCATAGTTGTGGTCAACTCTCTTCTAATCTACATATTTATTCTATCTATCTTGTGCCTCATGTAGCCTCTATCTAATCAAAATTACTGTTGTTCCATGTCCTATAACAAATTTTCCCCAAGAGATACTTTTTCCTCTTATCTGTCCAAACTTAGTGGTGTCTTATACCCCCCCGCCATAAATTTCTGAAATGGTGCCATACCAATAGAACTCGGAAGTTTTTCTTAGACATGAAATCAACCAAGTACAAATACTCCTCCCATCTCAACTGATGGTCCATGACGTACATCCAATTCATGTCCTCTAAAATCTGATTCACCCACTTTGTCTGTTCATCTATCTCTGGGTGATATGTTGTAATAAAGTTGATACTTATCCCAAGGGCATGTTGCATGGTAGTCCAAAGATCATAGGCGTATAAGGGATTTCGGTCACAAATAATCTTCCACAGAATCCCGTGCATTATGACAATCTCATATAAGTGCACTTGCGCCATTACATTGGGTCTGTATAGGTGGTCTTCCCTAGAGAAAAATGAGACACTTTCGTCAATCTATCCACCATGACCATAATGGCATTGTGGTGGTATCTTGATGTTGGTAGCCCTAATATGAAATCCATAGAAATGGTGTCTCATTTCCACTCCGGTATAGCATGCAGGTAGAGAAGGCCAATTGGATGTTGATGCTCGGCCTTCACCCTCTAACAATCCAAACAATAAGACACAAACTAAGATAAATATCTCTCGATGTATTCTATAATGGTATAACTGTCTCAAATTTGTGTGCATCTTCTTCAACCCTAGATGGCCTGAATAAGGTGCACAATGAGCCTCTGCCAAAATATCCTATCTCAAACCTCCATCTCTAGGTACATATATCGGCCTCCATGTCTAAGAAGTCCATATCTCTCTAATGTGAATCCTTCAAATTTTCCCTCAAGGGTCTCCCGAGACTCAACCTTTGCTCTAGTCGTAAGGTAGAATTTGTCACATGGAAGTTCTTTGCAGAATCTTTCTCTGCAAATTTGTACCCATTGAAGTAGCCATAACTAAGTGTCTTCATCAACTCAAAGCATCTCGTAACCACATTAACCTTCCCTATCACATCCTTTATCTCCATTTCATACTCACATATAAACTCCATCTAATGTCATTGGCGAGCATTGAGATTGAGCTGCATGAAGAGGTGACATAAGCTCAAAAGGTATGTCCTAAGAATAAATCTCTTGTAAAGAAGGAAATTATGTCAACGTACCAAAGCATGCACCATTGCCATAAGCTCAAGGTCATGATTTGGATAATTGATCTCATAATCCTTGAGTTTTCAAGACTCAAAGGCTACTACATGGCCCTCCTACATCAATACACCTCCTAATCCTACCAAAGAAGCATCTATGCATACGAAGAAATATCTCGTGAATCTGCAGCGCTGTAGAATGGGTGTTAATCGTAAGGCATTCTTTCCATGAAATGAAGGGCTTCTCACATCTATCTAACAAAAAAACTTCTTCCCTTTCCGCTAAAGGGAAGTGATGGGATGCGCAATCCGAGAGAAGTCTTGAACAAATATCCTAAAGTAACCTCCCAACCCTATGAAATTGTGCTCTCAAGTAACTTTGGTCAGTCTTTGACCAATCCATAATAGCTCTAATCTTGGAAGGATTGACTATGATACCTTCCCCAGAAATAATTTGGCCCAAATACTGAACCTCTAACTGGAAAAATGCACACTTCTCCAAGTTCTCGTATACTTGTTGCTCATGAAGACATTACAAAACCTAACGAAGGTTCTCCTTGTACTCCTCATGTGTAAGTGATTAGATCAGGATATCATCAAGGAACATGAGTACAAAATGGTCTAGAAAATTCCTGAACACCTCGTTCATCAAAATCATGAACACTATAGGGGAATTAAATCGGACCAAAATAGTAGCACCGTGAACTCATAGTGGCCATATCTTGTGCGGAAAGTTGTCTTGTGGATATCTTCCTCCGCATGATCCTAAGTTGATGGTAGCTTGACTTAATATATTTATTATAAAATATGGTGGCCCCTTCATCTGATCAAATAAATCATCTATCCATAGAAGGTGGTAACGATTATTAATCGTTACTTTGTTCGATTTCTCCGTATTCCACACACAACCACAAGGATTTGTCCTTCTTCTTCACAAATAACACGGGTGCACCCTAAGGGGATATACTAGGATGGATTAGGCCTTTCTTAAGAAGGCCCTCCAACTACATCTTGAGCTCACATATCTCAGGGGTGATCATCCTATATGGGGCACGTGAGATAGGCTTTGCTCAAGAACCAAATCAATATGAAATTCTATCTTATGTGGGGGACGTAACCTTGGTAGCTCACTAGGAAAAACATCAGAAAACTCCTGAAAAATAAAATGATCATCGAGTGACGGTCCATGAGTCTCATCCTCTGATCGGTCACTAATTATGATGGCATATAATTGACAACCTCATCATACACACCACTTCAGCTGCATAGTGGATATGGTATGAATAGAGATGGGTCTCCTAACTCCAACTATCAACTGACTCGACTCTCAAATCATCTACACAAGATATAACCTTGTTGTAGCAATAAACTCTAGCTCTGTGTGTAAACTGACCAATCGATGCCCAAGATAACACCATATGAACCTAAGGAAAGGATATGAAGATCCAAAATCATGGTGAAGGGTCCTAGGTCCACTACACTCTCATTAACTAAGGATTCAACTGAGATTTTGGCTCTAGAAGCCATCTCAACATCCCAACTAAGGCCCTATATAACTACCACCATCCTGCACCATTCTACTAATGATGGAGACATGAAAGAATCTAAAGAGCCCGAATCAAATAAGATAAGGGTAGAAATACCACCAATGCTAACTATGGTCTCAATTACCGTTCCCTAGTATTCGCCTAGTGGTTCTCAACCACTTTGCATAAATCATGTGGCTCCTAGCCATCTCACCAACCATAGGCTTACAAATAGGTGCCTTACCCTAATTAGCAGGGTTCTGAGGGCACTCTCTCAACTGATGTCCATGTACACCACACCCATAGCAACTACATAGTCCTCTGCACTGAGCATATAGTCCTCAAGGTGGCCTGGTAGTCCATGGTGTAGAACTGACGATCCTACCATTGATCTATGAGAGTGTTGTGGTGGACGTACCCCTCGCTAATCGTGCTTGAGGTGGATTCTACATCTTGTTGGGCCTCTAGCTAGAGGTCCCATAAAATGCAAAAATAGGAGAGCCTACCTCTCCATCAAGCTTCTAATTCCTTTGCTGAACAAGCTTTATAATCCTTCACACCAATCTCAATCCAAGATGCAACTCCAATAGAAAAATCCAAGTATGCAAACCAAGACCAATTTTCAAAATTGCAAGAGAAGCAAATAAGGAAAGTAACCCAAAATCCATCAAAATCATCCAATAAATAGAAAAGGGATGTGAGGATGATGAGGTGGCTCCATGTAGGATTTCACTTCATCATCCTTCCATTCCAATTCACGAGTAAAACACAAAACCCAAAGTAATTAAATGCACATGTAAGACTTATGACATGCCCACATGACACTCCAACTTGCACACCATGCTTATCAAGGAAAAACTTAAATGTGATAAGTAACAAGTGTAATTATTTACCCTTTTTACACTACAAAATGCATTAAAATGGTCAAAATATGTTCCATACTTCATAAGTATGGTTGGTAGGAAATTTTGAGATGTGAGGGACAAGGTTAACTTGTCCCTCAAGTCTCTAAAAGTGGCCAACAAGGAAAAATTCGAATTTGGGAAGGATGGTGGAGTACACACCACCTAAATGCATTTAATTAAATTCACATCATGCAACAAACAAGGACTATCTACCCAATTTATTTCCCACATGTCATATCTTCCCTCTTAATTTAAATTTAAGCTAACTAGCTAATTAAGATATATTAGCAAGTGTTAATAAAGAAACAATATTTCCCAAATAATTAAACACATGCACAACAAATTCAAACAATTAACAAAATTAAAAGAAAGGAAACACATTACACCCATGGCCACATAAATGAGGTTACCCCCCTATGGGAACCTCTTAACAAAGCATGCAACAACACAACATAACATTATACACAAGTTGTCAAATTTTGGCCATGTTGCACAAAATCCCCTTTCAATGTATGTGATAAAATGTCCTGCAACACAAACAAAATACCTCTCTGGCCCTACTGACACATCAACAACATCGAGAATAATATACATATAAAAATCAATAATCGTCATCCAAAATTAGCAATTCTATCACCTATCATCATGTATTAATTAATTCAATTTTAACATCCATAAAATCATAATTCTACTCAAAACATCCAACATAGGTAATGCATCCATAATATGACATGTTAGTATAAATCAGAATACTACAAATCAACATATATAATTGTCTATCATTGTCATCTAGTGCATCATAATCAAAATGTAAATCACAACATGTCAATAGTCCAAATATTTACATAGTCTATCATCTCTTGATCAAGATATAATAATCAAAATGTCTAAGTATCAATCCAATAGTAATAACATCATAATGAAATAGTGTCAAAGAGGAGTGGGCACTATATGCATGCTACATTCATGGTGGGAAAGGAAACCCACCCTTTGTAGCTTCTTTGGTCACATCTCTCATCATGGCTCCAGTGATCGATGTAATTGTCGTGACACTCCACCGTAGTTGTGTTGCTAAACCGGCAATGGTGATAGTGTACATTTGGTAGGGAAACAATCCATGGCTCATATTCCTTTGAAGATCTCGACAACTCGCTAAATCAATGACCTAAATTTTAGCGTGCACGCTAACAGTGATTGCAAACGGGAGGCCTCTTTCCCATTTGGAAAACGTCTTTTGGCATAAATATAGATATGATAGTAATAATACAATGCAAAGTAGATGATGTATGTGAGGGCTCACATTGTATAAAAATACAAAGCGATATAATACAAGGGTTGCGGTGCGGTTATAGTACTCTTTGTGAGATGTGGCTTATGACCATTGAGGAGGGGAAGGAAAACAATAGCCCTATTTTAGACATAGGAACAATAATTTATGTTATTTTGTATTGTTACTTGTCTAGGTATAGCTCTCATACCATGCTAAAATTCATGGACCAGCTAACAGTCGAACCCAAGATCTCGAACGTGTACTTTCAGGTGTTGTGTCACTAGTCTACGAACAATTCTCATGTCAATGTTTATTGCTCTTTTGAACTAGCCTCAATCAGAAATCTGGATTCATTCGCATTAGCTCTCATATGTGTTGACATTATCCTCAATGGTTTGATCATCAATGATTTGTATCTTATTTTTGCTTTTTCATTATAAGATGCCTGAATGCATTAACTAGGGTTCGATATGCCTTAACCTGATACTAAGGCTCTCAATGCCTATATGCTTCGGTCAACAATGTGCCAAGGGTACAAATATTTTGATTCAATGGTACTATGCTTACAGGTCTTAGTTTTCATGAATATTAAGCCTGCACATGCTTTATGTGGGAAAAAGAAATGTATTTTGAATTTGCATGGAAGCTTTAGATATGTTCAGAAGAAATCACTGATTCATCTTTCCTTTCTCTTTGGCACCCTGAATGTAACTGTGAGTGTTTCCTTCACAAGTATGCTTCTTCTCCATTTCTAAAACCCCAACAATTCTCATATGCAAACTGAAACAAAACAAGCTCAATATCATCTGACAGTCTTCATTAATGTTTTATAGCCCAAGAAACTTCATGCCTAAGAAACTTCATTGACTTAATCCATAATTTCCTTTTTTATAAGTTCAACTTCAATTAATTCCAGATACCTTTAAATATGTCATTAAAAATTCTTGAGTACACTAAAATCAGATTTTGTTGGACGTTTAAGAAGATCCAATTTGTCAAAGTTGTCAGTTGATTTTGTAAAGTAAAACACAATATTCTTGATTGGAAGGAATAAAGGTTGCCTGAATATTGTTGTAGTCTGCGTCACTCTGTTGCATGACATCATCTTGAAAGGATGGTATATTCAAAAAGAAAAAGAGAGTTCAAGCTAAGCATATATATATATATATATATATATATATATATATATATATATATATATATATATATATATAACTGTTGAATATGATATATTTTGATTTAAAAAATTGTAACAAATAGTCAGTAGAGTAAATCTTATAGACATCCAAGGATTACAGATCGATGTGGAACATGAATAAATGGAATCTTCATAATGAAAAGATACATTGATCAGCTTAAGATAACTTCTATAGCTTGCATTCAGTGGGAGGTCTTCACATAATTGTATCTTCCATATATCAATACTAATCTCTTCTTAAACCTCACTCACGGTGGGCCTATGGGATGGCTCCTCTACAAGTACATCTTATTGTGTTTTATTGCCTTTGTCCATGTCGTAATTTCTTAGCAGCCTCTTGTCCACCACCGCTAATATTTGTTCATGATCTTCAAACTGCTCCGCATATGGTGTGACCTGTTGAATCAAACACGGAGCCTTAGTTTTTAATACTAACATAAATCAGTGATGAGTCTAAACAGTGAAAGATTATTTGGATTTTTTACCCATTTAACGAGGTCCACTTTCTCTTCAGATAGTTTAAAATCAACTGGTCATCTACCACATATGATGTCTAGGAAAACCACCCCGAAACTATACACATCACTTTTCTCCGTCAACATATGAGTGCTAAAATACCTGTCCCAAACAAAATCAGTAAATACTAGAAATAAAGAAGCACAAGTATGTCAACAATATTTAGAATGGAAAGAGAGATTTAATTGGGGTCTAAATATCTTGCAGTTCCCCTCACACCAGTAGAAATATGAGAAGCCTCTTCATCCATTGCTACTCGTGAGAGTCCAAAATTGGCCAATTTGCCATTCAAATTGTTGTCCAGAAGAATGTTGGCTGTTTTTACATCTCTGTGAATGATTTTCGGGGTGGAACCTATGTGCAAGTACTCCAGTCCTTACAAGACATCAGTAGATGTTGAATCAGGTGAAGGACTTTGATCCTTAAATATTTTAGAAATTTCTACCCAGAAAAAGAAAGCTACCTTGTGCTGCATCCAATGCTATTTTAAGTCTGGTTTTCCAATCTAGTTCTGGATATTTCAATGGATTACTGCCTACGAACACAGAGTAATAATCAAACATGTTTTGGTTACCTGGCTTTCTGTTGTGAAGGCACAAATGTGAAAGAAACAGTTCAAGCAGAAAATTTACCGTAAAGGTGGTGATTTAAGGATCCCCTAGGCATGTACTCATATACAAGCATTAGGTCTCTTGATTCATTGCAATAACCCAACAAAGACACCAAATTCTTGTGATGGACTCTGGATAGAAGATCAATCTATTCATTAAGCCAAGTTTAGCTTTCTTCCATAAGCAGTGCAGCATAGGAAACTTTCCAAATGTGAAACATCGAAAGGTGCTTTAGCATTACCTCGTTTAAGAATTGTGCAATTCCCTATTTTGAGAAGAAGGAGAGCATTTTGATGGCTATTTGCTTTTCATTTGACAATTTACCCCAGAACACCGACGCAAAGCCACCTTGTCCAATGTTATGGCTAAAATTTTGTGTAGATTTTTTCATTTCATCTAGAGAAAAGGCACGGGATTTTGATGGATTTGGCACCATAACGATTGAATAATAATCTGCAATAAGGCACATGATTTTGATGGATTTGGCACCATAAGGATTGAATAATAATCTGCAATAATCTAAATTCAGCCATCATGGATTATGCTAAAGTTCCAAAAGGAATTTTTAAATTAATTTCTTTGTTGTTTTCTCTTTAAAAACATTTACCCGTTAACCATAACCCGATTGTATTTTATTACAAAGACATATTAAGAATCAAGAGTGATATGTGAATACAAAAAAATTCGAGCACAAGTGCACATGGTGGACTATCACAACATGCTATGAAAATCAACAGCATACATATTAATATTGCTATTCATTAAAAAATTTAAATTTATCTGTATATTTTTAATATTTATAATTTTATATATTATTTTAATAGCCATCCCTGTGCCATCCCCCACCATCCCAAAATTTTGGGAAAAAAATTCCGTTCAGAAACTCCATCCTCCTGTTCCACTGTCCTGGAGTCTTAGGTAATACTGGGCTCAGGTTAGAGCTTCACTTACAGCCATGGAAGATCTGATTTTGGATCCCAATGAAGCCCAATTCTTGAGATTGGAGAAGAGTTGCAAATTTTATTAGTTCCATTAAGAAATCGGTAGCAACTTCTCTGAAAATAGCAAGGTGAAGGTGGATTGCCACAAGGATTGGGAGGATAACAATGATAGCCCCAAAGAAGAGGCTTCGGCTGGGTCAAAAACAAAACTACCTTTCGAGATGGAAGATATGGTAGAAAGATAACCATATAGGGCTAAATGTGATGTTGAAAATCTCAATAGATGACTCAAATAGCTTGAGATTTACTTCATTATGCACGAAGTACATGAGAACAGAAGTTTTTTTTCCCAATTGAAGATGTTCAAGTATGCCTTGATATGGGGTAAGCGCTATGTGGATGCCTTGTAGCCAAGCAATAAGGTGAAGGTGACTTAATTGGAGCAATTCAAGGAGTTTATTAAATCCCAAATCTATCCTCTAGGATATAGCGAAGAGCAATTCATAAAGAGGCAATATTTCCAGCAAGAGCAATGATACAATGTTTGAGACTGTACCCTTGAATTCTGTAAGCACACCATTTTGTTGAACATTTCTCCGATGAACTGGAAGTGGTAATGAGGTACATTGAAGGCTTATATAGTCACATTTGAAGGCAGATGTAGTTCTCTGATGTAAATAGTATTGAAGAATGAAAGCAGTAAGGAACATTAAATAGAAATGGACAAACAAGAGCACCTGAAAGAACAAAAAGGTCAAAAGACTCAAGAAGAGGCATCCTCATGCAAAGGCATGAAAATATCAATGGTTAACCTTAAAGATAAAAAACATTGTAACCATTGTGAAGTGGATAGTCATTCAAATAAGAAGTGTTGAAAGTTGCATCCCCAATTGACACCAAAATGGCATCGACAAAAGATAGGAGAGAAACAATATGAACCCAAAAAACAACAAAACACTTCTAACATAGAGAACAAGAGAGCATTCTCTTCTGTTGAGAGGAAAATGGTAACACAGGAGGCCAAGCTTGAAGTGGACAATATAAAGCTCTTCAATATCAAGATCTAAGTGAAGCACGACAAGATAAACACATTATTTGATGCCGGATCACAGAAAGTAATTTAGTATCCGGGGCATAGTGCATAGACTCAGCTAGGAGACATGTGCACACTTTCATCCATGCCCACTAGGTTAATTGCATAAGGGTTCAAAATTACAAGTCCACTAGGCAGTGCAAAATTAAGTTCACAATTTCAGCTGACTTTATTGATGAGGTTGGGTGTGATTAAGTTCTAGTGGAAATTTTTAATGTTATGTTTGATAGTTCTTACATGTGAATGAGAAATGCCATCTTCGTGAGAAGGAAGAAGCAATATCAATGGTCCAAGGATGTGAAATCATTTATTAGCAATTCTCTTAAATGCAAGAATGTTTCAGCTGTAAAAGAGGCAAAGAAAGTGACAGTTGCAAGCCAACACCAAGTAGGTTCAAGCTCAAAAAGAGGAGCAAAAGAATCCAATGAGGCTATAGTGAAAGGCTTATGCCTTTGTCACCTCCATAAATGAGCTTTTGTGGAACTAAAAGCCTCCGACAAGGGGGAGTGTGATCCATAACAGATCAATAGTTGATCCATTACATGTAGGAATATCCATGGAGCAATTCAAATATTAACATAGAAAAGAAATAGGCGACTCCGTGAAAGCAGCTCCATATCATTTACCAAAGCGTACAAATAAATAGCATATTTAGGTACAATACCTATAACCACCATGGGTGCCTAATCAACACAATAGTTATATAGACTAAAAGATGCAGTACAAAGGAAATCTAAACCAAAGTACATAATAACTTGTGTGTCTTAGGCAGCAGTACTTTGATTAGAAGAATAAATGCTAACGTTGCAAAAATGGGAATATGGAAGGTCAAAAAAACATAATTAATTTCATAATATGCAATTGATCAGAGATTTGCGTGAAGCTGAGTGCGTGCCTATTCGATACCAAATAGTTGGGTGAAACATAAAATAAGAAAGGAGGCAAGAGAGGGAGAGAGCTCTGATATCGAGAAAAGTACTCTTTGTAAGCAATTCTTTTAGAGCAATAATTCGCTGCCATTTGAATGCTAGGCTTTTTCCCCAGTTGGTTCTCTATGGAAAATTATTGAGCCTCTTTGTGATTGTCTGCATTCATTTTCTTACATTTTGTAGTTCCATATTTCTGTGATGTTCCTATTTTCTGTGATTTGCATTTGAACGTATGCATTGAAAACCACTACACGTTGCCAGTAGTGTTAATTGTTCCACATAAGATTTGTGTTGGTGAATTGCCCATTGGACTGTCCAAGATAATTATGGGTCAACTATATTTTGTATTTGAGGACACATGCTCTGATTTGTTCTTTTATGGGTTTATACTTTATAGCCACCCAAATGATTGTTGAAAACTAATCTCAAAAATCTGAAGTAACTAAAAGTAACATAGGCATTATAACTGCATGACTTAGATTTATGTTCCTCTGTTTTTAAAATTTAAATAACCCAGGATGTTGATATGTTTGATGACTAGACGTATTGAGAACATGTATTAATCTTTATAGTTGGTTGCAACCCTTTTTTGCACGTTCGTGTATAAATTAGGCTATTTCTGTCTAATAGGTCCCATGACCATAGAGAGGGAATGAACTAAAATGATATAAAAGTTGTAATTATTGCTAAAATATATTCAAATAGAAAAATATCCTGATAGTAGGCAGAATATCAGAAATGGGAGAAGCGGTTTCACATACCTTATGATAGAGTACCAATTTGATATAGAAATTCCATGGAACGCAAATACAGATCCTTCAGCTTTCCTCCGCTCCTCAAAGTTGAGCTCACTCTCAGAATTATACAAAACGGCAAACTGGTAAATAGATCCATGCACATTAAAAATCCGTGACCAGTCTGAAGTAAATGAAGGGAGGATCTATTTGTAAACAAAACAAATATGAGGGTTTTGTATGGAAGCCATATTTCTTCTGCATAATCTTCTTGAGATTCACACCGATTGATGATACCCGAATTGCAATCCTTTTGCAGCCATGGCATTCCTAGCTTCACAACTAATTCAATTTCACTGGAACACTGTTGCATCTCTGAAAGTGGGGGAAATGAATCTATTAAGTCTCTTAAAATATATAAATTTTTATTATCCAAAAAGGCCCCTGCTTTTCTGGACATAAACTCCCCTGATTTTATTGCATTGAAACTAATTGTACTTCCTCCAGACATGTAATTGCTAAAGAATCAGATCGCTTTCGAATTTCCCATTTTTTAATAAAAATGTTGGATATGGCTTGAAAACCTCTTTATTAGATCTTGTTGCAGCAGCAGCAAGGGTAAGTTCCAAATCAATCAATTCCAAATTTTGTAGTTCTTGTAGTAGTGATTCTCCAGTACCCAACTCTTCAAACCTTCAAACCTATACAAGCTGAGAACAAAAGAAATTTTAGCATTTAGTTAAAACTAGCTTCAAAAATAAAGAAACAAAGCACCAGCTAAAACAGGAAAGGAAAAGTAAATAGCAAGAAAATAGGTAAGAAAAAGGAAATAGCGAGAAAACCTTGCCTCAGCGTACCCATATCATGAAAACTGCAGGACCCCGCAACAAACACAGCACACAGAAAAACAAAAAACCCTTCTGTGTTCGAACACCGCCATGTACAGAAAACAAAACCCTGCTGCCCTCGGCCACCGCCATCTACACACGGCTGCATGGAGGAAGCCAGGTCGACACCTGATACCATAACTGCAGCAACCGGAGAAGTGACCAATCAAAAAAATTGCCAATAGACCCGGCAATGAGAGCAATAATTCCTTCCAATCAAATAATAACCATAAAAAACATATCCATAGTTTAAGATATAATTTTTCAATTTGAACTAAAAAAGAGACAAGAAGACAATTTTAAGAAAACTAAACCCTGCAGAGGGAATATGGAGGGGAGATACAGGCAGCTATGTATGGCCCATCTACATACAAAATGACATGGCTTCAAAATATAAAATGGAAATATTATCTTATTTGGTTCCGTTGATAATCCCACGGTCTAGGTAATATATTCAGTAGGACATGTAACTAAAAGTCAGGGAAAATACAGGGAAGAATTGTGGGAAATGTATGCTAGTTGAATTGCAATGTGTATGTATCATACATATCATATGCAAGCTCGTAGAAAAATTTCTCATAAAATTTTTAGGGTGTAACATCACCTAGGAAGATGTGGGTGTCCAAAGAATGGATTCTGAAAGAATAAGAACCCACAGAATGCAATATCCTCTATAGAGATTAGGCAGCCAACTTATTGCCCACATCAGTCCTCATGCACAATTTCTAGCATAGGACCAAACCAGCCAGACATGTAGCTTGCCTTACTCGAGCACCTTAATCCATTTCTGTCCAATTCAAGGCCACCATCCACTTTTATGTATAAGAAAGGTGAATATGCAGACTCGTAAATTACCACAACATAATTTTGATTTGTATTTATAACACAACTTCTACAAATGCTCGTATAGCAGGCAGTATCAGCTAGATTTTCAATTTGATCTAAAAAGAGACGAAAAGACAATTTTAAGAAGATTATACAATGATGAGGAGAGATTGAGGGAACAAAATGTGTTGGGAATTTCAATATCTTACATTCTACGAATGTCTGTCCACAATGGATCATCGGCATTTGCATATTCCAAGCAGCTGCAAGAAGTATAAACATACAGGAGCATGTTCAAACTAATTTTAACAAGTGAGTATTTGGGATTTCAATATCCTCCGTTAAGGATGCATATGCATATGCTATTTTGGTAATCAACATCTACCATTTCTAGAACAAAGAAAGCATGCATGCATATTTATGACATCAAAGTCATCGGGTGGACTGCTCAATTTAAACGTGGCGCTCGCGTTTGCAATTGATTTCCGCCTTAGAAGTTAATGACACACACTGTAGGCATGCCTAAACTACTTCCCTCACAACTTGAGGCAAATTTTGGGAATTCAATATAGAGACATGCTATAGTGTTTGTATATATATATATGATCAGTTATGGGTGATAACTATACATACCTAAATATCGATCACCTTGGTGTGAGACACTACTGGAAAAAAATAACTCTCACATCCATATAAATATCATCTAGGAGACACGTATTTAGAGGATAAGGATACATGTATGTTTTTATGCAATGTAAGATATATATATATATATATATATATATATATCATGGTACCCCTCATAAATGTGGGGACAAGGTCTAAATAGTAAAGAGTTAATGAGGGACACCATTTCAAATTAGGGTATGGGAGACGATGAATAAGGTCATGGTTATTTTATATATAAATACAATCACCAAAAAATGGAGGTATAGAGTTGGGATCATGTCAGGACGCCATTCATAATCACAAAACCAAGTTTACAAAAGTAAATGAATAAGGGCACACTGAATATGACATGTTATATA
The DNA here is from genome assembly GCA_018340775.1 of Taxus wallichiana var. yunnanensis. Taxonomy (NCBI): domain Eukaryota; kingdom Viridiplantae; phylum Streptophyta; class Pinopsida; order Cupressales; family Taxaceae; genus Taxus; species Taxus wallichiana. The sequence goes on from CM031237.1 coordinate 206,820,702, forward strand.
TAAATTTTGTCTTACAAAAATGTGGGCACACAAAATAACCACCATGATAACATATATATCAACCCGAAATACAACATATACTAAATACGTAGATGCATGTTTAAACTACTTTTAACAAGTGAAAATTTGGGATTGCAAAAACACACAGGCACGTACATATATACATACAATATCTACAGTTTCCAGAACAATGAAGTATACAATTATTTATTCATATGTACATAGAGTATCATCTGTATTTGCACATCTAAGAGTATATACACATCGCTCATGTTTAAACTACTTCTAACAAGTGGGTATTGGAGATTTCAAGCATTCTCGACTAAAATTTTGATTTGTATTTATAACACAACTTTTATAAATGCTATAGCAGGTAGTATCATTTTTCAATTTGAGAAAAAAAAGAAGACAGAGTAGTAAGTGTTCTATGATCAGACATAGATTGATCAGGTCTTGGAGCAAGTATCATTTAGATTACTCTTAAGTGACAATTTTAAAACAAATTGACTCAAGAATCTTAGATATTGAAGACCTGAAATCGGGTTTCATTGTGAGGATTTGAATCATCGGTTATTTCCAGTATGACTATGCATGTTCAAACTAATTTTAACAAGTGAGTACTCCATTTCACCGGTGTAAATGTACATCTACCAATAATAGCCTTGGCCCTTGAGTTTCAAGGCAATTGTCCAATCCTATTGCAAATTTTAGGGCTCTTTGGGAATTCAATATAGAGACATGCATATAGAGATAATTATCATCTTAGAGCGATAACTTTCATAAATATGAGTCACCGAGTAGAGCTCTTCATCTAGGAGTGACTACATTTCTTATTTATCATGGCTCGGAAACATGGGGATCTATGCATTTCAAATTAGGGATACTTGAAGGTCACCTCTATTTTATATAAATACTCACGTATGTGTATTCAATACATTTGGATACATAGCGAATAATTCACAGATAAGAATCCAATACACCAATCTACAATTTAAGGATTATTTGACAATTAATAATATCATCTTGTATCTTGATACGGCTTGGATACAGCAGTGTAGTATCCAAATGTGGAAGCATAGACAAGGCACGTGAACTGTTTGATAAAATGCCTCAAAGAAATGTGGGCTCATGGAATGCCATGATTGCAGGATATGCACAATATGAATTTGTTGAAAATGCACGTGAATTGTTTGATAGAATGCCTCGAAGAGATGTGATCTCTTAAAGCAATTTTAAAACAAATTGACCATGATCTTAGATATCGGATATGCACAAAATGAATTTGTTGAAAAATCCCATGAACTCCATTTCATGCTAAAGAATGCCTCAAAGAAATAACAAGTCAAAAATTGTTTATGCACTTTCGAGAGTAGAGCTCTTCCGTGGACCAATTTGTTTGGCAAATACCAAAACACTAAAAATCATTTGGATAAAAATGAAAAAGGGAATTCCAATACACAAAAATTTCTGCTCCAATCTTCTCCTTCCACATGGACAAGGCCCGGTTTAATTGTTTTAACAGCAAATCGGATGGTCCATATTAAAACTGGCAAATGAAATGTAATGTCTGTATATTTTTGTAAACTAGTTTTGAAGCCATGATTTTTCTTCGCGGATTGAGAATTTTGAAGGGGCACAAAGGATTGAATTGGTTTGTAAACCATTTTTGCAAAGAAATTCAAAAAGCTAGTGGAAGTTTGTGACCACCAAAAATGAAAAGGAATTTTGTGAGCTATTTCATGGGCTTTGGAAGCCATTGTCGTGGTTGGAATCTGCAAATGCATGTCTATATATTTTTGTAAACTCATTTTGAAGCCATGTAATTTTGGAATTGAAAAATCAATACAAGAGCTTCTCCTTTTTTCTCTGTCGGAACTCTAATTTTCAATACAAGAGCTTCTCCTTTTTTCTCTGTTTGTTTTTTCTTGTCTATTGTATTTTGTGAATCATTTAATCTAGAACATACTAAGAAACGTGCAAATTTGAAACCCAACACAGCGGATTGAAGATTTTATATGGTACTTGAATACACTATGGATGCTCTCCATACAACTCCTACTTGCAATATATATTCTTTATAAAAATGTAGGCCTGTCATCAACCTAAAAACATGTCTTCTAAATATGAAGTGATTTTTTTTTTGCCTGAACAGATTCCAGCTTTGTTCCTCCTGTAGTATATGCAATGCTAGGGACCTCCAATGATATAGCAGTGGGCACAGTGGCAGTTGTATCGCTTCTCCTTGCTTCAGTGCTTATTGATGAGGTCTCTCCCATACATAATCCTGAGCTGTATATACAATTGGATTGACTGCTATGAGATTTTAGATTTGGATGTGGATTGTAAATTAAACCCAAAAATAGATTATGTAACAGAGATTGATGTCTTGTATCCAAGGCTATCCACTTTTGATATGTGCAGAAGGTGCAGGGAGATAGATGGAGGCTATGTATTCATCTGGAGATTTTCAGTCCACTTCAAATGGCAAAAGCTAGAGTGCGGTGAAAGCCCCCAATACTAGTTTGATGCAAAAAACCACCTATCTCTATTGCATGCAAGGAGCCACTTGTGTTTAGCATGTAGGAACAACAAAGGACAAAAATACCTACAAGAGAGAGCACATGGCAAATGCTAACAGGAAAAGAAAACTTTAGTAAAACCGGGCATATCTGCGGCAGGTACAAACAAGCTCGACAATGAAGGATTAAGCAAGCACCAATAAAAAGCCACAGAAATAAAATATTTGCCAAAGGTAAACTATAGTTTGCATGAAACTGGGTTTCTAACTTTAGACAAAGCCATCATTTTGCAAATAATCAGCCAGTAGCAGCCCACCGCCCCACCTTATTACAATTAATAGGCAACAGCAAAAACAATAGTACCCTGCCTCGGCAGGTACTAATAAGGAGGAGAAATATTTAGTGAAATTCTTATTACATCATAGCTCGTGTGAATTGATGCATATTTAGACGTGTCACAATCATTACAAATGAGTTAATCACGTATACATGATAATATAATCAAGTTTGACTCAATGCAATAATGTGGTCCGTGGACAAGGGAAATTTCAAAACAAATTATCCCTGTATTGAATAATCACAGTATAATGGCTTACGTAATGATACGTTTTGCGCATTTGTCGTAAAATGCAAGAAGTGACTTTCCAACGTATTTTCCCAAATACTATGAAATGGTTTTTGGTATTGTCGTTAGTGATGTATCCGGTTAATGATGTCAAAAAAATATTTTTTCCTTATTGTCTTACCAGAATCAATTTAATATTTTAGTATTTTAATAATTAAATAAGCCCATTAAAAAATAGGGAGAAAGTAACAGGAGTTCCAAAATAAGTATCTTTACCCTGCGACTAATTCCAGGAACATCGATTGATTTCAAGAATTAATTGTTATTAAATTGGTTTTTTTAATATGATTTGGCATAATGCGATTCGCTCTCAGAATCTTGCAAGTTGTTTATTTACAATTGTTGACGGGAGCACTCTTTCTTTGCAAATGCAGAGCTCCGACTACTTCACGTGGCTCACAATTTTATAAAATTGACATTTTTATTTTAATGGAACAGACTTCTAATTGTTATTAAAATTACAAGATTTATTACTGTTCAGTTTAGAAGATTTCCTCTCAAACTTTTCTTTCATACTGAAAAAAATGCGAGGATTTTATGAGGTGGAAACTTCCTAAATTTATTCAATAAGAGCAATTCAAAAGTGCGTTGTCACTTATATATATATATATATATATATATATATATATAACTTTAGCGTGTTATTTACGAAGGGAAAATGATTATAAATGTTCTAAACAATGTATATTATCAGGAATGTGACGCCACAATATTTTAATGTGTTCATAAGTTACAGATTAATAAAAGTCTGTGAGAGTTGTCATGCCCACTACCGTAAGAGTAGTATGCGTGTTTATAAGTTATAAATTAATAATAATCTTTTAACAGTTGTCTTGATCACTATCATTGCATTATTATATGTCACTTTATTTGTTAGTGTATAATAGTAATTTACTTTTACACCAATTAATTAGAATCTAAAGAGTTATAGAAAAATGTTTAGCTTCTTTCTTTCACCGTGTTCTATTCTTATAAATCAAAGGAAAATCATTTTATTGCCTTTCTCCTTTTTTAAAATATTTTTGACAAGAAAAATATATATATGTTCTTATAATTCATATATTTTAATATTGAAAATTGTTTATGTGATATTTTATTTTTGTTAATATTAAGAGAAATTGATGTTTATACTTAGATATTTACATTTAAAAAATAGAAGTATTAGGTATGAGTAAATATCCAATTGAGTGTGTACAAGAAATTATAGTTTTTGTACAATATGTAAAAATTCCTTTCCGAACATTAAATCATAGGCCATGATTAACTCCACATAAAATATCTCATTTCCATCAAAGCATATTGACACACACACACACACACACACACACACACACACACACACACACACACACACACACACACACACACACACACACACATGTTTCTGTATGTGTTTATTTAAATGTGTGTGGATGGTTTAAACAATGTTTTTACGAAGTCATGGTACTTTATAGTACATTTTTATTTTATTAAAATAAATGGTAAGTATTTTGAAATTCTCCCATATAATTTTTTAGTCAAACAAACATAAATATGAGGCATTACATGAGATAAGCAGGAAACAAACAACTTAAAGTAATTTATTAGCAAAATGTAGGCTTCAACAAGATGACATTTGTAACACCCACAATTTACACACACAATTACAACACTAAAAATACTGGAACAACTTTTTTTTACTTACATTGCTATTTACACGACACCACATAACAACGCAAGGTATCTCTTAGAACAATGGATAACACATGAGATGCTTGCACAACCCTTATCCCATATAGATAACATGAATAGTACATGATGAACATCGAGGCCACCCTTTCCCAAACAATAAGACACAACACAATGATTCAACTACATTATGACTCTCATATAGGCACCATCCATGACAACACTTTCCCGGTTTACATCTTTATTATATTTATATTTCAATATTGACCTTATTTGCTTGGAAATCACTTATAAATTATTTTATAACTAAACTACATTATCTTTACTTTATTTAACATTTCACTTGTAGTTCTCCCACCTAATTTTGTTTGATTCCCTCATCACACAAGAATGATGTATCCTGGTTGATTGGTATGAAGATATGTACCTACATGATCCTTTTTGTGTTTGTTCCAAGGATTCATTTTCTAAGCTGCATGATCGATTGGATTTTCCATTTAGTTGCAACAAGGGAGGTTCTCATGAACCAAAGAAGTCTATTGATTCAAGAGTAGATAGATTACACATTCTTTCAAATTAGCATTTAAGTTCTAAGGCTAGTCTATTTATTTTTATGTTATTACAACTAACCATATATCCCATCTACTTCACTTAATTTCTTAGTCATCAAGGTACAAACGAGTATGGCTTCACACTCCACCAGGTTTGGATTCCTAGACAATTAAGTATTAGATGTGTGTTACGAGGAGACATTCAATTATAATTTTTACACACTTTATTATGGTCACAACTAGAGAGATTGAACACCCTTATCTCCAACAATCATCATGTAACTCTAGGTACATTCGATACATCTTGTCAAGTTGGAACTCTTGTTTGAGTGGGGTTTATGGGGGTTCACACTCAATATTCTCTTTTGTGGTTAACTAAAACATTGGATCCACTCGAATCATTTTAATTCATCTTAAAATGGTTTCATTCAATTTGATTTAATTACTTTAAAAAAATGTTGAGTAACCGATTTATTAATAGGGACATTGGTATGCTCATGAGACTACTAGTCCTTTCCCTAGGGGTTCGTGTCAAGAACATGATTACATGATTTCACACTATACATTCAATTCCAAAATAGGACAAGGGGGATAATAAGAGGGAGTAGTTATTCATTTAAAAGGTTAATATTCACATTAAAGTCTACACGAAGTGGATTCCATTCTCACCATAAGATGGTATAAATGTGTTATAAGAATGATATACATTTCACCTTTCTCTAAGCACATCATCTTATAGTTACATTTTCACAAAGTAATCATAAATTAAAATGTGGTTAAGTTTCACAATTAACTCTTAGTATTGCACCATAGAATCCAAACGATAATAGAAATGGGGTATCAAGTTCATTTATGATTCCAACTCGTACATGTGACTTCTAAGGTTAGTTAGCGATCTTCACCCCTACACTCTTCACTTACATGTGTGCCCAACCAAGAGGATCTTACATTATGTTGGGGTTTTGTTACCCATAGAGTACTACATTAAGAAAATCACATTCTCCTTACGACACATGATTTCCAAACCTAGGAGGGGAACCACATACTCTAGATAATGTTTGACCACATCATTCCTATTCGTTAGGTTCACAACGATGCCACTAAGCATATAGGTTATGATGAAAAAAACAAACTAGGGATCTCATTTACTTAAGCTAGGAGGTGTCATCGAGTGTGAATAGTTAAGTTCATCCTAAGGTTTTAGTTTTCTATGTTACAAGAATCACATAGGAAGAATAGTTATGCATGAATTTTATACTAGAGTTGACTGGTTTGTTAGATTTCTTTATTACATTTTCAAAGTAAGAAACACAACACCAATTATTTAATCATCAATTACACATTGTAATTTCACTATAAGCTATTAAGTTCAATTTCATTTAACACAATATCCAACTTTTACAATACTAAACTTGGAATCAAATAACACCCATATTTAGATGAACTTTTCCCTTAAACACTAGCATCTTAAAAAAAATGTTACAAAACTTCACTAATAAACCCTTCAATACTTCACAAAATATTGAACAATCCTCTACCATTTCACTTAACATATATATCTAATTTTACCATATGTAATTTTGAATCAAAAGAACACCTATAGTTAAATGCACAATTCTCAAAGTACCCCTAAAACTAACATCTCATACATATTACCAAATTTCAATAACAAGTTTTTTGTAACATAACAATGCATATATATATATATATATATATATCATTAACATACATAAATTACAATAATACACAATGAGTTACAATCACGTCGTTTCACCATCCTACTTACATCCTGCAAAACCATGTGAGCATGAAATCAATGATAAATCGTTGGCATGGAATCCACCTAGATCTAGCATAATTAATGTTTTTAGTTTCTCATTTACATTATAATAATAATTTGCATCTGAAAGGAGAGGGTTAGAGACACATATTGATTCAATTTCATTTCACTTCATTTTTACCCAAGGAGAGAGAAAGAGATAGGGAAGAGAGAGAGACACTATTTTACCGAAATTTTAATTCCACGCAACAAGTCACAAACTAGAGTTCCAAACAATTATTTACAAGTGTTAATAAGTTTCCATGATGGTTTTCTAACCTGACTACTATCCTCAAAATTTCCTTTATCTTTTCCTGCTAGTTGCAAAAATGTTCAATTCAGGCTCGGAGGATAAGAAACCACTTTCAAGCATTGTCTATCGGTGAACAAACACACCATGGGTAAGTTTTTATGTGTCCTCTTATACACCAATAATTCTTTGGAACTAATGGAATTTAGAAGCGGGACGGTTTACGATTGACAGCTAATTTTTCGAGGCCATTGGTCATAATTGACCTAGTTGTAAACGATCAAAAGTTAGCTCAAGGGCTCAGAAAACCACATCTAAAACTGATGTTCAATGGACAAACATGCAACAAGAAACTTCCTACAAGTTCCCTTATAGATGGAAAATTCACCAGAGTCGATGGGGCTAAGAACTACAATTTTTTTCAAACGGTGACGGGTTTCTTGAGCAATTGGTCTAGTTTGACCTAGTCAAATTACGACCGGAGGCCTACAAAATGCCTTTGCCAAACTATCAAGAAGACTTTTTTCCCAAACTAATGGTTTCAGGCAATTGTCTAGTAGAAATACTAGAGGTTTGAAAAGGTGGAAAAATGTTTTTCCACTCATGGTTCGAATGGTGAGTCGATACGAAACTCAACTTTTCAGTTTTTAACAATCTTCCTAAAGGTGCCAAACATGTAACAGGCTCCTGAGAGGAGCAGTGAAGAGAGCACAAATTTTCAAACGAGATCGAGCTAATGTTTTATACAACTCGTACATAACAAGTAATACATACCACGCTTGACATCTCCTATATGGAGTTCAGAGTGTTGTTTGCACGTTTCTAGAAATTGCGTTTTAGATACTTTTACCAAGGTACATTAGTTGGGTTTAAAGGTGAACTCAAACTCAACTATTCAACAAGAGGGGTCCCAGATTATCTAGTTGGCCACTCCCACAAGGCTCAACATAGTCAAAATCACATAGGATTGTTCGATGAATAACCCAATAGGAGAGAGAAGGGGATGCTAGTTTACATAAGTTGAGCCTAAGGTGGTGCACATCCACAATATACTAAGCAAGCTCAAAGTATACTAAATGAATACAAGTGGTTTTTTAGTCTATAAGATTTCACTTCCTCGACGTACTTGGCTCAAGATTATGAAAACACGGTGCACGCATCCTCTCTCCACACATACACTCTTAACAATCGTTCCCCTTAGGGTCTTCTAGTTTAAGGTTTACAACATAACACATGACTCCATCACTAACACAAATTTGATTCACACACATTAACCATAGCGTCTTACGGATAGTGTATATATATATATATATATATATACACACACACACACACACACACACACACACACACACACACACATCACTACTAGAATTAGGCTCATTTATTCACATTGTTATCCACAAAAAAATATTTTGTGGAAAATTTGTGAAATATCAACATTAAGTAGATTGCTTATATAAAACTTTATGTAGATTTTTCACAATTTCATAAAGTCACACTTTAATATGTAAAATATTCACATTTTTAAATTTGATTGTGTAAAAATTAAATTTTCTCAGCTTTGGAAAAATATTATCCACTATTTCATAAAAGTAAAATTTAAAATTGTGAAATATCCATATTCTTTAAAATTTATTATGAAAAAGAAAATATTTTCTTCTCAATTTTTTTTTTAAAATAGACCTTATAAAATAGAATTGTGATATTATTTAACACAACCTAAATATAGAGTCTTGGTAATAAAAACATAGAAATAATAATTATAAAAATTCAACATGTACTAAAATATTGATTTTGTATCACAACCCAATCATAGTCTCACTGTTTAATTCTATCATGTGATCTCTAAAGTTTAAACAAAAATCATATATACACTAAAAACATTTAGAAGTAAAAAATTGTAAAAATAAAAACGTTCCCAAAAATATTAATTGTGTATTATTCACAAAATGTAAAATATATATTTAATAAAAATAATAAAATATACTAAATTTTAGTTGAGGATAACACACACTCGTAAACGTTCATATGTGTGACAAACATTACTACAAGTGTTTTTATTTATCCATACTACTATAGATAAAATAATCATTTGTTGAAATATTGTGAATTGTCAACATTAAATGGATAACGTTTATAAATACAATGTAGATATTCTACAATTTCATAATACTCTCATATAAATTTGTGGATTGTCCATATTTTAAAATTTCTATTATGGATAATTCACATTTTTACATTGTGGTGTAAAAAAATAGATGTTTGAAATTATGATTATTAATTATTTAAACAATTCACAATGATGTATCACAATTCTAATTTATTTCAGCATTTTTTTAATACAAACAAAATTTATAATAAAATATACATTGTAGACAATTTTATGTTCCATTTTTATTAAAACCACCACTATCCTAAAATAAAAATGATAATTAAATGATTTAACGCTCACCCTAAATATCAATATATGATTCAATACATACGTTTATATCCCAAAAATATAAAAATTTACAAATGTTATATAATGTCTCCAATATCATGGATATAATTTGGGCATTTCTCATTAAACTAGATTTATTATATTAATTTTACCACAAATGTAATTGTTTTAATTTTATAATGATAGATGCATTTAAAATTAAAATATTGTTATAAAAAGTAACCTCACCTTAGGCCCCGGTGACCCGTTGATTAAAACAAATCTAACGGTTGAATATATCCATCCGTGAACTCGATCCGTGCATAAAATAATTGTGAACCTGATTTTGTTATTAACCTTGAGGAAAGAGGGGTTTACTAAAACAAAGATTTGGAGCGGGTCAATGGTTGCGATTAAGGATGCAGCGGTCATTCGAGTTTTTTCCTCCAATATTTATTCCCATTCTTTGTGATGAACTCTATTAATTTCAAAAGATTCATGGCTGGATTTGATGATTGAAAAACCTGCAAATGTTTTGAATCTTTCTTTCTTTTGCAGATTCAGGAAGTGTTCACTACAACTTCACAGATCTGCTCGGAATAGCCCTATCATAGATATTTTGATTTGAAAAAATATACATATTTTTCCTGATATTATGCATACAAGTTTATTTGAAAAGTGTTGATTTTTGTACTTTGGCAGGAGTTGATAGAGACCGATGTTGGACAATCAATAGCCATGCCATTTTGCATGCAAGTTTCATCAAAAAGTGGTGATCTTTGTACTTTTACAAGAGTTACAGATCTATGTTTGATAGTTTAATATAACAATAATGATGTGAAGCACTACTGATTTAATCTAAAATTTTCAATAAATCATGAGTATGTGATATTTACATAATATATTCAAGTAAATTCAGATCTTAACACCATGCAATCTTTTTTATTATGGATAACAAAAATATTCAATGTTGAATTAATATTTTAGTTTCATATAAAAAAATTGTAGATCAACAATAAAATGAACTCTCTTTCACAATTTATACAAGTTTAAGAATTTTACAATTCTAAAATACACAGTTTCTAACAATTTCAAATAACAATCTAATTATATGAAATTGGATAGTTTTATAAATATTCATGAAATCATTTATTATTTTAATAATATGTCCAAGAAATATTATAATATGTTTATTTCAAAATTATATATACCGCATATGTAATAGAAATAACTTTTTAATTTGTTTTTATTTATAAGATAATATTTAAAAATATTTGTTTCATTTAAAAGAGTTTTTAATTTTTCCATCCAATCTTTTGTGAAGATTAAAAACTATAATAATATTTTGAAAACATCTACAATTAATTATATTTTATTTATATTTAACAATCTTTCCTATGCCGATGTATCAACGTATTTGAAAAATTATTTAAATATTTTTTTAAATCTTTAAATTAGATTTTTTATTTTATAGTAAATATTATAAAAATTTAATATGGACATTAATATATTATTTGTTAAATGAATAATAAAAATACATTCGTTGTTTTATATTAGTATTTAAAAAATTAAAAACAAACATACAATATAAAATATATATATAAATAAATAAAAAGTTAATTTTAGGATTTTTAAAAATTGTGTAATAAATATGAAAATTGTATAAAAACCTTTTTGTTTTTTTAGGACATGTCACAATTTGAAAATTGTGGGTTTACCATATTTTTAAAATTGTGAAATATGACTTTTTTTTGTTAATTGTGGATGTGTAACAATATTTCATTTGTGGTTATATACAATTATTAAATTATAGAAATTTCACAATGTTTTCCATTGTGAATTTGTCACAATATTTGTCACATTTTACGTTTTCACAAAATAATTGTGGGTGGAGTCCACAAAATTGGATTCACAATTTGAAATAAGATATCCACAACTAAATTGTGGAAAATTTGTGGATACATGACCCATTGTCTTGTAGTGCATACACAGTGGTATAACACAATCACTACTTTCACATGTTACGATACATCACGTTTCCACATAATGCACCCAAGGTACAAGTACTTCACGATAGGGGTCATACGATCCCCATATGCCCCTAATTCATGACATGAATAATCTCATATTACACAAATTATATGCACGATGAACACAATGAATAACATTACAACATAGAATCAATTACAAGACAACATGGTGACATACAATTCATCACTCCACGATGGCGACATTACTATACAATCCAATCCACTATACACCAATATTTTTCATACAATACATCTAGCACACCTACATATCACAAAATGATAAGATTCTCCAACACATTGCCATCCATAAAATCATTATTTTCACACATACCAAGGCAACACATCACACGTGAACTCCTCATTGAATCCATGAAAAGGAGAGTGAATACTCTCATCACAATCACATCAACATGATAACAAATATGCACTAAGTGACATGCACAACATGTGTGTTCATAATATCACAGTTACACGTTGATCACATAATAACATATATCACATTACTCTTCCAATCTCTACCACCACCACCATGTAAAAATCATCACAACTCCAATCCATCCTAGAGGTTTGAGAGCATGAACCTTCGCTCTGATACCAAATGTAACACCCACAATTTACACACACAATTACAACACCGAAAATATAGGAATAATTTTTTTACTTACATTGTTATTTACACGACACCACATGACAACACAAGGTATCTATTAGAACAACATATAACACATGAGATAACATGAATAGCACATGATGAACATCAAGGCCACCTTTTCCCAAATGACAAGACAAAACACAATGATTCAACTACATTATGACTCCCGTATAGGCACCATCCATGACAACACTTTCCCAGTTTACATCTTTATTATATTTATATTTTCATATTGACCTTATTTTCTTGGAAATCATTTTATAAATAGATCGTATTATATTTACTTTATTTAACATTTCACTTGTAGTTCTCCCACCTAATTTTTCTTGATTCCCTCATCACACAAGAATGATGTATCCTGGTTGTTGGTATGAATATATGTACATACATGATCCTTTTGTGTTTTTTCCAAGGATACATTTTCTAAGTTGCATGATGGATTGGATTTTCCATTTATCATAGTTCAGAATAAGGAGGTTATCATGAACCAAAGGAAGTCTATTGATGAAAGAGTAGATAGATTACGCATTCTTTCCAAATAGCATTTAAGTTCTAAGGCTAGTTTATTGATTTTTACGTTATCACAACTAACCATATATCCCATCTACTTCACTTCATTTCTTAGTCATCAAGGTACAAATGAGTATCGCTTCACGCTCCACTAGGTTTGGATTCCTAGAAAATTAAGTATCGATGTGTGTTACGATGATTAATTCAATTATACTTTGTACACACCTTACTATGGTCACAACTAGAGCTATTGAAAACCCTTATCTCCAACAATCATCATGTACCTCTAGGTACATTCGATACATCTTGTCAAGCTGGAACTCTTGTTTGAGTCGGGTTTCTACAGGGTTCATACTCAATATTATCTTACGTGGTTAACAAAAACATTGGATCCACTTGAATCATTTTAATTCATCTTAAAATGGTTTCATTATATTCGATTTAATTACTGGTTTTTAAAAGAAAATTGTTGAGTAATCGATTTATTAATAGGGACATTGGTATGCTCATGAGACTCATATTTTGTTCCCTAGGGGTTCATGTCAAGAACATGATTACATGATTTTAGACTATACATTCAATGTAAAAATAGGACAAGGGGGTAATAAGATGGAGTAGTTCTTCATTTAAAAGGTTAAGACTCACATTAAAGTCTACACAAAGTGGATTCTATTCTCACCATAAGATGGTATAAACATGTTATAAGAATGATATAAATTTCACCTTTTTCTAATCACATTTTCTTATGGTTACATTTTCACAAAGTAATCATAATTAAAATGTGGTTAAGTTTCACAATTAACTCTTAGTATTGCACCATAGAATCCAAACGATAATAGAAATGTGGTATCAAGTTCATTTATGATTCCAATTCGTACATGTGACTTTCAAGGTTAGTTAGCGATCTTCTCCCCTACACTCTTCACGTACATGTATGTCCGACCAAGAGGATCTTACATTATGTTGTGTTTTGGTTACCCACAGAGTACTACATTAAGAAAATCACATTCTCCTTATGACACATGATTTCCAAACCTAGGAGGGGAACCACATACTATAGATAATGTTTGACCACATCGTTTCTATTCATCAGGTTCATGATGATGCCACTAAGCATATAGGTTACGATGAAAAAATCAAACTAGGGATCTCATTTACTTATGCTAGGAGGTTTCATCAAGTGTGAATAGTTAATTTCATCCTAAGGTTTTAGTTTTCTATGTTACAAGAATCACATATGAAGAGTAGTTATGCATGAATTTTATACTAGAGTGGACTACTTCGTTAGATTCCTTTATTACATTTTCAAAGTAAGAAACACAACACCAATTATTTAATCATCAATTGTACACTGTAATTTCACTATAAGCTATTAAGTTTAATTTCGTTTAACACAATATCCAAATTTTACAATACCAAATTTGGAATCAAATAACACCCATATTTAGATGAACTTTTCGCTTAAACACAAAATGTTACAAAACTTCACTAATAAACCCTTTAATACTTGGCAAAATATTGAACAATCCTCTACCATTTCACTTAACATGTATATCTAACCCCCATTTTTACAATATGCAATTTTGAATCAAATTAACACCTATAGTTAAATGCACAATTCTCTAAGTACCCCTAAAACTAGCATCTCATACATATTGCCAAATTTTAGTGATAAGTGTTTATCTTGTAACATAGCAATGCATATATATATATATATATATATATATATATATATATATATATATATATATATATATATATATATATATATATATATATATCATCAAATGATGAATTAATACACAATGAGTTACAACCACATCGTTTCGCCATCCTACTTGCATCCTACAAAATCATGTGAGCATGAAATCAACGATAAATCACTGGCATGGAATCCACCTAGATCTAGCATAATTAACGTTTTTAGTTTCTCATTTACATAATAATAATAATTTTCATCCAAAAGGAGAGGGTTAGAGACACATATTTATTTAATTTTAGTTCACTTCATTTCTTACCCAAGGAGAGAGAAAGAGATAGGGAAGAGAGAGAAACACTATTTTTCCGAAATTCCAATTCCACGCAACAAGTCACAAGATAGAGTTCCAAACAATTATTTACAAGTGTTAATAAGTTTCCATGATGGTTTGCTAACTTGACTAGGGTCCTACAACTTTCCTTTATTTTCCTACTAGTTGCAAAAACATTCAATTTAGGCTTAGAGGCTAAGAAACCACTTTCAAACATTGTCTATCGGTGAGCAAACACACCACGGGTAAGTTTCTACATGTCCTCTTATACACCAAGAATTCACAGAACTAATGGAATTCAGAACTGGAGAACTATTTACGATTGACGCCAATTTTTTGAGGCCATCGGTCATAATTTACCTAGTTGTAAATGATCAAAAGTTAGCTTGAGGGTTTAGAAAACCATGTCCAAAATGATGTTTAATGAACGTACGCACAATGAAAATCTTCCTAAAAATTCCCATATATGTGGAGAATTCACTAGAGTCAACGGGACTGAGAACTAGCAAATGCTTTTCAAACGGCGATAGGTTTCTTGGAGCCACTGGTTGTAATTAGTCTAGTTTGACCTAGTCAAACTATGACCGGAAGCCTACAAAATGCCTTCTCCAAACTATCAAGAAGACTTTTTTCCCAAATTGATGGTTCTAAGTAATTGTCTAGTACAAATAAGAGAGTTTTGTGAAGGCGGACAAGCGTTTCGCCACTCATGGCACGAACGATGAGTCAATATGAAACTCAACTTTTCAATTTTTAACAATCTTCCTAAAGGTGCCAAATGGGTAACTAGGATCCTAGAGGAGCGATGAAGAGAACGTAAATTGTCAAACTAGGTCAAGTTAATGTTTGATGTGACTCTCTACATAACAAGGAATACATATGATGCTTGACATCTCCTATACAGAGTTCATAGTATTGTTTACACATTTGGAAATTGTGTTTTAGATACTTTTACCAAGGAATGTTAGCTAGGTTTAAAGGTGAACTCAAACTCAACTAGTCAACAAGAGGGGTTCCAACTATCCAGTTCAATTACGAAGTTTCCAAAGAAACTCAAAAAGAGGGTTAAAGACTATGGTTGGTAAACCAAGGGTAGTTCAAATTTGCATACGTCAAGAGGTGAAGTTTTATTGTTTTGCAATTCAATTTTGTTCATAAATGACCAATGGTATATTAATATATGGGTTTATATTTTTATTTCATTGCAAATGAAGAACCAAAATTATGAAAATTATGAAAGATTAAGGTAAGGAAGACCATGCCGAGGAATATTAGCATCCGCTATGTATGAGGTGCTCCACGCGGGTTTACTCGCATTCCATAAGACTCCAACTATCTTTTAGCATTTCATCAAACTTCTCCCGAAAATTCAAAAACTCCCCCATTTCCATTTTAAAATTTAATTTTATACATATTGAGACAACACTGTAGCCTATTGGTTGTTTTCTTAAGGAATTATTGTCAAACCACATGCCTGCCTTGACTAAACTCTAATTTGATGCAATAATAGGGAGGATTCTCGCCTAAGGTTAAGGATTTTGTTTTAAACCTGTCATAAGTGGGAACTTTGAAGACTCCAAGCTTGTTTCAACAAGACATTTTGTGCTTCAACAACAATCAATCAACACATTCCCTGAGCCCTATCTTTATGGCGTCTGGTTCAAAAGCTCTTATTTTGGCCCAAGCTGGGAATATGCTAGAAAAAATGAACTAATTGGGTCTGATACTGCACCCAAACATTCCATGAGATGACACCTGGTTGTTGAGAGTTTCTTGAGTTTCTCTCATAGAGCCTAAAAGGATCGTAAACATACATCCTAGATATAACCACCATACTCACTACTACTAACATTCTCATAACAACCCGAACTCCATTCTCAAGCAAGCGGTGAAATGCAAAAGACATTTATCCATCAAGCTCGGTAATTCCCTTCTCTGCAATATATATTGATTTTAGTAGCCGATGCAATTGCAGTCAGGCTTACATAGGTCATCACCTGATCACAAGAACATATCACCCATGCCAATGGTTTTCTCAACAAAATACTTCCCTTGTACCGCCTAAAACACACCGGAATCCTTGGAGTAGAGAGTAGCCTACAAAATCCACTTATTTTGAAGTTTGTAAAGCCTTTTCAACAAACCCATTTCATGCATATCCTGTTATCAAGGCATTCCATAAAACCATGTTTTAGTTTTCCTAATACATCATGTCAAGCGGTTCATTTTTCTATCTATGCTTCCACATTCTTTCATACATGTCTACGGGGCTATTCAGAATCGTAACATCCGGAAAAATTTGAGTCTTTTTCTTTGATGGATGTCCATACCTTGTTCCAGGCTCGTATTTTTACACAGGTTGGGAGTGTGTGGTAATGTGAATCAGGTTGGAGACCTGTTTGTTGCATAAATGAAACATTGTTTTTATCTCGTGATGAAAATCCATGTCTCAGGTGCATTGCCAAAGAACCATGGCATCTAAGAAAACCTCCCATACCCCCGTTGTAACTATCCAAAATTGCTAAATTTACAATGTTAACTTGGTTTCAACATGATGAATGCCTTTGGATCTCCAATCAAGTGTTCGTATTATGATGGAAGGGAAAATGACAGGTCTTCAGGTTGCATAGGATGCCCTTACCTGTTTAAAGCTCGTGATTTGACACAGGATGGGACGATGCATGTTGAAAGGGAGATAGTTATTTTTTTATTATTTTCTTTGTTTTACATTTCTGACACCTATACAACTTCACATCTATTGCATGCAAACTTCTGCCACACTCCACCACCCTCCAATTCCCTCCTTTTATTCATTTTTATTTATTGTTTGATTTCTTTTTTCAGAAAGCACTACAACATTAATGGTAACCAAAGATTATACATAGGAGGAATGATATTCAATATTACATTGTTGTGTATCATATTACAATAATGGAGGGCTATTATATAGCCAAGAATGTAGTTCAACAACTTCCTATAAAATAGGAAGTATAAATAATATAAAACAATAACAAAAACCTGTATTGATATATTGTTATACATTTGTTATAACAATATATCAACTAACTTACTATTACATTAACTAATTACTCATTTACCATGAGTAATTATATAATTACATCACACATATAATTATATTATCATTGATAATATAATTACACACACTATTAATAATGTGAACACTATTAATTCCTAACATTCACCCCCTTAGTGTGAACATTATTAATCTCTCGACTTCACCCCCTTAATGTGAACATGGGGTAACACCATATATTGTAGAAGTTGAACACCTCTTGAAAGCACTGCTTAGACCAGGACACAAACTCCATAGACTATATCTTTACCCCTTTAAAGGTGTAGTGTCAAGCCGAATTATGCAGGAATGTTCCCTTCCTCTTTAGGTTCCTATGGGACTTTCCCTTCCACTTTGGGTGCCCAAATTTTGAATTTCCGAGATCCACAAGCTTGGCACTAAATGGATAATCATCCCTTGATTCTACCTTGAAATATTCTCCTACCCCCCAAAAGTGAGTTTTCTAAAAACATGAATTTCCCCAAAATTTTGAAAAGGGGTTCATTGAGAAAACTAACACATTGCAAAAAGGAACTTTGAAATTAATATATATTACACCCTACTAAAATTATAGAGAGGTCATTGAATGACATCTAACCTCGATGTCTTTTCCTTCATCAATTGATGATAACTCATCCCGATTTGATTAGAGAGATCAATTTTAACTACCTCAATGGATGTCGATTCCACCGAAAATGTGTTTGTAAGGAAAAACAAAATTGTTAAGTTGTGGAGCTTTTTTCATGTGAGAAAGTGTTGAAGACTATACACTAAGAGTAGTGTACACTTTCCATGATTTTCTCATTGGGAAAAACAAATTAGCCTCAAAAACATGCCCGGTATATCTTTGGAGGAAATGTGTTTTTCTCATATGGATGAGATTTTTGACCCATAGGTTTATGGGATGTGTTTAGCCCATGGTTTTGATACCTATGGTTTTGTAAAATTGCTTAAGCAATTTTCTACTTATGTGGTTTTGTGCATATGGTAGGGTTGATGTAACATTGCAGATGTGTCGAATTCGGGTGTGAATTCTCAGAGAGTTTTTCTAGCATAGCTCCAAACATATATGGGTATTATATTGAGAGAGTGGTAGCTTGTAATAAAATCGAGAAAGTGATTCTTGGTGGATGTAGCCCAAACTGGGTGAACCACGTTAAATATTGTCTCTTTTTATTGTGTTATTTTTATTCTGCACTTTTATTTGAGATCCGTAATATTTTCTCGCATATTAGTTTTCGCTATTGCGATTCTTTGAGGGATTGTTCCTCATATTTTATCCCTTATTTCCTAAAAATTGGTATCGAGCCTGGTTTGGTTTGTTAAAGTGTTGAATCATAGGGAAATTTTTATCTTGAGTGAGAGTTGGCAGATGATGGAAGATCAAAGGTTGATAAATTCAATGATCGAATTTCAGTCTTTGGAAGATGCAGATGGAAGATTACCTTTATCAAAAGGATCTTTATATTTTGTTATCGAGAAGGTGAACAAACCCTCAAGCATGAGGGATACGTAATTGGATTTTCTAGATAGGAAGGCACTTGGGACAATCCGGTTGTGTCTTGTATCTTGGTATTATTTAATTTTTCAAAGGAAAAGACTACAAAAAAAACCAATGGATGCATTAGGAAGTTATATGAAAAAAACTCTACCTATAACAAGATATTTTTAATGAAAAAGTTGTTTAATATGAAGATGTCGAATGGTTTAGTAGTAGATCATTTAAATGATTTTAACACAATTGTAAACATGCTAGCTCAGATTCAATAAAATTTGATGAAGAAGTTAGCACTTAATTAATTTTGTGCTCTTTAGTGAGAGTTGGAATAGTGCAGTAATGGAGGTAAGAAACTTTTTTAGCTAACTCAAAGTTTAAGTTTGAAGATTTTGTAGGGTTGATTCTAAGTGAGGAAATGTGAAAATAAAACTCTGGGGAGTCTTCTATTTCATGTAATGCTTTGACAGTGGAAACTAGAGGGAGACAGAAGAATAGAGGAAGTTATGGAAAATCAAAGGATCAGGCAAGGTCAAAATCCAAAAGCAAGATAGTATGTTAGCACTTTGGAAAGTCTGGGAATTCAAAGAAGGACTGTTGGGAGCTTCGGGACAAGAAGAAACAATGGGAAGAAAACACGGAGGCAAATGTGACAATGGATAATGTATGTCAGGATGCTTTGATTCTTTCTTTGCACAATATTACTTAATCTTGGCTTTTAGATCCGGGGTTTCTTTCCATGCTACTCCACATAGGCATTATTTTGTTGATTATGTTCAAGGATATTTTGGGCATGTTTTTCTTGGTGATGATGAGCATTGCAACATATTTGGAAAATTTTATGGTTGGGTTAAGATGCAAAATGAGAATACTTGGCTATGGAAGGATGTCGACATGTGTCTACATTAAGATTAAATTTGATATCGGTAGGGAAGTTGTGAAGCGATGGTTATACCGTGATATTTACAGAGAGTCTTGGAAGGTTACAAAGGGTAATCTTGTGGTGGAAAGAGGTAAGAAGGTTGGAACATTTTATTTAATCACTTATAGCACCAATGATTTTAATCTTGTGGCTTGAAGTATTCTGATAAAGATTGTGGCACTATAGACTCGGTCATATCAGCCATAAGGGCATGGAGATCATAAAGAAGGATTTTCCCGGATATACAAAAACAAGTTTGGAGTTCTTTGAGGACTGCATATATGGGAAACAAAAATGAGTAAGGTTTGATAAGGTTGGACCTACAAGGAAAGAGAGTAAGTTAGAGCTGGTGCATCTCGATGTGTGGGGGTCATCGCGGGTATCATCTCTTGGGGTTCAAGTTATTATGTTACTTTTATTGATGATACAACAAGAAAATTTTAGGTTTATTGTATTAGAAACAAATCTGATGTATTTTACATTTTGTTAAAAGGAAAGCCTTGGTAGAGAATGAAATGGGTCTTAAGAAAAAATGTCTCATGTCAAATAATGGATGAGATTATTGCAGCAATGAATTTGATGATTACTATTCTAAGAATGGAATCCAGAGGCAAAAGATGGTTCCAGAACTCCACAATAGAATGGGGTATCAAAAATGATGAAAAGAAAAATAATGGAACGCTCTAGAAGCATGAGGTTACATGTAGGAATGTCTCTTTCTTTTGGGAGAAGTGGTGAGCACTGCTATGTACTTGATAAACAGAGGACCCTCAAGTGGCTTGGTATGGTAAGAAAGTTGATTATTCATATTTGAGTCTTTGGATGTGAGGTGTTTTCCATATAGACAAGGATGATAGGACCAAGCTAGAGGATAAATAAAAAAATTACTTTCATTAGTTATGGTGGCTATGACTTTGGCTATAAATGTTGGAGTATGAAGGATAAGAAAATAATTTGATCTAGGGATGTGATCTTTAATGAGAAAGTCATGTATAAGCAAAGATTGCAAGAAAATAGGGAAGAATCCAAGAAAGAATATGCAATGGTAAAGGATCTTCCGGATGAAAAATTGACACATGAATCGAGTTCAGAACCTCCTCAACATGAATCTCAAACTCCTATATTGAGGAGGTATTATAGGGTAAGAAAAGAACATGAACATTTTTCTCCTTCTCCTTATTATTTATTACTTGATGAAAGTGGAGATCCAGAGAGTTTTGATGAAGCAATGCGGGTAAATGTCGGGAAGAAGTGGGATCAAGCCATGGATGAGGAGCGTCAAGCTCTTATGGAGAACCGGACATGAGATTTGGTGAAGCTACCCGAAGGCAAAAGAGCATTACGAGAACAAGTGGGTGTATAGATTCAAAGAGGAAGAAGGAATCAAGAAAATATACAAGGCCTGGTTGGTGGTCAAGGGGTTTGCACAAAAAAGGTGTAGATTTTGATGAGATTATCTCTCCTGCAGTAAGAAAATGATTTCTAATAGAACTATTCTCGGAATATCCGTAGTAGAAGACTTGCACTTAGAGAAGATTGATGTAAAGACCGTATTTCTCCATTGTGATTTGGAGGAGGATATATATATGCAACAGTCATAGGGCTATGAGGTCAAAGGTAAAAAGGATATGGTGTGAAAACCCGAAGAATATATTGTATGGCTTGAAACAAGTTCCATGTCAATGATATAAAAATTGATAGCTTCATGATGGAGCAAGGTTCTATTAGATATCATTTTGACCATTGTATGTATACAAAGAAATTTGAGGATGGCATGTTATGTTATCCTATGTCTTTATGCGGATGATATGTTAGTTGCGGGTAAAAACATGCACAAAATAAAAGTGCTCAAGGAACAACTAAGTGACTCCTTAGCTATGAAGGATTTGAGGGCAGCCAAACAAATCCTTGGTATGAGGATATATCAGATTGGAAGGAAAAAAATATGAATTTATCTCGGGAAGAGTACATTAAGAAGGTCTCGGAGAGGTTTAATATGTAGGATGTTAAACGGTTGGGACTCCTTTGCGAGACCATTTCAAGTTATCAAAGGAGTAGTTTCCCAAGACAGAAGCAGGGGAGAGAAACCAGATGTCCAAGGTACCTTACTCATCAGCCGGTTGGCAGCTTTATGTATGCCATGGTGAACACCAGTGCCCGACATTACCCATAAAGTAGGAGCGGTGAGTAGATTTATGAGTGATATAGGTAGAGATCATTGGAAGGTAGTAAAGTGGATCCTTCAAGATTTGAGAGGGACCATGGGAACATTTTTGTGATACAATGGATCAAACACCACTTTGCATGGTTATGTATATTTAGATATGGATGGAGATGTTGACAACAAAAGGAGCACGACATGTTATATTTACACTGTAGGTGGGACAACATTGAGTTGTATTTCATGACTACGTAAGTGGTGGCTTTCTCAACCATGAAGATCGAATATGTTGCTGCCATAGAGGCAAGTAAAGAGATGATTTGGCTAAAAAAATTCTTGAGGAGTTAGGGCATAAGCGGGATGAAGGAAGTTGCATATTTATAGTTAGAGTGTTATACACCTAGCTAAGAACTCTAATTTCCACTCTAGGATGAAGCATAGATGACTTAGGTCCCATTTTATCAAGACTGACTTTAGAGGAAGAGAAGTTGAAGTCGGAGAAGATTCATACCAAGAGAATCCTGTATACATGATGACCAAGGTGGTCACAAGGGAAAAACTAAAGTTGTGTTCAAATTTGGTTAGTCTTCACAGATGATGAGTGAAGGGTTAAGAAGCTTTCTCACAAGAAAACTAGTCTTCAAGTGGGAGATTTTTAGGTTGTGGAGCATGTTTTCATGTGACAAAGTGTTGAAGACTGTACACTAAGAGTACTATACACTTTCCATAGTTGTCTCACCGAGGTTTGACTCGAAAAACATCCCTGATATACCAGGAAACATTATTTTCTCATATGGGTGGGATTTTTGACCCATATGTGTATGGGATGGTTTTGGCCCATGGTTTTGATACCCATGGTTTTGTAAAATTGCTTAAGTAGTTGTCTACTTATGTGGTTTTGTGAATATGGTAGGGTTAATGTAACATTACAAATGTGTCTTAATTCGGGTGTGAATTCTGTAGAGTTTGTTGAGCATAGCTCCAAACAGATCTAGGTATTGTATTGAGAGAGTGGTGGCTTGTAATAAAATCTGAGCAAGTGATTCTTGGTGGATGTAGCCCAAATTGGGTGAACCAATTTAAATATTGTCTATTTATGTTGTGTTATTTTTATTCTATACTTTTATTTAACATCTGCAATATTTTTCGCTTATTAGTTTCATCTTGTTGCGATTCTCGTGAGGGATTGTTTTGCATATTTTATCCCTTATTTCCTAACAAAAATATTTTAACAACTTTTGACAACTCACAAAAAATTGACACTAAATCACCTTAACAACATGACATTAACATTGAAAACAAAAATAATAATCACTTTTGACACAAAATGACATTTTATATGAATTTCATAAGACTATTTACAATCCGACGAGCTATGAGAAAAAAACCATGACATTTTCAACATACTTGATTGACATAAAAATGACTCACAAGTAACCACTTTGACCATGACAAGTAAACACAATGAATAAGCAATTAACAATATGATGACACCTAATACTCTAAGTGGATTAAACAACCCATGTTTAAAAGAAAAAAAAAAAGACTCAATAGAATGAAAAAATGATAAAAGACAAAAATTTACCACCATAAATAATTTTTCATCTAAACTATGAAATAACATTTATTGATGGATAGGTTGGTGACATTTTGGCCACATAATCATACAAGTAAGAATCACATACTCTTTCTTTCTCTTTTCTTAACACAACACCTAAACAATAGCACATGATTAGCACTACTTTATAGAATCACGAGAGAGACACCGATGCATTTGTACATATTTGTAGTGGTGTTGTTGCAGTAAGCCATAGCACATAGATTGTTGAGTCCGTGAGTTTTTTAATTATAATCTTATCAATTTGGACGTTTATGCCCCAGATTTTGTTTCTCAACGCATGTCACTCCAACAAAAATAATTTTGGATGAGGATTTGAACTTTTTCTCACAAGTTCGCAGCGACTTCTAATGTGCCTTGTGAATATGCCAATCAAACTGCAGAGAGGTAATACAATATTCTAACCTACGATTCAACATTAATGAAATGATGCAACTCGAATGTCTAATAGACGTGTTGTCACATTGCACATAGAAATATCATTATTTCCTACAAAATTCCTACAATAAGACGTATTGCATGTTTCTTTTTCAAACTCAAATGTAAATCCGTGCTCTTGACTTTAAGAAAAAGCGCACAAGGATAATCAGACAAATAATTTTATATGTGGTGCCAACAATATAAAATGAGAGTGGATCATCCGATGGTTGAAAATATTCTTACTAAACCCAAGACAAGAGTGGATTATCCAATAGTTCTTAGGTGCATATTTCAGTGTTAAGGGAATATAAGGTTCGTCTTAATCCAAAGAAATGTGTCTTTGGTGTCACTTTAGGGAAACTTCTAGGATTCATTGTCTCACGAAGAGGAATTGAAGTGGACCCTACCAAGGTCAAAGCTATAATAGATATGCCGCCTCCTCAGAACCTTCAACAAATAAGGGGCCTATAAGGAAAAATACAGTCTATTCATCACTTCATCTCTCAATTAGCAGATAAGTGCCATCACTTCAACCAACTACTTAAGAAGGATGTCTAATTCAAATGGACACAATAATGTCAAGATGCCTTTGCAAAATTGAAATAATACTTGGCATCTCCACCGGTACTCATGCCACCTATATAGGATAAGCCTATGTTGTTGTATACATCTGCAACAAAACATGCCATTGGGGCATTATTGGCACAACACAATGATAAGGGTTAGGAATAAGTTGTGTATTACTTGAGAAGAACTCTTCTTAAACATGAGACCAAGTATTCATAGGTTGAAAAGGCTTGTTTAGCGGTTGCTTATACTTTTGGCAAGCTGTGACACTATCTCCTAAATCATACCACCAAGATAATTTCAAAGGTTGATCCTCTTAAGTACTTACTTTCAAGACTATTCATAACAGGATGAATGTCTAGTTGGATTGCACTACTCAATGAATTTGACATTGAAATTGTCAATCAAAAAGATATCAAAGGTCAAACACTAGTAGATCAACTCGCCGCAGACACCATTTCCAAGTTCACAACCATTAAATTTTGAATTTCCAGATGAAGACCTTTTGTACATAGAAGCAACACCCTTATGGACGTTATTCTTTGATGGATCTTGCAACATCCATGGTTCTAGAGCAGGAATCATCTTGCGTACACCAAATGGAGACCTCATACCTAAATCTTATCGTATCATCTTCCCTTACACAAATAACATAGTAGAGTATGAAGCATTGATAGTAGGCTTAGGGTTTGTTATCTTGTGGTGCCTGCAAGAATTGACAGTGCTTGACGATTCTCTTCTCGTCATTAATCAAGTTAATGAAGAATATCAAGTAAAAGATGAAAATCTCTTACCTTATAAAAGAATGGTTGATAGCCTTAGAGGGTATTTCCGGATTATCAATTTTGAAAACGTTCCTCACGTACAAAATAAAGCAGCAGATGTTATGACAACTATCACCTCACTTATTTTGTTTGACACTAATCAAACTCACAACGAGTTCTTCATGAACATCTTTTGGTGCCCGCATATGAATTTCCGAGTCCACCATGGTTTGTGAGATTGTTGGTCCTGATCATCCCTGGTACCATGATATATATACCTTCATTCAAACCAAAGCCTACCCTCCTAGTTTTAATTCAACTAATAAAAGAGCCTTAGCACAACATGTTTTGCGCTACACCCTTCTTGCTGACACCTTGTTTCAAGAGGCTATGATGGGACTCTCTTAAGATGTCTCAATCAGGATGAAGCTAATCAGATGCTAGCTAAAGTACATTCGGGTATTTGCGGTGCTCATACCAGCGAAATGGTCCTTACAAAGAAGATCTTGTGCATTGGATACTACTGGCCCATAATGGAGGAAGATGCATGTAACTTTGTGAAGAAATGTCAGGCTTGCCAAAAACACGGTAATCTCATTCATGCACCATCCCAAGCCTTACAACCCATCACTTCACCTTGGCCTTTTTCAAAATGGGGACTCGATTTAATTGGAAAAATAAAGCCCACATCTTCTGATGGCCACACATTTATTATAACTACCACTAAGTATTTCACCAAGTGGGTTGAGGCTATGCCTCTTACCAACGTTATTGGGTGTAATATTTCTAAATTCATTTTCAACCATATTATTTTTCGTTTTGGCATCCCCGTTGCTATTGTCACTGATAATGGTGGTTCTTTCAAAAACAAGGATCTCAAGGCCCTAGCTAAAAATATAATATCCACCTAAAATGGGCTACACCCTACTATCCACAATGTAACAACCAATCCGAAGCATCAAACAAGACTATCAAATCCATTCTAGAAAAAAATAGTCAATAAACATGGATGTAATTGGCATACGCAGTTATATCCCACCCTCTGGGCCTACCGCACTTCCTTCCATACTCCTACAGAGCTACTCCTTTTTCCCTAGTATATGGCTCTAAAGCCATATTACCTATCGAAGTTGAACTGCCTTCACTTCGTGTCTCCCTCCAACACCTCATTCATGAAGAGGATTATCATGTTGCATGCCTTGCAGAGCTAGAATTACTAGACGAGAGATGGCTTCGCACCTTAGACCATATGCAGGTATATCAGAATAGATGTCGTTGTAATTATAATCACAAGATAAAACCTTGACAGTTTGAAATTGGTGATTTGGTCCTAAAGGAAAATCAAGAACACAACTAAACCATGAGAAAAACAGGCAAATTTGAGCCTAATTGGTTGGGTCCTTATGTTATAACTGCTAAATTTGGATCTGGCGCATACAAATTGTCTACCAAGGATGGCAAAGAGTTGAAGGAGCCTATGAATGCCATTCATCTGAAGAATTTCTACTCCTAAGTCTCTCGAAGAGTTACCCTTGTATTGGGGGCATATCAGTGCATCCACCTGTTTCGTCATTTCCCCTTGTTTCCCACTTGTATCTTTTCACCTCGTCGTGTGTCGCATGTTCTCCTTGTTAGGTTGTCATGCCCATTGTCTACCACCATTGTTCGCCTTCCATTTAGCATGTTGGTTTTGACTTGGGAATTTCCTTTCCCTCTTCTTTGGTGTGTGGTTCAAAATTCCAAAAAGACCAAAAACATTCAAAAAATATTTCACAAAACTTCAAAAACAATATAAAATTGTTCAAAATCCCAAAAACAATATAAAATTGTTCAGAAAATACAAAAAAACATAGAAAATATTTCAAAAATGCTTTCCAAAAAAACACTCACAGCGATTACAATTATATGAGAGCCTTATATCATATATGTTAGCCATCATATTTTACATTCAAACAAGTCTGTCATTGGTAGTATGGTCACTAGAGCAAAAGTGCTTGAGCTTTTCAATTCATATATGGAATCTAGAGTGATACTCTTTAATATTCAGTTGTCCTATTGTTAAATTTCTTTTGGTTCACCCCTATTGGCGTGCCCATTGCACCTTGGGGGTGCACTTGCTAGTAAATAAAATGACTTAAAAGTCGGAAAGATAAGTCGTTTAGGCTCGCATCACGATGTCTGCATAATTCATATTGAAATGCCAAAGACAAACTTCTCGTTGCCAAATCATAAATTTATTAATTTATGTATTTGATCCAATGATTTGTATCGTTGACTTTAGATTACTCTTCCTCTTGTTCTATCTCAGAGTCCAATTCTAGGGAAGCCAACGAGGCGGAAGATGGGCGGCCTTGTTCTGACAATGGAGCGGTGGTCGTAGCCGTCAGGCTCATTGGACTTTGCACACAGGCGCTGTTGGGGCTGTAATTACTGTTAAAAATTTGAGTAGGGGCAGGGCTCCTCGTCTTCCTCTCCTTCTGATCCATGTAATTGACAAAGCTCTTGACATGAGCCGTGATGGATGGGTTCTCTTGAATTGGGCTACGGCTATTGCGAGTATACTTGTAGAGGAGATGCCCTAAGAAAATCACCAGCGCTACAATTGATGCTGTTCCAGTCATAAGATACAGGCCCCAGAAGCTCTCCATGCTCAATCTATTCGACTGCACTTGTGCCCCGGCTTTTGTGCACGCCGTCATGTTAAACCATTTGCTCTGCATTCTCTGCATTTCCGGGCTCTCCGAAAGCTCCAACACAGACTCTGAAATCACTGATACCAGAGGAGACCCTTTTGGAAACACCTATCCAGAAAAATGAGGAAACAATTTAATTCATCCCGACAGTGATAAAATTTAAGCAGGAAATAGAATTCCTATACAAACTTACGAAGGCGAGGCCTCCTGTTCTGTAGGTAGGGCCAACCATTGTATATCCACATTGGGTGGATAAAAAAACTCGAATATAAGGGAGCTCGTCAAATATAGCAGCCACTCCGCCATTGCTGGGTCCCTTTGAAAGCGCTGCTGAATACTCTTCTGGAGAACTGTATGGCTTCAGCTGGCTTTCATGGAAACCCAGCTGCTCTTGCAGGAAATCCCCTACGAATGACCCTAGCTGGTAACCCACTGGCGCTCTGCTCGCTAACAAAGACTGCACGTCAGTTATGGTTGGCTCCATTTGTTGTACAGTTAGCATCGAAGTGAGGCTCGCCGTGTAACTCGACGTCAATATTAGTACCACAAACAGCCAGATTATTAGAACTCCTCGGGCCATACTGCTCACAATCCTCTCCCCTGATGAACACAACGGATCAGGAATCATTTGTAAAGGAATTCGTTTTGATGTCTAACATAAAATTTGCAGTTAAATACAATCGTAGTTACGTACTCTGGGAGAAAAAGAGTGTAGAGAAGGAAAACCTGCGAACAAACCAAGGGTTGGATTACTTTTTTTTTTATAAATTTTAGTGTTTATATGGTGATAAAAATTAAGAGTGAAATCTTTACCAGAGTAATGTAACGATCTGTTTCCCTGGCTTTCCTCTGAAGGTGTTGTTTTTCCTGTGTTCCAACACCCACACTACAATTCCAGTAAGCAGGAAAAATCCACCGGTTGCAATCCACATGCCTGGAGTGAAAGGCCGCAGAAACGCCCA
The DNA here is from genome assembly GCA_018340775.1 of Taxus wallichiana var. yunnanensis. Lineage (NCBI taxonomy): Eukaryota > Viridiplantae > Streptophyta > Pinopsida > Cupressales > Taxaceae > Taxus > Taxus wallichiana. The sequence goes on from CM031237.1 coordinate 206,850,453, forward strand.
GGCATTGCTGGAATCCGCTTTTTGTATCGGAACCACCATGACCAACCCTGACTCTGAATACGGCTGTGTGAAATCCACGTATTTGCTGCGGTTTGCGAGGATTGTAAAATCGCCCACCAATGCATCATAATCCTGCTAAAAGTAAATTAGAAGATTAGCCCAAGTTTACGAAGGTAGAAAAAGAAATCAAATAGATTTGGAAGAGGAACCTTTGTGTAGAGTTTTTGAATAAGTTCGTCGTAGGAAGGCGTGATATTGCCATTCCCGTAGGGGATAAATTTATACGGAAGCGCAAAGGGAAGAAATTTATCAACAATCTCCTGAAATATGTCAATGGCAAAACCGCCAGTGATCTCGGGTTTGTTGAGTTTATCACGCGTTGTATCCACGAACTGATTGAAGCCGAGTTTTTCAGGTACTCCGATTCTGAGCACCATGTTCCTGTTTACAGGCGTCGCCCACCCGCGGGGCACTGATTCGGATCCACCCGGCCATGTCACTGTTGCATTTTCGTCGATTGGTGGAGAAATACTACCGTTTCCGTCCTTCCAGAAGCCAACCCTGCGGTAGCCACCGCGTTCTTGCCCTCCGACGACATTCAGAATTTCGTAAGGGGAATCCGCGAGCTCGCCATCCCTCGCCCTCAACTGCCCACTTACTCCTACGTAATCCGTCTCAGAAAGCAGCTTCATTAACTGTGATCCCTGCCGGAAAATCTTAATGTCCATTACCTCCTTCCTCCCGCTCAGCGGCGATGGCGAGAAGCTGAAACGGATGCCCTCGCTATGTAACTTGTAGACAGCGCGAGCGATTATAGAAACAGCGTCGTATGCATAAAAAGCGTATATATTGATTTTTGCAGGGTTGTCTTCCTCTTTCACAGGAAATTCAGCCATGAATTTGTTCCTCCACCTATTAACAAAATCAGCAGAGATGGGAATGAATGTTCTGGTTCCCAAGGTGCCCTTCATGGAGTCGATCGTCGAGGAGTTCAATACATCTAGAACGCTACTAAACCCATCTGTAATAATCCACACGTATTCTTCCCCCATCATTCCAATATCTTTAGCCACCGAGAACAGAGATATACCTGGCTCGGAAGTCATATGGACCACGAAAACCCGCGGCTGCATCGTCATAAGCTTGTAAAGTTCCGCTCTTATGAAATCTCTCGTGGCATGAGTAGGAATGGGGCATCTATACGAAATCTGGGAGCCTACTTTTAGGAGGGCATCGCTTAAAGGCGAGAGCACGCCTGTGCCGTAATCGTTGTCGACATAGATAGCCACAACTTGTCTCCAGCCATACTGCTGAACCACAGCTGCGATGGCCTTCATTTGAACGGCGTCGCTGTGCGGCAGGCGGATAAAATATGGGAAGCGGTGGAAAGACAGCAAGGGATCCGTTGCAGAGAAGGAGAGCATGGGGACCTGCGCCGCATCACACAGCTGCGCTACGAATCCCGCTTCTTGAGATGTCTGCGGACCTATTATCGCCACCACTCCGCTTTGCAACAACTCCTCGCCTGCAATAATCTTGTAGTTATACACATGCCAAATCTTTTAATGGAAATATGAAATAGGTAAAAGGATTAGTTTTTATACCGGCTGAAGCTGCAAGGACCGGATCCCCTTGCGAATCCCGAAAGTGAAGCACCAGGCGCACCTGGCCATTTCTGTTCAATTCTTCTGCCGCCATTTCAAAAGCGGGCTTGGCGACTTTACCGAACCAATCCAACTGAAGTATAATGCCTATGTTTACCGTTATATTTTCTAGTCCTAAAACGCAGGAGCAAAGCATGCAGAGGAACACGAAGATCCTGAACATTGACATTGAGAAGGCCATGAAGGAGCTCCGCCTCCCGCAATCACAAATATAAGTCTCTCCGATGCCTTCGCAAATGTAATAGTAAATTAATTGGCTAGTTGGGTCTCTTTCCAATTAGCGAGAAGTTAGCGTTTGATAATGTGCGTACAATATTGAAGTCAGGTTCAACCACTCCCATCTCACGTCTTTCTTAGACTCCGCACATGCACTTGAATGCAGTGCCCGAAAAAGTCAACAGATTGCCCCCAGCAGCGCATTTTCCCCTCACCTGCGCACATGGAAGTTAAGTTGGGGGTTGCCGTGCCCAATCACCCACCAAACTCATTAAATGAAGACTGTATATTCAAATTTTAAAGGAAGGCGCTAACATTCAAGGACATCATTTTAAATGTTTATATATTCATTTATATGATCTATAGATCTAACAGGTTTTAGAATTAGCAGCTGGGAGGACTGATTTCAAGTGCAGCAGGTAAAATAATTTCACACATTTTATTAAAGTATGAAACCAAAAAGTGCAGAAATATGCCTCTTATTATATAGGAATCAATATAAAAACATAGGATAAATTCTAAACTGTAAAATAAAATGCTATTATATGTTTAATGTACTTAAAGAATTCTCATCAAAGCCAAAAGTATGGTAAACAAAATGAAACAAATGATATAATGCAAACAATATTTTTATTACAATATGTAAATGCACAATGTTTAAATACTTTTATGGCTTGAATGGAATGGCTAATGACTAATAACATTGTATTTTCATTGCAGTTTGATCAAATATGGACCATAAATTCATTTTGATTTGGAGGGATATTCTAAGAGAATATATTACTTGCACTTCTTCTTCAAGCAAATCAAATTTATCAACCATGTTTTTCAACTTTTTCATGCAAATGATGCTGATATATGGAGATCGAGAATCATTATCTATGCAATCATACAGAGAATGGTGGAAGTTTCCAAGGCAAACTACATTCTGGAATTTAATTCAAAGCAAGAAGTTTGGGAGGAACAACCCAAATATCGTGATGTTTTATACCGCCGCCATTATAGAATGTCTTTTTCTCTTTTCAATTTGCTTTTGTCAAAAATACAACCACATATGCCAAGCACAAACACAATTCACTTTGTTAGAGAACCCATACCACCCAAAAAAGTACTTTGTTTAGTTTTGCATTTTCTTGCTCATGGAACCCCAACATTTACAATAGCAGAGTTGTATTGCATGGGAGAATCAACAATAAGAAAGTATATCATGGTCATTGTTAATATTGTCATCCAAAAGCTACAAAATCAGTACATAAGTATACCAACAGGGAGAAGATTGCAAAAGATATTAAGTGATTTTCATACTTTAACTCTACTTCCCAACATTTGTGGTGCAGTTGATGGTACTCATATCAAGTTATCATATTGTCCAAAGCAACAGTATACTCCTACAAACTATGTAAACAGACATCATTTCTATAGTATTTTGTTACAAGGAGTATGCGATACGCAAAAAATATTTTGGAATGTTTGTGTCAATGCTCCCGGTGGTGCTCATGATGCTGATCACTGGAGTTGCTCTGCAATTAAAAGAAAAATGCAAAAGAGAGAGGTATTAGCATCTCCAACATTTGAGATTGATGGAAACATTATCTATCCACAAATAATTGGGGATTCTGCCTACCCAATATCCCCTTACTTGTTGAAGCCATATAAAAGTAACACTTCTAGATTGCATAGTTTATTCGACAAATATTTATCTAGAGGCCGTGTAAAAATTGAGAATGCATTTGCCTTACTTAAATGTAGATGGAGACTTCTTCAAGATGTACATGTAGAGCTTGAAAAAGTACCCAAGATTATTACCACATGTTGCATACTACATAATTTCTTGCAAATGTATAATGAAGATGAGCCAGAGATTGAAGGAGATCCACATCTCAATTCTAACAATGAGATTCGCAATCAAGCTATGGAAAAAGATCTAGGAAAGGCACAAAGAGATATTATGTTTCGTGAATGGCAAAGACAATATAATGCAAGTTTGGTAAACTAATGTAATTTTCATCGTATGATAAATAAAATTGTGTTAATGTTTCATCTACAAATATTTTCTTTCATAAAAAAAATTATGATTATTTACCTGAGAAAAAAGCTTGGCAATTTGAAGCTGCACATCTAACAGTTTCTCCATCCGTTTGTTTTCTTGCTCCATTTTTGCATGCTCGATTTCTTTCATTGTTTCAAGTGAAATACATCAAACTTTTTTCCATCCTTTCTCCAAAATCTTCATGTGCAACTCTCTTTCTCTTTATGCGTTGTCCTTCAATTCCTTTCTTGGTCAAATGGATTTCTTCATTTACTTTATTTCCTGTAACACTCTCATAATTCATAGGTGAATCTTCCTCATGAGATTTCTCTTTCATGTCATTTTTTGGTGTAGTATTGGTGTTGACCCACTCATCTCCGTTATAGCCATTCATTAGACCAATTATTTTAGGAGTGTTCCCTATAATACGATTCATATCTTCATAAAAACTCCATGAAGATGGTTTTCCTCCAGTAGTATTTTCCAATTGCTTTTCTTTTTTGAATGTCTTTTTCAATCTATTCCATTTATACTTACATTGAATACCTGTAATAGATGTTCCACACTGTATGTTTACCGCATCTGCAACTTTGTCCCAATGTTTCTTACCAAGACTTCCTTGATTTAAATCATCATAAACTTCTTCAAATTTTAAAATTAAAGCTTGCACAGCAGTTTGTGGCCAAAGCACCTCCTTGCACTCCTTGTTTCCTTTAAAATCAGTTCCAAATACTTGAGTTTCAGGGACAATTTCTTCAATTTCCAAATCTTCTTCAATGAAAGTATTAAATCCAAGGTTGAGGTCAATTCCATGACTGGATGGAGTGTAGCTATCCTCCACATCATAAATGTTAGTATGTGCATCATTTATATTTTTTTATGCAGAAACATTTTTATCAAACTGCAATTTTTCTCTTAAATTTTGTTCAGAATGAAGAAAATAGCAGTCATCTTGCTCACCCACTTGTGTTGAGAAACATTCATAATTTTCTCTATTTTTTGGAATGGCTTTCACACTTTGAGATTGAAGAGATGGATATGAACTTGAATGTCTTCTATGAAAAAACTCCTTGTCCATTACCACCAATATAATTACCCTGCAACAATGTCACAATCTTTTGTTTAAAACAAAATAGTGCAAAAAAATCATGACATGAACTCCAAAATAGTTTTATAAAAAATTAAAATACATTGTAAAGGAAAAAATAGACACAATGAAGTGTAAATTGGGTTAACAATTATTTAAAAACATTCACAATTTACACAAAAACCTGCTCTTCTTCTCTTTATTCTGTATTTGGGTTGTTCTGTATTCCCGCAGTATTTGCCCTGTTATTTTTGATGTTCGTATTAGGTTGCATTTGACCAATTATTTTCTGTACTTTATTAAAGTGTAGAGGCTGGATAAATTTTTGACAATATTTTATTAATGTAGGAAGGCGGGAGAGTGTTTTGGCGGGGTTTTTGGTAATTCCAAGGCATACAGTAATAGATGGAAGGCGGGACAAATGACTGATTTGATATAGCCGTACAGGGCACTCACCTCTGCCCTCGGCAGCATGGAGGACTACTTGGGAGGCGCGTACGGCATGCCCTCGAGCCCAAAAACAGTGCACTTAGCCCGCATTTTGGCTGCATGTGCGCGAGTCTTCTTTCTCGTTTTGCCACCGACAACCACAAATAGGAACTCATATGGTCAACCATAAAATTTTCAAAGCATGATTTAACGACCCAAAGTGTCATAGGCGCAAAAGAGAGAATCAATGAAAAATGGTTGACGTTTTGAATGGTGACCAAATTTGAAGGACACCCCATATTTTAATTTGATGGGCTACGTCAAGCTTTACCCTCTTCTTTCTTTCTTTTCTTCTTCTTCTTTTTTTTGGTGTAAATGAGAGATTGAACAATACAATATTACTCAATGAAAATGTTAATTTCCTTGATTAATTTATATATAATAAATATGAAAAAGTCAAATTTATTAAATATAGAACATATAATAATAATTTTGAAATTTATTTAAACTAAATAATCAAGATTCAAAAAAATAATTACACAAGTTATAAGTTTGACAAATCCTTGTAACAAATTTATAAGTTGGTCGTAGAAAAAAACAAAATTTTAGCATGAGACATGAACCTTAGGCTCACCAACTTAGGTAATCGTAGTGTCACATCTTTCAAATCATTTCATTCCCAGTAAAGTTGTCTTAACCGATAGAAAACATGGGTATGGAGGACACTGAGGAATCTCCAATTTAAATATTATTGTTCTCAAACTAGATTGTACCTTCCTAAGGCAACAAATAGAACATTTGTGTAGAATTCAGGGCATGCCTCTCATATATTTGTTAAAACCTATAATTCAAGAAGTACAAGGTTATTGATAAGATTTTTTTAATAAATACAATAGAATGCTATACATTGAATCAATAATACCTTCTTAATAAACATATCAAGTAATATATTACAGCACCTAAAATATTGTAGAGACAAGAAGCAATAACAATTTACTATTGAGAAATAAAAATGACATAATTATAGTGCTAATGTGTAAAATAGACATGTATTTAAACAAATTATACATTACGTAGGAAGTTGTTCCAAAATTTAAAAATATTTTATCAAACAATGTCTTGGCCAACACATTTACATTGATAATATTTTGAGCAACAAAACTCACTAGGACTTGACTTCACTTGTTTCTTGTACAAATTCTCACTCATGCATAAGGTTGTGGATTTGGTAATCAAACATTTATAGAAACAAGTAATATTTAAATGACCAGTTTACAAAATAAATAAGGGCATTGAGAATAAACCACCAAATTCCAAACATGATTTACAAGCTAGCAAAAGATAAAAGAGAATATTGCTATTTTGAAAATAGAAAGAGTAAGGTAATTAGTTATTTTCTAGAGATTTATCCTTTTTCCTAGTGATTTTGTGCATGATTTGTGTGAAGTGAATGAAGATTTTTTTAAATAGAAAATAGAAAGCTAGCAAGCATGAATTTTGTTGCTCTAATTATTATTTAATATTTTATTTATTAAAATAAATTTAACAAATTATAAAATTTAACTTAGCATATAATTTACATGACAAGTGATTTTTTAGTCAAACCGAAATACATTTCAAGGGCATTGACAACTTTAAATTTGATCCTTGGTTCGATTACGCATTATTGGTTTATTTTTTTATTTAATTAGTATGTTTCTATAATATTTCTCCTATTCCAGTCTTACCATGTATTTAAATTAGGCATCATTGGTTCAATAATGCACTTAACAATTAAGTGTTATACTCTATTTGTGGTTGGAAATTTTTGATCAAAGAATGATAGCACCTTCTTTCTTGAGATTCAAGCCCCACACTTAGTGTTTTTGAGTGTGTCACCCTAACCATCTAGTGAATGTGCATACATGTAATATAATCAACATTGGTTTTATTATATCGAATGCATGTTTATAGTAATATTATTTGAACCGCACTAACCCCGCTCTCGAAATCCATACGTCAATGACACAATATTATCTTAATTTCATGTTTTTTTCACCCATAACAACCGACCAAACCACTAGAAATGACTAAGTCCACATTTTGCAAAGAGTCCATTTACGCATGTGTGGTAGTCCTCCATTATGGAAGCTCAACAACCCCCGCTAACAGGGCATTACCACCTTGACCAAATAAATCTCATTTTGATTTCTCCATGGTAGCAGCCCATTGACGTATTTCTAGAACCGATGAACAAGTTACAAGCACTTGATTAGGCGAGACCCCTCCAAAGGATGATTTATGATATTATTTTTCTTAAGTGGATACTAGTTAATCAATACTTATTTGATCATATTCACCCCCAAAGACTCTCCATATTTTTTCCTCCATATGGAAAATATTTTAAGAAGACCTAGATATATGTCAAAATATCTTCCCAAATTTGTGACCTCTCAAATAAATAGAGAAATAATTACTCAAGTTTAAATTGGAGGGGCTAAATTAACAATGACTATTTGTGTATCATGGTCCCCCATAAATACTCAAGCTTAAAACTAAAAAAGGGGGACTATAAAATGCTACAAGAAGCAAGAATTAAGTTGGTTTCAAACTTGGAACCTATTAGATTTATGGAATTCTTTATTTTACCCCATTTAAGTACAAATTGTACTCACGTGAATGCAAGTGACATAAAGATGATATAGTGGACCATAGATAGAAAATGTTATTTAGGTTGGAATAATATTATTCGTGGAACAAGTGCAAGACATGTAGGGTTTTAAATCCCACCTTCTTATTTCCACATTTCCATTCATGTCTCTTCCTTTTCTATAAAATTAAACATCGTCCAATAGAAAACCTTAATTCCATAAATATTAAAATCAAATTAAAAGCAAAACTCTATTGGTGGATAAAATCTTCTTGTCACTCATATGTCCATCTGCTAGAGGGGCTCAATTACCAAGGATTGTTCCTACATCCCCTACTTTCCTCCAATTACTTTAGCTTAAAATTGAAAAACATGCCTACAATGTGCCACATGAAGCAAAGATTTTGGTTGGGTTTTGAACTTGAAACCTATTAAATTTTCACCATTTTTCATTTCCAAGTTTCCATCCATGGTCTTCATCTTATCTAACAATATAAATGTCACCCAAAAGAAATAATTGACATCGTACGAGGATAAATCTAGAAAAATAGATGGTGATTGACGAAATGGTGGGTGGTTGTAGGAAACACAAGTTTTGCATATATTCCCTGAAACATTTTCCCCTCCCTTCAACTAATCTTCCCTCAAACTGCTCCACCTTCATTTTCTATTGTTTCCACCCCTCCACCTTCACTTAGTCGATGCATCCTCTTTGACATTTTCATCGCACATTTCACATCCAATTGCTAGTTTAAAATGTATGAAGTCAATAACTATATAAATTTTGTTGACGTTTTTACATGGAAACATTTGGGCGGCTTCTATGCGTGTTGGTTAAGGCTCCCAAAATCATTTGAAAATTCATATGGGATATCTAGAGTATTTGAACACTCTTGGAAGGAATTTTGTTGGTCCATTTTGGTTAAAGTTTTGTTGTCCCTTATTCATATGCTTTTTTTTTTGCAATGTCATAGGTTTTCTTTGGTACCAATATAAGCCTAATGAAAATTTAATTTTCCAATAAATACACAAGAATTATATATCGCTTATCATTTAACATGTATTCGCCATCAATTTAGTACTTTGACATTTTAAATATTTGACACTAAAAAGAGAATCCATAAACATATTGTTGAATTTTTAATTGAAGCATTGACAATGTTATAATATTTTCGTTGACATTTGATTCAATTTAAGTGTAATTATACAACATAAAAATTCCCTATCTGTGCTCTATTAACGGCAACTAGAACAATGACATGTAGTCTTCTACTTATTTTGACACCTAAGAGAAAGGGAACTACGTAGTATAATACTACAGATGAGAATGTCTCAATCTATTGAAACCGCTTAAAATAACACAATTGAATGCTAAGAATTACAGATTAAAATCAGTCGATGTGAACCATTAAAATCATATATACGTTTCTTTCTTAATCATGTAATCACCCAACAAATTAAACATTTTCGTAAAAACTTATGCCTTTCCCGATCCTTTCAAATGTTAACCAATTTTAATGGCATTATTTAGATTTAAAGCAGTACCGCCATGAAATCAGGGAAAATTTTAGTGGAAAATCTTTATTAATTCATGAATGTTCTATATTTCATGGAAATTTTTAGGGTTTAGAAGCTTGTAATTTCACCTAAATTTTCTACGTACAAGTTAATTTTAGGGGTCGATTAGTCCAGTGTTTACACAAATCACTTACTTTTTAAATTCAAATCACCATTAGTGAAAAATAATCAACGTCTAGTTTAATTATGCTAAAGCTATGCTTATGTAATGCCCACAATTTTACCCGCATGAAACCCAAGACAAAAAAAAGGTTATATTCAAAAAATTACAAAATATTTTTTTTAAAACAATATCGGTTGCAATGTTTAGATTAGTTCTTGATTATCCAACTAATGTTATAACTAGAAATTTATTTATCTTATTTGATCTCCAGTTAGGTTTTAAAAACTTCATTCCTATGATCCTTCATTAATTTAATAATGTGGTTCCTAAAGTCATTTAAAAATTTACTATTTTAGGGTTAAGTCTATTCACCCTCCCATGTATTAAACATACTAAATCAAACTCCCATAATAAATATTGCTTAGTTATAAAAGGGTAAATTTGAATTGATTAATTACAAGGGTCAAGGGTTTTTATAAAAAGGTCATCATCTAATTAAAAGGTTATAAAACAAATTTAATCTCTACACCACTCAAGTGGCCCCATTCAAATTTGACCCATGCATTTTATTTAAAATATTCTCACCTACCCTCACCTAATTTTTGTAGGGAACATTATGAGGCACCTGGAAGGGATAAATCTAAGTCATTGGATCTAAGAGGACTCAAAATAACCCTAATCATCTCTATGGAAAGTCTTTTATTCATTCATTTTACTCATTTCCTTATTTTTGTTTTTGCAAGTTTTTGGAATGAGAGGAAGCCATAGTAGAGGAAGGAGCTTGGGATGAATACACACAACCCCCAAGATTATTTCTTTTTTTTACTATTTCTATTCTACCTCGCCTAGAGTTTGATTGTAAATTTGTTATTTGTTGTAAAACTATTTCAATGTATTCTTGAGCATTTTGGGTATTTTACCCTTCTTATTAAATCTGGTTTAAGAATAATATATACACTCTTTTTTTTAGAACATACTCGTTGTAGAGTATATTAAAAGGAACGATAACCAGATCGTACTCAAGTAAAGAACATAGATTCTAATCAAACATCACGATCAATAAGATGAAAGCAATTCACCGTAATAACTTTACATAAAACCTTTGCAAACAAATGAGCAGCAATATCATATATTATTATGGAACTCAATGAAATATAATGAGAATAGGCCTTGCTTATATAGGAAAGGAATAAAAATCTAAGAACCAATCAAGCCATTAATCATGGAAAGAACTAGTCATCAAAGAACTAGTCAAGTCCATAGATTAATGAGAGAACTAGACATCAAAGATCTAGTCAATACCATAGATCTAGGAAAGAACTAGTCAATAACATAGATCAAGGAAAGAACTATACCTAACAACTAGATAATATCTCCTAATATCTAAATAAATAAAAGGAAATATCCACACACATAAGTGGGTGAGGATAAATACAATAAAGGTAAATAAATTACCTAAGTGAACATGAGCTAAGGTAAATACCTACTCTAACACCCCCTCAAGTGAAGCTAGGGGCCAAAATAGAAGTGGCATATCCACAGTATGAGTCCCGGAAACTAGGCCTGATGAGGTACTCATGTACAATATATCCATGAAGAAATCTCGAACCAAAAGAAGGAAAGAATCCTACTAGAAGGAAAGAGAAAGAAGAAGAATAAGGAAGATGTTCTCATGAACACCCCCAAGAACAACTTCCGAAACCCCAAGCATTCCACACAACTCAAGGTAGCGAGGTGATGTAAAAGGATTTGTAAAGATGTCTTCAAGCTACTGTTAAGTCGGAATGTACTCCAAGAAAAGAACTCCATCTTGAATGTGCTGACGAATGAAGTGGATGTGTATATCAATATGTTTGGTCCACTAGTTCTCAACTGGGTTGTGAGAAATTTGAATTGCACTTTGGTTGTCACAACAAAGTACAGTCATTGAATCCTATGGGAATCCAAACTCTATCAATAACTAGAGAATCCAAAGAATATGCTGACTCATTGTAATTGTTTCCCTATACTCTACCTTTGAAGATGAAAGTGCAATAGCCTGTTGCTTTTTACATGCCCATGCAACTAGAGAAGAACCAAGACAGAAAAGATATCCATAAGTGGAATGTTTGTCATCAATAGAACATGTCCAATTTGAATTTTTATACCCAACTAACTAATTAGAACCCCTAATGTAGTGTAGGCCAAAGTGGGAAGTTCCCTACAAATAGCGTAAAATCCTTTTAGCATCCTTCTAGTGACTACTATGAAGAGAATGTGCAAACCAAGATACAAGCCCTATTGCAAATGAAATATCAGGGCGAGTATGGGTCAAGTACATGAGACTCCCAACCAATTACCTATAAAATTTAGGATCACAAAGTGGTGTGGTACATGTGGAAGTAAGAGTAACCCCAGACTAAAAAGGAGATGGACTTGACTTGTAATCAGCCATATCAAAGAGCCGAAGAAGATCATGGGTGTACTTTTTCTGACTCAAATGAATCCCTAAATCATCTCGATAAAACTAAAAACCAAGGAAAGAATGCAATAACCCAAGATCTATCATGTCAAACTGTGTAGAAAGAGCCCTCTGAATAGTCTAAATGTGGGAAGAAGAGTTTTCAGTAAGTAATGATCATCAACATACAAGACAAGTATCACAATATCCTCACCAACATGCTAGAGATACATTGTATGATCGAGTGGCAACAAATAAAACCAATAGATAGAAGAAAATAATCCATCTTCTCATACCAAGCCCAAGGGGCTTGTTTGAGACCATAAAGAGACCTTCGTAGCCTACAAACAAGAGAAGATTCTGAACAAATCCAGCCAGTTGCTCCATGTATATTTCCTCTTGTAAATCTCCATGTAAGAAGGCACTCTTCACATCCATCTGGTATATAGGCCACCCCTATGATGCAGCAATAGCAAGTACAAGGCGTATAGAATCCATCTTGGTAATGGGTGCAAAAGTCTTAGAGTAATCAATACCTTCAACTTGTGAAAAACCCTTTGCAACAAGACGAGCCTTATACTTGTCAATGGACCCATTAGTTACGTATTTGGTTCGGTATACCCACTTACACCTAACCATCTTTCTTCCTTTAGAAAGAGATACCAAATCCCCAAGTATGATTCTTTATCAAAGAAGAATACTCAGCTGTCATCGCGTCATCCCACTCTTGTATCCCATGAGCCTTTGAAAAATACTGTGGATCCTCAAAAATACCTAACACAAAATTCTAAAACTTGTAGAATGTGTGAGATGATGCCTAGTGGGTGGAAGATCCTCTATACAAGGTGTTACCTCAGAAACTATAGTACGATCCCTCTTAGGCATAGTGACAACATCAGTGGGAATAGGATCCTCAACAACATCTATAACCTCCTCATCAACCTCCTCAAAGAAAGGATCCTCAAGATGAGATGAAGAATAAGAAGAGGCATGGAAGAAGATGAAGAATCATGAGGAGTGAAGCACTCATCAAACTGAACATGTGTTCAAAAAAGAACGTCATGTGTATTAGGATCTAAAAGATGATAAGCTTTCATGTCCTCACAATACCCTATAAAGATCAAGGATTTACTCTTCTTATCCAAAGCTTTCATTTTCTTCTTTGGCACAAAGGCCCAAGCATGGCTCCTAAAGACTCGAAAAAATGAGACATATGGCTTAGTGTTGGACCAAGCTTCCTTTGGATTCAAATGCTCAAGTGCTCTATGTGGTGTGTGATTCTAAATTTAGTTAGCACAATTAATTGCTTTTGCCCAAGTAGATAGGAGGTAAATCTCTAGAATGCATCATACAGTTAGCCATTTCCTTCAAAGTTCTATTCTTCCTTTCTACTAATCCATTATGTTGTGGAGTATGAGGAATAGAATGCTGGTGAATAATGCCTTGAGTTGCAAAAAAATTAGAAAATTCATTACTGAAGTACTCCCCCCATTATCAGTACAAAGGTTCTTTATGCTACTAGAAGATTGTTTCTCGACCAAAGCTTTGAAGACTTTGAAGTGTGAAAAAACATCACTTTTGTACTTGATAAAATAAACCCAAGTACGCCTCAATAAATTATCAATAAACGTAGTGCATACTTAGCTCCATTGAAAGATGGGGTAGGAAAAACCATCAAGTCACTATGCACAAGCTCAAGTGGTGAAGAAGATCTCTTAGAAAAATTCTTAGGAAAAGGATCTTGGTGTTGTTTCCCTAATGCACAACCATGACAAACTCCCTCAAGACAAGAAACTCTAGGAATACCATCTAACATGCCATGATTGCTCAACTCCTTCAAATATCTATAATTGAGATGTCTCAATCTTTCATGTCAAAGCTTACTCTTTGAATCTGCATGAGAAACCAATCATGTCCCTATAGAAGAAGTGTCATCAAAACCCTCAAAGTGATATAGTCTAGAACCATTATCAACAATACCCTGAGTAACCAATGAATGAGACTCCAAAAAATTTCATATTTTTGCTCCATGTGGTGTAAAAGTCACTATTTTTCCTTGACCAGAATGATAAATTTGATATACATAAAGAAAATTTGTAGTGATGTTAGGAACATATAGTGCATATTGGATAACCCAACTTTCATGTGATGAGAAGCACCAAAATCTATAACTCAACTATCTCTGCAAGTGGTGACTCGAGATCTCCCAACAACATTAAGTGTTTTTCCATGCTAACTAGAAGGAGGTGGCGTGGAGATAGAAATTTTATGTTTCTTGACTACATCTTCTAAGGATTTCATTCGCTTATAACACCTATGTTCTTCATGATTACTACCCCCACAAAAAGAGCATGAACGGCTAGACTTATTCTTAGATTTAGAAGACTCCTTGGGTTTTGAGTTGTTTTCTTTGGGTTTAGGAGCATTTTGAGATGGAGAAGGTGTGAATTTGGTTTTACTATTTGGTTTTCCCTTGCCTTTAGGATTAGATGCAACTAATGCCTTTTGAGAGGTGGAAGACTCAAGGTGAGACAATTTGGATTCTTCCCTAGTAAGTCTTTCACAAAATGTTTCTAAGTTAGGAATTTTGAATGTGTCACCTAAGGCATCCATGCTAGAGAAAAAGGTAGAAGAAAAAATTTGGAATGGTCCTCTCAACTTGGATAGAATCAAGTAAACACACTCTTCATCTTTCTTATCTCTTCCACTCCCCTTCAATTGTGTCAACAAATGCTTGAACTTGGTAAGATAGTCTATAATTGTTGGAAAATATTCAGGATTAAGAGAGGTGATCTCAATGTCAAGTTGCATGGCTCTCATATGATCCACCTTACCAAATAAATCCTCCAATTTCTCCCATATTTTGAAAGGAGAGTCACACTTTTCCAAATGAAACAAAATACTGTCACTTACATAAGTTCCTATCAAACCCATACACTCATCAAATTTGCATTGGTACTGAAATTTCTCATATTCTCTAGTGAACACTGGTTGTTCTGAAGAAGTTAAATCCCATAATCCTTTCCACTTAATTATTGTTTCCATTCTTGGTTTCCATGTGTGGTAATTATGTGTTGTTAATGGCTCAACATGATCTAATGCATAAGTAGATGTCATCCTCAAAAATCACCAAAAATAAATGCAAGAACCAAGCAATGCAACAAGACCCCCAAGCAATGCAACAAGAGCCCCCAGATTTTGGAACTTTATAATGAGTGCATGTTACAATATGGCACTTTATAATTATAGTGTGATTTTTAATATAAATATTTCCAATGGAAAGAGCATGGAAAAACAAGCACTTTTTCAAAAAATAGTACTCAAAACCGAGTTACCGATCAATGAATAAGATGCTCTTACCTTCACCACACAAATAAAATGAAAGGGGGCTAGAGTTAAGCACCTACTAGTATGAATCACAAATTTTAAGCCCTCATATGACCATACCATATGACCAGGGGCTAAGGATTTCAATGGCTTTTCTAAGTTAATTTTAGAGAGAGAGAGAGATGGGTTGGTATTCCCCTTCTAATAATATCATGAGTTTTCCCGAATTTATGGAGACATTTTTCTCATACTTCTTCCCCATTTTTCTTAGAGAGAAAATGATGTTGACAAACCATATGAATTAATCCATGGTGCCTAATTTTCCCTACACCCCAAGAATACCTCTGAGTCATTGTATGGATGGAATCAAAGAGGAAACCAGGAAGGTTTACTATATACTCTTGCTTTGTTTCCGCATACCTAAGATATATCAGCATTATAAGGACTTCCCTTCAAACAGTCCCATATTGGCCATCACATGTTAGGTACTTTACTACCCAGAATGCTACTCTATCAAAGGGTTTGGTTAGGCTAGCTCTTTTGAACCCCTTTATGACCTTCTTAGTATTATAAATATACTAGGGTTTAGGTTCACCTTCTTGCCTTAAGTTTTCTACCAATTCTTTTGGGTTCCCCTTACATAGTTTGAAACATTTACAATTGGTACACCAGATACATTGCTCATTATATTAACAGTAAAGGGAATTATAATGCCTTTAACCTTAGTTCTAGACTGCTCTAAATTCACAAAAAAATCTCTTACCAATTCATCATTGTATTTTGAGAATTTTTTCAGAAACTCTAGCCAACTTGCCTATTCAAAAATGGTTGTTACTTCTCCATATGCAAGGAGTTTTGTATCATCTTTTGGCTCTAACTTCTTTTTGATACCCATGGCCAAGAGGACGATTCAAATTATTTCTTCTTTCAAACCCTTTCTCTGCCAGGAGATAGCTATAAAACTACTAGATTTAGCATGGAACTACTGGATTTAGCTGCGGAACTCCAAATATGCCTTCATTGTTACCTCCTTGAATTTCTCTGCAACTATTCCCAATTTTCTTTTATTCCACCTAAATGACAGTTCGTTATTAATATGCTGCCACTTTCATTTATTTAGTCGGCATCACCTCCATGATTATTCCCCTTTAATCATGATGTGCAATAAATGACTCATTATACCACCGACTTAAATCAAGTCTAATCACACATGTAAACTTTTAATTTAACCTTTAATAAGATCAAGACATAATTACCATCCTTGTTGATCTCAGTAATCCATTTTCCTTATTGACTCATCATTCCTTAAAAATTCAAAGAGAAAAATGGTTAGAAAAGACAACTAGAATTCCAAAGAAGTTCCTTTTATTTGAATTAGCCACTTATTGATGAGACCAACCACCATTTATGGTTTTCAATTGGCCTTTTGAGAGAATTTTTGTTTTGGAAGAGAATTTCATTTACTGGTTTTCATTCCCTTCCGTTTTTTAATTTTTTTAATTATTTTTTTAGGGAAGAGAACGTCATTTTATGGTTTTCATTCCCTTCCCTTTATTTAGATCCTTGCATCTAATTGCTTGATCATTTTGAAAGAAGTAGGTTCTTCTATATGATCAAATTCCTTGTCTAATTCAATTTGCTTCAAGAATTCATCCCTAGTAGGATGCTTCTGTAGAGTTTTATTTTGTTTCCATTGACCAAAAGTGTCCTACTACTGCCATCAATGGGAAGTAGCTGAGTAGAGCCATTTTTATGTATCTCGCACACTCGATAAGGTCAAAACCACCGGTTCTCAACTTGACCTTGTATTGTTGGTACTTGGAATCAAACAAGAATGTCCAATATCCTATCCTTAATTGTCTTTCCTTGATATGTGTATCATGTCACTATTTCATTTGGTCTTGGATTATCTTTGTCTGTTGAAGTGATTTCAATCTCATTTCATCCAATTCCTTGAGTTGTAGAATTCTTTTTTTCTCGTGCTATATCTAATTCAATACCCAATTTTGTTGTTGTCCTCAATGTTTGTAGTTCAAATTCAATGGGTAACAAGGGCTTCTTCCCATAGACTAACTCATATGGTGAGAACCTTGTTGTAGTCTTCAAGTTGTGTTTTAAGCCTAGATGACCTCAAGTAATCTTTTCACCCAATCTCTTCTACTCGCTTCAACCTGTTTTTGGTGAGAATGTTTTCCAATTCCCAATTTGTCAATTCCGCTTGTCCATTTAATGGTGGGTAATAGGGATATGACTTCCTATGATTGATCTAATAGTACATTGTGAAGGCCTAGATCATATTGGACATGAACTGTGGGCCTTGGTCTAAAAATTTACTTCTCGATGCACCAAACTTTGTCATAATTTTGTGCCAAAGGAAATTAGTAACTACATCTTCATTAGCATTTACTAAAGCTTTTACCTCGCCCATTTTGTTACATAATCAGTACATACAAGAATGTGCTCCTTTCCTTGTGAAGGAGGACTAAAAGGACCAACAAAATCTAGCCCCCACATTTCAAATGGTTCAATCACCACTTGAGGTTGTAGAGGCATTTCACTAGTAAAAGTTGGTTGTCCCATCCTTTGACAGGGATCACACTACTTGATGTATTTCTTCACATATTTATACAGATATGGCCAATAATAGTCAGTGCCAAGAATTCACCGAAAAGTGTCATCCACTTGGTTCATCATGACATGCCCTAAGTATGTCAAAAATTCATCTTTTCTCACACACCTGCGTAAAACCAAATCAAGACCACATTTAAATAACATTTCATTTAACCATTTAAATTGTGCACTAGTTTTGATTAGCCTTTTCATTTATTTCTTAGTAGAAGAAGGAGGAAACTTCCCTGTTGCAAGATAATTTGCCATGTCAGTAAACCATGGTGTATCAGCTAAAATATCAAATAATTGTTCATCTAGAAAGTTTTCCTCGATTGGATCTTGTTCCCTGTGTAGTAGTTAACCTTTACAAGAAATCACCTACCACATTAGATTTTCCTGGATTATCCACAATAGTAATATCAAATTCTTGTAAAAATAATAACCATCGATTATCCTACCTCCAACCACTAGTTTTTTCATTAGATATCTAATTGTTGAATGATCTCGTATGTACAAATATTTTGTGTCCCTGTAATATAATGTCTGACCTTATTAATTAAATAGATCACAGCAATACATTCTTTTTCAGTGGTGGTGTAATTTCTTTCAATGGGAGTAAGATTTTTACTAAGGTAGTAAATAACATACATTTTCCCTTCTTCATCTTTATGTCCCAAAACTACACCAATTGAGTTATTTGAGGCATCTGTTTGGATGTGAAAAGGTTTCTCACAATTAGGTCCTCTTAATATTGGGGTAGTGATTAGTTTTTCTTTAATCTCTTCAAAAGCATGTTGACATTTTTCATCCCAAATAAATTCACAATCCTTGGTAAGCAAACCAAACATGGGGGTAGCAATTTTACTAAAATCTTTGATAAAACGCCTATAGTACCTAGCATGTTCTAAGAATGACTTGATATCCATGGGGGTTTGAGGAATAGGTAAGTCTAAGATAATCCTAATTTTTTCTTAGCCAACTTGAATTCCTGTTTTTGAAATATGATGTCCTAGAACAATTCCCTCATCAACCATCATCAAACATTTCTCATGACTAAGAGACAAATGGTGTTGCTCACATCTTGTTAATACTTTGTCCAATTTTTTAAGGCATCATTAAATGTGTCTCCATGCAAATTAAAATGGTCCATATATACCTCTACACAATCATTAGATCTACAAATATTGCTAGTACAACCCTTTGGAAAGTTGTTGGAGCATTACATAGTCCAAATGGCAATACCTTGTAGGAAAAGGTACCCCATGGACAAGTAAAGGTATTTTTTTCTTGATCCTCAGTAGCCACCCTGATTTGATTATATCGACTAAATCCATCTAGGAAGGAAAAGTATTGTTTACCTAAGAGGTTGTCTAAAACTTGATCTATGAATGATAAGGGAAAATAATATCTAAGTGTAGCTTTATTCAATTCCCTATAATCAACACAAATTCTCCATTTTCCATTCTTTTTAGGCACAATTACAAGAGGAGACACCCATTGACTATCTGAGATGGGGTAGATAAAACCTACTTGTAATAGCTTTTCAATTTCCTTCTTGACTATGTCCCTTAAGGTTGGATTGATCCTTCTCTGAGGTTGCCTAACTGGTTTAACATTTTTAGTATAAATGTGATGGGTGAAAATACTTGGGTGGATTCCTTTCATGTCTTTATAGTCCCAAGAAAAAGATCTAGTATGAAATTTCAAAACATCAAACAATTTATCTTCTTGATCATTTTCCAACCAATTGTTAATGTTCAAAATCTTACCTAGTTGAATCTCAATTTGTTTGGTTCCAGTGTGTGATGAACTAATTTGTTGAAAAGGTTCCATTAGGGTGTTTAGTGGACATGAATGAGGTAACAACATATGATATGTAGAAATTTCTCTAAAGTTCCCTTGAGAAAGAATACTAGACAAAGGATAGTAAGCGAGTTATGATACTTATCTTGACGTTGGTCAAGCTCCTCATCACTGACATTTTCCAGAGATTCCTTACTATTTCTTGATATCTCTGAGACTAATTCTACTGATTCTATAGCTATTTCTACCCCTCCCGAAGAGAATTCATGTTCCTCCGAGAAAAATTATTTACATCTGCATGGGATTGATGTGGTTCGGAGATAAGTATGAATGTTCTGGAACCAAGTCGAAGGTTACGGAACTAAGTCTTAAGGTTCGAACTAATTATGAAGGTTCGGAACTAATTCTGAAGGTTCCAGAACTATCTCTAATTATTCCAAAGACAATTGGTGAATGGGTGATTAATAATATTCTCCACCTTCGTACATGATCCTCCAATGTTATCATCGCCAAAGAAGACAAGTTTGGTTTATTAATATAATGATCATCAACCCATAATTTTTCTTGATTATCAATAAAAAGTAGTGTAGAAGGACATAGGGAAATTTGTTTATAAATTTCACCATTGGAGATAATCATATCACCTAATCTGCAATCAATTAAGGTAGCAACTTTAGCTAACCATGTCTGCCCAAAATAATGGGATAACCAAGTGTTTTACCTTTTGGTCAGTAATATAAGGAAGTCCATTGGATACTTCCATGACTCCACCATGATTGCCACATCTTCAATGATCCTCTCGGTTTTGTTATCGACCAATCGCCATCCGCAATATGGTGCTAGTAGGTTGTATAACTATCAATGGTAATGTTTTCAAAGTGTCTATTGTCATCACATTTATAGCTACTCCCAAATAAACCAAAACATTATGTATATGTTTGTTCCCTATAGAGATAGAAATAACAGGGCTTCTAGGATCCCCATATTTGGGAAGTGAGAGTTTTCCTATTAATAAATCAACAAGTTTCCCATCTACCTTAATAGTCCTAGGGTATTGCTTCTTCCTTCTAGGTCTTTTTAAGCATAACATTTTGATTAATTTGTTTAATTCAGGAATGTCCTTGATTTCTTATAATAATGGTATTTCAATATTTAATTTCCTCAACTCCTGCACTAGTTCAGATTCTTTGGTCTCAATAACTTCATTAAGTCTTTTTGGAAAAGGGGTTTTTGTAGAATTGTTATCTGGTTGTTTCTCTTTTTCTTTTCCATCAACCTTAGGGATGACTAAACTAGGGGTTTCAATCTCATCTGACATCTTGGTAATTATAACAGGTAGACTATCAATTATTTTTCCGATTTGGTTTGAATATCTTTACAGTCCACAGTGTTAAGATCGGTCGGCTTTTTCTTGTTCCACTCCATAAATAGGGGTTGTTTGTTTGTTTTTGGGATTAGCCACTAGTTGTGTTGGTATTTTTGTTTGAACCACATTTTTCATTTTTTGAACCTTTTCTCGGGGAACCCATTATGGCATGTTTATGTTGGTTTGGATATGTCATTCCTTGAGCATAATTATTTGGTTTCCACCTAGTTTGTGACCATGTATAAGGGTTACCTTGACTAGACCAAGGTTGTTAGTGTCCTTGAGCATACCAAGATTGTCTTGCCTAATCTTGTGGATTCCATGTTGGTTGAGGGGCACAAGGGGGTTATCCCCAATTTTTTGGTACTGTCTGAGCTACCCATGGCATCATCCAAGGATTAGGAATGGATCTTGGTATGAACTACCCCTGACTAGCTTATCTCTAGACAAAGTTTACTTCTTCTATGGTGGATGAATTTTTGGTTTGTTTAAAATTTTATGAATGGAAGAAGAGAAAAATCATTAACTTCATGTTCCCTAGATTAACAAATAAGACATATTTTTGTTTTATCCAAAGGACAATCTCTTATTGCATGCTTCTTTCTACATCTAGGATAGTACATAGCTAATGGTTTAGTATTAGCATTTTATTTGGCTTGCAATCCATCTATGGTTGAAGTTAATTGAACTAAGATATCTATTTTAAATTTTTCTAGTTCATCCATAAGTTTTTTCATGTCTGGATTCATACCTTTCATAGTTTTTCCTTTCCTAGGTCCACCCCTTGTTCTTGAATAACTTCTACAAAGGTCTTTAATATCATTCATTCTCAATTGATTGACGTTTCCACCTCCCATTAAATTAAGGGATTCCCTAGATTCATCATCTAGACCTTTAATAAAAATGGTTTTTCTTATCTCTTCTTGAAGTACAAATCCACACCTTTTACCTATGAAGAGGAATCTATCTAAATAATCTTCCAAATTTTCATCCTCTTCTGTTTAATCCTAAAAGATCTTTCTTCTTGTTTCTCCCTCTACATTAGTCCGATATTTGTCTAAGCAGAAGTTTCCATTTTACCCCAAGTGGTAATGGGATTGTATGTTAACCCCATAAACCACCTCATTGATGCATCTTATAGAGTAGATGGGAACAACTTGATTTTTGATTATCTATTTTGTAGTCATAGGTTTTAAACAATACTTTAAATTCAAAAAAAAATTGGTCGGGATCCTCAAATGACATTCCTCTAAATGTAGGCAAGTGTGTAGGTGAATTATTCTTCATGAGTGTATCGTCATCCTCCAATTGAATTAGATAAGTAAAAGTCCTATCAGTTCTCTTTCAACTTCTCAAGCCATAAGCGCAATAGATTCTGAATATTTTTCCCAATCAATGTGGTATGTGATCTAGTTTAGTGAAGGTGAGAAGTCGGGGTAGGAGGTTTTGCTTGATTGAGAATTGATACTTTCTCTAAACGGGTCTTGGGATATAATCCTTCTTCTAAAAGTTCCACCCCTTCTTAGTGATTGATCTAGAAATTCCAAAGGTGGGATTTCGCTTCTTTTCTAACAAGAGACAATGGTGCTTCTAATTCTTTCTCAACTTATTTATTTGAACTAGGGGATCCCGATAATTCTTGTTGAGATATTTTTGGGAGAAATCTACCCTTTCAGTCTCTTGGTCTACTCATAAATTTTATGATAATGTAGGGAAATTTTTTTCAATTACTAGGTGTGTGATTGTTTTTCTTGTTGACACCTTATTAGAAAGTTATAACTAGTTTCCCCAACAATGGCACCAAAAATGATGGGTGTCATTATTCTCTTCATTTAATCAACTCATGGTTGATGTCATATTCAAACCAGGGGTGTATTTTAAGCTATATGCAACAAGAGAAATCTCAGCGAACTAGTAATTGATTATAGATATTTATTATTTTTATTTTCTGGGGGATTTTAAAGTGCCTTAAGATTTCTGGCCAAAGCCTTATTAAAGCTAAACTATAAGAAACTTGCTGAAATAAACACACATTGCTGAAATGAACACACTTTGAAGAATTAAACACACTGTTGAAAATAAACACACTTTGTAGAATTAAACACACTATTGGGAATAAACACACTTTGTAGAATTAAACACACTTTGAAGATGTTGTTTAAAATGTTGTTGAGGAAATAAGAACATATACTAGAACACATGCAGGGACAATAGATAACTTATGTAACAAATTTTAATTGAAGAATCAAAAGTACTTACAGAATTGCTAAATAATATGTTTATACAAATTTCTTGAAAATATAAATACCAATAGAATAAAAGATCCTTTTTCTTGGAGGAGTGGGCCCTTGCTCCACCTTTAATCAGGAGTTAACACAATATGCTGCTCTCAAAATTAAATGGCTATCTTATTATTGAATTGTTATATCTTACAAAACTTAACTGTAGATATTTGATCTCTCTTGTGTATATGTGTATATGTGTATATGTATGTATATGTATATGTGTGTGTGTATGTATATATATGTATATGTATATGTATATATATATATATATATATATATATATATTCCCCATCTGAAGATGCATTTATAATTATGAGTGTTCAATAGTTGTCTATAGATTCTAGTGGAACCGAATAGTGCCCAAAGTAGATATGAAATTTAGAAAACTAGTTGGATATATAGTTATTCGTCTCACATATGTATTTTTGGAGTGTGAAGAACTAGAAAATTGTTAGTCTATTTCTGATTAGAAGGCCCCCTCTTTGCTCCATAACCAAATTTTGATAGAATAAGGAGATTCCCATTGATTCCGGAACTTTGGAGAAGTTTCATAACCAAAGAGAAACCTTCCGAAAATAACTACTAAAGTTCCAGAGCTAAGTGATAAATTTTCGGAGCTAAGTGATAGAGTTCGAGCTAAGTGACAGAGTTCCAGAGTTAAGTCGCATTTTGGCCATCTTCCTCGAAAAGGTGCTAGTTACTTCATACTTCACTTATCTGACCAAATATGACCTGTTTATTTCAAAAAAATTGAATTTCCGCACATTTTGTTAGGAATTATAGAGTTTTTAGACATCTAAACTAAATCAAACAAAAGATGGAAAATTACATCCTAACTTATATTCAGATCAAACAAAAGTTCTGAAATCCAGACAAACTTGATTAAAAGGGAAGTAAAAAGAGAGTATTTATTGCACATTAATGAGACATACTTTAGCCTCATCAGCATCTTCTCACTCAACTCTTATATTTCTCTCACCTTGACTCTTGGATTATATCATTTTCTTATTGGATCAGTTTTCTTTCACTCTCGGGTCACACTGTAGTGAGTTAGGACAACATTGTTTCCCTTCTCTGCCCAAAATCTATTCTCTCTTTGTGTATTTCCTAATGGGAAATAGATGCATCGATGACCACCTCCTAAAAATAAGTGTTCTAATTCAACTTATCATTTTTCATAGAGTAGTATCCTATCTCTTTTCTTATCACTTTATGTTATCCTAACATCTTATGCACATGTTAGGTTAACATACTATTATTCATCTCCTTATCTTATGGTGCATGCTTTACTTTGGTTAACATAGATATTTCATGTTTAATTTTTCCCTAATCACCCCCATAGTATTGATACCCCAATAGGGTTTCTTCCTCTTTCTCAATCTTAGGCCTTAGAAATCCTAGGTTGACCTAGTGTAAGGGTTACTTACGTTTGGGTGTGTGATCTTAGCGGTCCCTATATTCCATTCGAATTATATTCATTATGTCCCAGTGTTTGTGTATATCTTACTTGTTTCCTTGATACCCTATTTAAATGGATGATAGGAGTGCATGTTGTCTAGACACATTTTTTCCCACCATACACTTGGCTAAGGAGAGCCACATTCCTTTCCAAGAAAGAAAACACTTCTCAAAAGAGGATACCAATGGATCCCAAAGAGAATAATGACCTTGATCTATAAAGAGGGAGATGTCAAGGTATTTTTGAGGCAGAGAGCCGAGCTCGAAACTAAGAAAAATATGAATAAGTATTTTCAAATAGAGAGAATTATTAAATAAATAGATCATGTAATTATGCAAATGTATCACTTGTCTATCAAATTTTCCATATGTATCTAAAAAGAGTGAAAATCTCTATCTTCGATAAAGAAGAGATGTCATAAAGAATAAACATCCTATAAATATATAGATTCATATATGTGTGTTACAAAGGAACAAATAACTTATTTAATACATTGGGATATTTTCCTTCACCACTTACGTGCTTTAATACTAAGAATAAACATCCTAAATATAGACTTCATGCCCTTAGACTCCTTTAACTAAAACTCACGCTATAAATAGCTTGATCCTACCCAATTTTTTTCCTATATTTAGCTTTATCCATACGTCATTATTTTCCTCCCTTATATTTTCTTTATTTTTGGTCAGTGTTTTATCCTTTCCATGTATATTTTGGACTTTCCTTGATTTCTACGCCAACTCTACTTTTCTCTATTTTTAGCCTCCACTGGAAATTTATCTAACTCTTGGATCCTCTATGTATGTATGCATGTACCTCTCCATAATAATCTCTTCATCCCTCGATCGTATACCCTTAGCACATTCAACTTATATCTGTAATTGTTATCTTTTCTCATGCATGCTTTTGTGCATTACTCTAGCCTTTAGTCACTTCCATATGGTATATGCACGCCCTCTTATGTGTAGTATTTAACTTCGCACATGGCTTGTACTTATCCATTGGTTCATTCCAACATTACCCCACACTAGGAGTATTTTTCGTCCTCAAGCAATAAATAGAATCAAATAATATTCTCAAAGAAAATATGATGAATAAAAGAATAAGGGAAATACCCCAATGAATCAAATAATGAATATTTTTTTCCTCTGTGTGCATCCAATCTTAAAGAATCTGGTGATAATATGAGTTTTAGGAATTTTATGTTTGTTGCATTCTCCAACTACTTCCATTCCCTAAACTCTTTAGTTACCTTCTTTGGCACTATCTCAACAACATCTAGAATTTTCACCGAGTCAATTCCATAATCTTCTCCTACATATTCTTAATCACCACATATAATTATGAGGCTAAACCTTATAGACTATCCATATTTATCATTACCATTAATTTTATTTCTTTGAGCCTTCCCCAATTGTTTCACTCTTGGATTTCATTATTTAACACTTCTTAGCAACTTCTTACATCAGCTTCTCATGCTACTCCTTATGTATTTCATTGTGGCTGTAATCTCTTTAACTATACCTCATTATTTGTGTTGTGTATATTCAGTATCATTACAACATCTTGGAAATTATCAAAAAAATTATCATCTTTTTATGTAGCCTCCTACATCTCTCGCACCGAGTTTTTTATTCTCTTGAATCTTCATTTATAATTTCTCTTTATTCATCTCGGTCGATTCTTCTTTTGAAGGCCCCGACCTATTATTCACCTTGATCGAAATAATTATACTAGCTCCTCCAAATATTCCATTTCTATATCATGGTTTTGTTTAGATTTTTCTCCCAAATATGGGAACATTCACATGATATTATTTACAATATTATTTGGCTTTTATATACATCATTATTCCTCTTCTTTTCATCACTCAATTCTTCAACAAGCTTTTGATTTCATATATCATTATGCTCTATATTCATTTACATCCTCTTCACCACATCCCCTTTATCGATATTCCTCCTTCCAATCTTGGTGGCCATCTTATTTGAGTGTGTCTTGTTTGTTTCTCCGAGAGTTTTCTACGATTACTTATCAATAAAGCTCCCAATTTTAATTTCAGCTAAACAATTGACTCCTTGCTAACTTCAAACTTTAGCTCCTCCATATGGGTTTACAAGCTCTATGATTTAGGAGCATCCTCCATGATTATGTAATAGGGCTCTTAGAATCAATTTTAGTATGAAATCTTGTGTGTGAGTTTAGAAGGTCCTAAATATTCATTTAGGAGTATTTGTGTGTGTGTGGTCCTTCACAAATTTAAATTCTACACTTTCTCTCCAAAAACTATGGATTTTAATTTGAAGGCTAATATTGGTAAGGGCTAAAGGTTTCAAGTTTTTTTTAGGTGTTCTAAGGGATTGAGTCATGAAAATAAATTCTATTAAGGTATAGGATTCAATTTGAGTCAATTTTGGAAGTATGGGTCTTGGAGTCATCATTTCAAGCTATGATGTGTTTTAAGGGCATTCATAAGACCAAAAGGGAAGTTGAAGGGTCACAATTGGAATTTAGTAAATATTATGAAAAGATTATAAAACTTATATTTTGTAACTAATGAGCTATCATTCAAATGGTCTAGGAAACTAGAATTGGGATCTCAAAGTATTTTATAAATATAGTTTTATTGTTGTAGTTTGATATATTTGAGTGTGTATGTTACATCCAAGGTGTATGAATTTGAGTAAGAAATAAATCTCTATGTAATCACTAGTTGGAGTCATCATTTTTTTTTGTAAGCTCTAGTATATTTGGTTAAGTACTTGATAGAGTGATATTTGATCTATTGAGAAGGAAGTTGTAATAGTAAGAGTTGGGGAAACTTATTATGTCACAATAGTATATTGTGTTTTCTATTGATGCTTGAAAATTGGAATGTCAAGATAATGGTTTGATATTTTCTTGATATAGCCCTTTAATTTTGGAAGATAGGTTAGAACATAGATGGCTTCATGATATGCTTAAGGTTGTTGCATTTTGGTTGTTAGTTGGGGTTTACCCAAATTAAGATAGATGTAGTCATATTCCTACTAAACCGAGATTCTAATCTTATAAGGAACTACTTCAAAGATAATTTCACACCTGGAGAGTTTACACGAGTTGAATCTAAGCCCATCAAGCCTACGAGAAAAGAAAAAGGTAAGAAAATAATTCATAAATCTGTGATTTTTTTCCTATCGGGCTTGTATAGATTGTGACATCGTGCAACTAAGGTTTTTTTAGTGGAAAATTGTCAAAATTGATTTTTAAATCATGAAAAATTACAAAAATTGGAAGAAACATCTATGGGGATGTCAAAAACATGTTGTAAAGGGAATTAATCCATTTCCTTTTGAATTCACTGATATTTCATTGATAGTTGCATGTGACATTAGGGTTCGATTGGTAAGTAGTAGCAGATGTCATGAGCGAGAAAAAACAATTTTAATTCATTATCTAACCTCGATAACTTAAACATTGTGAGAGGGGTAATAGAAGGAAGGAAGAAGCTCTTTTGCATTTGAGGTAATGTTTACAAGCCATATTTTTCTTGACAAAGTGATTAAAGATAAACCTAATTAAACCTATGTCAAACCGAGACATCACATATTGCCTAAATTAGAGGTCAAGTTCACAAAGAAGTGACTTAGAGGTGAAAAAATAATATTGACACTTGAAACTAGATCCATAAAAAATAGAGGAAAATTCAAGAGGTTTAAATGTTATATAAAACCCCAAAAATTGGATGTAATTGACATTTTACACAAAGCAAGTTGTAAGCTCTGCACCTGCCGACAAGAGGCAACAAGGAAGTTTGAAGGTTGAACAAAGTTTCCAAAAAAGGGAATCTTGCTAATAGTAACAAATCATCTGAGTGGATTAGAGATGCATAAGAACGAGTAATATATGCAAACCAAGATCATATAATAGAGTTATAAATGACAAATCCTAAAAATCATCATGCGCATGCACACAAGAGGCCCAAGAGGCTTGAAAGGGCCAAAGGGAAGAAAATGGTCTTAATCTAAAACTTTGTGATCTAAGGTTTTCCTACATCACAAAAATTCAAAGGGTGCCCAAAAATGTACATATTTTTTATTTTTGATTCTCTAAATTGTGTTATATATGAATGAGCCAATGACATGTTACTCAAGTAGTCTAAGAGGGAAGATTAACAAAAAAATGTAAGTCTAATTGAACTTTTAGTGGGTTTTATCCATTTCAATGATTAAATTAGCACATGTAAGTGGATTTGGAATACGTGGAGGTGTTTTATTAGTATACTAAGGTGTCTCGAGAAATTATTTTCCTAGTTTGAAGTTTGTAGATAGTAGAACCAATATTTTTTATGGACCTAGAAGGTCTAGTTTAGATTTTGATCATTCTAACACTTTAAGAAGTGTCTCGAGATTTCGATTAACTCTACATCAGTTTGGTATCGTAATATTAAATATCCTTTTGAGGTTTTCTAATATCATTTTTAAGTATACTTGAAGTGTTTATTTCAGGGGTTGATTATTGAAATGCTTGTGGATTTTTAATATGAAGAAAAGAAGTGGAAAATGCCAATAGGCCTTGGTAGATAGGATGCTAGAGAAGATGAAATATATTGTGGTACCATTACATGCCAGAATGGATTATTTAGAATAAATTCATAGATAAAGGAATCAATCTTCAAAGATAATAATCCAAGAGGAACTAAATATCCCTCATGATGGGAAGGAAAGCAATGTGGAAGGTATGTATGAGTTTTGTGATGATAATAAGAATTGTCATGAAAATTTAGGTCATAGGTCTTTGTATTGCAAAATATATGATGTTAAGAACCTCAAAAGAATGATGAGAATGTGGAACATGCTAGTGAGTCACTTTTAATGAGGATATTTATATGCGAACAAGGAGGAAATACTAAAGAACTAATGGAAAGAAAAATTCTATTCCAGATAAGGTGCAAAACCAAAGGTAAATGTTGTTAATATGTGATTGATAATGGTAGTAATGATAACATAGTTTTAGAGGATATGGTGACTAATGTCGGATTAAGAATATTAATTCATCCTACACCATATAAGGTAGCATGGATACAAAAGGGTCATCAGGTTCTTATCAATGAATAATGTAGAGTTCCTTTCAAGATTGGAAGTCTTCATGATGAAGTATTGTGTGATATCATACCAATGGATGTTTTTCATCTCTTATTGAGGAGCTCATGGAAGTATGATAGAGAATTAATAAATTATGGAAGAAAAAATACTTGTACCTTGAAGAAGGATGGTAAAGGGAATACTTTGTTTCCTTTGAAAGATGAAGATTTAGAAGTTGACAAAAGGAGTATGGCATTTGGCCTCAAGGAGT
This sequence comes from Taxus wallichiana var. yunnanensis, assembly GCA_018340775.1. Classification (NCBI taxonomy): domain Eukaryota; kingdom Viridiplantae; phylum Streptophyta; class Pinopsida; order Cupressales; family Taxaceae; genus Taxus; species Taxus wallichiana. Next base: position 206,880,812 of record CM031237.1, read on the forward strand.
TTGTGAACATGACTAAGAGTGGATGGAGAAACACCATTCTAGGGGAAATCCAACCTCAATATTTTGATCTAACATTTGGTTCGAATGTGTGCATGGGGGTACAAGAGTGAAGCATGATAATCAGTCTTATGATGGTGTTATCACCAAAAAACAATACCCTCTCATTTCCACAAATGTGTGGATGAGAAATCAATGTTTTTGGGTAACATGGGATGATATCACAAGTGTGGTACATACAAAGTGAGATAAACCTTTGGAGAAGTTTGGATTACTCTACCTAATCATAATGTTAAACTACTCCTAATGAAGGAAATGCAACTATCTAACCCTATTCTAAACTTCCAAGGGACCAAGGAGAGAGAGAAATGCATGAAAAGGAGAAATCCTACACTAACAGAGGTGATAGCACCAAGAAAAGGGTGTGGAAATATCCTACGAGGGAGAAGGGAGAAGGAAAATGTAGTAGGAAGAGGCCAAACAACTGTGACACATACCCAAGGCTCCATTCACCATTTATTCTCCATGAAACACAATCATATGCACCTGTAAATGAGAAATACATGCCTGAGAAAATAACAAAAAGAATGAAGAGGCAAGGAAGTAAAATAAAACACATTCTAGGGTTGAAGGAAACACCATAAAACACATATTTTATTGATTTCATAATATGCACAGTCCATTACATGTTAAGAATAGAGGAACAAGAACACTTTCCAGAACCTTGTGAAGGCTTACAACTCATGGGGAAAGATTCGATACCAATTTGGTGAGTGATGGGGTAATTTTCCTGCTAGATTGAAGGATCAATGGCCTTGAAGCATCCATTGGGCATAACCATGTAATTGGTCTAAAAATTTGAATCTCACCCCTGAATCCACTTGAAGTACTGCCTAAACTTGGAGCTTATCTGAAGCTTTCTTGAATTGACCATCTCATCATAAGAATTTTCTGAATTAAGGTTGTATGACAAAGTGGAAAAATTTCTAAATATGAAAATCATCTAGTTCCCTTAAAAATAATCTAATGAGGCTAAGAATAAGCATATAGAATTGTCCCAAAATCTGATTTTGTCAAGTATGAAGAAGTTAAAGATTTTGGTTCTCAAAAGAGTTAAAAACTATTTAAAACCATACCCAAAACGTTGATTTCTTGACAAAGATGAACATTGAAAAGTTTTGAATTTCATGTTAGTTATATGGATGTACTTGGAACTACCCCAAACATTCTAATTTATACCATGAACACCTCGTGTAATGGGCTATGTAGTAGCAACAAAACACATAAAAATAATGTATAAAATGGAAAATTATACATGTTCCAACTGAAACATGCATAGTGTGCAAAAGCACTTCATGTGCTTTGAAAGTAAACCGACCTATTCTACTCTTACCAGAGGCAAAGGAAATCAAACAAATCCTACAAGAAGAAGGTAGAAGTAGCTTCACTTCCTCACAAATTGAGACCATCTAACTGATTTGGCGTTGAACATAGTCTATAATGAGAGTGAAAAACTTACATGGAGTGGTTTCTCACCCAATTCATCAAAGTATCGTTGGAAATAACACAAATACTTCTTTTAGTTGCTCGAATTTAGATTTGAGAGGTATTGCAGTTAAACTTTGGAAATTTTAATCTCCCCCTCATGCTTTGAAGTGAACATGATCGGTGGTGACTTTTATTTTGGCTCCAAATTAGCCAGTACTTGCTTAGATAGGAGACCTTTGGAACCAATGGTCCGATCCTTGTTATTTTACCATTCTCTTGAAACTCAAATCCATGAATGGATTTATTCTACATACTTTCTTGAAAGGATTGGGGAGTTTTTGTAAGCTTATTTTTGTTTTGTTCTTCCTCTACAAGCAACTCTGCTTCCTTCAAAACTACCTTCTCCATGATGACTGATTCAACAATGGTGTCATCATATTTTTCCTGCTCGAGTATGAATTTTGAAAGATCAAATTATTCTCCATTGTCTTCATAGGGAAAAATTTAAATAGGCTCTTCCATGATGCTCTCCTCCATGGTAGGTTCATCAACAAGATCAGATTCAGTAAAATGTAGAGGAGGAGATAGATTTGAATTTTTATCTTCAAAATAAATTAATAAGCTCTCAATGATATCTTCTTCATCCAAGCTCTCTAAATCTGATTTTTCTCCAATGTTGATTTTTGTGTAGACAAAACAATAGCCTCTAATAATATAGTTCCATCACGCACACTACATTCGAAGCATAGAGATTATTGATCATATTCTTCTTGTGCTTACTCTTCTATAAAATCAAATTCCACCTTATGTTCTATAACTCCAACCTCTTAACCAACTATGTCATTTGATTAGACTCAAATTTTTCATCCCATTCTCTCATATTGTTAACAAACTATTCTCTGTTAGGTTCTTCAACTTGCTGCTCTCCTTGACTAATTTTATGATTTTCTTCCTCCTAAAATGGATTTGGAAATGTAAGAGGAGGGGTAGGATGGGTTACAAAAAAAAATCAATGGTTTAGGTGGAAGGGAAGGTTTTATTTCCTCTTGTGGAGGGATTTGTAACTAAAAATGGAATAGAACTGAAGGTGGGACAAAAGGGAACAAGATGGAGAAGGGGAATCCTCAATGGGGGTAGCAAGCAAGAAGCTAGGAATGTGGAAATCAAGATGATATGGCATTGGTTAGGTAGTTGGAAGGGGAGGGCTATCAGATGGTAGTGTATATTTCCCCATTGATATGGTTTACTAACACTAGATTCATGAGCCTCCAATAACTCAACCCACTTTGTAAGTTGCTACATCATCTCAATCATGAATTCCAACTTATGATGAAGACTCGAAGAAGTTTGGTATAGGTCCAAACCATGGGGAAAGGACCTTAAAACCATTCTTGATTGCCTTCATTGCACACTTATCTTTTTCTACACCATGTTCATCTCCATTGCTTGGATCCTTCTTTGAAAACCAACATCTTCAAGCATATGATAACCTCCAAAATCTGCATACTCCTGCTCTTGAACAACTCCATTGTTTGGTGAATAACCAAACTAATTTTTATTTGGCTCATAGGTGTATGCATGTTGATTCTGATTTTGTCCATAAAACTTATTTTGAGGAGTGTTATAGACATCTAAAGAGGGATTATTCCATGATGGATGTGGATTTAAATGACATTGTTATTGTAAATGATAATCCCATGAAGGAAATGAATTCATGATTGTGTAACTTCATGAATGGAAGAAAAGTGGAGAGAATGGGAATGAAATGAAATAAATAAAAATGGATGGAAAATAAGGGAAAGGTTTGTAACTTAGAAAATGGGTTGTTTGGATTGATGGAGTCGGAAGATTTACTTAAACATGCCTCTAAAGGATGATACATCACCAAGATCACATCAAACTTGATGAAATGAAGATGTATACCAAGATACACATGTGTGAAATATGTAGCTTTCAATGCTTGTACCATCAAGCATACCAAAATGATTATCATGGAAAAAAACACCCTCTAATTTACATGAATGTGAGGATGAGAAATCGGTGTTTTTGAGTAACATGTGATGATCTCACAAGTGTGGGACTTGAAAAGTGATATCAACCCCCTGGAGAAGGTCGGATACCTATACCTAACCCTAATTTTAAACTACTACTAATGAATTAAATTTAAATATCTAACCCTATTCTAAACTTCCAAGGGATGGGGAGAGATAATAATGCATGAAAAAGGAGAAATCCTACAAGAATGAGAGGTGATAGCACCAAGAAAAGGGTGTGGAAATATCCTATTGAGGGAGAAGGGAGAAGGAAAATGTAGTAGGGAGAGGCCAGAAAAATGTGACACAGACCCAAGGCTCCATTCACCATCTATTCTCCATGAAACACAATAATATGAACCTACAAATGAGAAATACATGCACATAAAACAACAAGAAGAATAAAGAGGCAAGGAAATAAAAGAAAAAAATGATAGGGTTGAAGGAAACACCACAAAACACATATTTTATTGCTTTCAGAATATTCATAGTACATTGGATATGAAGAATAGAGGCACGGGAATAATTTCCGTGCCTATGTGAAGGCTTACAACTCACTGATGTTGAGAAAAAATTGACATAGTTTCCCCACATCCTAGAATATCCCCCTCTCAAATGAGAGGTTTTAGGATATATAGAAGAAGAGAGAAAGAAGAGAATCCCAAAATTATCCCTTCACCCACAAACAATATGTATTCATGTTCGAAAAGAGGCATGGGTGACCTACCAAATCCATTCCCTCAATGTACTTTTCGTTGTGGAAGAACAAAACTACCATGCTTCATTAAATATCATTTCCAACTACTTGGAACTGTTTATTTGAATTCTAGACTATATTTTTCCTTTTTATCCACCTACTATAACCTAATTCTTATTTTCTTCTTTCCATGGTGTAGAGGGTGAGGAGACGTTTCCATTGATATACAATTTTTCTAGTTTGGAGCATCCGAGCACAAGTTATAGCCATGTAGATATTCGAGGGGGGCTATGAGGAACACATTCCAATTTTGTCTCCACAATTTGCATTAAAAATCATTTTTCCTATTTATATTAGATAATTAGGGAAATGAGGGAAGTGTGGAACTGGGCCATTAATTATTTTTTTTTTTTTTATCGTGTTCACCCCGCAACTCCATTCTTTACAACTCCCTGCATCTCTTTACTCCTAGACGCCCTTTGATTTGTGGATCACACTACCCTACTAGGAAGTATGTGTTCTCAAGAATTTGTTCCACCCCACAACGTTCCATCTAATTTCATAGTTCCCATATACCACTTCCAATTTGTAATATACTTCAACATTATTTCCTTTGATTTGAGGCCATGTCTTCACTTTGGGGAACTAGTTCCTTGCGTTCCAAAATATTTTTAATCTCCGTATAACACTAATTCCTTTCTCTTGCGGGTCCAATGGTAATTTGGGAACCTTGGTTCCCAACCACTTATTCCATCTGCACCCCTTTCACCTTTAATACACCATAAAGCCCAATTTTCTCAAATTTATTCAAATTTTTCTAAGTTTTGGACTTTTTATCTTGGAGGAAAGGAGGTAAATGCAACCAAATAATTCTAAGTGCCCAAAACATGTAAAAATAGCTAAAATCCCATATTATCCACCAATATCCATCAAACCTGTCCAAGTCGAAGTTTTCAAGCTATCCAAATTATCTAAGGGGGATATTAGATAATGAGATGGACAATAAGGCGGAAAAGAACAATCCAAGATGAATAACTCATGAAATTTCTTGATGGAAAGAAAGAAAGACAAAAGGAGATGTAACGAAAATAATATGGACAACCATATGAAGAAGTGCTAAAAGAGGCACTCGGTATGTTCTTAGAAGTGGAAAGGTGTAAATGGCCTATGAATATCTTTAATGAAGAAAATAAGAAGATTTTACAAGTTGATACAAGTATGGATGGAAAAGTAGATGAAAAATTACTTGATATAGATTATGAAGAGAAATAAACCCATGGAATCCTTGCAAGACACATAAAGGAAGAATAGGGCAAGAGTGGTACAAGAAGATAATGTAATCGCACATCTATATGATATCAATCATGACATGAAGGAAGGATGAAGAATGTAATGATAACATTAAGGGGATTCTATACCATGGGGGAAATAACATACTATAAGGAACATTATATGAGGACAATAGAGAAAATAAGATGGAAAGTCTCAAAACAGATCTTGAGGAAGTTACATACTTCAAGGAGATGTATCAATAACATAGATTAAGGTTAGAAATTAGTGAAATTCAAAATTTTCATGTCGATGACTGTGGTTGTGGGACAAGATGATATGAAAGTGCAGGTTCAAACAAGAATTTTGATTGAATTAAGAAGTAAAATTTCTCTTGTGGACATAATAAAGGAATATAATGATCAAGTAACCAAGGAAAATAAATATATATTCAAATCTCAAGAATAAATATAGGTTATGGAGGTCAAATTGGATGCAGGAGAACAACTACTTAACCTACCATATCAATTTGAGGATAGTAATATGACTAAAACAGTCTTAAGAAGACAAATCCAAGACAAGGTCTTAGAAAATGAAGCAACATGTCAAGGTGTGAATAAGAACATCAACTTCATTAGATTCATGATGCAACAAAAGACCCTAAGTGATATAACAACTATTGAAAATCATGTGGTAAAAGAAAATTAACTAGTAATTTTTATTTTTCATTCAAAATAAGGATTTTCATTCAATTTTTGCAATATGTTTGATGAAAGGAATTTACTTGAAACATTAATGTTGAATCTAGAAAAGGGTTTAGGTTTAGGAACATAGAGTTAGAAGTAAATAAGACTCGGTATGGCACATAGAGAGTAATGTGAACAATAAGATTATAGTTGAAAATGAGTTGTCCAAGAATGGTGATAGTTGTACAAAGATGTCTATAGAAGTTGAAAAGGAGTATTTTATTATAATATTTCAAAAACTTAGTTTGATGAAGAATGGAGATAATTCAAATGGAACAAGGATACTCTCAAGAAGCATATATGGAGAAATTACTCATCTAAATGTTTGGTGGCATGAAGAAACAAATGTGGATACCAATGAAATATGTTGTTTAAGATACCAGTCATGCTTATATCCTTTGATTCTCAATTGTTCAAGCATATAGGTAAAGAAGAAGAACAAAAAAGGTACAAATGTGGTGTTCAAGAACATATAAAAACCTATGAGAAGGTTGAAGACCAAGGAAAGATCTTGAGATCACAAATTTCAAGAAAGAATCATCAAGAAATAGAGAGTGATACAACATGGATATAGTCATGTCTAAAAAGTGGTGGAAACATCCTTTAATAGTATGAAAACACATCCCAAGAGAAAAATAAATATCAATGTCATGAAGGAAGAAACTATCCACTAAAAATTATGAGAAAAAGGTGAACAAAAATTAGTGTTTTCAAGACTATTTTACATTTAATAAGGTGTATGTAGCCATTACAACATAAGTTTAAGAAGAATAATCCATCAAAGATGAATTTTTCAAGTCAAAAATAGTATATTCTAACTATAAAGGAAGTGAAAAAGTCATAAGTTAAGTAATTTCATCTCATATGAATGAGGAACATGTGCATAATCTTAAACATGAACACAAGAAGAATTAATATAGTCTTGAGATCACTCTTTTGGGAAAAAATCATGTGTAATGCAAGGATGAAGAGGTTCGTGAACATTATGGAGGATATGAAAATACATGGGAAGGTTGGCATGAAGTAAAAATATCCTTCAATAAGATCATCATCAATTGGAAGAAAACGAAGAAAAGAGAACACAATTACAAACACAAGTTTTGGGAATAACTTCCTCTTTTCCGTGGGAGTGTGATATCAAAGCACCCTCCCCGATTATGCAAATAGGGATTTTAGAATCAATTTTAGTATGAAATCTTGAGTGTGAGTTTATAAGGTATTAGGGATTCATTTAAGAGGGTGTGCGTGTGTGTGTGGTCCTTCACAAATTAAATTTCTATACTTTCCCTTAAAAAATTGTGGATTTGAATTTGAAGGCTAATATTGGTAAGGGTTAAAGGTTGTAAGGTGTTTTTAGGTATTTTAAGGGATTAAGTCATGAAAATAAATTCTATTAGGTTCTAGGAGTCAATTTGAGTGAATTTAGGAATTATGGGTCTTGAGTCATCATTTCAATATATGATGGTCTTAGGAGTTATTTAGGAGGGTTTATGTGTGTGTGGTCCTTCACAAATTAAGATTCTACACTTTCCTTCAAAAGCGTGGATTTGAATTTGAAGGCTAATATTGGTAAGGGCTAAAGGTTGTTAGGTTATTTTAGGTTTTTAAGGGATTATGTCATGAAAATTAATTCTATTAGGGTCTAGGAGTCTATTCAAGTGAATTTAGGAAGTATGGGTCTCAAAGTCATCATTTCAAGCTATGATGTGTCTTAAGCGTATTTATAAGACCAAAAGGGAAGTTGAAGGGTTAAAATTGGAATAGTACGTGTTATGCAAAGAGTATAAAAACTATCTTTTGTAACTAATGATATATCATTCAAATGGTCTAGGAAATCAGAATTAGGATCTCCAAAGGATTTGGGCAATATAGTTGTATTGTTGTAGTTTGATATCTTTGGTCTATATATGTTATATGCAAGGTGTATGAATTTGAGTAAGAGATCAATATCTCTATAATCACTATAGGGAGTAATCATTTTTTTGTAATCTCTGATATATTTGGTTTAGTTCTTGATAGAGTGATCTTTCATCTATTGAGAAGGGAGATGTAGTTATAATAATAGTTGGGAAACTAACTGTGTCATAATAGTATATTCTATTTTCGATTGATGCTTAACAAATGAAATGCTAGGGTAATGGTTTTATAATCTTCTTGACATATTCATTTAAGGTTTGAAGATAGGTTAGAGCATAGAATACTTCATGATATGACTGAGGTTGTTGTATTTATGGTTGTTAGTTAGGGTTCACCTAATTTAAGATACATACAATCATATTCCCGCTAAACCAAGATTCTAATCTTGTAAGGAGCTACTTCAAAGATAATTTCACACTTGGATAGTTTAAAAATTTGAATCCATTCCCATCAAGCCTACTTAAAAGAAAAAGGTAAGAAAATAATTAATAAGCTGTGATTTTTTCCCTCTTGGGCTTTATAGATGTGATAACTCGCAACTAGGGTTTTTAAGTGGAAAATTGTCAAACCCGAGTTTCAACCAAAGTGAAAAATTGTAAAAATTGGGAGAAATTTCGATGGGGAGGTTAGAAATTTTTTTCAAAATCAATTAATCCAATTCCTTGTGAACCCGAGAGAGATTTCGTTGATAGTTTCATGTGACATGATCAGGTTTAATTGGTAGTAGGAGTGCCCTAAGGAAAAAAACAATTTTCATTTATTTTCTAATCTCAAGAACTTCAACATAGTTATAGGGGTAATTTAAGGTAGGAATAAGCTCTTTATTGGTTAAGATAAGTTTTACAAGACATAATTTTCTTGAAAATGATTAAATAACGTCCTAATTAAACCTATGTGAAATTGAGACAACATATATTTCCTAAATTAGAGGTCAAGTTCACAAGGAAATGACTTAGAGGTGAAAACTAATCTTGACACTTGAAATAAGGTCTCTAAACAAAGAGAGGATGAAAATTAAATAGGTTTTAAGGATATATCAAACCCTAAAATGTTAATGTAAGTGACAATTTACACAATAAGTTGTAGCATGCACTATTGACAAGAGGCAAGAAGGAAGTTTGAAGCTTGAACAAAGTTTCAGAAGAAGGGGAATCTTGATAATAATAAAAAAGTATATTAGTGGATTATAGAGGCATAATAAGGAGGAATATGTGCAAACCAAGATCATAGACTAGAGTTATAAATTATAGATCCTAAAAACTAGCCTATACATACACATAAGAGGCCCAAGACGGCAAAGGAGCAAAGCAAAGGAAATGGTCTTAATCTACAACTTTGTGATCTAAGGTTTTCCTACACCAAAAAATATTTGAATGGTTATAAAAAATGTACCTATGTTGATATGGGATTCTCTAATTTTGTTATTTATGAATGGGGTAGTGACATGTGACACAAGTAGTGTAAGAGGGTAGATTAACAAAAGGTAAGTCCAGTTGAACCTTTAGTGGGTTTTATCCATTCAATGATTTAATTGGCATAGTTAAGTATATTTGGAATAGCTGGAGGTGTTGGTTTAGTATAATAGGTGTTTCAACATGGATTTTCCTAGTTTTAAGTTTGTAGATAGTAGATCCCATGGCTTGTTTAAGGACATGAAAGGTCTAGTTTAGAGTATGATCATTCTAACACTTTAAGAAGTGACTGAGATTTCAATTAGCTCTACACCACTCCAAGGAAATAGATTTATTTTACGTGGATGGGATTCAAATCTATCAAAAATTTCCCATAAAACAAATCCCAAATGGCTATCGGGCTCTGAAACCTTTCCCTCGATGTCTTCAAAGGATCATCTATGTATGACATTTTGATGCCAAAGGGTATTATCTTGGATTTCTTCCTCTTCATGTTCCTTGTGGTGTCGTTTGTTCAATATTTCACTACATGTATCTTGTTCCTTTACCAATGTTTATCCCTTTCTCTACTTCCTTTCTTTTGGGCCTCTTCCTCATCACGCATGACTTTATGTTCCTCTTACTTCCCTCTTTCTCGTGCTCTTACTCTTACACATATTCTTCATCTTGGATCTTTTCTTCATACACATGATCTTCCTTATATTCCTCTCTTCATGACCTTCTTCATCATGAGGGACTTCATCATATTCCTTTAACTCTTCTTCCTACCTTTTCTCCATGCATGGTTCCTCCTGTATTGGATGCTCTTCATTTTCCTTGTCCAAATTATGAATGATGTGAGGGTATTATTCCTATGATGGGCATAGCTTGCACTCTTATAAAGTTGAGGTTTATTTATGTGTACATGAGGAACTTTCCTCTTGGAGCTCTTTTCTCATCTTCTTCCTTGTATTATGATCTAGCTTCCCCTTAGTTATATCTTCCTCCTCTTTTGGGGTGACCACGCGTTGTCATTTGGAGATTTTCATTGTATGCTTCTTTGATGGATGAAGGATATTAGTGTCATGTATGTCAAATTATTTTCCATATTTAATATTTTCTTGAGGTAAAAATACACTTTGCAAGCCTCCTTTCCCACTACTAGAGTCATTATCCGACTTAGATCCATGTTGTCTATCTCCATGGTATCCACATAGGATGCCTTTGATACATATCCATAACTATTGCACAATGTATGGTAGTATGCATATATAATTTATACATTAAACTTCAAGTGTTTCAAATCCTTGAATATGTCTATTATGTACTTGAAGTACTTGGTTGTGAATTTAAATGGCGTTTACACCATGTTCCAATCTCCTTGTTTCTTAGCAAAAATTTCCAAGGCTGAAGTGTTGCATTACTATAAACTCCACCTATCTATATAATAGTGTTGATAATTATCGAGGCACGTGACCTTCCTTTTCAAATACATTATGTATTCTTATGTACCATTTTTCAAGGTACACATTGTACGGATCTAAAATTGCTCCATCATAATTTAACTTAAAAACCTTTTCGGTGGAGACTTATTTTTGATGGGGTTCTCATCGACACTAAAATTTTCCTCCGTAATTTCTATTTCATTAATGTATGTATTAGGAATAGGATGTTGTTAAGTATAATTAGTAGTAGCGTCTGATAGAAGATAACGGCACCGTCAGTACGGTGCCACCAATAATGTGGAGTACGGTAATAGTCAAAGTACAATAGGAATGTTGTAAAAAGTAAATATTTGTCGTAAGTGGTCCGGTAATGTTAAAATGTCAAAGTTTGGGTAATTAGAGAAGTAGGGTCTACATGATTAGGAATTAGAAATATTATATTGGTAATAAAGACAAGGAGTGAGGTCATAAATATTTTGTGTATTTTATTTGTAAAAAGTCTAAAAATGTGGAACCCATGTAAAATGATAAGGTTTATCTTATCTTAACGAGATAAGCTTACATGTACATATAAGAGTTAAGGTATGGAATATGATTCGTCGAGTGGATTTCTTATCCTATCTTAGAGATAAGATGGATAAGCTGGAAGTTCTATAAATAGAGAGGCCACCCCCTCATTTAGCATAGAAGGAAGTAGTGAGAAATATTGTAGGAAGTGTACGAAGGAAGCCATCAGTTTAAAGGTGTGTTGAAGAAGCCATTAAGAGGTGTAATTGTAAAGTTTCTCCCATAGTCTTGGTGAAAGGCAAGTGAAGTCAATAACACTTGAAGTACCTCATGGGTGAGATTATAACAGTTTCATGTTAATATTATAATTTATTTTGATATTTCAGATTTGTCATCATTCTGTCTTATCATAGTCGATGGTATTCTTGTGTTATGTTGTTGTTTTGTTTCCAGATTACATCCACCAAACTAAAGGCTGTGCATTAGTAAATAATCATAGACGAGGAGTTCCGGTGAAGAATTATCATAGTGCAGATTGGTGATGACAGTTCTCCCACATGTTTTCCTCTATCCCATATGATACTCATATCTCGAATACATAATTAGTAATAGAATACGACCCCAAGTAATATTGTTTCCCTTCTTTGCCTAGACTCTTGCTTCTTTCATGATGCCCTTAGCTATATACAAGAAAATGTTATACTTAGTCTTATGTGCCATGTTGTGTGAAATATGGAGGAATATATTAATTATTTCTCTTTATATCTCGAAGAAACAAACTTGTATCTAACCAAATGTGTAATTACTCTTGTTTAGGGTTCAAAAATCTAGTCAATTTTGAAAGCTCAACTTCCCCTATGATATTGCAACTTGGTTGGTGTTTTCTTTATTGTTGTATCACCATGCGAGCCAAGCTCTATCTCCTCCCCAATGTCACACATCTTGGTAAGACTACCAATTAACTTTGAATTTAATTGCATCATTCTTCCTACAAAGTAAAAATAGTCTTCGTGCAAGCATGACATTAACCATTGAAAGACGTATGCGAGATTCTAAAAAAAAATGAACTCATATAACTAAAATACTCCAACCCCTTCTAATTTTTTGTACACTATGTAGTCCTATTTTTACCAGAACATCCCAAGGAACACTTTGGCACATCACTAACCTGAGGCGAGCGCTCACCCGAATCATGCAAGGGTACTAGGACCCTCTTTTATGGTAGCTTTGTCAAGAAATTAGCATGATGGACACATATATAATACAAATCCATAATAATTATGCAAAGATAACCCATAAATAGATTTAGATATTAACCATAGTGCATGAAATATTAAACAAGAACAAAAATCAGATTTACTAGACAAGATCCATAAATAGATATGTCAGTAATCATTATCCATCCACATAGATCCATTGTATTAATTACTGTAAAACACATAAGCCAAATACATACACAAGAATGTCATCATAAGTCATGTGTGCTCATAAACCATTAGCATAACACTAACAAAATGTGGATCCTTTTGACCGTGCAAATCAATACATATATATATAGGAGTGGAGTCTTTCCCATCACCACCTAAGCATCCTCAAAATAGGATGCATGCTAAGAATAGCCATGTGCTGCTATAAGATAAATACAAAATCATGCAAGATCACTAATAATAGATTATCTAATAATAACTATAGATCTAATCCTATTATTAGCCCAAAAACATACATGTCGTTTTATCTCTCACTTATCCAAAATATACTTTGCTTAGTCTCCAAGTCTTTAAACCTTTGTGTGCTCAACACTCAATCCATCTTTAGGCCATCCATATAAATGGCTAAGTAGTTGAACATCGATTTTACCGAGAGCCCCTTTTCGCTAAATTTCCAAGCGAAATGTGCGCCCATGTTCACACACCCAATCCTTATGTTCCTTCGGTACTTAGGCTTTAATTCATCACCCCAACATTACCCCACACTTGCCTCATTTCCACCCTCGGAAATAGGTAATAATTCCTTATCTCTCCAAAAATAAAGAATAAGGGATAAAAGAATGTCTATACAAAAAGAATGAAAGAATACATGGGCACTCTACCCTTACGAAGGCATAAGTAATTTTGCATAATCACTCTTAATTTCTACCTCCATCTCATTCCAATCACTCAACACCTTATTTATTTTATCAGTGATATCTACAAGTACCCCTTCCATTTCATCCATGGTCATGCTCTCACCCTCATTCTGAAATACTTGAAGGAATATTCTAGGCTCGAGATCATCCCATCGATTACATCCATACGCTATGCTATAAGCTTCACAATCTCCTTGATTCTATCTTTATGAGGATCGCAATCTATTGTGAGTGCATCACGCTCCTCTACAATCAATGTCAACCTTTCCTCATGCTCAAGTTTCTCATCCTTCCTTGCTACAAGGACTACATTATCCTCCACCAGAGTCCTTTTTTTATTATGATCTCAGGATCTGAACACGTGTTCAGTGCCAAGTCTACCTTCTTCATCTCCTCTTTCAATTTCTACAACAATGAATAATAACCTGTAATCCAAATGCGATTGCAGCCTTAGTCCTTTATATTTGTTTTGTAGCTTCCTTTGGTTTTTTCATTTGTATTTCACCTTCATCTAATACCATGTGAACTAGGGTGTGCAAGTAATTCATTACAAAGGGGAATATCTCGGTTGTTCTCTCTTCTAAATATGACCTATCCTGTAAAATTTCATCACTAATTTATTCCACCATATCCAAAATTACACGCGCTTTTGCCGCGATTGTTTCCTTCTCCTCTATCAAGTGCTTGACTTCTATCTCTTTGTCCTTCTTGTCCTCTAAAAAATATCGAATAGTTGACACTTTTATCTATATTTCTATGTGTAACCTCTGTAAATACCTTTGTCAATTCATTAATTACCTACCCATCTGACATTTGAATCATCTTGATAGTTATATTTCAGGAATAAGGGGCCTTGTTTATCCTTCAATACATGCATGACTTTTCATATGCATAAACATTAGGCTCATCCATGTGTTTCGCATCACCCATGACAATTGTTTCTATGTGTGTGTGTTTTCCATCTCAGGATCGACATCTCCCACTCATATAGTTGTTCCTTTGTATGGCGTACTACGAAACCTCATGCAAATTATCTTTGTTATATCATCAATATAGCCAAGGTTATGAGTCCTTACCATTTCTTCTTCCTTGGGCTCACTGCTGTGCTCATCCATCTATTCCTATGTTTTAGCACCAACGTTTTGTTCCACCTCCTCTTCTCCTTCAAGCTCCTTATTTATGCGTACAACATTCTCTAGTATATCTATATCCCTACCCACTCAAATTTCCTCTCCATACCTCATACGCCTACACTTGAGACATTTGCATCGAATAAAGGTTGATTACCACCTATATCCTCTTCTTATCACATCACCATACTATGTGTGGTAACATCCTCATGCACACTTCTATGGGAGGACCTCTCTTCCTCACTATCCTTGATTAGGATGTACTTCTTCCTTTTCTTTCTTTCCTCCTCCTCCTTTACTTCGGAGTTACACGTAGTGATCTCCTTACTATCTATGAGAAGTCGGTGCTAGAACCTACATCTATACGCTTCTAGTGCAATATTCTTCTTCCATGATCAAGGCGGTGATATCTTCCTACTCCCTCTCCTTGTACTCTATGAAAATTTTTTAACCTTTGTGTCCCTAATCTTCCTTCTTGGGGTGTATACTTTCTAAAAGTACCCTTTTTCCCATAGTTTTTTTTAATTTTTGTAGGACCTAGTAAAAACAAGTCCTCTCTTTGCAAGCACCTTCTCATCCTTTAATCGTGGCCTCATGTACACATACACACATACTGGGATCAATCTTTCCCATGGCCACAAATTCCAGAGTGATTTCAATATTGTCTTGTTTTCATGTGAATGTGCAATAGGAAAATTCTCAATTTTCAAGAATGACAACCATACCCTATTTGAAAATTTTACTCGAAGGTCATTCCAAGCTCCTCTTCCTATCACCCTAATCCCCGAGTCAGTCCTAATCCTTCTCTTTAAAAAATTTCAAAGTGTTATGTCAAGTATGTTCATAGGTGTTCTAGGGATACTCATGTTAGGTTATGGAACATATTTTCATGTGTGAAAATGTTTAAGACTGTACACTAAGAGTAGTGTATAATTTCCACATTTGTCTCACCGTGGTTCGAGGTCAAGTCGGGCCCCGATCCGGGTGCTGGGGAAATAGCCCTCAAGAATTTTTTTGGCCTTGAAAAACATGCTTGATATCCGGGAAACGTGATTTTTTCATATGGGTGGGATTTTTGACCCATAGGTTTATGGGATGGTTTTGGCCCATGGTTTTGATACCCATGATTTTGTAAAACTACTAAAGTAATTGTCTACTTATGTGGTTTTTTTCATATGGTAGGGTTAATGTAACATTGCAGATGTGTTTGAATTTGGGTGTGAATTCTGTAGATTTTTTTGAGCATAGATCCAAAATGATATGGGTATTGTATTGAGAGATTGGTGACTTGTAATAAAATCGAGCAAATGATTCTTGGTGGGACGTAGCCCAAATTGGGTGAACCACGTTAAATGTTGTCCCTTTGCGTTGTGTTATTTTTAGTCTACACTTTTATTTGAGATCTATAATATTTTCTACATATTAGTTTCTATTGCTTTGATTTTGTGAGATATCGTTCCACATATTTTCCCTTATTTCCTAATAACTCAGTCATTTAAAGAGCTTCCCAAGTGAGATTCACCAAGACAATCCTTTTGGCAAGCTTGGAAAAGTCCATTTTCGATCTTCTCGAGCTAACACACCTCCTCCGGAGAGGGAAAAAATATTAAATCCATCATGGATCATATCGGAGAACTAAAAACATGTTTCAATAATTTTTGAAGGTTTTGGAAGGTTTCACAAGTTTTGGAGCAAGTTCAACAAAAGTGAGTCTTGGAGGCCTAGGCAGTGCATAATGCAAAAACAACCCCTGAGCTTCAAGAAGTGATTCTAAGAGCTCCATAAGGAGTTAGGATTCAAACAAGATATAGTTGGAAATTTAATTCAAATCTCTACAATATGGTGGAATCATATTCTTCACAACACCTTAGCACACTATGTCTCCATCTAGTTTTCCTCACGTACATCCTTGGAGCTAGAACAAAAATCCTAAATTTTAGGGGGTAAATGATGGAATCAAGCTCTGAAAACCCCACCATTAGATTTATAAGGCCATTTTAAGTTGATATAATATAAAATTTCATCAAAAAACTCCACCATAAGCTCCATATATGATCCCAACAAGTCGTTCTCCAAGGCACAAGCTCCAACAGTTAGCCAAATTATGGTTTGGAAATCCAACCAATGGAAGAGTTTCACACTTTTTTTCACCAATTACACCAAATATTTGGTGCAATAGGTGCAATAAAATGTGCCCCTACCTCATTTGGACCCCTGGACCCTCCACATCACTATCTTTCAACCTTTTTCTCAAGGTAAGCTCCCTAAGCTTCATTTCCCACCCCAACAAATTTTCTCACCAATCTGTTTTTACCGCCCACCATGGGGCAGACTTGGAAAAATATACACCCAAAACAATATTATAAGATTTATAAAATAAAAAAAAAAAACCAAAGAACTAAAAATCAAAGAAAAAAGAGTTCATGGAAATCCATTGTTGAAAGGCACACCGATGATTCTCGCACTTGAACTTTCACATTCCATAGTGTTCTTTCATATTCCAATTAAAAACTTTTCTCAAAGATGGCTGAAGGAAGATATACCAAGTTGAGGAGGTAAATAGGTGTTGTTGATTCCAATTTTAAGGCTTTGTAAACTCAAAGAAGAGTCGGATCAAAAACAAAAACAACAATGGCAGTGAAGCAGAAAGACCTCAACCCATTATTCCATGGGGAAGAAATACAAGCCCACTCACTCTTGAACCACCTCTTCATGATCTACCAATAGGTTCCCATAAGAACTTTCCAAATTTCAAAGGTGACGGCACACAACATCCTAAAGAACACATCGCCACTTTCACCACATCATGCAGGATTCTTGGAGTCACACATGAAGATGTTGCCATAAGATTTTTCATGGAATCTCTCTAAGAAAAAGTAGTAGAATGGTTCTACCTCTTACCTACCAGATCAATCACTCATTGGAATGATATCAAGTCTAAGTTTAAAGAAAGATTCAAATCTACTAAGGATTGTCAATATCTTCTTGTTCAATTGGCACAAATGAATAAGGAAGAAAACAAAACTATGAGAGATTTTGTGGCTTGTTTCGACTAGTTGCTCCACAGGATACCAAAATAAGATTCATCACCTAAAAAGGTTCTTCATAATTACTTAATCACCAGAGGTATGATTTTTCCTACAAAGAGTTCAACCATGGAACATTGCAGAAGCACAAAGGATGGCCATTGAACTTGATGATGATATCATCCTCTTTGGAAAGATCAAGAATCCCTCAGAGGGTAAATTCCATAATCCTAAGGATGAGAGAATGGATCTGGTCTTGTAGAAATTGGAAAATGAAATGGCATCATTGAAGAGGGAAATTTTTGAATGAGTATCTTCTCAAATAAACAATAGATATCAATTTACTGGGAGCACCTCGAAGGATTTTCTTGGAGGCCCCACTGTCAATGCAAGCTCGCAGGAGTCAATAAAATGAAGAGGAACTTAAACAAGAGAATGAAGGTGGTAGTTTCCTAAAGGCTTAAGAACTTGAGAACAATACAAAAATCATATTTTGTGAGTAATCTAGAGGTGATGAGGATGACGAAGAAGAAGCACCCAATTTCTCATGTGTGGTATTCACTTATTCTCATTCTAAGAAAGGAGCATCTCCCTCCACTACTACAAGGAAAAAGAAGGCTGAAGATCCTCCTGTGATGAATTTACAAAATAAAATAATCAGTTGAGGATCTCCAAACCCACCTTGTATGGATTCTTCACTGGAGAAACTTGATCTTGTGGCAAGCACGAGGTCACACACTATTCTAAGTAATTATTCTAATGCTTCTTCTAGTTCTAAATCTAAATCCACTCTTGTAAAATCTGGTGCTTCAAAATTTCCTAGTGTGCCTTTCAAAATACCCTTTGTTCCCCAAACATCTATCCCTACTTCCAAACCTATCTCGACTCCAAAATCACTTTCATTCCCGTTATTTGCATCTTCTTCTTTTGACTTCATAAAATATGTAGACAAAACCAAATTCCCGATTATATCAAACCGAATATTTGTGGACTCACCCTAAATAATTTGAAATATTCATCCGATACATCAAGAGAGTGGTAATTTAACACCCAATGTTGTAACTCCCAGTTCTAAAGGAATACTACCAAACCCACCTATATCTCCATCACATAACATTCTTACTTTTAGTGCATCCAAGACTGATAAGTTTGATCCTTTCTATGTCTCCCTTCTCGTTACAGAATATGTACTGAATAATTTCATCATAGATTCTGACACCTTTGATAATGTAATTCTTGTAAAGGTTTTCAAGGCTCTCAAACTCAAAATGACTCTACCCGGTGGCTCTTGTTACTCGTGGAGTCTAAAGAAGTTCCAGTTCTCAGGAAGATCAAAGATGCACTAGTGGCCTGTCGACACTAAAATTTTCCTCCGTAATTTCTATTTCATTAATGTATGTATTAGGAATAGGATGTTGTTAAGTATAATTAGTAGTAGCGTCCGATAGAAGATAACGGGCGCCGTCAAGACGGTGCCGCCAATAATGTGGAGTACAGTAATAGTCAAAGTACAATAGAAATGTTGTAAAAAGTAAATATTTGTCGTAAGTGGTCCGGTGATGTTAAAATGTCAAAGTTTGGGTAATTAGAGAAGTAGGGTCTACATGATTAGGAATTAAAAATATTATATTGGTAATAAGGACAAGGAGTGAGGTCATAAATATTTTGTGTATTTTATTTGTAAAAAGTCTAAAAATGTGGAACCCATGTAAAATGATAAGGTTTATCTTATCTTAAAAGATAAGCTTACATGTACAGATAAGAGTTAAGGTATGGAATATGATTCGTCAGAGTGGATTTCTTATCCTATCTTAGAGATAAGATGGATAAGCCTGGAAGTTCTATAAATAGAGAGGCCACCCCCCTCATTTAGCATAGAAGGAAGTAGTGAGAAATATTGTAGGAAGTGTGCGAAGGAAGCCATCATTTTAAAGGTGTGTTAAAGAAGCCATTTAGAGGTGTAATTGTAAAGTTTCTCCCATAGTATTGGTGGAAGGCAAGTGAATTCAATAACACTTGAAGTACCTCATGGGTGAGATTGTAACAATTTCATGTTAATATTATAATTTACTTTGATATTTCAGATTTGTCATCATCTCGTCTTATCATAGTCGTTGGTATTCTTGTGTTATGTTTGTTGTTTTGTTTCCAGATTACACCCACCAAACTAAAGGCTATGCATTAGTAAATAATCATAGCACGAGGAGTTCCTGGTGAAGAATTATCATAGTGCCGGGTTGGTGATGACATTTTGGTTCCGTTTCTGGGACCATTCCTCGTTGGTGGATTTTCTGGAGAGATATTCCCACTTAGTCAAAAATCAATTAGAGGGTAACCTTGTTTTTACTATGCATAGTAGTTACCATGGTAAAGTCATTTTTGCCATGAATAGTAGTTACCATGGTAAATTCATTTTTGTTGGGAATAGTATTTACCGCAGTAAATTCACTTTTTACCGTGAATAGTATTTACTACAGTAACTTCACTTTTTACCGTGAATAGTGTTTACCACAGTAAAGTCAGTTTTTACCGCAGTAAGTCAAGTTTTACCATAGTTTACCATGGTCATTTCTATTTTACTGTAGAAAGGTGTAAAGTCACTTTCTAGTATAGTGATTCCAATTATTTGTGCACATAAGTCTTGTTGATTGTACTTGTGGGTTGGTATTTCACGGTGGTTACTTTTGAAAATGGGAAAGATTCCTATTTTTTTCAGCTCAATCTAATGAAGATGCTTCTTCTTTCATTCAAGAGTTTAAACGATCTTGTATTTGTAATGGCCTCATAAGAAGGAACAATGGACTGAATTTTTCCTACCTTTTTGGATGGTTCAGCACTTAGGTGGTTTGAAACACTAGGTGATAATGTGAAAAATTCATGGGATTTATTAACTGAAAGTTTTCTTGAAGAATTTGGTGAACAACAGAAATATGCAGATCTCATGATTGATATCACAAAGCTATCCCAAGGAGAGAAGGAGAAGATAAGGGATTATCATGCTCGTGTTCTAGAGCTAAGGAGGAAGCTCGATGCCGGATCCGGAAGGAAGGATTAGCGGATGGGTTGATGAACGCCGTGGATAATCTCCTATGTAAGCACTTCATTCTTGGGATGAAGCTAGAGATCGAGACCCACTACCATTGAACAAGCAAAGGAGATTGCAAGAAGGCAAGAAGAAAGCATGGAAGAGGAGCCCAAAGAAATTGTTGCTAAAGTAGAGCCTACACCAGCACCTTTGGTCTAGAATCCACAACCACTCCCGGTGAGCACAAATATTTCTCCTAGTACATCTACTGAGTATGAAGATCTGCTCAAAAAGATGGGTCAGTTAACTATTAATCTTCTTCAAGGAAAAGAATTTAGTTCTCAGGGAGGAGATAGAGGTCCAAAAAGAAATATTTCTGAAGTTGTTTGTTATGGTTGTTATAAAAAGGGTCATTATAAGTATAATTGTCCAGATAGAGCTTCTACATCTGGTAAAGGAGATAATGATAAAGGAAAAGCACCTGTGAATTCTTTTGATGTAGTAGATAAGAGCAAAAATAATGAAGTAGATGTGTTTGTAACAAAAAGAAAGAAAGAAAAAGATAATCAAGATGGAAATGATCCTAAGAAGATGAAAGGAGAAACTAATAAGAAACATAGGAGAAGAAAGTTGGGTGTGCAGGATTTTCTGATTTCACAGGGGTAAGGACCATACTCCATCTTGGAAGATCTGTCCAAAAGGCCTGCAAATATTACATATGGTCAACTCTTGGCTATGTCTTCTGAGAAGAGGCGGGAGTTGCGAAGTGGACTCAATGCTCGATGAAGGAAGGAGGTTGAGGTCCCTGTTTTGGAGGCAGAGGCGGATCCCTATGCTCCACAAGCTGAGGTATTATGTAATGGTATTTCAATTCATGATGTCTTAGATGGAGGTGCTCTTTGTTAATGTAGTGACCGAGTCTGGTAATGAATATGTTGGGTTTAAAAATTGATCGCCCTTCAACACTTATGTTAAGGTCATTAAATAAAGGAAAAACTAAACCAGAAGGTGTAGTTTCAAATGTGGCAATATCTGTTATGGGTGTTGTATGTGTGGTAGACTTTCAGGTGATGAAAATGGTAATGCTCATTGCGTACCTAATGCTCACCGGGAATACCATGGCTAAGGAGAGTTAATGCAAGAAACTACTTTGGAATGAAGGTTTCATGACACTTGGACGTGGTAAGAGAGAGGGTGAAGATAAACATGATCCCTCCATATCATAAAGCAGAACCTGTGGATTCAAGTGATGAAACTGATGATTAGACATCCTCTGATTACTCTAGTACCAGTGAAGTGGACACTGAAGATGAAGAAATCGAGGTGGATGTTTCAGTCATGGATATCCTTCCAGTCACACCAACTCATGACCCCATAAAATTATCTGAAGAAGAAGTTGATGATCATCTCCAACAAATAAAGATTGGTGATGTTGTGATGGAGAGTGAGAAGGAATCCTACCTCCAGCTCTTTCGAAGGTACATACACATATTCACTTTTGATTACAAGGAACTCCGTCAAGTAAGTTGGGTAGAACATTCTATTGAGTTGGTAGATGGTGCTAATCCCATAAAGCAAATGCCATATAGAATGAATCCTAATTTTTCCAAGACTGTAAAAGAAGAAATAGATAAGTTGCTTAATGCAGATTCATATTTCTTTGTGGAGAATTGAATGGGTTTCTCCCATTTTGATCTCAATAAAAAAGAATGGGAAGCTACGCATTTGTGTTGATTACAGAAAGCTCAATAAGGCAACAAAGAATGATCATTACCCTCTTCCATTTTCAGATCAGATTTTTGACGAAGTAGCTATCCAGGAGTGTTATAGTTTTCCGATGGATATGGGGCATTTACAACCAAGTTTGTATAGCAGAGAAAGATCAGCTGAAGACCACGTTCACCACTCCTTGGGGAACGTTTTCTTATAGAGTTATGTCTTTTGGGTTGTGTAATGCTCCAGCAACATTCCAGCATTTGATGAATAGGGTGTTCGAACCCTACATTGGGACCTTCATCAGAGTATTTCGGATGATTTTTGCATCCATGGGAGAAATTTGGACCACCTCGCACTTGAGATGGAGACAGCATTTCAAAGGTTAGATGAAGCACAAGCCTCACTAAACCCTACAAAGTGTGTCTTTGGATGTTCTAAAGGAATTTTGTTAGGGCATGTTGTATCCAGAGATGGTATTGGTACTGATCCTGATAAAGTTTCAAAAATCAAAGATTTACCATTTCCTATGAATAGAAGTAAGTTGAGATCATTTTTAGGCCATGTGGGTTACTATAGAAGGTTCATCAAGAATTTCTCAAAGATTTCATAGCCACTAACCCAGTTCTTGAAGAAGGATGTTACTTATGAACCAGGAAATAAGGCGCATGAAGCTTTTGGACAACTGAAGGAAGCCCTGGTGTCTTCACCTGTTTTGAAGAATCCATATTAGAGCAAGCCATTCATTGTGTACACTGATGCCTCAGATGCAGCACTAGGAAGTACTTTGAGCCAAAAGGATGAAAATGGGAATGAACATCCAATTTACTTTGGGAGTAGACAAATGAGCAGTGCTGAGGTAAATTATACTGTAACTGAAAAAGAGGCTCTGGCTATCATTTTTGCTATAAAGAAGTTTAGAAATTACTTGCTAGGGTAAAAATTTCTAGTTGTAACAGATCATCAGGCTCTAAAATATATTATAAATAAACATAACCCATCAGGGAGGATAGCAAGATGGATAATTTTGCTACAAGAATTTGAATTTGATATTATAGATAGGCCAGGAAAGAAGCATGTCAATGCAGATGCACTCTCTCGAGCCTATGATGGTTTAGAATCATCTTGTGATGATGATGATTTCCCGATGCAGCATTGTTATCCCTTGACACAATCCCTAGTGAATACATAGATATTTGGAATTATCTGAATGAATTCAAGTTTCCTGATGGTGCCAATGCAAAGACTAAGAGAAAGATTACTCAAGCCAGTCGTCCATATTCTATTCTGCATGGAGTATTATTTCGAATAGGACCTGATGGATAGAACAAGAGGGCAGTTGGACATGATCAAGGAAAGGAGCTGCTAGAAGAATTCCACAATGGTACATGTGGAGGGCACTTCTCTGGACAACTTACAGCAAGAAGGATCTTGGATGCAGGTTATCACTGGCCCACTCTTTTTAAAGATTGTTATAATTATTGTAAGACATGTGATATTTGTCAAACACATGGTAACCGTAAGACTTCATCAGCTCCATTATGCCCTATTCTTCCACTTGGTCCCTTTGAAAAGTGGGGAATAGACATTGTAGGTCCACTTCCAACTACCTCATGCCAAAATAAGTATATTGTAGTTGCCACAGATTATTTAACCAAGTGGGTTGAAGCTAGGCCATTAAAAATAGCTTCCATGGATGAAGTGGCAAGGTTCATATATGAACGCATTGTCACCAGATTTGGTTGTCCATTAGAAATTGTAACAGATCAAGGAAGCCACTTCATTAATGAGGTGGTAGAAGCCCTAGTCAATAAGTTTTCTATTAAGCACAGGAAGGCAACAACATACAAGCCAAGCACAAATGGACAGGTGGAACGAACAAATTTTGTGTTGTGTCAAATTCTAGCAAAAGATGCAGCCTTGCAGGTACATAAATGGGATAAAAGGATTCATGCAGCATTGTGGGCATATAGGGCAACATCAAAGTCAGCAACAGGATACTCCCCATTTCAGTTGGCTTATGGCATTGATCCAGTTCTTCCTATTGAGTTTGATATTCCCACAGTCAGAGTAATGGAAAATGAAAGAATGGATGAAAGTGATTCAGTAAAAGAAAGGTTGGTACATCTTCATTTTCTAGAGGAAATGAGGGAAATAGCTAAGGATACAAGCTATAAGAAGAAAATGAAGCAGAAGGAATACTTTGATCAAAAGATCTCGGTGGTCTCCATTTCATGTGAATGACTTGGTTCTAGTATATGATTCCAGATACAAAAAAAGAAGATAGAGAAAATTTCTTCCAAAATGGATGGGGCCCTACAAAATAGCAGTTGTGCATGAAAATGGTACGTACCGACTGGAGGAATTGGATGGCACTCCCATTACGAAATGGGTCAACCACGAAAAGTTGAAAATTTTCCAAGCACCAGAATAGTCTACTCGAGGACGAGTAGAAGCTAGGAAGGGGAAGATGTCGACACTAAAATTTTCCTCCGTAATTTCTATTTCATTAATGTATGTATTAGGAATAGGATGTTGTTAAGTATAATTAGTAGTAGCGTCTGATAGAAGATAACGGTGCCGCCAATAATGTGGAGTACGGTAACAATCAAAGTACAATAGGAATGTTGTAAAAAGTAAATATTTGTCGTAAGTGGTCCGATAATGTTAAAATGTCAAAGTTTGGGTAATTAGAGAAGTAGGGTCTACATGATTAGGAATTAGAAATATTATATTGGTAATAAGGACAAGGAGTGAGGTCATAAATATTTTGTGTATTTTATTTGTAAAAAGTCTAAAAATGTGGAACCCATGTAAAATGATAAGGTTTATCTTATCTTAAAAGATAAGCTTACATGTATAGATAAGAGTTAAGGTATGGAATATGATTCGTCAAAGTGGATTTCTTATCCTATATTAGAGATAAGATGGATAAGCCTAGAAGTTCTATAAATAGAGAGGCCACCCCCCTCATTTAGCATAGAAGGAAGTAGTGAGAAATATTGTAGGAAGTGTGCGAAGGAAGCCATCAGTTTAAAGGTGTGTTAAAGAAGCCATTTAAAGGTGTAATTGTAAAGTTTCTCCCATAGTATTGGTGGAAGGCAAGTGAAGTCAATAACACTTGAAGTACCTCATGGGTGAGATTGTAACAATTTCATATTAATATTATAATTTACTTTGATATTTCAGATTTGTCATCATCCCGTCTTATCATAGTCATTGGTATTCTTGTGTTATGTTTTTTGTTTTGTTTCAGATTACACCCACCAAACTAAAGGTTGTGCATTAGTAAATAATCATAGCATGAGGAGTTCTGGTGAAGAATTATCATAGTGTTGGGTTGGTGATGACAGCCCTCAAAAATTTCTAGACAAGGTCTCAATGATGATTTTATTAGCGGACGTTCCAAGATCATTTGGAAAGTTCTTGAGTAGAAGTTTTTGTCAAATTTTGGGAGGTAAAATATAGATGAACTAGCCTTCCACAACCATTCGGTTAAGGGATACATAAAAATATTGCTTTCATATAAGAAGATGACGTACAGTGTAAAAGGTGGGAATCCCAGGGCTAACTTTCTCCATGAAAATAACGGGAGGATGAACCATTTTGTAACAACTAAGGAAGAGGATAATATTCACATCTTGATAGGACCAAGCATACCCTCCGATAGGGTTGTAGACCTTGAAGAATCATTAAGGAAGTTTGAGTGTAAGAGGGTAGCATTGAGTTTCTAGAAGATGCGAGCAATGAAGAAGAGGAAATGGTTCTTGGTGAATATCAAATGGATAAATCAGCTCATATGCTTACCCAGGAGGATGAGATATTCTCATTCCCATTTCAGGATGAAGAGGATCTCAATCATGTCATCCATGGAGAAACAAGTCAAGCCTATGATGAGCTCTCAAAATATTTGAAAGAATGGTCTCATGCAAGAATTGCAAAGATCCAGAAGACATAGATGACCACGAGCTCGGTCTCAAACTCTTGATGCGAGCTATGGATCTCGAGACAAGTTTGAGTCTAATCTAGGATTTTTAATTGACGTAAAGGATGGTAACAATGAAATAGATCAAGGTGATGAACCCAACACCTCTCTTGAGTCAATGGTTGATGAATACAATGATGAAATGGAATTATTTTCTTTCCCATTTGAAGAGGAAAACTCTTTCCATGATGAATAAATTGAAGCAAACATTTTTGAGGCCCTTGAAGCCAAGGATCACCTTGAAAAAGGAGTGATAGAATGTATTTATCCCCAAGACTATGAATTAATCCCTCCAAATAGTTTTCTTTAGCTTCAAATTGAAGATTCTTTAAAGATGTACAAAGGTTATTTGCATGAAGAAAAAAAAGGAGAACTCCATGAAAGAAATAATGGATGTGGTAGAAAGTCTTTGGAGACCATGATCTAATTCTTGATCTCTTAGCTTGTGTCATGTCCATGTAGGACAAGTATGAGGTTGCTTTTGATCCACCATTCAATATTCAAGCACCTCATAGTGGAGTAGGGATAAAATATAAGTTCGAGGGTTCTCATAGAAAAGAGATCAATGATCACGAGACCGGGAAAGAAAATAACTCAAAATACTCAAACAAACTGGAACAAAAATCATCCTTGGGGTCGTGATGGGATGCTTAATGAAGAATCAACTATGTGTAAAAACACGAAGAAAGCTGGCACTATGAAACTAATTTTAAAGAGAATGAAGGCAATGGAATTTCTAAGAGAAGGTTTGAGCATCAAGAAGCTCATGTAGAATCACTCTTACCAATTACATGAGACAATCAGAAAATTACTTGGCTTTCATAAATATTTAAGGAAAGAATAATACTTTCTCGAACCTATCAATAGATTCATGGAACAACATCACTCAGTGTTTCCCACTCGGGGTAACCTCTGAGAAGAAAAGAGCACTATAGTGAAATCAAGTTGTCCCATGCATTGTATTATAGGGGATTTAGGTTTGTTTCCCCTTTCCATTTGTGTTTGATTTTCTCATTTTTGTGTGGTTTTTTTCCTTTAAGTTGTTTTTTTGTGTGTCATCCCTTTCTAGCTATCTCTTGCAAGTTGTGTGTGTCTGCAAGGTCTAATGGATAAGGCACTAATTAGCGTTATGGATTATATTGAGATTTTGGAGTTATCGTGTGATTTCCTCACTTTGATCCATCCACAACATGTTCCCAAGCTAGATCCAATTGTTTTTATGTGAATGTGCAATAGGAAAATTCTCAATTTTCAAGCATGACAACCATACCCTATTTGAAAATTTTACTCATATGTCATTCTGAGCTCCTCTTCCTATCACCCTAATCCCCAAGTCAATCCTAATATTTTCTCTAAATTTATTCAAACCATTGTGTCATTATTTCCATAGGTGATCTAGGGACACCAATTCATTTCAACGACTTCCCAAGCGAGATTCACCTAGACAAGTCTTTTGGTAAGCTTGGAAAAGGTTGTTTTCTCGATCTTCTCGGAGTTGGCACTGATCTTCTAAAGCGAACGAAAAGATAAAATCAATCATGGAGGAATATTAGAGAGAAACATTTTGCAATAATTTTTTGAATGTTTTGGAAGGTTTCATAAGTTTTGGAGCAAGTTTAGCAAAAGTGAGTCTTGGATGCTTAGGCAGTGCACAGTGCAAAAACAACCCCCGGCTTCAGGAAGTGATTTGGGAGATCGGAAGGAGCTATTAGTCAAAAAAATATATCATCAGAAATGTAATTAAAATATATATAATATTATGGAATCATATTATTCACAACACCTTAGATCACTATTTCTCCATCCAGGTTTCCTCATGCAATCCTTGGATCCAGAAAAAAAAAATCATGCATTTCACGGGTAACTAATAGAATAAAACTCTAAAAAAATCCACCATTGAATTTATAAGGCCATTTTAATTCAATTTAATATAAAATTTCATCAAAAATCCACCAAAAGCTCTAGATATGATCCCAAAAAGTCACTCTAAGGTAAAAGCTCCAATGATTAGCCAAATCTGGGATGAAAATCCAACCAATATGAGAGTGGAAAAAACTTTTGCACCAAGTGCACCAAATATTTGGTGTAAAAGGTGCATTAAAATGTGCCCTACCTCATTTTGACCCCTGGACCCTCCACATGACCATCATTTAGCCTTTTCTCTCAAGTTAAGCCCCAGGCTTCATTTCCCAACCCCGACAAATTTTCTTGCCAACATGTATGATTCCATAGTTTCCACATATGTCTCCTTGTTTGGAAATACATATTTCTTGCACTGAGAATATGTATGTATGAATTTAATTTATCAACATTAAACATCAACTTGTGTGCATTCTCTGCAACTTTTTCACCAAATACTTGAAATAACACCCAAGTGAAAGCAAAGGGTAACTTACACCATGGGCTCTTCTCACCCGTCTTCATGAAAAATCTTCCCAGGCTGAAATTATGGTACACAAGAAACTTTTCTTGTCCATTCAAAACACTATGCAATTCACATGTTATGAACCACTCGCCTTAAATGCTTGATGCATTCTCTAAACCACTTCTCCTAACGCTCCTTATAAGTGTTCGAGATCGAACCATGACATGTGTACTTGAAGAAATTATTTGTAAGAGATTTATTCTCCAAGGGATATTCCCATATGTATTCATGATTCTTACCCTCAAACATCTCTTCAAAGCCCAAGTGTGTCTACCTATCACCCGGTCTACATTGGGCGGTCAATCGAGGCACACGCAGGCATCAAGCCCCTCTTTTATGTGATCTTGTAAGAACTCTTCGCCATTAATGGAGGATTATTTGTTGAAACATAAATACATGTATTCACCATAGAACATGAGTAATGATATTAAATCTAAGAACAAATGCACCATACATGGAAGAAAACATTGTAACAAGCATAAAGGAACCAAATTTGAGCCATAATAACATGAAGAACATAAGGGTTTACACCCATGAGCATATATATCTATAATATTCCATCATATATTGATTTATAAGTATTTATAGTAGCCACAATACATCAAAATGGTCATAACAGATGATACATCACATAATACTATCTTAAACACTAAAATACACTCTATGTAGAGAGTTCTTGATATTATTCTCTTAGGAACTAGGCATCTCTCTACATGCCTCTTATTTATAACCTTCTTATTCACCTCCCTTTGTTATCTCTATAACCCTCTCCTCATTTTGGACCCAAGGACTGCTTTAAATATAATTTGGATACTTCCTTCATTGTCATAGTTCACCCATGAGCAGATCGCATGCCATGTGGAAATGTGGTCCTCTATGATCGAGTGCCTTCACTAGCTCGCCAAACCCTAATAAGCCTCCACTAACTATAATGATTCTTATCCCAGAATATTCCCTTCATGGAATATTCTTTCCTTGAGCTCTAAGACTCCAGGCTGGCACCTTATCCACTCATCACCCGACTCAATCTTTCACGTGTTTTCCATGCGACACCAAATCAAAAAATGTGACTAAGTCCTAAAACCCTTCTCTACTTCCACACGTGCCCTAGTTCCCACTTAAACCCTTCAAAACTAGTTCCCCTACATGCTTTTCCTCAAGCACCTTTCTCTTGTATTGCCTTCGCACATGTTGAGCCCTTTTCTTTGGGAATTAGTCAATTCAGGGCCCAACATTACCCCACACTACACGTGTTGTCTATCCTCAAAAAAAATCTGCTCTTTCACTAAAGAATAAATAATAGGAGAAATTAAATAATCTATAACTAAATAAAGAATAGGAGAATAAAAGGATCCCACTACTGCTACATAAGGAGAGGAAAGTCTTTCTTTCACATATGCTTCAATTGTATTCCAAGTATCCACTTCATTTTGTGCCTATTGTAATATATCCCCAACAAGCACATTGACTTCATCAAATGACAGTTCTTCACCCTTATCCTTCAATGTATCAACAACATTTTCCATCTACTTGTTAAGGTCATCAAAAACATCCATCCTTTAAGCCACCTAAGGATACAACTCCTTCACTTTATTCTTGATCGAGACCCTTAAGGTTTTTATTTCCTCATATTTATTCTCTACCTAATCTAGGATTTTTCCCACTCTACCCTATTTCCTTTGTTCTT
The DNA here is from genome assembly GCA_018340775.1 of Taxus wallichiana var. yunnanensis. NCBI lineage: Eukaryota > Viridiplantae > Streptophyta > Pinopsida > Cupressales > Taxaceae > Taxus > Taxus wallichiana. Next base: position 206,911,418 of record CM031237.1, read on the forward strand.
CTCTTGAAACCCCTTTAATTCTACCTCATTGGTAGTGACCAATATGCTCGCAACTCTATCACTCTCTCTACAGTTTTCATAGACAACTTCAACTATGTGTGCCACAATTTTCACAAAGGTAAGGAGTGGAGTACTTGAGTAATGGTTTCCTAAATTTTTTACCTTTTCTCCACTTTACGGCGTGCTATAGCTTCTTCCGCCGATTCTAATTTAAGTGGTTTCCTTTCCATTGTAAGTACGCATGTCAAGTCTTCCAAGAAGTGAATGGTCACCTCATATTTTTGTTCGGGAGGGGCCGGATCTAGGTGATTTAGGATAATGGCATTTGAAATAAGCTCTACCTTTTTGTATACTTCTTGCACCTTCACCCTTTCTTCCCTCAACTCATGCCTTAACTACGCATTGATCAATTCCTTTTATTTTATCTCCCTATCTCTCTCAATTATCTCATCATTCTTTTTCCCTAGTTCATCCTCTAAGACTCTTATTATTTCATTCATGCCTAATAGTCTCGCTTCCATCTCTACAACACTACACCATCCTTCGCTTACATGAGGACTATTTTTAGTTTTTAGGAAGGAGGATGTCAATAACTCCTCGGTTGATCTCCAAGTACATTGGCCTTATCTCGGGAAGGATAGGCATTAGATGATGACTTGGGTGACAAGGATGCCATCAAGGAGATAGCCACAACATATGATTAAAAAAATGGTTCACGCTATTTTGATATCACCATAATCACTGACCATGTTATGAATATTTCTGCACACCTACTAACCAATTTGAATGGGAAAGAGAGCTGGACATAAATAAACAAGAGGTGGTTGAATGTTTGCTTCCATCCGAGTCCAAACCTTGTGTTGTCCTTCACTTCTTCTTCTTTGGAGAAGTGTTTTCTCCTTCCTTGGTGCCATTTTCCTCGACAAGCCTTTATAAATTCTTCCTTACATTTTTCCCTAACACTACTCAATCCCTTGGCTCCACTTCTCTATGAAATCTCCTCAAAAACCCATTCCCTAGTTACGTAAACCCTAACCTAGATCACCCTTCTTCCCTAAGGAAGTATAATCACTCATGGGAATCTACCAAACAACCTCTTCCACATATGCTCATGTACTCTACTCCAAACTAGTTCACAAATATGTTAATTTCTCACCTTCACACACCAATTTTCACAATTTCTTCGCAAGAACACCTTAGATCACAAGAGCTCTTCAACAAGAACTTAATGTGAAATAAAATATGTTATCTTACCTTCTATTTATAGTTTCCCAATTTTCTCCACATTAAACTCCGTGTCAACTACCTCTATACCTCTGCATTTATTGTCTACATTTTTCCATTGTTATCATATGCACATTTGGTTTAGCACTTTTACTACACATGAAAATTCACACAACCTTCGGTAAACATAAAATTGAACCAACCACATACCCCTACACATGCTCTCATAACTGAAGTCAATCTTCCCTATGTCTTAAACCTATTTCTTTTTGCTGCCTACCTCCCATTGCTCCACACTTTTATCTTTATACATAGTTTTATAAAAATCATTTTGACACCAATCTTCAACTATGAACACTTTTGTTACGTGTTCTCCTCCATCCTACACACTTTTGATTTTCAAACTCGGGCCTCCAATCAACATTAGTCTCAAGACTCTCCTTTTACCCCCAATATTCCATGGAAATCTTCTCTATACTTCTCCACCCCACACTAAAAACATGTGTAGTCCTCTACACATAAAACCCTTAAGATTAGCGGCTACCAACACACAAGTGGACCCACAACACAAACCAAAAGACAACAAAGAAACGATGAAAGGAAAAACATGAAAGGAAATTGCATTAAGGGAAATCCTAAGCTAATTAGAAAATTTTCATTATTTACAAAAACCAAGAAGACTTATTTATAGTATGGATTCAACCTACTCACGTTAAATAAATTGGGAAATCATGTGCTATCTAGCACTTGTAAGCTGAAAGCACCTAAATCAAGTATATAAGTGATAATGTATAGCCCCAACTAATGCACTTTAAACTTCCCAGGGAATGGCATGGAAACTTCAAATCATACAAGAGAACCATCTACCCAACTTCTAGATTCTTATTTTCGATGTGTGTATCATTCCAAGATTTTACACGGCTTTCTCCATTCTTTGATTCCATCTTGCTATGATACATCCCTTGTCTAGCTGCATCAAATTTTAAATACTTTCCTCAAGTGCTTGTTTGTCATCCAAACCTCCTGTGCATGCAATACATAAGGAGGGTAACTTGAACTCAATAGGTAATATAGCCTCCACACCAAACACCAATTGAAAGGGTTTGGCCTTGTTCAAATGTTTATAAGTTGTGCGATATTACCATAGCACGGTAGATACTTTTTCATCCCAATATTTTTGTCCAACATTACAAATATTGGTCAACGTGTGACTCAATATCTTGTTAAAGGCCTTGGTAGTTCCATTAGCATGTGGGTGATATGGGGTAGCCTTTTGATGGGCGGCATGAATTATTCCAACAAGATTCTAACCATATCATTTAACAAATGAGTACCCCTATCACTCGTTAAACTCAAGCAGGCATATATACCTACCGATTATATTTTCCCACAAGAATTTAGCTATTATTTCCATAGTGTAATCCTTAGTAGGTGTTTCCTCCGCCCACCATGTAAGATAATCGGTGCAAGTGATAATGTAGCGTGACACCGTATTTCATATGGTTGGGGAAATAGATCCTACAAAATTAATTTCTCACTTCTTGAATGGCTCTGCCTTTGGCGATAGGCCTTAATGGCATCTCATCTCTCTTCCCTAGTTTACAAAGTTCTGGCAATGATCACGGAGCCTCACAATACTCGATACAGTCCTTGTAAACTATTTCCCACCAAAGACCAACCAAAGTAATCTTTTCAGCATTCCAATCTAGATGTGACACATGGGAAAAGTGGCAAGTGATGAGAAGGAAAAATAAAGGTTGTTTGATATGGTTTTGGGCCTCTGGTTTTTGACTCACAATATGACAGAAAATGACAAGAGGCTCAACTTTTGTAACGGAAGGGAGACCAGCCTCCATGAGAGCTATATTCTTATTTTCTGATGTGGTAGGCTCTTAAACCACCACGTGGACATCAATTTTCATTTTGAGCTTGATATTGTGTTTTGATTTTGAATTTTACACTATAAGTTAATTTTTTCATTGTAGGTTGATAATCAACTCGACGAGCTATTTTAATAGCTTAGTGGGGTGATCAACTCCCCATTGAGTTGATCACATTTTCCACATTGCTCATATGGATCGAGCTTATTACTACATTTTCGAGTTTATTTCCATATTACTTGGGTCGAATTTCACTTGTTTACCTTTGTAATTTTTGGCATATTAATTTCCATGTCACTATGTGTGGTGCCAAGTCACAATGTTTTTGGATTTGACCGAGTTTATTATTATCCTTGTTCGATATTATTTCCACCTACATCGGAGGCCTTATCAACTTATCTCCTATATTACCTCAGCGAGCACACTAATTGGGTGGATGGATCAACATATATAGCTTGACCATTATCTCAGCGAGTTAACAGAGCGTACTTATGTGGATCAAACAAGATAACATTTCAACATTACAATGTGCTTACATTATCATATATCATCATTACAAATTACAAAAATAAATCATTCTGTTAGCACTCATATTCATTGCATACATTATGAAAATCATACAAAAATGGAAATTCTAAAACATCTAAAGTACACATATGAAATCAACCACGAAGAAGTCAACTCAAATACAATGAAGTACCAAACCAAAAGAAGATCTTATATATATCATAACAAATCAAGTTTGGGTACAATGTCGTTGTTGATTAGACATAATATTGTGATAAGGAGAAAACACACAAAGAATGTGCGTGTGGGAACAAGGCACACTTGAAGGTGCGAAAGGATAGGAAAGGAAACATGCGTCAGGATAAGCTGATTCAGGACTTAGCCATTTTCATGGATGTGGGCTATTTTTGGAAGATAACGTGTGGAGCACACATTGGGATGGATACTTGTGTGACACATAAATGCTATTTTAGAACAAGCATCGATAAGCACCATACATGAGTTCAAGATAATAATAGGATTACTTCTTCCAATTAACTATAGGATGTCTATCATTAGCGCACTTGCATGTGTGCATGTTAATGTAAAGGTGCATGGTTATTATCAACATGTGACCTATTTTGGGAAGTGTGTAGGTAGTGAAGGGCAAGTCCCCACCCCTATAAATATGTATTGAACTATGTAGTTTAGCAGTAGTGAATTATTGTAGAGTTATGATGATATATCTGATGCATGACTTATGGTGATGCTTTGTAATTTAAGAAGCTTCTATGTATTACATGTTGTTTAATGTAATGGAGTATATTAGATGGATAATGGTGTTAAACATGACTATAATTGGTTTTTTTATGTTTAATCTTATTATATTTATTGTTTAATTCATGATTCTCTAAGATCTAGATTTGGTTAGGCACTTTGTGGAATGTTTATGCTTATTTATGGTTTTGAATATGTTGTATCTTCATCACACTAACATCCTACACAAGTAACTCTAAAGAGGGTTGATACCTTTGTACGCTTTGGGTGAGTACTCAGCTCATCTTGGGTGATGTGTCAAAGCATGCCTGGATTTTATATAGTATATTTTAGGTTGCATCATTGCTCTCGTTGTCGAGACCTCTTTTTAGTTGTTTTCAGGATGTTTTATGATGAAGACGTATCGGTTGACCTTAGCAAGTGTTGAGGAGTGGATAAAGGATCTAGAAGAAGAGTATGCTCAAAGGTTCAACATTGGATCTGATTTTGACACACATGCATGGGTGGAGCAGAATTTGTATGATTGTTTATATGAGAGCTTCTTTGTTATCTTTCTAGTAGAGTTGTATGAGTGGTTGGTTGCTTATGCATCTAAAAGGAATTGGAGGTATCACACACTTTTCTAGACGTAGGAAGAATTTCAGGCCCTTTATGATGTTGATCTGATTTGGACACGCATTGTGGATACTTGGTTCCATGGTGTTTTGAATAGCTATATTTTGGAGTACTCAATTTCCACTTATTCTTTCCCTGGAGGTAGCTAAGTTCCATTTTTACGTTATCCAAGGGGAAATTATTTGCAAGGCATTCCACTAGTGATAAAAATCTTGATGGTAACCCTAAACTTAGAAGAAAACCGATGGCTATCTAAATCCCACCACGCAGGGGAAAGAACAGGTTTCATGAAAGATGGTAGACCTAGTGGTAGGGAGGTAGAGAGGAGAAAGGCATCTTAAGTATAATGGTGTGCATGAGAGGGAGATAGAGAAGCAACATGATATTGTAGAGTGGATTTCGTTGAGGAGAGAGATGGCTCATGAAGGATTTGAAGCTCGCATAGGAGGCATAGAGCTAGAGCATCTAGAACTCACCCATTTGGGAAAGCAAAATAGGAAACCCTCCTTGGCCTTACATAGGATCATTCCTGTAGAGACAAAATGGGCCATGGGAACACATCCGAATATACCTAGCAACCTATCCCTTGCACTTGGTTTTCTAGTATCTAGTACATCCAGTAGTTAGCAAGCTAGTTTAGCCAGTAGGAAAGCAAGAGTAAGTCAAATATCAAGTACATCTATGGTAGGGAAAATGTATTATTTGTTGTTTGGAGGTATCTTCTTAGGCACATCATCAGTAAAGAACTCAAGCACGTAGAATTTTGGACTCACTTTTGGGAGTAGTACCACTTCGTAGAACTGCAGAAATTCAATTTACTACCACTTTTGGGACACTCGGGAAGTACATCCTTTGGTTCACTTTTGGATATTGGTGGAGGATCGGGGTTATATGTGGATCTAGTTCTAGTGGATCTGGTGGTTCTAGAGGTAGAGGTAACATAGGAGATAATGGATCAGGTGGGCAAGGTTCGCACTAACCCCATAAAATTTACATGGAGATCACTCTTGATCTTCCAAAGTATAGGGGCATAGAAGATGATTTTGAACATGTGCACATGTGTGAGATACTATGGCATGTAAAAGGAATTATGGCTTCTGAGTGCAAGGAAAGTTTGCAACTATATTGCAAGGATGAACACATAATTGGTACAGGAAGTTTGACCCTAATCAGACTTGCATAGATTATGTAGCATTAAAGGATGCTTCCTTAAGGAGTTTCATATCCTTGAGTTTGAGCAGAAGAGTATAAGCGTGCTCAAGGATATTAAGTAGGAACTACTGAGAGCATTTAGGAATATGATGCCCATTTCAAGACACTATTGTCTAAACTTTCCTATGATATTCATGCAAGCCAACATGCACAATGGTTTGTTGGGGGCTTGATCACACCATTTAGGAGGGCATTGTCACATAAGACTTATATGGACCCACGCAAAGCACTTGAAACGTAACTTTGCACACTGAGGTAGTTAGAAGTATAGACACTAGAGTAAGCCCATTCCTAGAAGCACATATTGTAGCTATGGCAAAATAGTTGGAGAAACTATCAGCCAATTCAACTCATGAGATGTGCACTGGGATTTGGTGTACATATTGTGAAGTGGAAGGGCACACTAAGGATAGTTGTCCCCGTAGGTCAGTGTGCTCATTATTACTAGATTGTGAGATATGTCATTTGGACCATGATGTCAGTCATTGCCCATTATTACAACACACAATAAGGAAGAATTTATCTTGTTATTATAAAATTTTCCATTCCACAACTCACGATATAGAAGACTACAGGTTGATTGGTCAAATCCATGATGTCATAGATATTGGTGTGTGACAGACAAGTATAATCAGATAACTCTAAAGGTAAAAGTGAGCACCATGATCATGATCACACTCAAGTTCACTATGATAGGAATGAAGGGCACTTTGAAGGAAGTCATAGCAGAGTTCAAGGATAATGTGGTTGATTCGGGGGCTGAGGCCATGGTGGTGGACGAGGTAAGTTTCCTCGTGGATCTCTTGACCACTACAGGCATGAATGTCCTTATAATATTACTTGTTATTTTTATGAGAAGAATCATAACGATGAGGAATGCCTGAAATTGTATGAGCCTATTAGAAAAAAGCATAAACATGAGAATAAGGGTGCGGTATTATCGAATATAGCACGCTGTGTAAAATCAATGGATGCCAAAGTTAGCACCAAAACTTGAGGTATTACTGTGAAGATTATAACCCATGTTGAAGTTATGCACACTAGAGAGGTGTTACACTAAAAGCCTACCATCACTAAGGAGGAATTTTCACATGCAAAGTACCCAGATCTTGCACATCAAAAGGAGGTTTATCAAGAAACCATGGAGGTACTCAGAGATCTTCAGGGTGAAATACAAGTGTTTAAAGGAGCGGTCATGAAATTTAGAACAAAATAAGGTACCGAGATAGTCCAATACGATATTTTTGACTTAAAAGAGGTATGCAAAATGTTGCATCAATAGAATATCATTCCATTACTAGGGAATTGGCTAAAGGGCACAGGTATTCATAATGGATGGAAGATCTTGCATGCTAATATTCCCCCTCATAGCTTGGATTATGATAAGGAGATCACTCTTAATGTTATTATAGATGGATGGCTCTTGAGCAATATATTGATTGACACAGGCGTGGAAGTGAATGTGCTTACTCTAGATGCATGGGTACATATGGGTAGACCTCCATTATAGCCATCATGTAATATAATGTTCATGGTAAATCGGACCAAGGCCACTCCCATCGGATTTTTAAAGGATGCATCCATTACTATACGGGGGGCCAAATTGACTGGGGACTTTGAGGTTTTAGCACTTGTAGAAGAAGACAACTTCCCGAGTTCTATTTGGCTTCCCTTGGTGTTATGCAAATAATGTTGATCTACGGTTCAAAAAGGGGTATATAAGTTATGAGAACATGGAAGAAAGAGTGATTATCCCTTTGACAGATGGGAAATTTGTGCCTTATGTTGAACCTTTGATTGAGAAAGACTTGAACAGAATTTATGTACGCATCATTCGGGACCCGAAGTACTTGAAACATCTAAGGAAGGAATCCTCTAGTGGGAAGATACACAATCTATTAGAGATACTACAAGTATTACTTGTGACAACTAGGCACATGGCACCTATGATATGGTTGGGTACAAAGTAAGAAGTGAATTTATGCAGAGAATAAAACCTCGATGTATTTGGAGGATAGGTAACAACCTTGTACCTCGGTACACTAGAGAAGGAGATCCTACGGTATTCCTACGCACCATGGAGGAGTAGTGGAAAAATCAAGTGGAAAGAAGGAATATGTTAGTATATACCTTGCGTGGGACAAAAATACACTGGTGGATGGTTCACAGGGATAATCTTATGGAATGGAATGAATTTAAAATTGGTCTAACCACTTGGTTCTTCAAGATCAATGTGCCTACTACAATCTGCATATATCATGGTAATCAACTTGTTCAACACCACATTCAGCAGTGTGAGAGATTCTGGACAGAGGGGAAGGAAGCTTTACCACCTTCACTTTGGGTGCACAAACTTTATTCCACTTTACAAGGTTGCGCACAAGTTTGGTATGTTTATGCGGAACTACATAGGGAAACTGTAAATTGGTAGGATTTGATTGCAGAAATGACCCATAATTTTGACTACTTATCTACTAAACCTCCGGTGGAAGAGGCATTAAAGGTTATAAAGCACTTAACTATGGGAGATAATGCAAAGGCTAAATAACTCATTTAGGATTTATTTGGTGAGGTAGACTCAAGAGCACGTTTTGATGAAGTAGAAGAGATAGATGCCACACTACTTAAGTGTGCTTGCTTTGAGAAGGAAAAAGGTAAGATGGTCTACATAGTGGATGATGAAGAAGTAGAAAATATGGATATATATCATTCAATAGGTACGTGCGAGGTGTTAGACAATGTGAATAAAAACACATGCACCTATCATGAACCTATAAAGACCAAGAAATTGAACATTGGCATGGATGCTTAACCTAAGGTGGTAATAATTAGGGATTATTGGACTGATTCTGAAGTGAAACAGATAAATGAGTTACTATGGGATTTTCAGGACTTATTTCATAGGGGATACCATGAGTTAAAAGGAGCGCATGAGTTATTAGGAGAGATGAATATTAAGCTAAAGTAATTTGCATGCCCGATCTGGAAGATACCTTACAAGATGAACCCTAACCTGCACATCAAAGTTAAGGAAGAAATTGACAAAATATTGAAATCTGGCATCATCAAACCCTTAGAGGAATCAGAGTGGGTTAGCCCCATGGTAATTAGTATAAATAAAGATGGTCGGATTAGGATTTGTGTGGATTACAGAGGAACTGAATGTTACATGTGTGATTGATCATTTTCCTACACCTTTCATAGAGGAAATATTAGAAGGCGTTGCAAGGTGTGAAGTTTATTCTTTTATAGATGGATTCTCTAGGTATCATTAGGTTAGAATTACACAAGAGGATCAAGAGAAGATGAATTTCACCACTGAATGGGGAATTTTTGCATATATTGTGATGCCCTTTGGTTTGAAAAATGTGCCTGTTGTATTTTTGTGCATAGTTGTTCAAGCATTCCAAGATTTTATTCACAACTTCCTACTGAGTTTACTTAGATGATTGGACGGTGTATGGATATGTTAAGGATCATTATGACAATTTGCACCTAATTATTGAAAGATGTAGATAGTTAATCATCTCTTTAAACATCAAGAATTGCATGTTTGCTACACCATTTGGAACTTTTTTAGGGCACATCATCGGAAGGAAGATTTGTTAGTGGATCGGCTAAGGTTGCGAAGCATTATAGGCCCTGGAAGAGCTTGACATGAGTGAGGTGTGTGGATTCTTGGGTCACATAGGATATTATATAAAATATATCGAAGGATATGCAAAGATTTTATCACCCCCTGGAAGAGTTACTAAAAGGAAAAGGGACATTCTATTAGGGAGAATTGCAACAAGACACATTTGAGCATTGAAGGAGAGAAAATAGTGCCTATTTTACATTTTCCTTCATGGAACCAACCATTTCATGTACATATGGACGCATCTAGCATAGCCATTAGCATGATGTTAGCTCAACCTGGAGAGGGTATTATAGATCATCCTATCTATTTTACTAGTAGAAAGTTGAATCTGCAGAATGTAATTATACAACAACAGAGTGTGAGGCCTTGTCAATGATCTACGCACTGCATAAATTCATATAGTACTTGCTAGAACACCTTTTGTATTCTATATTGATCACATGGTATTAAAATACTTAGTAAATAAGCCCATTTTATAGGGGCACATATGTCAATGGGTGCTCTTATTCTAGGAATTTGATTTCACAGTTGTGGTAAAACCAGGTAAAATTAATTCTAACTCAGACCAATTATCAAGGATTTAATTAGGGGAGGACACAGATAATTGAAGATATAATTTCAGATGTATGAGTTTATATAGGTTACATTACGCACCTTGAGGTGGAGGATATTGCTTTCTTTTTATGCACGGGTATGGTTCCGAAGGAATGAAAGCATTGGAGAAGAAACAACTTTCAATTCGTGTGGAATCCTTTATGTTGATCAGTGGAGATTTATACAAACTAGGTCAAGATGAAGTATTGTGTCGGTGTGTACTAGAACATGAGCACACATATATCATGGAAGAGGATCATGGTGGTATTATAGGTTTACACTATGCACATGACACCACTTTGCACACAAGGTTCTAATTGTTGGATTATGGTGGGCAACCCTATAGAAGAATTGTAAAAGAGTATTGTAAGGTGTGTGATCATTTTCAGCACCTTGGCAAACCTGGGCAAAGAGATGAAATTCCTTTGAGGCCTATTGCTAGTGCAGATCCATTTGAGAAATGGGCTATAGACTTTGTGGGCCCTATTTTACTAGCCACGCGTAGAACTAGATTGTGTTATATCATCACTTGCATAGATTATCTTATAAGGTGGGTAGAAGAAACACCTATAGAGGATTTTACAAGAGCTACATCAGCCAAGTTCTTATGGGAAAATATTCTTACTAGATATGGATGTCCACTGAGATTGACAAGTGATAGGGGCAAAAAAATTTGAATGAGACAATCAGGATATTATTAGATGAATTTATGGTTGTGCACCACAAGACTACATCCTATCATCCTTAGGAAAATGGTACTACTAAGGCCTTTAACAAGATATTGAGCCATACCTTCACAAAAATTATGATGATGGAAGGCAATATTTGGATGATAAAGTTTTTGGTGTGCTTTGGGTGTATAGAACAACCTACAAGAGGTTGAATAAGGCCACACCCTTTCAGTTGCTTTTTGGCACAGAAGCAGTTCTTCCTATGGAATTCATGTTACCTTCTTTGTGTATTGTGTACACGTTGGAGGTCTAGTTAATGAGAAAGCATTAGAAGAAAGAATTGAAAGGTTAATATAGTTGGATGAGAGACGTGTCATAGCACATTGGCGTTAGAAGCAGGAAAAGGCCAAATAGAAGGCATGGCATGACCGACACATCGAGACAAGAAGCATGAGGTTGGAATTAATGTTACCTTATTTGTGTATTCTAATTGCATGTGCCATCCATGCAAGCTTAAGGTGTATTGGTTGGGACCGTACGTTATCACTCATATACTTGAATCAGGCACTTGCTAGTTGGAGGTTCTTGATGGAATGTGGTTACCTAGTTACTTTAACGGGAGTAGGTTGAAGCCCTACTATAAATAAGTCTTCTTGGTGTTTGTAATAAGGTAGTATTTCCATTTAGTATAGGTTTCCCTTTCTATATTTCCTTCTTTGTTGTTATGCTTTTGTCAATTTAGTTTGGTGTTTTGTGTAATAAGTGCATTTGCGTGTTGGAAGCTAATTACAATCTGAAGTATTTTTATGCGTAGAGGAGTGCACATACGATTGGTATAGGGTGGTTGTTATTTTTATTCACAACTGGGTACACATGAGAACAAATTGTTACAGGTGTTATTCAAGTATGGAAAGGTTCATTTAGAAAGGAGATTGTTTTGAAGAAGACCATAGATGGAAATGAATGAAGGGATAATATAACATGAGGTAAGCGGCGATCATGGAACCTACTATGGGAGGGTGCAGTGGCAAGGTACTTTGGCACATGGAAGCATGTAGAAGATAATTCTATAGCTAGAGAGTAGGAAAGAAAACTAGAAGGTTATAGTTGGGGTGCGAAACTATACCACGTGGAAATTTTTGGAAATTTTGAAAATGGTCAATTAATGAGAGGATTGTTGGTAGGTGAAGGAGTAATAAATGCACTAAATTTTTGAAAATATATATAAGGATGTGATGCAAGTTCATTTTTACCTTTACAATCACAAGTATTTGAGTGAGCTAAGTGCAACCGAGCCAAGTGAATCATGTTGAGATGTAGAGAGTTGCGAAACTAGACATGGAAAGGAGATGTTTGCATAGAAAATGCTTGCATCCCCATTGGTGAAGGGTTTGAGTGAAGAATAAGAATTGAGAAAGAGATAGGGCATGTGGTTTTAAGCTAGGGCATGTGATTTCAAGCTAGGGTTTGAAATTACTTGACACAGAAGACAAAAGTCAGGATTTTTAGAATGGCACTAAAGAAAGAACCTTCAGATGCACAAAAGGAAAGAAAAATGTGGAAGTTGAGGTTGAAATTACTCTCGAGAGTAATTTTTCAAAGATGTAATACCCAGAAGGAGTAATAGTCGAGACAAGATTGGGATTCCCATATCCGCAGATGCAAAGTAAGTGACTATAACCACCGCACCACTGATAATAATGGAGATTTGGACACTTTTTGAATAAGAATACTAACTAGCGCATGGTGGAAGATATTCCGGTGTATGATGACACTGGGAAAATTTTCTTAAGCGAGATAGGCGTTTATCAAATATATGAGATCCCGTACTTTAGAAAACATTAACCTTTATACCAATGTCTTATGAGCAGATTCCATGAGGACTTCTTCTATTTCATCGGACAAAGGGTTAGGATCACAAAGCAGCCCTAATTGTGACATTAACAGGATTGAAGGGCACAGGGACAGACATTGTTAGTGATTTGACTGATAAACCAGCGGTTATAGCCACAAGTAAGGAGTTGGGATATACATAGGATCTCGCATGGAATGGACATCTACAAATTGAGGAAGTACCTGTGGTGTAGGTAGTTGCACATCTTCTCACCATGTCATTTCATATTGCAAAGAAAATTTTCCAGGAGAAGTGTACAATTTAGCAAGCTATATTGCGAAACCATTATTGAGGAAGCACGCATAGGTGAAAAGATAAGTTTTGGCGCCATCCTCTTATCTCTTTTATTTGTAGAAATTGGAGTGCCCAATGGGCCAAAGAATAAAATTTGGGAATACCCCACAGAGAAGAAGTCCCTCGCAGAAAGGTTTGAGAAATATTTATGTGAAGGATCAATGAGTGTCCCATTCAAGAAAAGGGAAGAAATGTGGTATGAATGACTTTGCATGGTATTTGAGGAGGAATGGCACATTCCAAAAGAACTACCTTCGGTAGTAGGCAAGGTAGTATAGTTCACGGTGTATCAACATTTCTGCATCACACGGTTTTCCATGAAGGATGAGACATGGAGTACATATTACAAACTACCCTATGCCTTCATAGCATGCTACTTCTAGGCCTCAGTTCACATATTACTTATGCACACCATCTTAACTTCGACGTAAACAAGGTAGATTGTGACTACCACACTCTTAGGAAAACATATGTATATCTGGGTCGGTCTGCCTACATTGAGAGGCTCATTTCAGACATCATAAATATGAAGCTAGTAAGTTTGGCTATTGGGGACAAAGTGGAGCTATGCTCATATATCTTCAACTCAAGCCTAGGATGGAGAATAATAAGTATGTGGAGAATGAGTTCATGTTCCTAGGGCTTCTAAGGGTAAGCACATAATGGAGAATGTGCTAGCTCCAAATCTCGTTGTGACCATACAGATAGACAAGGAAGAAAAGGAACATGAATATAGTGGAGGCTTAGATCATAGAGGCTGGAGGCATCCCATAGAAAAAGTGGAGATTGAGCACATAGATACTCCACCACAGTGCAAGAAGGAGAAGAGGACTTGGACGTGGATGTAGTCCATGAAGAGTGTCATTTTAAGAGGGTATTCAGAAGAACAAATACCCAAGGCATGAGAAAACCACAGCCTATAATAATATCACCTAGACTCTCCCCTCAGAAAGAGGCACTTAAGAAGAAGAGAAGGATAAATTTGATGTTGGATGAGGAGGTGGAAGATTCTGAAGAGAGTGTGCCTAGAACTCTAGTGCAACCAGAAGATATGGAGGAGCCCAAAGATGAATAAATGAAATATGAAGAGGAAGGGGTGAAGGAAGCAGAAGATATGGTGCAAGAGCAACCCAACACGTATGTTACTACTCAAGAAGAAGAAGGAAAACTCCAAACCTTGGCACTCAGGTTCCTAAGGGGCCAAGAACAAAGAGAACAAGTGAATAATATGTTGTGCCAAGTATGGGCTATGTTGAGGACATAAGAAAAATCATCCGCGCCCAATTTCAGAGCATAGTAGGCCTTAAGGAATTGTATGGATGGGAGATGATGGATCTAGACATGGCCACCATGCGCACAAGGAAACAATTATCTTGGTCCATGCAGACCCATATGGATGAGCTAGATTTTGATGTATGTGAGGAATCTTGTGTATCAAGGAGAGTGAAGAAGGCACCCCAAAGTAGACACATGACAATAAATCCTACTCTAATGTCTGATGAGCAGGTGATAAATGCCTTGGTTAAGGTATTTTCAAAGGTGACGCGAAGGAACATTGATAAGGATTCCACCATTAGAGTGCTAATTGAAGATAATAAGGAAAAAATACATAAATAGCGCATTTAAAAGGAGAGAAGGACCTAGAACAGAAAAATAATGAGGCCTTCATCAGCATGGCAAAAGAAATTGGTGATTATGTTCTGAAAGCAAGACCTCATCTTGAGTCTAAGGTACCTGAGAAGTTTCCTTTGGTTATACATTATGTGCACAAATTTGTTGATTTTGTGCTAGAATATGGACCAATTCAAATGTCAGCGCCAAAGGATCCTGAACAAGAAGCAAAAAGAGAAAGGGCCTCCATGGTTAGGAAAATTTCAAATTATGAGGTGTTTCTCCAAACTCTAAAGGATGAACTAAAGAAATTTGACCAAGCTCTAAATATTTTTCTGGCACCAGAATTAGTGATAAAAACCAGATCTTCGATTGAAGAAAATGACGTTCTGAAGGCCATGAAAGATGAGACATTGGGACATGCAGAAAGATTGGCACTAGTGAAATAAAAGCATGAAGCCCTTGCAATAACCTAAGACCCACATAAGGAGAGAATAGATGAGATTGGGAAGCTCATAGCACAGAAGATGGATCTTTTGGAGGGAATGATGTCTACTATGGCCAATGTTGTCCAAGTACTATAGAATGAAAAGGAAAATATTACTCAGGATGAGTTAGAAGCCATCACCGTAGACATTCTAGATAAGATAAGGACTATGCTAGATGACTAACAGACATTGGAGGCTAAGACTAAAAAATATTATCCGAGTTGATCCTCCCAGTTGAAGAAGAGGGTGTTGCAGAGTAAAGGTATATTATTTTGTACAATGATTCTTTACATTCTTTCCATTCTTATTCTTTATTATTTGGGAACATCAGAAATAATCCCCATTGCAGGATGGAAATGTAATTTAGTATGGGGTAATGTTGAGTAGACATAATATTATGATAAGGAGAAAACACATAAATAATACACGCACTGGAACAAGGCGCACTTAAAGGCGTAGAAGGATAGGAAAGGAAACGTGCATCAGGACAAGATGATTTGAGACTTAGCCATTTTCATGGATGCGGGCTATTTTTGGAAGATAATGTGTGGAGAACACATTGGAATGGAGACTTACGTGACACGCAAATGTTATTTTGGGAACGAGTGTCTGATAAACGTTATGCATGAGTTTAAGATAATAATAGGATTACTTCTTCTAATTAACTATATGATGTCTATAATTAGTACTGATTACATGTGTACATGTTAATATAAAGGTGCATGACTATTATCGGCATGCGACCTATTTTGGGAAGTACGTAGGTGGTGAAGGGAAATTCCCCACCCCTATAAATATGTATTAAACTATGTAGTTTAGCAGTAGTGAATTATTGTAGAGTTATGTTGTTGGATCTAATGCATGACTTATGGTGATGCTTTGTAATGTAAGAAGCTTCTATGTATTACAGTGTTTAATGTAATGGAGTATATTGGATGGATAATGGTGTTAAACATGACTGTAATTGGTTCTTGTATGGTTAATCTTATTATAGTTATTGTTTAATTCATGATTCTCTAAGATCTAGATCTGGTTAGGCACTATGGAATGTTTATGGTTATTTATGGTTTTGAATATGTTGTATCTTCATCACACTAACATCCTACACAAGCAACTCTAAAGAGGGGCCTGGTACCTTTGCACACTTTGGGTGATCCTCAACTCAGTGGGTGATGTGCCAACATGCCTAGGTTTTATATAGTATATTCTAGGCTACATCATCTGTCACGCACTAGACGTGGTCAAAACTCATGCAATGATCCTGAGATATACAAAAAAATCATATAATTCTGAAAAATGGGATCTAAGCAATAAAAGGACCAATGGCCTATCAATCCCTATGGGATCCCTAGGATAGTGCATGGTTGTGTCCATGACTCCTACCGTGGATACGACGATAAGAATGAACTGAATGATGGGAGTTCTTATGATGGCGGCCCCCGGCTATGGTCTCACTACGAGAGTGACTCGCCTCATCAATCACTTAGCTATCTCATACGCAATACCTAAGTATGGAGGGAAGTCATGATTTCCGCTTCCTCCAAATGGATGTAAACACATCAGTTTGTCTTTTGGTGCAAGTGGTTGTCATGTTTCCTTAGTCAGCTTAGCTTGGGTCTTCCCAAGGGGATTAGCAAGGTGTCCATGCACACCTATCTAATAATCTCTCACCACTCATGTGCAAGCATTGTAAGCAAAAAAGAAGAAAAAAATGGTGAGTTAGAAAGTTACAAAAATAAAACAAAAAAATAAATACCAATTAACATTTCCAACTAACAAGGTCAAGAGAAGAGTATCAACATACTCAGATCTCTTGACATCCATGTGGGGTCGGTTGGCACTAATGGAGGTGTTGTTGTAGGTACCTAGCATGCCTCCTCCCCTCCTGAAGCTACACACTGACCCATAATGGATCCCTCGTCTCCTCCCTTCTCGAGGAAGTGGCTCCTCCGAGACCAAGCTATCCTTCTTCGCTCTCACCTCCTCTTGCTCTACTCTCAAAATATCCTAGGTGTCATGCCACTCAGGGTCACTCTCCTCATATGATTTGTCCCACCAGCCTCACTACCCAACACATCATCACATGTCTCCTCTCCAACCGACTCCTCCTCAGTCTCATCTCTTGTATACTCCTTAGAGTTAGATTCCATGTCTATAGGGTCATCCTCCTCCCCAATGTGATTAGGTACAGCCTCAATCTAGAATAAAGGTGTACGATGGGCACCAGCTTCCCATCAGGCATGAACAACTTGTTTAACTATAATAGACACTCGAAGTCACCACTGTACAACCTAGATCTCCTCTAGGACCCTTTTGGGCCTCTTGAATGGTCATGTACATAGGTGCCACTAGGGAAGCATATCAATATAAGGGAGACAAAATTACTAAGGAACTCGGTTGAATGGGTGAATCTCAACCCTCCCTATCCTGTCAACTAACTCACTAGTAGTGGAGTAAGATACCAACTGGTCCCCTCCTGTCCCCACAACCATGCCATGTCCTAGTAAGGAGTGGCTACCATATTTGTTGTATTCAAAGAAGCTATTGGCTGATGTGGCATCCTAAGAACTGACATCGTCATCTATCTGGCTACACTGATGATCCCTCGGGTCCTATACTAGAATTCCCATACCATAGGGGGTGATACCCTGATATACCTAGCTCGTGACTAGTGTAGGGTGGCTCAATAAATGTCCTTGTAACTTGAAAATTTTGTATAAGTCATGGTAAGTGGTCCCAAGGATTTCTAATCCCTGGGAATAGGTATAGCCATGTGCCTCAATCTGTATAATAATGGGAGCCCAAAAATAAATTAGATTATCACCTCCCTTATCGCCGATCAACCGTGAGGTGAAGATACTCATGTCCTTACGGATGACAAGGATGGGAGTAGTGGCAATGGATTAGACCTTCATCCCCTTCTTTAAACCAAAAGATACCATGGCATCCCCCATATCGGTGGCCCACTAAGTCATCGTAGAACTAGATCATGTTGTCTCCAAGTTCAACCTCCTCCCAAGTAAGATAATAAGTCACATGGTATGTGGTGGTAGGAGTAGTATGGGGCACCTAGGAAATCCTCCATATCCCTTCTCTCTGAAGAGTATATGTCTCATCTTGATTGAGTTGATCCAAAATCATTGGGAGCCAATCACACTCCCTCTCGTAACTCTAATGGATATACTCTTCCTTCTTCTGCATCCACCAAAACACAGAAAAAGAGCAAGTTAGTGACATATTTCAAGAAACAAGCTCATCAAAAACATAACAAAACATTAAAAATTTAAAAATTCAAATTAGCATGAGTTCTGGTCATTCCGTTTAGAACTGTTGCCTAGTATAGGGCGGTGGTTTCAAGACTCCCACCCGGAAAGGAAGTGATCTGAGTCAATTCATCATGACGGGTTTATAGCCCTAAAAATGCTCAAAAATACAAAAATAGACCATTTTTAATGAAATAAAAGACTACCCTATAGGCACCCCCTAGAGACTCATTTAAAACAAGAAATTTTCAAAAATAACCCCTCCTAGGCAAATATTTTAACATTTTAACATTTTAGGTTTAAAAACACACAAGTGAGAAAAACTAACCTTAGACCGTGTAGGTGGATCTTCCGATCATGGAGGCATGATCACGATCTCGTAACAAATGTTTTGACTATCCTTTTGACGAAAACGGTCACCGTAGGTCTAGAGCTCAAAAATCACCAAGTCAATATGTGCAAATGAATTAGAAAATGGGCTTGTTTGATATATGTGTTTTGTTATTACCTCATTTTGGGTGCATGTGCTCACAAGGTAGAGCACCTTGGTGGAGGTAAATTCTTATCCCGCATAAGTGGTAAGTCCTCTTATCATTTTAATTTATAATTTACTTTTCAATATTTTATCTATCTACACTTGAGTCTTTTTTATGTTTTATGGTAAGGAGTTTGGATGGTGACATTTTGACACATGGGCATTTCAGCTATAAAATTCTAATTGCCCATTTCGGGAATGCCATACTCGGACTCTACATTTTACACATCTTCATGGCTAAGATGCTTTCAAGGGGGCAATATGTATAAACCCAATTTTTCATGTGCTACATTGTCAAAAATGGCTACAAAAGTCCCCAGTGATGCTTCATGTCCTTTTAGAAGGTTTTTGAGTTCCTAATCTCATCCGCAATGTTTATTCATAGCCTAAATGCTTGTAATTAGATTTTCCATGCTTTTTCTAGCTTCCCCCTCCTTTCTGTGTATGTTTTGGATTTTAGTATCGTGGTAGTTATGGGACCATCGCCGGGCGGTGGTGGTCCTAAGACCGCCACCCTACGTAGGGAAACAGTCTTGGGAAATTTTTCCAGAATTCTTCATGCGTAATTTAGACACGCGTGATTTCACTTAACTTGACTTCTAGGGTGTATTTATAAACCAAATTGCCTAAAAATAGTCTTGTTTGCATGGTATTCCTTCCCTCTTCTATTTTTAAATAGATTTAATTAGTTTAAACTACCTCTTCACCCAATCATTTTGCACTCCAAGGATTCCTTGAGCATGAAGTAACATCCCATCCAATTCCAATATATGCAACACTTGTATTCAAGAAAATACCCCGAGAATTTTGTGTATCTTGCATAGTGTTGCTACCACAATCATGCTAGAAATTACATAGCCAAGCTCAGATCTCTTGTGTTATCTCTCTTCTACTTGCATTACAACAGATGCCTTCAAGTTGTCATTTCTCAAGCATTTTATCTTGTTGTTGCCTTTGCATTCCCAAATTACTTGGACTCAAATGGACACACAGAGAAAGAAAGGATAAACTGAGGGGACAAGAACAGATACAACCAGATTCACCAAAGCTCTTGCTTATCTAGGTTGGAATTATTTGTCTGTTTTCTTTGTTTGTTCAACTTATCAATTCTAAATTATTCATTTCAAATCCATATCAAATAGAGTAGAAAATTGTTCATTTCAGTTAATCAAATAATTACAAATAGATCAAATCATTAGAAAGCTTGCTCTTTGACATTGCAGAAGTTGTGGGGAATAATAGATCTTCTAGAGCTATGATTTTCTCTCTACCTCGAGGTAGGGCTAAAAGTGTTTTATTAAATTAGTTCAATTGTTTGAGATCTAGATTCTTATAATTTCACAAGTAATTAACTACAACCATCTAATTACTTTAATTTAATTTCATTTATTAGATTAGAAACATCGTTTAAAATCTTAGAAAAGATAAAAAAGATTCACTTTTTCTAGGTTAGTTTGCTTTCATTGTTTTATTTAAATATAGTGTGAAAAAACCAAAAACATAGCTTAAGTTTCCTTTGATAGTTATTTTTCTTTATCAATATCAATTCAATTCATTCCGCATGACCATCAAAGGTCCACCACAACAAGAAAAATGTTTGATTGTGATCCATTGGTCCCACAACCCAACGGACCTGAGTTGTTGATTGACATTGATACGGGTTTACACTTGCTAGTCTTACGCACACTGCTAGGTATTTTGAGAAGATAGAATAATTAAACACATTAAACATTACAGCTAATCAAGCCTATGATTATTAGACTACTCCTAGAAACAAGGCTTGATTACGCATATGACCATACAAAGACCACAACCTCCATGAGTTCATGGTTGTGATCCCTAGGTCCCATAACCCAACAGACTGTTGACCAACCAAACATTGACACTAGTTTATGTTCACTTTGGTATTTAGATCATCACTACTTCCACCCCAAATTGTTGCGCAACTTTCAATGTTGAATATAGTAGCCAATTAGGCTAAGTCTTTCTGGACTAGACCAAAAACCTCCCATAGACACTATGGTTCCATTTTCCCTCTCATTCTCACTTCCATGACCTTGTTTGGAAATTTACATGAGGCATCCTTGGGTCACTTTCCGTATGTTCCACAACTATTGGATAGAATCTTAGTAGAGCTTGATATTAACTAGATCCTCCGAGTAGCCATTATATTTGACCATTCCATCACACCACTTTAGGTTAGGATGACCTTTTTTTCCTTAGACTCACAGATCCAAATATTATGTGTTAAAGTTGTAAGGTTTCCTCATTATCTTATTTATCGCTACCACACATAAATCCATTTCCAATATACACCAGTTGTCCAGGCATGACCTCGGGAGGTTGGGTGCAAAGAAGGTAACGTGTTGATTTTATTTCATATAATTTCCTTCCCAGGATAACTTGATAACTATCTTCCTTGTAGGAACCTAACCAAGCACACCATGGAAAATAGAGTCACAAAGGTGCCCCTCATTTATCTCCCCACCAACTCATAGGTCCCATGCTCCCAATTATCACATGCCACACTAGGTGTATCACTTATAGATTAAGCATCTTCCCACCGAATGACACCTTCTCCTAATGGTTAAACAACCTCAAGGTCTCTAATGTTGGGAAAATAGATCATATCCAAGTCCTCTTCTCTTAAAGGTTCTATATAGGCGCGAGACTTCCCATCCGTCGGTGAAATGATGATACACTCCTCTTTTTCTCGAAGCTTATGTACCCCTTATTAAAGTGTAAGTCAGCATTATTCTTATAACACCAGGGGCACCCAAGTAACCCTAGAAAGTTATCTTCCTTGATAAGCACTAATACTTCAAAATCTCCAGTGAATTTTGTGCTTTAGATGGTTATAGATGCATCTTTTAACATGCGGACAGGCATAGCCTTCATCCTATTTTCCATATACAACACATTTGAATATGGTTCTAATAGGGGTCTCCCCATTTGATTCCATGCATCCAAGGTAAGAACATTGATTTACACACCTGTGTCAATCAGAATATTACTCAAGAGCCATCCATACATAACTACATTTAATGTGATATCTTTATCATAATCAATAGTATGATGAGGCAAATTAGTCTGCAAGACCTACCTCTCACACTTAACTCCAGCACCTAGTACTTTGTCCCTCAACCACTCTCCTAACAGAGGGATGTTATTCTCTTGGTGTAACATTTTACATACTTCTCTAACCTCATCCATATCTATTTGAGGGACCTCGGCACTTTTCTTCTTCTCTAAATTTCATGATTGCTCCTTTAGAAATTGAATTTCCCCTTGAAGACTTCTAATCAACTCCATGGTCTCTTGTTAGAATTCCTTCTAATGAGTTGGATCCGGATGCTTCCCATGTAATATCTCTTCCCTAGTGATGAGAGGCCTTTGCTTTAGAGTCTCTCTTGTGCGCACTGACCTTTGCTCGTGTGGTTACTAAAATAGGCTCTAGTTCAATATTTTGTGCCAACCTAGGCATCCACTATGGATTATCACGCTTCATGCTTACCATCCCCACACCCTTTTCCTTCTTTTGTTTCTAGCTCATGTGTTCAAACAACTCTAGGAACTATTCATACTTTTACTTCTTTCCACACCATGAACATTGAAGTAAGTTGGGACACTTGGCTTGTAGTGTTCCGTAGTCCACAATTGTAGTAGGTTCCACAGGAAATTCACTTCTTCCTCCTCTCGTGATTTCCATGACCTTTGAATCATCCTTGAAAGCCTCTTCATTGACCTCCTCCATCGGTGCACCCTTCATAGTGATAGCCCTCATCCTTAGCACTAATGGAAATATTGGTTGGTGCACACCAATATCAAAGACTTCATTGATATGGTCAATCAACCTAAATCCTTGGTGTCATGAGTAGTAGAGGTGCAAATCTTGCAATAACAAAAACATTCTAATGGATCGCGCTGCAATGAGTAAGAACATACTTATATCATGATCTTCACAGAAAATCTCACATTCTACTTATATGGTACACACCGACCTTCATGGTAAACTATCCTTTGTGTGACCCTCTACTTCACAATTTGTGCACCATAGCCCTTGTGAGTCTCATGAGTCGAGTTCGCATATAGTGTTTCTAGCTACTTCGCCATGGAAGTGATCTATGCTTTAATAAATGGGGTAACTCTAGTATCAACACTCCTAATGGCCTCGGCATGAAAGGAATCCTCCAAGTCCTTGCATGGATCTATGAATGTCTTATGTGAAATCATCCACACGAAAGGTGTTATTAATCCTCTAACTAACCATTAAGCATGTTGTGAAGGATGAATATCATAAGATAATTTTGACATAAGAGTCTTAAAGCATGTTCCATACTCCCCGCATACTCTCTACCATACCTTATTAGATCTCCTTTAGATAAATGATGTTCTTCTATTCAAACTAAGGAATATGGAATTTCTGCTAAAAAGGCATCACACAGTGGAATATAACCCACCATTGGCTAGTGTGGGTAATAATTCATGTACCAACTATGTGCACGTTAGGTAACGTAGTTTCAAAATGACTCACCTTTCACTCTGGGTAGTGATACACTTGGCACGCCACAACAAATTGCATTTATACACATGTTTTGTGGCATATTCCACACCCTTATAATCAAACAAATGCAAATACATCTCAAAAACACTTGCTAAGGTGGTTAAGGCCCTTGCCCACCAGATCTAGAATCTTGACCTCCTCCAATATTTCCTCCACCACTAGCACCACTAGATCTTATCCCTCTAGATCCTCTAAATCCTCCACCTGTCATAGGTAAGGGGCCACGACATAATTACACACCTGTGAACCCACCACCACGTTAAACTACGTGTCGATAGTCTATGAAGTTGATCCAATTCCAGATTTGGCACTCAAACTTTGTGTAACCCGACCTTTCCCAAATGTTGTACCAAAAAGGATACCTCTGAACATAAGAAATAACTATGTGGCTATAGATGTTCCAAATGAAAAATTACACCTCCTAGGTGTCAATCTATCACCAATGCCAAGATCAACTGGGTTAGCAATACTTATCTCCGGATTTGGAAAACTAAGCACCAGAGTTTGGTCACTAGGTGGGCTTATATGCACGCCTACAAATCTCCTTTCTCCAAACAATGATATCTCACTAGAAGTCAAGGGTTTTCCTTCCACGCTTTCCAAGATGGGGTATCATAGACTACTCGAGATCCCATGCCTTCCGCGTAAACCTAAAATCCTTCCCAAAACATCTACCTCCATAAGTCCATTGCTCCTACAACTTCTCATTTTTTACCAACTCCCACTCTTGAGCTTCATTATTCTTGAGCCGCCTATCTTTTCTCTCTTCTTCTATCATAAGTTCCATCATCTCGCCTACACCATCTTCTCGTGCCCTACACCTAATGAGGGTTTATCCGGCCATAGGAAATTTCTTCAAACCCAAGGTGATGATCAAGATCTTGATGGCTAATAATATAGCATGTAAGAATGATCCTCTTGGTTCCTCAAGAAATCAAAATCAACAACCTCTTGACAAGAATAGGTAGAGATCATGTATTCTAGAGTGTAGCTAGTCTATACTCTACTCCACCATTAATCAAAATCATGAGTTCAAGTCAGATCATCATCATGCAACCTTTAAAACTCCTCTCGGGTCCACATGAGGTCTATAATACCAACTTGACCTTGATGCATAAGTGACAACCATTTATACAACTCTACTTTGGGAAATAGTAAAAGGTCCCATACAACTCATGATACAAGGTGTTCTTCTACCCATTTACGTGCATCAAACTTAGGTCTAGTATTGAATATTTGAGCAAACTCATCGTCCATGTTTTTAAGCCGAGGTCTCGACATTGTCCAAGGTCAAGGTCAATGTCATTACACATCATTCTTACAATAGCTTCAAAAGAGGTATCAGCAATGGAATAAAAATATAATCATTTTTCTTACCCTTAAACCTCTCTTCAAAACCTAAGCTCATTTGTCCTATCACCCGATCTACACTAAGTGCTCACCCGAGGCACACATAGGCCTTGATCCCCTCTTTTATGTCATATTTTTAATAACTCTTTGCCATTAATGGAGGATTATTTGCAAAAAAGAAATACATGTATTCACCCTATAACATGAGTATGGATATTGGATGTAAGAACAAACGCACCATAAAATAAATCAAACATTGTAACAAGCATAAAGGAACTAGATCTCGAGCCATAATAACATGAAGAATATAAGGGTTTACACCCATGCGTATAGATATCAAGAATATCCCATCATATATTGATTCATAAGTATTTATACTAGCCACATTACATCAAAAGGTTCATAACAAATCGATTCATCAAAAAATTCCATCTTAAACCCTACAAGACACTCTGTGTAGAGAGTTCTTGATACTAATATCTTAGGAACTAAACATCTATACATTCCTCTTCTCTACAACCTTCTTATTTTCTAACCTTCATTATCTCTAGAACCCTCTCCTCATTTTAGACACAAGCACTCCTTTAAATAGAATTTGGATCCTTCCTTCACCATCATAGTTCACCCATGAGCAAATCGCATGCCAGGTGTAAATGTGGTCCTCCATGATTAAGTGCCTTCACCATCTATCCAAAACCTGATAAGCCTCCACTAATTGTAATGATTATTATCCTAGAATATTCCCTTCATGGAATATTCTTTCCTTGAGCTCTAAGACTCTAGGCTGACACCTTATCCACTCATCATGCCTACTCGAGCTTTCATATGTTTTCCATGTGATGCCAAATCACAAAATGTGACTAACTCATAAAACCCTTCTCTACTTCCATATACACCCTAGTTCCCACTTAAACCATTTAAAATTGGTTCACCTGCATGCTTTTCCCCAAGCACCTTCCTCTTATACTTACTTCCGCGTGCATTGACCACTTTTCTTTGGTAATTAGTCAATTCAGGGCCCAACACCATGTATAATCCCTTGGCCCATCGGGCACACCGATTTCACTAAATACAAGTAGAAATAGAATAACGCCCCAGGTTATTTTATCACTTTTGTTAACTTAGATGGGAACCTCTACTATTAGGATCTCTGTGATGTAACCTAAATGTTATAGTATGTCTTGCTCTCCATTTTATGCATGATATGTAGCCAACACATATTGACTTTTTTCCATCTCTCCAAGGCACCTGATTTGCAACCTACTAGCCATGTTGCAACCCTTATAGCTAGATCCTCTATGCATGTAACATTGAATGCTCGTCCCCCTTCTTATTTTGGAACGCAATTGCTATTACCTCAACTCCTTCATCATCGGACAAGTAACCCACATTCTAAAAACACGAGTCACACAAACCTATGACCTTTTTGACTAATTTTTATAATATTCTCATCTATCTACTAGCGAATTAGAAGAAGTCCTTGTGCACATGAGATATTAACCTTTAGTACAATTGGTGGGGCTTTCCAAAATATGGCAACTCATATAGTTACATAACCTCGATGCTTTCCAATAACTCGTGCCGATGTAACTAGAAACACTAGTCCCATTTTTCATCCTCTTACTCATCTTCCAGATGGTCTTAACAATGATATCTTTACTAGTTTTCTCGGTTTGTGATTAAAAATCACTAATCTTACACTGTGTTATCTTTGTTGTCAATGGCCTACCTTTGATGACCTACTCTTGGTCCGCTTCTCAACTAACCTTTCTTCCACTGTCTCCATGGTCTCTTTCTCAACAAATAGGGCTCTCATTGGTGTCATTGATCTTTCCAATCCATAGGTATGCTTTGTAAATGCAACTTCGTCACCCCTTACCTTGCACGCCTCAAGCTCAAATCAAACCCTTTTATCTTCATGCCCTAGTTTTCCCTAGCTACAAGCCTATCTTCCTGAAATTCTAACCGCATGAACCTACCTTCAAAAACATTCCCAAATAGCTCAATAACATTTATCAAGCCTCAAATTCACTTGGTTTTCTTCCCCATAGATTGCTCATCGCACTAAGCTCTTCATCACACTTCACAATTTGATAACTCAAAGGATGTAAGGTAATAATAACATTGTAATCACCAAATTTATAACTTATTTCAAAAATTTCTACATTAATTTCACCTTCACGCTCATCTACATGTTACGTCATGTCCTTCTACATGTAAGGTTTCCACACCTCATTCATAACCTTCTAGAGCGCTCACTACACCTTGGTCCCAAATTTCTTTACGTTCACCTCCTTACACTGAAGTACCTATCTAATGTTCCCTATAACAAGTCATTTCCATTGTTGTAACCTACCTCGTGCTATAATGAGCATCCATCCCTATGCGTATGGTCTTCAATCCGAGTAATTTCCTTGAAATTTTCTTCTTAAACCTATCTCTACTCGGAGCATCTGTAATTTAATAATGCACTTCAATTTGAAACAAAACACCGAGTTAATTCTTCTCGATCTACCCCACACTAAAAGTATGCATGGTCCCTTGTGCATGAATTCAATATATGTTAATCAACTCGGGGCATAAGCATGCTTATTATAACAAAAATTTAACTAAATTGACAAAGCATAGCAACAATGAAAGGAAACACATATAAAGGAATGCATTAAATGAAACCTAATCTAAATGGAAATATTTCCTTATTACAAACACCAAGAAGATTTATTTATAGTATGGATTCAGCATACTCTTTTTGAAGTAACCAAGAAAATGAGTGTCATCCAAAGGCTCAGTAATTAGAAAGCACCTGAATCAAGAATGTGAGTCACTTCATATGGTCTTAACAAAGTGCACTTGGAACTTTCCAGGATGGCAGAAAAACTTGGAGTCATAAAGAAGAACCATCTATCTAACCTCAAACTACTTATTCTTAATATGTCTATAATGACACGTCTTCTACCTAGATTTTTATGTCTTTTGACTCCAATGTGTTATGGCATTCCTTTCATCTAACTGCATCATTTTAACAATACACTATTTCAAAGTGCTTGCTCATCATTCATTCCTCCCACATGCGTAATATGCAAGGAGGGTAGTATAAGTTCTATGGGTAGAATAGCCTCTGCGCCAAACACCGGTTGAAAGGGTGTGGCTTTATTCAACCTTTTGTAGGTTGTCCTATATGCCCAAAGTACAATAGAGAATTTATCATCCCATTATTTCCTTCCAACATCACAAATCTTATTCAATGTATGTCCCAATATCTTGTTGAAATCCTTAGCGGTGTCATTGGCTTAGGGGTGACGGGCGTTGACTCATGGTGTGCCATCATAAATTTTTCCAATAGTATTCTAATAGTCTCATTAAGGAAATGAGTGCCCATATCACTTATAAAATTGAAAGAAATCCATACTCGTTGATTACGTTCTCTCATAGAAACCTAGATATAGTAGTTGTCATGTAATCCTTTGTAGGCACCACTTCTACCCACCTTATAAGATAATCTGTACAAGTTATAATATAGCGTGAACTAGTCTTGTGCGTGGGTGGGGAAATAGGACCCACAAAGTCAATTGCCCACTTCTCAAAAGTTCCTACACTAGCAATCAGCGTTAAAGGCATTTTATCTCTATGCCTAAGCTTTCCAAGGAACTTACAATGGTCACAATCCTTATAGTATTCTATACAATCCTTATAAATTATTTCCCACCAAAGGCTCGCCTACAAGATCTTGTGCATGGCGTAATTTCCTACATAATGTCCACCATCAATTCCACCACTTGATTCCTCCATAATAGTGTTGCATTCATGCTCAAATACACATCGGTGCAAAACCTCATCCTGGCCTAACTTGTATAAATATCCACCAATTAACACGTAAGGTGCATCGCGTGTGGAAAGTTGTTTATTTTCTATACTCTTAATTCCCTCGGGTGCCACACCATTATGAAAGAATATAGCAATGTCTTAAAAGTTAGAGGGTGTGTGGTTCAATCTAAATAGTTGTGGATTTAGCATTGTTTCCTCAATACTTTGCACGTCCTCACCTACATTGATCCTTGATAGGTGATTAGGTCTAGAATTAATTTTCCATGGCTTTACCAGGCTGTAAATTCAAATTCCTAAAATAACATAATCCAATGTCATATGCACCCTTGCAAAATGGGCTTATTTACCAAGTATTTTAATGTCATGTGGTCTGTATAAAATATAAAGGGACTGTCTAGCAAGTATTGTCTAAAATTGTGCAGTTCAGTAAATCATAGATAAGGCTTTGTGCTCTATAGTCGTGTAATTCCTCTAAGCTAGCATCAACTTCCTACTAAGAAAATAGATAGGATGATCAATAATTCAATCTCCAAGATCTTATAAGATTGTGCCAATGGCCATGCCAGAGGCATCAACATTCACATAAAATGACTTACCCCAAGAGGAAAGCACAAAATGGGTGCGAAGTAATTCTCTTCTTTAATGTTTCAAATGTGTCCCTGCTACACCTCATTCCAATAGAACTTCCCTTTTCCCTTCAATAATTCCTCCAAGGGTGTGGCAATATTAGTACATCCTTTAATTAAATTTCTATAATAACTTATATGTCCTATGAACCTACACACCTCACTTTGATTGGTAAGCTCCTCTAAGCCCAAAAAAATAGCAACTTTAGTAGGATCTACCAATAAGCCTTCTTTGTAAATAATATGTCCTAACAAAGTTCCAAAGGGCATAGCAAAGATAAACTTTTTAATGTTCAAAGAGATGCTTAGGTACCTACATCTCTCAAACATGAGCCTCAAGTTGTCACAAAGTGATCTTTGTCTAGTCCATACACATTCCAATCATCCAAATAAACCAATAAAAGCTTGTGTATAAAGTCCTCAAATTCTTAGACAACAATGCATGAAAATAATACAAGTGCAATCTTCAACCAAAAGGCATAACTGTATATGCAAAAATTCACCACGCGGTGGTGAAAAATGTCTTTTCTTTATCTTCTTGAACAATGCACCCGATGATATCTAGAGAATCCATCAGTAAAAGAGTATATTTTACACCCTACAACACCTTCCAAGATCTCTTCTGTAAAAGGTGTGGGAAAAGGATATGTGACACAAGTAGCATTCAACTCTCTGTAGTCCACACATATCCTTATCCTACCATATTTCTATATGCTTATGACCATGGGGCTGACCCACTTTGATTCTTCAATGGGCTTAATGATCCTAGACTTCAAAATTTTATCAATCTCTTCCTTCACATTAACACACATATTAGGATTCATATTGTAAGGCCTCTTCCTAACCGACCGTGCACCTTCCTTCAACTTGATCTTGATTTTACCCAAAGTGGGATGCTTTCCCTTCAACTTATGATAGCCTCTAGGGAATAAGTCCTTAAAGTTGTGCAAGTAGCTCAATTATCTAAGAAACCTCCAATTTAGAAAAATACTCACCAATAATGGCTTCCTTAGGTTCTTATTATGTCCCATTGTTGACCTTTTTTATTTTCGTAGCCTTGCGATATGCATGTGCCTTCTCATCTACACTATCCAAGATCTAGCGCATACCCTCGGTGTGGTCAACATCTAGGTTTTCCACTTCTTCTTCATCAATCATATAAACCAACTTACCCTTTTCCTTTTCTAGGAAGGTGTGCACAACTTGTTATTCATTTGTCTCTTCTTCCTCAAAGCATTGATCTAAGTCCATTTCTCCAAATAGTTCCAACAGGAGTCTTCATCCTTTTCACTATCCCCCATCATCGGATGCTTTATAATATGTAATGCTTCATTCACTGGAGGTTTAGTAGAAAAATAGTCAAAGGTCTAAATCATACAGAATTCATCTCCAATCAATTAAGTGTGGCTCTTGTTAATTCTGCATGAACATACCATGCACACGCAAAACCACTAAGAGTGGTGTAGAAATTATATACCCATAATGATGGCGAAAAGGCCTCCTACTCCTCCATCCGAGTCTCTCATATTTTTGAATGTGATGAGAAGCAAAACCCTTCCCATGATATTCACAAGTTTTTAAAGGTGCATTATTCCTTAGAAACCTAGTAGAGAAGGTGATTCTCACTTCTCACCACTCCAAAAGGTTATCTTTGTGTGTAGTCCACCAGCGCAGTTGTACCACATAGGGTATAAACTAGCATATTCCTCCTTTCTACTTGATCCTCCCAGTGAGCTTCCATGGCGAGTAAAAATATGTTGGAATTTCCTTCACCAATGTACCTTGGTACCTAGTTATGAGCCACATGCCTACCATATGTGGCTGCTTTCATGAGTTACTATGTTTTTGATATCCCTCCCAAATTTCTCATACATCCCATGCACCTAGTTATCACATGCAACACTATTTGTATCACTCATGGAATGAGAACCATCCCACTAAATAAAACCTTCCTTTGTTGGCTCAAGGACCTCGGGATATCTAATTATACACATGTATATCCTGTGAATATTCTCTTCACTAAATGGTTCTATATAATGTGAAACTTTCCCATCTCATCAAAGGAATAATCATTGTCTCTTCCTTGTTCTAAAAGTTAATATATCCTTTATTAAAGCACGAGATCAGCAGTATTGGCATAACACCAAGGGTGCCTAAGTAAAGTTGGAAAGTTATCTACTTATGCAAGCTCCAAGACCTCAAAGTCCATAGTAAACTTGGACCCTTGTATAGTAATATTGGCATCCTTTAGTACTCTAATAGGCATGGCCTTAGTCTTGTTTTCCATATACAATGCATTGGAAGATTACTTTCATGGTGGTCTACCCATCTAATTCTACTCATCCAAAGTGATTACACTTCTACACCTATGTGAATCAAGATATTACTCAATGACCACCCATTAACAATTGCATTCAAAGTGAGTTTTTATCATAATCAAGACTTTGAGAAGGTAATTTTGCATACAATATATGTCTCTCGCACTCAACTCTAGTGCACGGTAATTATCCCTTAACCATTCCTGTAGTAAAGGAATGGTTTTTTCTTGACACGGCATCTTACAAACCTCCTTTAAATCATCATCATCCTTTTGAGGTAGGTCAATTTCCTTAGCTTGATCCAACTTTCACGATTTATCCATCAAGCATTGTATCTCACCCTGAAATTTTTTTGTAACCTTCATTGTTTCCCAATAAAAATCTTTCTAATGGGCGGTGGTAGGGATACTTTACATGTAATACCTCCTATTTTGTAATAATAGGTTTCGATTCAAAGTCTCACGAGCATACAAAGCTTCAGCACATGAAGTCACTAATACTTGTAATAGCTTAGGGTCGAGATACCAACTTTTGAATCCATTGATTCTCCATAGTGTGTTGCACCATAACCATTCCTATGCCTTTATCTTTCTTGTGCTACTTGCTCATATGCTCATATAAATCCGGTAATTCCTCATAATTGTGATTCTTTCCACACCATGAGAAATTAATGTCCTATGGGCCTTCATGCTTGTAGTGATCAGGGGACCCACATGTGTAACGAGGTTCCTCATGGTAATTCACCTCTTTTTCATCGTGACCTCAGCCTACAGAATCCTCCATAATAACCTCTACCTCTACCACCTCCATTAGAGAACCCTTCATTATAATTATGATTATGATGGTCACCTTATTCCTTTGGATTATTTTTAACACTAGTTTGACGTACACAAGTCTTAATGGCATCATGAATTTGATCAATTGATCTATAATTCTTTGTATCGTGAGTGGTGGACTTAAAATATTACAATAACAAGACACATTCATCTTGATCATGCATTATAACAGGGGGCATCTACTTGAATCATGGTCCAAGTGATAAATCTCACAATCCAACAACATAGCGCACACTAACTTATGAGGGTATTTATCGTGCGTATGTCCTTCTACCTCACAATTCATGCACCAAATGCCATTGTATGTCTCATGAGCTGAATTGGCTGATAATTTCTCTTCTTGTTTCACCATCACTACAATATGAGCCTCTAAGAATGGGCTAACTCCAATGTCTATGCTCCTAACTACCTCAGCACACAGAGCTTCCTCTAATTCCTCGCATGGATCTGTAAATGTCTTATATGATAGCACCCTTTTGAAAGGTGTAATCAAACCTCCAACAAACCATTGAGCATGTTGGCTAGCATGAATATCATGGGATAACTTTGATAACAAATTATTGAGCTGGGCATCGTACTCCCTTACACTTTCATCCATCCCTTGCTTAATGTCCTTGGTGCCTTTGATGAGTTTTTGTTCAAAATTAGGTATATGAAACTCAACTAAGAAATCATCATGCAACATGGTGTAGTCTACACAAGTTTGTTTCAAATCATACTTACGGTACCGATTATACATGTGCACTTGTAAAGTAGTAGCAAACTAACTTTTCTTACACTCGGGAGTTGTGATCCCTTTAGCTTGCCATACTATTTCACACATATACATGTGTTCGGTCGCATCTTCAATGCCTCTATAATCTAGTAGGTGAAGAGACATCTCTAAAAAGACTTGATGTGGTCAATGTGGACCATGCCCACTAGACCCAGAACCTATATTACCATTGTTATTCCCTCCACCTCTAGATCCACCAAATCCACTAGATCTCAATTCTCTTGATCCTCCTAATCCTCCTCCTATAGCAAGCCTTTGGACTAGTTGATGAGCTACTTTATGTTCCCACAGTTGTACTAAACTTCACCCCTACAATCCAAATTTTTTTGTTACTTCCATACATAGTTCCAACATTCTACACATCTACGCTCTTCCCGAGGACATGCTAGAAAATGTACCTCTAATTTTACCTCCAAATAATAGGGATGATGGCTACACTACCATAGATTCTTGTGATACTAGATGAACTTTTTTACTTAAAGGAAATGATATCTAATTGATGTCATTACATTACCCACACTCTTTTATTTATCAATTATAACCTTAGGGACTAGAACACTAAGCACAAGGGTGAGGTCGCCAAGTGGGATTAGGTGAACACATGTGGTCCTTACACCTTATTCTAATGTGCTCTCATTAGAAGCCGAGGAGGGTTCTCTACCATGTTTTCCCAAATGGGGAGAACTAGATGCTCTGGCTCCACATATTCCATGTGAGATACAAATCATTCATGAGCCATCTCTCTTTGCAATGCCATTTGTTCCTCAATAGCATGTTGCTTTGTTATTTCCCTCTCTCACCCTTCATTATACTTAAGTCGTCTTTCTTCTCTCTATCTATTTGTCACAAGGTATCCCATCCTTCACCACACCCACTCTTTCCCCCATACACGGTGGAGTTTAGCTAGCCATGGGTGATCTTCCAATTCTAGAGTTACCATTAAGATCTTAATTGTTAAAGGAATAGCACACAAATGATATCCTCTAGGTTCATGCAAGAACTAGAACTCAAGTAACTTCTAGACGGTATAAGTAGAAATAGTATACTCCAAAGTGTATTTTCTTACAACACAATTCCACAAATAATCTACGACATGAGTCCAAGTCAGTCGGTACCATCTGATTTCTAGAAGTCTTCCTATGTCCAAACAATTGTCATATACCTCCAATTCCTTCACGATACATATGTTATAAGTAACTCATACAAATATGTAGGAAAGTAATGAGAAGAATGTCTCATAAAGCTCATGATACATATTTTCTTCAAGCCACGTGCATGCATCAAATTCGGGACTAGTTTTGTATACGTGAGAAAACTCTTCCTCTAAATCTTATAGCCAACTCTCAATACTAGGAAAAGTTAATCGATACATATTCATCATGCGACATCTTGAAACAACTTGAAAAGAGTTCCTAAAAATGGAACTCAAATGTAGTCATACTTTTACCAGAACAACCCAAGGCACATTGGCACATCACTCGGCCGGAATTGAGCGCTCACCTAAAGTGCCCAATGGTACTTGCCCCTCATTTATGGAAGCTTTGTTAAGAAGTTAGCATGATAGACACATATATAATCCAGATCCATAATAATTATGCAAATATAACCCATAAACATATCTAGATCTTAACCATAGTGCATGAAAAATTAAACAAGAACCAAGATCATATTTACCATATAAAATCTAAAAACATATATGTTAGTAATCATTATCTCGACCACATAGATCCATTGTCTTAATCATTGTAAACCACATAAGCCAAATACATAAACAATAATGTCACCATAAGTCATGCACGCTCATAAACCAAAGTGACATAACACTAACAAAATGTGGATCCCTTTGAACATGAAAATCAGTACATATATATAGGAGTGGGGTCTTTCCTTCACCTCTTAAGCATCTTCAAAATAGGTTACATGCTAAGAATAGCCATTATCTACTAAAAGATAAATACAAAATCATGTAAGATCACTAATAATAGATTATCTAATAATAACTACATATCTAATCCTATTATTAGCCCAAAACTATGCATGTCACTTGATCTCCCACTTGTCCAAAATAGACTTTTCTTAGTCTCCAAGTCTTCAAACCTTTTCGTGCTCAGTAATCAATCCATCTTTAGGTCGTCCATGCAAATGGCTAAGTACTTGAACTCTAATTTTATCGAGCACCCCTTTTCTGCTACATTCCCACATGCACCTTCCCACCTCATGTCTATGTGTCGAATCCTTATGTGCATTTAGTGCTTAGGTTATAATTCATCAACCCAACACACTATATCATCAAGGACTATCTACTCTTTTCCAGGACATTTTACTCATCTCATGCAAGACATCCTTATTGATGTCTACCTCATGCACTTATGTTTGGTGATTATATTCACTTATCTTACATTTCATTAGTTGTGATTCACATGGTTTCTCTATAACCACTTCTTGTGGGTACTACATCTTGGAGAACAATTCGTCAAGGATTCCTCTCAAAAGTATTCTTAGTCTTTAGAAATATCTTTGGTGCAATTGTATCTTTAATATCAAACTTGAACTGTTAATTGTGTGCCTTAAGTGCCAAAATTCGTAGCCTTTTTTTTCAAACCATTCTGTGGTGGGGAAAATTCAAATCCTTTCTAAATTATTTTCCCTCATTTTGTCCATCTTAATGCAATTTTTTTCTCCCTAACTCTACTCCTCTCCTTCAAACCATATTATTTTCCTTTCCTCCAAACCCTTTTTCACCTAGCTTCTACTTTAAAATTATCTCTGTCATTAAATTTTTATGCTCTTTCTTCATTTTGATTAGCTTTGGTTTGCAATTTGTTCATAATTTCTCTATGGTTCACCATTCACACTTCACATTTGTCATAATTGAGATCTTTCATGTACTAGTTCTTCAAAGAAAGGTAAGAATGATTTTATTCACCCCACCTTTATAGGTTTTAAATTTCCAAGTGCATTAATTTCTCTTCACCTACTACCGATCTTATAATTTAAATTACTTTTTCTACTTTTCCCACTTTTTCTTATGTTTTCATATCATTTATTCTTTATCTCGAAAGGAAATCTCCCACGTGTGGAAGTATCAGTAACCTTATTGTGTGCTACTACTTCCTAGGCTAGAAATTCACTTGTGTGTGCCCTCATGTCATGCACATATTCATTTGCACTAGTTTTCATGTAGTATAAATTTATGCTTCCTCCCTCATATTACACTACGTTCCTCTCCATTCATGTGATTTTCATGTGAACAATTCCATCAAGTTTAAGAACATTTTCACCATATCCTTCCAATCAACACACTTTCTTTCATGCACTAAAACATTTTTTCATCATGCACCACCTTTGTATCACTCCATCACATGAATTTATCATCCTCTTATCAAGTGTTATCCTCTCAGGATCACCTATAGATGTTCACCTAAAACTAAAATCATGTGTGGTCCTTTTTACATCAGTCTAAAACAAATTGATTAGCATCTACCCGTGAACCTAAACTAAATGAAAATACTACCTTATTACAAACACAAAATAAGCTTATTTATATTATTGCTTTAGCCTACTCCTATTGAAGTAACCAGGCAAGATATTTCAATCCAAAGCTTAGAACTAACAAGTAGTTGATTCCAATATCTTGGTTACTAGAAATTGTCCTAACCAATGCACTTTAATTTTCCCTAGGTGGCACACAAACTTTGAGTCATATAAGAACACCATCTTCCCTACTGTGAAAGATGTGTTTTTGATGTGTCTATCATGTTAATTATTCTATCTTACTTTTTCTTTCTTTTGGATTCACCTTTTAATTACACGATTCTCATCCAATTGTATTAGTTTATCAATGCGCTCATCGATTCTTTCTCATTTGCAAGTCCTCCTACACATGCAATATGTAGGGATGGTAACATGAATTCTACAAGAAATATTTCCTCTACACCTGTTGTCATCCTCAAAATTCCTCTCTTTTGAACTCAAGTTTTTAAAAATTTTGAGTCGGTACCGTGGAGTATTGGATTGCATCAAGCACTGGTATTGTCTGTGATTTTCCATTCCAAGGAGAACAATCTAAAATTCAAGCGTAATGGTGGAATTTTTCCCCTAATTTTTATTTCTTCTCACACGATCGAGAATGACGGTTGTATCCTCCTCATCAATGTTTTCCCCATCATCCATGGGTATTACGTGAATATATCGATTGGATGCAAGCATGCTCATGTTTTAAGCAGTAGTGGAAACCTCCACACGTCCAAATGGCACAACTCCAAGAGTAGGGCCCAAGGGACAGTCCTCAAATAAGTGTAGGCTTTCCACATGTCCCAAGTCCAAAATGAAGATAAAACAAGCCCAAATTGGCTAAGTATGGAAGGTTCAGTGGACGGTGTCATGTTCCTCATCAATGTAACTTCAAGGGTCAAAGCCAGGGGTAGTTCTCAAACTTACGCCATGCTTCGACATGTCCCAGGTCCAAAAATGAGAAATAGGCGATCATTTAAATTGACTAAGTATGAGCGAGTCGGTGGAAGCCTCCACGTGCCTCAATGGCGCAATTTTAGAAGTGAAACCAAAGGGCCAATCTCTAAATAAGTGTCAAATCACCACATGGTCAAAGTCAAAAGAGAGATAGAGTTGGCCGTCGAAAATTCCAAGACCAGTGGAAGGAGCCATATGTCATCTTGGCGTAATTTCAGGAGGCATATCCAAAGAGGAAAATCAAATGAGTGACAGCTCTCCATGTTTCTAGAGTCAAATATTAAGCCCACATAGAAAGTCAAAGCATGAAAGCGGGCTATCGGGGAGATTTGAGAATTTGAGCCTTATATTCATTAAAGGAGCTTAAAGTTAAAAAGTGACCCATAGCCCCACCCATGCCAAGGGAAAAAGTCAAATATTAAGCCACATTGAAGGTCAAAGTGGGAAGTGGGCCGATGGAGCAATTTGTTTTTTTGAGCCCGCGTTGAAAAGAAGTAAAATTATAAAAGTAAACCACGACTCTGTCCCCACTTAAGTAAGGCCACGTGTCAAGATTGTATCAAAAGTGGGTGGGTAGGCCAAAATGTTCCAAAGTGTCATTTCTCTAAAGGGCACAAAATGCAAAAGGTGTCCTCAGGCCCACTTCATTTTAAATCTCTCCCACGTGGATGGCTCACATTTAAAGTTTATAAGGGTAGATTGAACAACTTCGATTGATGTATGCGGTTTTGTTACAGGACATGGAAGCTGGTCGAGGCATTGGAGAGACTCAGGCATCAATTTCTCAAATTAGTTTTCGTCATTCTTTGTAACCGAATGTAACCATTCTTGGAAACTATTTAATGACTTCTCCATGTTGTTGTTCGGGTTAGATCTTGGTACTCTGTAAAGTAATAGATTCGAAGTAATCAATATAGAATTTTTCCCCTTTCTTCCTCTGCTTTTCTTCTTTCCGTGTCTAAAACTTGGGAATCATCAATCTTTTATGATAAGAAACTTTGTGTTCTTGTTTATATGATTTTGGAACTTTGTGTCTTTGGAATTATATTGGTTATGAAAGTAAATGATTCTATTCTGCATCTCCCTGGTTCAATATGTATAAGGTGATACTCTACCATCTATATCTCCTGAAGGTATTATTATGTTCTTCCTTCCTCATCTCCTTAATTCTTCCATCCTTTCATATTGATGATATTTGGGCATAAAATGTTTCAAAGGATCAAGAATCCACACTTTGAAATTTGTACATTTGTATATAAGTTTGATGCTTGCTTTCAATAAGGAACCTCTCCCGGTAAAGAGGAGGACTTGTTGTCCCACGACTATGGTTTTTAAAAGGATCATTTAAAAAATCCAACAGTTTTTGGCGACTCTCTTTGGGGATTTTGTGTCAAACA
Organism: Taxus wallichiana var. yunnanensis; assembly: GCA_018340775.1. NCBI lineage: Eukaryota > Viridiplantae > Streptophyta > Pinopsida > Cupressales > Taxaceae > Taxus > Taxus wallichiana. Next base: position 206,950,763 of record CM031237.1, read on the forward strand.
GATCCCTTTCTAAAAGAACAACTTCAAGAACATTGTTGGTTTAGCAACTCTACAATATACATGTGGGAGGAAAGATATTAGGGTTAAGGATTCCCATTTTCAAATTTTGGAACAAAAAAACCTCTCTTTTCCAACAAGAATGAATAGAGGGACTTGTTCTACAAGCACACCTCCTACTAAAGACAAATTCCAAAGATAGCGTTCCTCAGAACATCTCAGTCCTAATCTTCGTGCTTTGATTCTTGTTGGTGTTTCAGTTCCCCTTCAGTCAATTTTTCCAAAGATGGTAGTTCCTTTGCCTTGGGGACAACAGGTTGGGCCTCTTTCTCTTCCTCAGCCATTGCATGAGTTGCCTAGGGGTAACAAGAAAAGTTTTCCCAAGTTCAGGGTGATGGGAAGGTTCATCCAGATGAACACATTGCAGCCTTCATTGTTGCATGTGGGATTCTTGGAGTTGAACATGAAGATGTCTCTGTCAGGATTTTTGTGGAGACATTGCATAGGACAATGTTGTTGATTGGTTCTACCATCTTCTGTTGGGTCTATCACTAATTAGAATACCATGACAACTCATTTTGAGCAACGTTTCAAACCTGCTAAAGATGTGCATGCTCTATTAGCACAAATTTCTCATATCAAGAAGGATCCATTTGAGCCCATGAGGGATTTTGTGGCTAAATTCAACAAGCTAATTAATAAAATTCCATAGAACACTCATCTAGTGGATCAAATCCAAAAGTGCTTCTTCCTCAATGCCCAGTTGCCTGAAGTGAGTTATGCACTAAGAAGATCCAACCTTGCAACTTTGGATGATGATCAGTGTTTAGCTATCAGTGTTAAGGATTATTTGATCATGTCTAGTAAGTTGAAAAGAGAATCCTCCAAATCTAAAGCTTCTTCCTCTTCCTCTTCCCCTGGATCCAGTTCTGATCAATTAGTACAGAAGCTTACAAATGATCTCATTTCTCTCAAGAAATAATTGGCAGACACATACCCCTTATCAGGATGTTCCAAGAAAGAATTTTCAGCCCAGGAACCACATGCCTTCTTCTAAGACTAGATTGGCTATTGAAGGCCTACCCATCAAGGTTCCAGTCAATGCAACTTGTGAAGTTAAAGAACCTGATGATAAGGAGTGTAATGAACTATATGAAGAACTAGAAGAAGAAGTTGAAGAACTAGAAGATCTTGGTGTATCAAAAGTTCATTTCCTCACCACTAAAGGTATAGATGATGAAGATGAATATGATGAGAGAGTAGCTTATATGAATAGTGATTCATATGTTGTTATGACTCGGGAGCAAAAAAATAGAAAAGAGAAAGTGGTGCGCACTTGAGAAGTCTAAGGAGCTTCCTATAACTATTCCAGTGATTGCAAGAAGAGGAGCTCCTATTCCCACTGCCTCCACACAAAAGGTGAGTAATTCCAATCCTCCTACTTTTGTTTCCAAAACTCCTTCTCCTTCAAATCCTAAAACTAATAGATCAAGAGTCTCTCAAGTTCCTAGCAATGATGCCCCATCCACCTCTGGATCTTTTGATATTATTGATCACCTCAAAAGGACTAAAATCCAAATTTTAGAGGCAGAGTTTTACCAAACCCATCCAAAAGCTTTTGCTAAAATGGTAAACTTTGTAAATTCCAAATCCAAAGTCTCATCTAGTACTTCTAAAGGTATTTTCCCACCCCCTCTTCCTCACCTCAATCAGGCCTTGTGGCTGCAGTCACTTCCCCTAATGAGAAAATTGAACCATTTTATGTGACCCTTCTCATAGCTAGCCATAAACTCATTAAGTGTTTTATAGACTCGGGAGCATCAGATAATGTAATGCCTGTAAAGGTAGCCCATGCTTTGGGTCTGACCCTAACATGTGCCTTTGGTTCTGTTATTCCATGGAAAGTAGGAAAGTGCCTCTGGTTGGAAGAATTAAAGATGCACAAGTAGCTTTTGTTGCTTTTCTCAGAGAAAAGGGTCTTAGCCACCATTTTGGTAGCTGATATTCCTCCCTCATATGGGATGTTGCTGAGTAGAAATTTCTATAAGGAGGTAGGAGGTGAGATTCAAATGGATTGGTCGCATGCTTTGATCCCGGTCAATGGAAAAATGAAGAAGTTGCTACCTAAGAAATAGACTGAGTACATTGTGCAAAAGATTGATGACCCAAAAGCACAGATACTCTATGAGGATGCAGGGCATGGGAACTACATGATTATGTCACAAGATGAGGCAAGGCTTCCCAAGGGAGTTATTCATGACCCTAATGGCATTTGGACTCTGGAGTTTGATGGAAGCTACTCTTCAGCTACTGGTTCTGGGGCTGGAGTGGTGTTGACATCTCTAGAAGGGAACATTCATCCTTTCCCTTTCAAGCTCTATTTTGAAAATACAAACAATACAGTTGAATATGAGGCATTCATACTTGGATTGAGCATGGAAAAAGAGATGGGAGTGAAGAATCTTTGTGTTTATGGTGATGTAGAACTTATTGTGAAACAGGTCAGAGATATTTTTCAAGTCAAGAATAGGATCTGAAACATTACAGAATCTTTTCTAGGATTCCATCAAGTTCCTTGACACTTTCTCCATTGAAGTTGTGCCAAGAGAAAGGAACACTAGAGATGACTCTCTAGTTGTCTCAAGATCTTTGTTGATTCCTCATCCATATTTCTCTCAGGAGAAGTTTACCATTGAAATGATTCATAGGCCCAACGTACCAGATAATGCAAATAATTGGCAAGTCTTCAATGATGATTAGCATTTTCTCTCTTTCTTGGAGCTTAGGGATAATTTTGACCAACTATATTTTGAAGGAAGTGATACCTTGCCTAGAGAGTGTGTATCTTCCAATGAAGGAGATATCAAGGAAGAGACGGATCAAGATGGCTGCATCAAATTGAAAGGTAACAAGATTCCTAAAGGGCTGGTGAGTTTGGAAGACCTATTTGATAAGCATGATAGGTACATTAAGTCTAAAACTTCCCAAGGAGCCTGCAATCTGCTGAGTGTGAAAAAGTGAATATTGGGAGTCTTGATGAACCTAAGATGGTGAACATTGGGAAATTATGCACTCCAGAGGAGAAGAAGAAGGCATTAAATATGTTGAAAAGGTATGTTGATTTCCTTTCCTATTCTTATGATGCTCTCAAGGCTTTCCAGCTAAAGGAGATGCAACACTTTATCCCTCTGAAACCTGGGATCAAATTGTTCAAGTAGAAACAAAGGAAATATAATCCCAAGGTTGCTTGACACTATTTTCTAGGAGATTCAGAAGTTTCTAAAGGAAAAAATCATCTTTCCTATACACCATTCAACATGGATTGCCAACATTGTGCTGTCAAGAAGAAGAATGGTGAGATTTGCATCTGTGTGGATTTCAGGAATTTGAATCAGGATTCTCTAAAGGACAACTATCCTCTCCCCATGATGGATTAGGTTTTGCAAGCTGTTACAAGCTCTAAGATGTTTTCTATGTTGGATGGGTTCTCTGGATACAATCAAGTGGAGGTCAGTACCCCAGATCAACACAAAATTACTTTCACTACTCCTTGGGGCACCTTTGCTTACAAGAGAATTCCTTTTGGTCTTATCAATGCTGGTGCCACCTTTCAAAGGGCAATGGACTTGGATTTTGGTAGTTTGAAGGGAAAGTGTGTGGTTGTGTACCTTGATGATTTGACTATTTTCTCTAAAACAAGGGCAGATCACTTTCAGCATCTTGAATCAGTCCTCCAGAAGTGCAGAGAGCATGGAGTCTCTCTCAATCCAAATAATTCTATCTTTTGTGTCACTAAAGGAAATTTTTGGGGCACATTGTCTCCAAATAAGGAATCAAGATAGATCTAGAAAGAGTTCAAGCAATCCAGTAGATTCCTCTTCCCACAAGTAAAAAGGGTGTTCACTCTTTCTTTGGTAAGATTAATTTCCTAAGGAGATTCATTCCTGATTTTGCAGAACTGACTATGAGCATTTCTCACATGATGAAAGGAAAGAAAAAATTTGGTTGGTCTTCTGAGGGTAAGGAGGCATTTGAAGGTATTAAGCAAGCCATTGCTAAGACCCCCATCTTAGCATGTCCTAATTTCAATAAGGACTTTATCATATATTGTTATGCTATAGAGTTTACCTTGGTTGTTGTGCTAACTCAGAAGAATTATGAGGATCATGAGCTTCCTATTTCCTTCATGAGCTATGTTCTGAAAGCTCATGAGTTGAAATATACTATGATGGAGAAACATGCTTTTGCAGTGGTCAAAGCTGTCAAGCAGTTTCATTTTTATATTCTTAATTCTCACTCTGTTGTGCTTATTCCTGATACAACCATCAAATCCATTCTTACACAACAAGAGTTTGGAACTAAGAGAGGAAATTGGGTAGCAAAGGTCCAGGAATATGACTTAGATATCAATCCAACTAAGCTAGTCCGGGGTAAAGGCTTGTGTGAGCTTATTGTTGAAGGAGTTGATGCAAAATTGTCCAAAGAAGCAGTTGATGTTCTGTTGTCCTCTTCCTTAGTTCAACAGATGAATGGTATGCAGATATTTCACATTTTCTTACCTATGGAGAGTGTCCATCTCACTTGAGTGCCAAGGAGAAGAGGGATATAAAGCTAAGGTCTACATAGTATGTGCTATGGGAGAATGCTTTGTTCAAGCGAGGCATAGATGGGAGATTCTTGAAGTGTGTAGACAAGGAACAACAGAAGAAGTTGTTCTCATCTTTTCATGATCAGGCTTGTGGAGGCCACTTCTCTTCTACTATCACTACTCACAAAATTCTTCATGTTGGGTACTATTGGCCTACATTGTTCAGAGATGCATCCAAATGGGTAGGTAAGTGTGAAGCCTATCATACTTTTGTTGGGAGACCTAAGTTGGCTGCTTTGCCACTAAATCCAGTAGTGATTGATGAGCCCTTTCAATAGTGGGGATTGGATTTCATTGGAACTCTCAACCCACCCTCTAGTGTTGGGCATACTCACGTGTTAACTGCTATAGACTACTTCACTAAGTGGGTAGAGGCCATCCCATTCAAAAGCACTACTTCTGAGGTAGTGTGTAATTTCATTAAGGAGAACATATTGATAAGGTTTGGGGTACCAAACAAATTGTGACTAATAATGCCTCAATTTTTTCTTCTTCTGAGATGATGGATTTCTACTATGGCTATGGAATTTCCCTTGCTCACTCTTCAGACTACTACCCCCAAGTGAATTGACAAGTAGAATCAACAAACAAGAATATGGTAACCATTTTTGGAAGCTTGTCAATGACTCTCAAAGGAATTGGCACAAGAAACTTTATGATGCTCTCTGGGTAGATAGAATTACACCCAAAAGAGAAATTGGGATGTCTCCTTTTCAAGTGGTGTATGGTGTTGAAGCTCAGTTACCATTTATAGTGGAATTACCATCCTTGCACTTGATGAAGGCTATTAAAGATACAATTTTTACCAATTCCTTGGACAAGAGGATCTTGTATCTCCAGAAGCTGGATGAAGACAAGTTGTAGGTTTTTATAGAATATCAGCTCATCGTTTGAAGGTGAAACCTTTGTTCGAAAAGAAAGCAGGACCTAGAGATTTTCAAGTAGGACACATTGTTACTGTTATGGGATAAAATGCATGAACCTCAAGGAAGCCATGGTAAGTTCGATTCCATTTGGCTTGGTCCTTTTAAAATCAAGTATTTTTCTAGAGAAAATTCATTCTATTTAGATTATCTGGATGGTTCTCCTCTCCCAATTCCTTTTAGTGGGCAGTATCTAAAGTTTTTCAAGTCCTAGGTTACTAGGTGGTCCTTCTGTATATTGTGTACAGTGTTGTTGGTTTTGGGCCATTCCTTTGTGTTTTGTTTCTATTTTTCCTTTTGGTTTGTTTTATTTTTGTGTGTTTTGTCTTTGCGTTGGTTTCCTTTGACTCTATTTGCCTAATGGATAAGCCATTGGTCTACTTTCCCGAGTTTTTATATGGTCTTGATCTTACCTCGTTCCTCTGTCAAGTCATCCCCAGAAAGAGCCAGCTATCGTCGTCCTCAAAATTCCTCTCTTTTGAAGTCAAGTTTTGAAAAAATTTGAGTCGGTACTGTGGAGTATTAGATTGCATCGAGCTCGGTATTTTCTGTAGTTTTCCATTATTTGCGAGAACAATCTAAAAGTCGGGCATAATGGTGGAGTTTTCCCCTTCTTTTTATTTCTTCTCATAGTCGATAATGATGGGCATATCCTCCTCATCAATGTTTTCCCCAACATCCATGGGTATTACATTGATATCTCTAATTAGATGCGGCATGGTCATGTTTCAAGTAGTAATGGAAACCTCCACGCATCTAAATGGCACAAATCCAAGAGCAGACCAAGTGACAGTCCTCAAATAGGCACAAGATTTCCACGTGTCCGGTCTAAAATGAAGATAGAACAAGCCCAAATCAGCTAAGTATGGAAGGTTAGCGAGATAGTGCCATATGCCTCATCGGTGTAACTTGAGGGTTGAAGCTAGGGCTATTTCTCAAACTTGTGCCATGCTTCCACATGTCCTAGGTCCAAAAAAGAGAAAGAGTCGATCGTTTAAATTGACTAAGTATGAGCGGGTTGGCGGAAGCCTCCACGTGCCTCAATGGTGTAATTTTAGAAGTGAAACCAAAGGGCCAATCTCCAAATGAGTGCTAGATCGCCATGTGGTCAAAGTCAAAGGAGAGATAAAGTTGGCCATTGAAAAGTCCAAGACCAGCAGAAGGAGCCACACGTCAGCTTGGTGCAATTTCAGGAGGCATATCCAAAGTGGAAACTCAAATGAGCGCCAGCTCTCCATGTGTCCAGAGTCAAATATTAAGCCCGCATAGAAATTCAAAGCGGGAAAGTGGGCCTGTCGACACTAAAATTTTCCTCCATAATTTCTATTTCATTAATGTATGTATTAGGAATAGGATGTTGTTAAGTATAATTAGTAGTAGCGTCTGATAGAAGATAACGGCGCCATCGGATGCATGTGTCGCCAATAATGTGGAGTACGATAACGATCAAAGTACAATAGGAATGTTGTAAAAGTAAATATTTGTCGTAAGTGGTCCAAGTAATGTTAAAATGTCAAAGTTTGGGTAATTAGAGAAGTAGGGTCTACATGACTAGGAATTAGAAATATTATATTGGTAATAAGGACAAGGAGTGAGGTCATAAATATTTTGTGTATTTTATTTGTAAAAAGTTTAAAAATGTGGAACCCATGTAAAATGATAAGGTTTATCTTATCTTAAGAGATAAGCTTACATGTACAGATAAAAGTTAAGGTATGGAATATGATTCGTCAGAGTGGATTTCTTATCCTATCTTAGAGATAGGATGGATAAGCCTGGAAGTTCTATAAATAGAGAGGCCACCCCCCTCATTTAGCATAGAAAGAAGTAGTGAGAAATATTGTAGGAAGTGTGCAAAGGAAGCCATCAGTTAAAGGTGTGTTGAAGAAGCCATCAAGAGGTGTAATTGTAAAGTTTCTCCCATAGTCTTGTTGAAGTACCTCATGGGTGAGATTGTAACAATTTCATGTTAATATTATAATTTACTTTGATATTTCAGATTTTTCATCATTCCATCTTATCATAGTCGATGGTATTCTTGTGTTCGGTTGTTGTTTTGTTTCCAGATTACATCCACCAAACTAAAGGCTGTGCATTAGTAAATAATCATAGCACGAGGAGTTCCCGGTGAAGAATTATCATAGTGCCGGATTGGTGATGACATTTTGGTTCCGTTGCTGGGACCATTCCTCGTTGGTGGATTTTCTAGAGAGATATTCCCACTTAGTCAAAAATCAATTGGAGGATAACCTTGTTTTTACTGTGCATAGTAGTTACCGTGGTAAAGTCATTTTTACCATGAATAGTAGTTAACATGAAAAAGTTATTTTTGCTGGAATAGTATTTACCGCAGTAGAGTCACTTTTTACCGTGAATAGTATTTACCGTAGTAACTTCACTTTTTACCGTGAATAGTGTTTACCATAGTAAAGTCAGTTTTTACTGCAGTAAGTCAAGTTTTACCATAGTTTACCGTGGTCATTTCTATTTTACTGTAGAAAGGTGTAAAGTCACTTCCTAGTATAGTGATTCTAATTATTTGTGCACATAAGTCTTGTTGATTGTACTTGTGGGTTGGTATTTCACGGTGGTTACTTTTGAAAATGGGAAAGATTCTGTTTTTTCAGCTCAATCTAATGAAGATGCTTCTTCTTTCATTCAAGAGTTTAAACGATCTTGTATTTGTAATGGCCTCATAAGAAGGGAACAATGGTGAATTTTTCCTACCTTTTTGGATGGTTCGACACTTAGGTGGTTTGAAACACTAGGTGATAATGTGAAAAATTCATGGGATTTATTAACTGAAAGTTTTCTTGAAGAATTTGGTGAACAACAAAAATATGCAGATCTCATGATCGAGATCACAAAGCTATCCCAAGGAGAGAAGGAGAAGATAAGGGATTATCATGCTCATGTTCTAGAGCTAAGGAGGAAGCTCGATGCCCAGATCCGGAAGGAAGGACTAGTGGATGGGTTGATGAATGGCATGGATAATCTCCTCTGTAAGCACTTCATTCTTGGGATGAAGCCAGAGATCAGAAAATGAGTGAATTATGACCGCCTTGCTACCATTGAACAAGCAAAGGAGATTGCAAGAAGGCAAGAAGAAAGCATGGAAGAGGAGCCCAAAGAAATTGTGGCTAAAGTAGAGCCTACACCAGCGCCTTTGGTCCAGAATCCACAACCACTCCTAGTGAGCACAAATATTTCTCCTAGTACATGTACCAAGTATGAAGATCTGCTCAAAAAAGATGGGTCGAGTTAACTATTAATCTTCTTCAAGGAAAGGAATTTAGTTCTCGGGAGGAGATAGAGGTCCAAAAATAAATATTTCGAAGTTGTTTGTTATGGTTGTTATAAAAGGGTCATTATAAGTATAATTGTCGAGATAGAGCTTCTACATCGGTAAAGGAGATAATGATAAAGGAAAAGCACTGTGAATTCTTTTGATGTAGTAGATAAGAGTAGAAATAATGAAGTAGATGTATTTGTAACAAAAAGAAAGAAAGAAAAAGATAATCAAGATGGAAATGATCCTAAGAAGATGAAAGAAGAAACTAGTAAGAAACATAGGAGAAGAAAGTTGGGTGTGCGGGATTTTACGATTTCATAGGGGCAAGGACCATACTCCATCTTGGAAGATCTGTCCAAAAGGCCTACAAATATTACATATGGTCAACTCTTAGCTATGTCTTCTGAGAAGAGGCGGGAGTTGCGAGGTGGACTCAATGCTCGAAGAAGGAAGGAGGTTGAGGTCCATGTTTTGGAGGCAGAGGCAGATCCCTATGCTCCACAAGCTAAGGTATTATGTAATGGTATTTCAATTCATGATGTCTTAGTTGATGGAGGTGCTGCAGTTAATGTAATGACCGAGTCTGTAATGAATATGTTGGGTTTAAAAATTGATCGCCCTTCAACACTTATGTTAAGGTCATTAAATAAGGAAAAACTAAACCAGAAGGTGTAGTTTCAAATGTGGCAATATCTGTTATGGGTGTTGTATGTGTGGTAGACTTTCAGGTGATGAAAAATGGTACTGTTGCGTACCCAATGCTGCTGGGAAGACCATGGCTAAGGAGAGTTCATGCAAGAAACTACTGGAATGAAGGTTTCATGACACTTGGATGTGGTAGAGAGAGGGTGAAGATAAACGTGATCCCTCGACATCATAAAGTAGAACCTGTGGATTCAAGTGATGGCGATGATTGCACATCCTCTGATTACTCTAGTACCAGTGAAGTGGACACTGAAGATGAAGAAAGTGAGGTGGATGTTTCAGTCATGGATATCCTTCCAGTCACACCAACTCATGACCCCATAAAATTATCTGAAGAAGAAGTTGATGATCATCTCCAACAAATAAAGATTGGTGATCTTTGTGATGGAGAGTGAGAAGGAATCCTACCTCCGGCTCTTTGAAGGTACATACACATATTCACTTTTGATTACAAGGAACTCCGTCAAGTAAGTTGGGTAGAACATTCTATTGAGTTGGTAGATGGTGCTAAGCCCATAAAGCAAATGCCATATAGAATGAATCCTAATTTTTCCAAGACCGTAAAAGAAGAAATAGATAAGTTGCTTGATGCGGGATTCATATTTCTTGTGGAGAATTGTGGAGAATTCAGAATGGGAAGCTACGCATTTGTGTTGATTACAGGAAGCTCAATAAGGCAACAAAGAAGGATCATTACCCTATTTCATTTTCAGATCAGATCTTGGGCGAAGTAGTTTGGCAGAGTCTTATAGTTTTCTTGATGGATATAGTGGCTACAATCAAGTTCGTATAGTAAAAAAGATCGATTGAAGACCTCGTTCACCATTCCTTGGGAATGTTTGCTTATAGAGTTATGCCTTTTGGGTTGTGTAATGCTCCAACAACATTCTAGCGTTTGATGAATAGGGTGTTCGAACCCTACATTGGGACCTTCATCAGAGTATTTCTAGATGATTTTTACATCTATGGGAGCAAGTTAGACCACCTGCACCAAATGGAGACAGCATTTCAAAGGTTAGATGAAGCACAAGCCTCACTAAACCCTACAAAGTGTGTCTTTGGATGTTCTAAAGGTTTTTTTAGGGCATGTTGTATCGAGAGATGGTATTGGTATTGATCCTGATAAAGTTTCAAAAATCAAAGATTTACCATTTCCTCTTAATAGAAGTAAGTTGAGATCATTTTTAGGCCATGTGGGTTACTATAGAAGGTTCATCAAGAATTTCTCAAAGATTGCACAGCCACTAACCCAGTTCTTGAAGAAGGATGTTACTTATGAACCAGGAAATAAGGCGCATGAAGCTTTTGGACAACTGAAGGAAGCCCTGGTGTCTTCACCTGTTTTGAAGAATCCCAATTGGAGCAAGCCATTCATTGTGTACACTTGATGCCTCGGATACAAGCACTAGGAAGTACTTTGAGCCAAAAGGATGAAAATGGGAATGAACATCCAATTTACTTTGGGAGACAAATGAGCAGCAAGTCTTTGAGGTAAATTATCTGTATGCTCAAAAAAAGAGGCTCTGGCTATCATTTTGCTTTGTAAAAAAGTTTAGAAATTACTTGCTAGGGTAAAAATTTCTAGTTGTAGCAGATCATGGCTCTAAAATATATTGTAAATAAGCCTAACCTATCGGGAGGATAGCAAGATGGATAATTTTGCTATAAGAGTTTGAATTTGATATTATAGATAGGCGGAAAGAAGCATGTCAATGCAGATGCACTCTCTCGAGCCTATGATGGTTTAGGATCATCTTGTGATGATGATGATTTCCCGATGCTTGCATTGTTATCCTTGACACAATCCCTAGTGAATACATAGATATTTGGAATTATCGAATGAATTCAAGTTTCTGATGGTGCCAATGCAAAGACTAAGAGAAAGATTACTCAAGCGATCGTCCATATTCTATTCTACATGGAGTATTATTTGAATAGGACACGATGGACAGACAAGAGGCGTTGGACGTGATCAAGGAAAGGAGCTGCTAGAAGAATTCCACAATGGTACATGTGGAGGGCACTTCTTTGGACAACTTACATAGAAGGATCTTGGATGCGAGGTTATCATTGGCCCACTCTTTTTAAAGATTGTTATAATTATTGTAAGACATGTGATATTTGTCAAACACATGGTAACCGTAAGACTTCATGAGCTCCATTATGTCCTATTCTTCCCCTTGGTCCACTTGAAAAGTGGGAATAGACATTGTAGGTCCACTTCCAACTATATCACGCCAAAATAAGTATATTGTAGTTGCCATGATTATTTAACCAAGTGGGTTGAAGCTAGGCCATGAAAACTTGACTTCCATGGATGAAGTGGCAAGGTTCATGTATGAACGCATTGTCACCGAGATTTGGTTGTCCATTAGAAATTGTAATGTGATCAAGGAAGCCACTTCATTAATGAGGTGGTAGAAGCCCTAGTCAATAAGTTTTCTATTAAGCACGGGAAGGCAACAACATACAAGCCAAGCACAAATGGACAGGTGGAGCGAACAAATTTTGTCTTTGTGTCAAATTCTAACAAAAGATGCAGCCTTGCAGGACATAAATGGGATAAAAGGATTCATGCAGCATTGTGGGCATATAGGGCAACATCAAAGTCAGACAAGGATACTCCCCATTTCAGTTGGCCTATGGCATTGATCCGATTCTTCCTATTGAGTTTGATATTCCCACTTTGTGAGAAATGAAAGGATGGATGAAAGTGATTGAGTAAAAGAAAGGTTGGTACATCTTCATTTGCTATAGGAAATGAGGGAAATAGCAAAGGATACAAGCCATAAGAAGAAAATGAAGCAGAAGGAGTACTTTGATCAAAAGATCCGGTGGTCTCCATTTCATGTGAATGACTTAGTTCTAGTATATGATTCGAGATACAAAAAAGAAGCGAGAGAAAATTTCTTCCAAAATGGATGGGGCCCTACAAAATAGTATTTGTGCATGAAAATGGTACGTCTGCATTGGAGGAATTGGATGGCACTCCCATTACGAAATGGGTCAACCACGACAAGTTGAAGATTTTCCAAGCACTGGAATAGTCTACTCCAAGAACGGAGTAGAAGCTAGGAAGGGGGAAGATGTCGACACTAAAATTTTCCTCCATAATTTCTATTTCATTAATGTATGTATTAGGAATAGGATGTTGTTAAGTATAATTAGTAGTAGCGTCTCGATAGAAGATAACGACACCATCGATGACGGTGTCGCCAATAATGTGGAGTACGGTAATGCAGTCAAAGTACAATAGGAATGTTGAAAAAAGTAAATATTTGTAAGTAAATGGTCCGGTAATGTTAAAATGTCAAAGTTTGGGTAATTAGAGAAGTAGGGTCTACATGATTAGGAATTAGAAATATTATATTGGTAATAAGGACAAGGAGTGAGGTCATAAATATTTTGTGTATTTTATTTGTAAAAAGTCTAAAAATGTGGAACCCATGTAAAATGATAAGGTTTATCTTATCTTAACAGATAAGCTTACATGTACAGATAAGAGTTAAGGTATGGAATATGATTCGTCAGAGTGGATTTCTTATCCTATCTTAGAGATAGGATGGATAAGCCTGGAAGTTCTATAAATAGAGAGGCCACCCCCCTCATTTAGCATAGAAAGAAGTAGTGAGAAATATTGTAGGAAGTGTGCAAAGGAAGCCATCAGTTAAAGGTGTGTTGAAGAAGCCATCAAGAGGTGTAATTGTAAAGTTTCTCCCATAGTCTTGTTGAAGTACCTCATGGGTGAGATTGTAACAATTTCATGTTAATATTATAATTTACTTTGATATTTCAGATTTGTCATCATTCTGTCTTATCATAGTTGATGGTATTCTTGTGTTCGGTTGTTGTTTTGTTTCCAGATTACATCCACCAAACTAAAGGCTGTGCATTAGTAAATAATCATAGCATGAGGAGTTCCCGGTGAAGAATTATCATAGTGCCGGATTGGTGATGACAGTCGAGGAGATTTGAGAATTTGAGCCTTATTTTCATTAAAGGAGCTTAAAGTTAAAAAGTGACCCGTAGCCCGCCCACACCAAGGGAAAAAGTCAAATATTAAGCCTTCATCGAAGGTCAAAGTGGGAAGTGGACTGGTGGAGCAATTTTGTGTTTTTGAGCCTATGTTGAAAAGAAGTAAAATTATAAAAGTAAACCGTGAATTTTTCCCCACTTAAGTAAGGCCATGTGTCAAGACTGTATCAAAAGTGGGTGGGTGGGCCAAAATGTTCCAAAGTGCCATTTCTCCAAAGGGCACAAAATTCAAAAGGCGTCCTCAGGCCCACTTCATTTTAAATCTCTCCCATGTGGACGGTTCACATTCAAAGTTTGCAAGGGCAGATTAAGCGCTTCGATTCAATGTGTCTAGTTTTATTGCCAGACATGGAAACAGATGAGGCATTAGAGAGACTCAGGCATTGGTTTCTCAAATTAGTTTTTGTAATTCTTTGTAACTGAATGTAACCATTCTTGGAAACTATTTAACGGCTTCTCCATGTTGTTGTTTGGGTTGGATCTTGGTATTCGTAAAGTAATAGATTTGAAGTAATCAATACATAAGTTTTCCCCTTTCTTCCTCTGCTTTTCTTCTTTCCGTGTCTAAAACTTGGGAATCATCAATCTTTTATGATAAGAAACTTTGTGTTCTTGTTTATATGATTTCTGGAACTTTTTGTCTTTGGAATTATACTGGTTGAATGATTATATTCTGCATCTCCCTGGTTCAATACGTATAAGGTGATACTTTGCCATCTATATCTCCTAAAGGTATTGTTATGTTCTTCCTTCCTCATCTCCTTAATTCTTCCATCCTTTTGTATTGATGATCTTTGGGCATAAAACATTTCAAAGGATCAGGAATCCACACTTTGAAATTTGTACATTTGTATATAAGTTTGCTATTTGCTTTCAATAAGGGAACCTCTCCCATTAAAGAGGAGGGACTTGTTTTCCCCTGACTATGGTTTGTTAAAAGGGTCATTTTAAAAACCAAAAACACCAAACACCAACTGAAATGGTGTGTCCTTATTAACCTCTTGCACATAGTTTTATATGCCCATAGCATAATTGAGACTTTATCATCCCAATCTTCTCACCTACATCACAAATATTTATCAATGTTTTACCTAGGATATTATTGAAATCCTCAACAATACCATTGGATTATGGGTGATAGCGGGTAGTCTTATGATGGGATACCATAAATTTGGGAATTAAAATTCTAATTATCTCATTTAGGGAATGAATTCCACTTGTCATTGATTAGACTCAACGGGTGGCCATATCTACTAATAATGTTTTCCCATATGGATCTTATTACTATAGTTTCATTGTAATCCTTTTGGGTACTACTTTGGCACATCATGTCAAGTAATATGTGAATGTGATAATATAGAATGTACCTGTCATCCGCACAATAAGTATGATTGGGCCAACAAATTCTATTACCCATTTCTCAAAAGGCTATGCTCTTGTTATTTGTCATAGCAACATACAATTGTGGTTCCCTGCCTTGCCTATCCTTTGATGATGATCACAAAGCTTTCTAAAATTCATTGATATCCTTATATATAATTTCCCACTATAATTCTGCAAGTAATATCTTATGCATCATTTTTCCTCTTGTATAGTGACCTCATACAATTACAACATATGCTTATTCCATTATGGCTTCACGCTCATGCTCTAACACACACCTTCACAATACTTCATCTCTACCCATTTTATATAAGTCTCCTTCGACCAATAGGTAGGGTGTCACATGAATGGCCACTGATTTTTCTTTAGGGTATTCATTCCTTCAAGTACAATGCATGTGCGCAAGAATAATGTAATTTCCTTAAAGTTAGCTAGCACATCATGTAATCTGAATAACTAAGCATTTTTCATAGTGTCCTCTATGCTTTCCACATCCTTTCTAGATTTAAATTGTGAAAATTGATTTTGTCTCGAAATTTCTTTTTCCGTGTTTGACTATAACTGGATATTCAAACTCCTATTATAAATAGATCCAATGACATATGTTCCCTTACAAAACTATATTTTTAACCAAATATTTGAGTACCATGTGATCAATATATAAAATAAATGGTGTTGTTAGCAGATACTATCTAAATTTGTGATATAAATATACCATACATAACCCCTCATGATCCATGGTTATATAATTCTTCTCATCCAACACCATATTCTTGCTTACAAAGCAGATGGTATGGCCCACATTACCTTCCCCTAGCTGGGCTAAAACTACTCTAATTACAATTCCATAATCATCTACATGAACATGGAATGCATTATTCAAGAGGGGAAACAGTTAGTTTCTCCTTTAAATTCTCAAATGTTTTTTGTTGCACGTCACCCTAATATAAATATCCCTTGTGTTCTAACTCTTCTAGTGGTGCATCAATCTTGTCATAACCCTTAATAAATTTCTTATAGTATAATGTATGCCCAAGGAATCCACACACTTTACTTTGATTGGTTGGCTTCTCTAACCCCAAATTAACTTCACTCTTGGCAGGATCTACCAACAAACCTTCCTTATAAATAATGTGTCCAAGAAAAGTATTGAACGGTGCTATAAATATAAACTTATGAACATTTAAGGATATGCTCAATTATCTACATCTATCAAACATAAAACCTTAAACAATCACAATGGTATTTAACCAACCCATAAACAATCCAATCATCCAAATTTATCTTAAGGAGCTTATGATTAAAATTTTTAAATGCTTGAACATTAATGTGTGAGAACACCTCTAAAAATTATTCTATTCAAAGGGTATAACCATGTATGCAAATTATCCCCAATCATTTGTAAAAATAATTTCTCTTGGTCTTCATGCATGATCCTTATCTAATGATACTTGAGAATCCATCAATGAAAGAATAAATCTCACACCCTATAACAGCTTTTAGGATATCCTCGGTGAATGGTGTGGGAAAATGATTGATCACGCATGAAGCATTCAAAACTCTATAGTAAACATAAATCCTGATCATTTCATCCTTTTTATGATGATAACCATTAGTATTATCCATTATAACTCTTCAATGTGTTCAATAATTCCTTCTTTGAGCATTTTTTCAATTCCATCCTTCATCTTAATACACAAATTAGGACTCATTCGGTGAGGCCTCTTCAAATCGGTCACATGTCATCCTTGAGTTTGATTTCCATTTCTTGTAATGATGGATAAACACCCTTTATCTCATAGTATCCCATGGGAAATAGATCCTAAAATTCACACAATAGCTCAATTATTCTTTCTACCTATGGTTCAAACCAATAGTCCCCAATAATCTCCTCTTTTGGAGCATCGTGGTTCTAATGTTTAATTTTTTGGTATTCAATGGGACATGGTAGTGTGTAATTATTCTTGATCGCAGATTCCAATACCTCACGTGTACACCATGTGTGTTGAATGTAAATATTGTCAACCTCTTCATCATCTATAATATAGTTGATCTTTTCTTTTTCCTTTTCCTTCCATGTGCATCCGAAAAGGGTGTTTCCTCTAATTCCACCCTATCGCACATGCTTCAGGATCAGACTCACCAAATAACTAAGTCATAATCTCTTTGATTTTTTCATTATCTCCCAATGTAATACGCCTCATAATTTACAAATCTAAATGAATTGGTGGTTTAGTAGAAAATTAATCAAAAGTATGTGTGATACCTGAAATCAGCTCACGCTAATTTGTTTTTTCCTACTTTAGATCAACATGTATGTACCAAGAATGCATGTACCCACACAATGTAGAATATACCTTATGTACCCACATGGATGGTGGCAGAACTCTTTTATATGTCATCCAATTCCTTCCAAAGTTTTACATGTGTCATGGAAGAAGTATTCCCATCTTAATCTTATATCAGTGAAGGGATATTGTTCCTCACAAAACTTATTAAGAAGGCCACTCTTATCTCATGCCAACCAAGTATGTTATACCTATTTTTAGACCACCGGTGTTTTGTTATCCCTCTCAATAAGTATACTAGCATATTTCTTCTATCCCAGTCATTACAAAACCATTCCTCCATTTCATGCAATAATGATTAGAGATTTTCTTCTCCAGTATACTTTAACAAATTGACCTTTCCCAACCACCGACAGTGGTCATGGTGTAATCACTCTTTTCACTCTTCCCGAACCTCATGATCAACCATATCATAAGTACCATGAGCCCAGTTTTCAAAAACAACATTCGTAGTGTCACTTATGGCATGCATGTCTTCCTTTGAATTACACCCTCCTTTGATGGTTCCACATTCTTAGGGTCATGCACCATATGCACATATAAGGTGTTAATATATTCTTTCGCTGATGGGATATATGTAAGTCGTAACCTTCATGTCATCCATTGGTATCACAACATGCTCATATTTTTTCTCAAAAATCACATAACACTTGTTAAAATGTAGGTATGTGTTGTTGGCATAACACCAAGGAAAAACCAGTAGTACAAGGAAAATGTGTGTTTTAGCAAGCTCTATGACCTCAAAGTCACCCTTGAACTTGGCTCCCTGAATGGTGATATAAGCATCCTTCAAAACCCTAATAGGAATAGCCCTTGTCTTATTAGAAATATAAAACACATTCAAAGATGGATGCAATGATGGCCTTCCCATTTGGTTCCAAGCATCAAGTGTAAGTACATTAACCGTTACGCTTATATCAATTAGAATATTTCTTACTAACCAATAAATCACAACATCTAATGTGATTTATTTGTAATTCTCATGATCATGAGGTAGTAAGCTAGCATGGAGAATCTATAACTCTCTTTTTACACCTGCACATGGTGTTTTTTCTCATAACCATTCTCCCAAAAAAGCTATGATATTATTCATATAAACCAATAAATTAGGGCATAAGACCCCAAACCACCTCCATCTCTGAAACTTCTCAAACTTGCTATATTATGTCTCAAGAACCAATCTTGAGTAATCAAGCTCTAACATTTCAAACTCCACTTCCACACTCTACCATCACTTGGAAAACTTCACCAAATACTTAACACGCCTCCTCAAACATTCACATGCATATGTTATATGGAATAAATTACACTTACACACATGTTCCTCAAAACTTCTTGGAAAGCCTAATAGGGATGCTTAGGCCATTAGGATTTAACCATGAATACACCACTTATGATCAAAAAGGATATCCAACACATAAAATCATACCTCAAAAATCTTACCATGCTCATAAAAACTACAACACCATCCATTTCTACCAAATACCTCTTGGACATCCATGACTAGTTTTAATGTCTTTAGGTGATTAGCGGTAGGCTAAATTGGAAGAATGATTTCACCCATTTCTTGCATAGAACCTGCCCAATTATCTTCATGGAAACTTATCTCACATCCCAATATTTCTCCCATAATTGTTCTTTCACCATGAAACCTACAACACATGTATGTAACTACAACTCTTCACAAAAAAGGATTTTTTGTAGCTTATCAATACACATGAGACTTGAAAATTCCACCATTATGAGATATGAGTAGTCATCTACATCTGTGAACCATCACATTATCCTTCCCAAGTCATAACATTCCCAAACTCTTCATATTTTCTCCATCATTATAATACTAGGGTTTTATGAGGACTTATACCTACTTAGCTTCTTAAAAATGGTTCATAAAAGTCTAACATTAATTTTACATCATTATACTTGAAAACCCTTCTTATTTCCATTCCCTATAATCCACAAAAATGCTAAGACTCAAACTTTACTATCAAGTGGAAAAGATAGTTCCGAGAGCTTGGTATAACTCAAACTAGGTTTTCATGATTTATCATCATCTTCATGACTTGAAACTTGGAACATACCTTTGGGTTAACCTTCTTCATGATATCTAATTCTTATTCATTCTTCCTCACATCTAAAACACACCATACACCTTTACTCTCCCATACTCCACTTGTCATGTGTTGGTTGGAAATTCGGTCATGGAAGATAATCAACATTTTATGGAACAAGAGTCCCTCCTATTTAAGGGGAGGTTCCCTTATTTAACCAAAACTTAAGAATATAAATATATAAAAATGTAAAATATAAATAAATATGAATGAGGATATTGGTACAGTGAATGGTTGCATATTCTCAATGCAGAAGAAAAACATGGAATAGGGTTTTGGAGGAAGAAAGAACAACTTATATAGGAAAGAAGTATGTATTAGGGAAACAAATTTCATACTAACTCATTTATAAAGGAAAAAAGTACCCTCCTTGATTGTACAAGATTACCCACTATTGTAAGGTGAGAAAGGAAGAAGGAAACATATTCAAATATAGAGACTAGAGAGTTATATCTTACTAATTCATGCAAAACATCTTAAGAACATGTGATCCAATACACATGATCCAAAACATGTGTATAGGGAGGGAAATAGTGCCTCTGATGAAATTTCTAATATTATTGTTCACATAAACAATTATAATGAATGGCATGATGACAAGGACATCCCTCATGCATCTCGGTTTATCATCATTAATGAAGGTACTACCCAACCCATCATTACAACCTAGGCGTGGCCTTTGCATGTGCAAAAATCCTCTCCTTGGTACTTGTATCAGATTGACTTTATTCATTTTTAGTTAATCCTCCTCAAATCAAGAAGGTATCTGCATTAGGGAACAGGATCGGAGAAAGAAGAAGGGTTTTTAAGGTAGCATTCCAAAGTATCTAGACTACCAAATTGTTATCAAAAGGATTAATTATTACTACCACTAGTCTGAAATAATTTTTACCACCAACTCCATCCATGATGGGAGGGCCACCACGTAGAGTAGAACTTATTTTTGACCCCCAATGGCAAAAAAATGTTAAACTCTAGGAAATCCTCAACATTGGTTGTTTCATATATTTCATACAACACATAAAGGGTCCTGATAAACATATATCTCTACAATTTATGACTAAGTAGATGGATAGAAATATCAGTTTCAAGGGAAGAGACTTCAACATTTCAAAGCACTTTATTTTCTTCATCACAATCTTGAGTATGGAGGGAAACAAATTATTTCACAATAATTTTGATAAGGATGTAGAGGAAAGGATTTTCTTAGATGATGGGGAATAAATTCAAATTAAATTATTTCGAATCATCTACTCTTCCATTCCAAAACCATTTGATGAAGTGGATTGCATGGTGGTTCAATACATAATACTAGAAGGTAGGTTCTCCACCTTTCCCTTACACCATTTATTCCTTCTTAATCACTTCAGGAGAGAATCAAAGGTCAGTCTGCCTTATTACATTTTAAATTCTTTGGAAATATTTGTTTTAGAGGTTCAATGGCATAGGAGAGTTATTTTACTACATCATGGATCTATCTTCCTTATTCATCAATTCATCCTTGATGTAATTTCAAATGACCCTGGTCATCCTTTAGCTCCTCCTACTCCCTAGTAGCCTCGTATTAGATCTAAGAATACCTCCTTTTGTGAACTTGTAATAGAACCCCCACCTACTAAGAGGATTCTCAAAATTATCAAGAAGGACAAGGAAGTAATTGCAGAGGAAATCCCACTAGAGATTAGCCATGATGCTCCTAGTGCTCAACTCACTCCTTCTATTCTTGAAAAGTTTAAACAACAAACATATGCTTTGAAATATATTAAAGAGAATGTTAATTTTATTCTAAAAACTTGTAACAATAACACTACAGACCCTACCTCTATTACCATTTTGCAAGAGGAAGTAAACTCACTTTCTAGTCAGGTCAAAGCACTTGAGGAAAAATACAACAATCAATTATCCATGGACAGGGAAGTTCTTGACCTCCTCGAAGTCCATATTAACCAAATTTGTGAAGTTAGTGGGGTACCTGCATTAGCTTGGAAGAACAGGAGGATCACTAAGAATTTCATCAAAGAGACCAATTCAGACCCTAATATTAGGGCATCCATGAATCTATATAAGGCCCTCAAATTCACACTTAAGGTGTATAACAAATCTATGAATTAATGTCTCTATGTTCTTAGTGCGGTTATTGTTCTATTGTTTTCAAGATGTTGTTTTACTGTTGTGGGGATTCTTATGGGGACCCTACCTTAGTACTCTTTTATTTTATCTAGATTTTTGGCTTTGGTTGTGGTGTGGCCCCCACATATCAAAAAACCACTATGCTTCTTCTTGTTTATCTTGGTTGTTGAGACCTTTTAGTTATACTTGAGGGTATGGTCCCTTCAACACCATTTACCTATAATAAAAAAATACACATGAAAAACTATAAAATATAAATGCGAAGAGACACAAATTTCTTCACATCACATTCTATGGATTGAACACAAAGTTTCACAATTCATATATATTAATCTTCACATTCAAAAATTGCAAGAAAGATAAAATGAAAGAACACAAATGAGAGAGAGAAATTTCTTCTTCGGTATTAATCATAATTCTTTCTTTACATTCCAGAGAACCAATCTCCAACCCCTTTACAAGTGATATAAAATCCTTATATAGAATAAGGGGAGGATGTAACTACCTTTCTAACTAATTTCCTTTTAATTAAGTGTTAAACACTTAATTATTCAATTACATAAGTTGGCTTTATTTTATAATGTTACTTTCAAAACAATAAAGTCAACTTCAAAATATAACAATTATATAGAAGAGAATATCAAGAATCGAAAGAATAAGGAACATCAGAACATAAAAATAGGTCTAATCTGTAACCTTTATCTTGAGAACGTGAATTCTAAATTTGGTGACAACAGGTGATATTTCCATACACTTAGGAACAATTGTGTTAGACATGGCAACTAACTAACTTCCAAGAGATAACTCTATCTTCTTTGATATTCCACCATTTTGTAGTAGGCATTTGATGGCTTGAAAACTACATTGTGTAACTCAAAGATATCTTCCATTTTATCTTTAATGAGTGAGTCTCTGCTTTGAAAAAATCTTCTTTTATCAATGAATTGATTTTTTCTTTGACTTCATCAGTTGAGTTTCTCTCTGCAAAATTATCTTTATAGAAATGGCAATGGAGAAATTACATATTATAATAGATTTATGATTTTAGAGATTCACCTTTTTGTACCATATTCTTCAATTCACTTGCATATTCCTCAAGGACTCTAATCCTCCATTCAACATTGTAGACCCATTTTTTGGATAGGTTTTTTTTACAATCATCAAAAATATTATGAGACAGTAGAATATTATCATCAGTGGTACTCATTATTATGAGATATTGAATATTATCCATCCAAATCTTAAGTTATTTATCAATAGCATTGATTGTCGCATTGAATTGATTATGTGATGAAGAAATGTTATCATTAATTTTATATGTTTCATTAATGAAACTCAATCCAGAAACCAAAATTCCTTATACCCAAGCTTCAACAAATTTTCCAAATGCTACATGCTTATGAATATTTGTTATAGCTTTGATATTAGCTTCAAAAAGGTAGTTCAGAGGAGACATGAGGAGAGAGAAGTTGGATCCAAAGGGTTTTGTTAGTTAAGAGAAAGGATTTAATAAATTTTGAGAGAACCTGTACTTGTTCCTCAAGATGTTCTTGTGTTTTCTTTCCTTTCTCTACCCTCTCAATAACTTTTGAGATAGTCTCCTTGAGATTTTGTACTTCTCCTTTAGGATTAGATTCCCAATTAAAATCCTTGTTAACTCCAAGTCTACAACAATTATTTATTTTTCATTTTTATTCCCCTTTGGATTAACAATTTCGATAAATTGTTGTCTTGTAGCATCTGAAACCAAACAGGAAGTTGTCTTAGCTTTCTTTGGAGGAGGAGGAATTTTACCAAGTAAAGAATCCACTGCATCAAAACCAAGAACAACAATCTATGAAGAATAATTCCTCTTTTTTCCTTCAATCATGGGCTGAATCCATGTGAATGAATCACTAGAAGGTGGAGTTGGAGGAGGTGCCAATACAAGGAAATTATGATGACCAAGAGGCTGAGTAGTGGAAACCTCTAGAGTGGGAGCTTAAATGGAAGAAAAGATAGTATCTTGACTTCAATCTTGGACCTATTGGTGTTTCATATGTTAGGATAAGTGATTTTCACATTATCTTCCTCATCACATTCTTCCTCCTCTTATTCTTCTTCATCATTTTGATTATTTGGCTCCCTACCCTCCTTCTCTCCGATCTATCTTTTCTCTCCTCAGATGCATTTACTTCTTTCTTGGAAATATGTGGCACTTGTTCAAGTATATGGGTAATTACTTCAAATGCTTCTTGATTTTTATCTCACTCCACTTCTTTTCGAGGTGTTTAAGCAATCTTCTTTACCTCCTTTCTTTTATCTTTCTTTGCATACACCTTGGTTGCTAAATCCAAGGGTGAAGAAGCAAAGTTAACTAATTTGGAGCTTTTTATGAGGAGTAGAAGCTTCCGTATATGAGGTAGAGGTTTCCTAATAAGAATATTTCTTCATTATTTCTCTATATCATTTCATTCTCCTATTGAACCATTGTCTTGTCCTTACTAGAACAAGGTTATCTAACTCATAAGGATCAACTCTCTCTCTCTCTCTCTCTCTCTCTCTCTCTCTCTCTCTCTCTCTCTCTCTCTCTCTCGACCAATCAATGGTTGGGATGGGCATATGTTGAATAGTTATAAGATATTCCACAGAATACAAATCACATTCAGTATCCCATAGGCCTTTATGGATATGGTACAGTTGGTATTCTTTATTTGTTTTTGTAAAAGTCTCCCAAAATAACTTTTCATTACCTCATACTCATCATCTGCATCTTCTTGGTAGTCCTCAATTGTTGGAATGTGATAATAATACATTCTTAAATGTTTTAAGATGAGTCCCTTACTATAAAAGGAGGACCTATTTTTATAAGTATGGATTTTGAAATCAAAGATTGTTCTTTCCACATTTTCTGCATCCAAGGTAGATTTACATGTATAGTTTCCCAAAGAGATAGGAAATTGAATGTCATTGATTTAATTGTCTCTACATCTCCAGTGTAACATATCCAACTATCTATAAACCTCTAAAAGAACCAACTTGTCATTCTAATACATATGCAACTTGTTGGGAACACCCTCAAAACTAGCTATCTATATGTAAGAGGATTTTCTTGAGTCAATGAAGAGGTTTTCATAGGTAAAGATCAACTATTTTGCCTCTGTAGAGACCCTCTCAACCACATTCCCTTCCAATAGCCTAAATATGAACATGGTGTAGACATCATTGACCATCCTGTGTTGATTTTTACTATAAGTAATCCGAGGGTAGAACTCATTTCTTGGTGCATTCTTTTTATCATCATGTGGTGAAAATCCTACCCATATTGTATAGGCTAAAATGGTATAAATTAGGTGGGATCTCATATAGAAAGTTTTTATGTGTTACACATTTACTAGTTTTTCTATTAGGTTATCAAAAATTATCTCCTCCCAATTAAAACTTTGTTTTCCCTCACGAGATAATATTAACATTTACACACATCCAATATTGAATTTTATTGTTAGAGGAATGCCCATCAATCTTGTCAATAGGGTGATCATATCTCGATAGTTCCTCTTTAAAATCTGATCTGTATAGGACCTTGGGAAACTTATAATCTCCTTTATTGTGATATTTGAGCAAGGATTTGGTAACCATTGTCCTATACCTATCTTTATATTTATCAAATATTTTGAGCCTCGTCCTACATCAAGGTATTAGAGTATTCAAAGGTAGAAATCCCAGGATATATTTATGTAATTGGCATCAATTTTTGCAATAATGTGTCCTTGAGGGTCCTTGAATTCTTTTGTTTCATGGTCAAAAATTGAAGTACAAGCAAGGATAGTATCAATGCATTGAACAAAGAGGGGAAATCTAGCAAAGCATATGCAATTCCACTATTTTTTATACATTGGGAAATAATGGTGGGAGTGTCTTCAAAAATTTGGTCCCATAAATCATCTAAGTCCATATGTATCATGTCACTATCACCAATATTGGGCAAAAATGTTTCAAAATAAGAAATTTTCTCATATCCTCCATATTAGAACTTCATCATGAAGGTGTGGGAGAAAACTCAGAAATAATGGAGGCTCAAAAGTGGTTTTCAAGAGGATCTCGAAGGAGACTATTGAAAACACAAACATTGGTAAAATTACACCAAGAGAACATGATATCACTCACCTCTAGTATGAGAAGAATGGTTTCGCTACAACCTGTCCCAATGTAGTTTGAATTGTCAAATTTAGACAAGAAGCGAGCAAGATATGGAAAAAATGTCTCTTAGGGAGTGGGAGAAAAAAAAGTACAAAGTGAAATTCACAATTTGGAATGGTGAAAAATGACCAAAATTTACCCTTTATAGAAAAAAATCTCAAATAGGGTTAATTTGGGCCACATAGTGAAAATGCGAAGTATGCGAGCTTTAGAGAACTCATTTAATCATTTTTCTTAATAGTCTGGATATGATGGGGATGTGGGGAAATGGAGGCTCGAGGGAACAGCCTGTGGGTTCCAAATATTTTGAAATATCCGCATTATATAGAGATCCAATGGATTATGAAAGATTAAAGGCTATGGAGAATGGGGTGCTTGAGATAACCATTCCTTCTTAATTGAAAGTTTTTGCATAACTATGAAATAAGGCTTATGGATTAAAGATCAATGTGGATAACCAAGAGGTGCGAGGAAACAAGAGGTGGATGAAACAAGTTTTGTGAGTTCTAATAATCTCCTCTTTTTCCGCAACATAAAGAAATCAAAGCAATTCGGAGAAAGTGGGTGTGCAGGGAACTAAGGGCTCAAAGGAATGATCTCCCAAGTTCCACGAGATGCCAAAATTTTTTAAGGGTTTTAGGGAATAAAGAATAATGGAATACCAAGGCTTGCAAAGAACAAAGGGATCTAAAGAATATTTCGCCCTATGAAAGGATTTTTACATAACTATGAAAGAAAGTTTTATGGGTTCGTAATGTAATACGGCTAACAACACAATACATAGAACAAGAGCTCGATGGGAATAGGCTCTATGGGGAGTCCAAAATTCTACAAAACACTAGAACCAAATATACTTCCGGGTGACTTGGGGATGCAGAGAGTTGAGGTAACGTAGTAACTATTCCTTCGGTTCCTTAAAAGTTCACAATTATAGCAAGACACTCAAATGACCCAAAATGACTAAGCTAAAATAATTGTTAAACATATTTCACTCCTCATACTTCAACAAGGAAAAATACATTAAGGAAAAGGGGTCACTTAGCCAAAAATTTAAAAAAATTAAAAAATTCCATAATTTTTGGTAGGTGATAATAGTTGGCTCTTTCTAGGGATTGACTTGACTTGACAGATAGCTAAAACAAGATAGATCAAAGAACCTTAGAATCTAATGGTTACGGGGTTAGTGCATACATCAATTAGTCAAATACATACGAGAATAAGATCAAACAAAAGGAAATAAAGACATAGAACATAGACCAAAACAAGGACTATACAAGACTATATATAGAGCTTTATACACAGGATTGATATCTAGTTATGACTTGAATAACTTCATATATTGGCCCCTTTGTATGGAATGGAAGGGAATTTCCATCTATATAGCTTAAATAATAATAATTATCACTATAAAAATTTTGAATTTTAAAATTACCAATCCAGAGTGAATCAAACTTACCATGACTCCCACAAGGTTCATGCCTTTTTCCCAAAGTAGGACAATATCTCCAACTTGGAAGTCTCGAGACTTGGTATTTTTATCAAAGAGTTACTTGACTCTTTTTTTGTGTTCAGAGATCCTATCCAAAACTTTTAACCTTTCCTCATCCAACTTTTTTAGCTACATTATTCTCTTCTCTAAGACATTATTGAATTGTTCATCCTCAATAGCTTTGCAAAGTGCAATGCAGAATCTCCTATGTAAATAGAAACTAGGAATCCATTCCATGAACAACTAAAATGGAGACATCCCAATAGATATTTTTGGTGTTATTCTATCAATGTTAAGAGCATCATATAATTTCTTATGACTCATCCACTAGTTTCCTGATAATGGTTATCAGGTTCTTATTAGTTGACTCGGCATGTTTATTCCCTTGTGGATAATAATATGAGGAATGTGCAAGGGATATATCATACTCGTAACAAAAATCAATGACATTGTGAGGATAAAATTTAGGGGAATTATTTGTTACAATATCATTTGGGACCCCAAATCTAACCAATATATTTTCCTTAATAAAATCATAAACAACTTTAGAAGTGGTTCTTTTAAATAGAATTGTTTCAACCCACTTCATGAAGTAATCAGTAGTAGTTAGGACTTGAGTGTTCCCTACACTCAAATTTTAATTTAGATTTCCAATAATGTATAACCCCCACTTGGAAGGGTTCTTTAATAACAACTAGTTTCAAAGTAAAATTGGTCAAATTGGGTTTACCAATAAAGATCGACATGCTTCACATTTTGAAACCCACTTTGTTGCATCCTTAAACAAAGTTTTCAAGTAGTACCCTTAACAGATAATCTTGTAATTTGTCACTAAGGAATAAAAATGGCCTCCACAAGCTTTGATCATAGATGTTATCAGTAACATTTTTGTTGTTCCTTGTTTATACATCTTAGAAAACATCCATCAATTCCTTTCTTGAATAGAGAATTATCCTAAAGGACATATTGTGCAGCTCAAAGTTTGATAGATCTCTTTTATTTGTTGCACCGATATGTGTGAGACATTCTTCATAGGTAAGAGAATGAGAAATATTGGAATACCACTCATCAGTTGATCTCAATAAAATTATAGTAGGAATTTCAGCAGTCTCTTTTTCACTTGAATTACTTTTTGAACCTTCAATAATCAATTGACACATGCCCTTACCTCAAAAAATCTTGGTTGGCTTGATGTTGAGATCATACTCCTAGAATTTGGCCACCTAATTTCCTCATTTTGATCTAAAATCTTGCTAAGTGAGGATGGAATTCACTGTTGTATCAGGTACAAACACAATGGAGTGTGAGTTTAGAATGTAGAAAAATAATTGTTTCACAACCTTTACCATAGAAAAAGTTTTATTTTCTAATTGGGATTACTTTAACTCATGAGCCTTCAACACATAACTCATGAACGCAATAGACACTTCACATCCCTAAAATTTCTTTTATACTAGAATGGTTGACAAAGTATGCTTATAGGAATATCAATAGAGATGATGAAATCTTTTCAAAATCTAGACAAGCTATAATAGGTGTCTGAGCAATAGCTCTCTTTATATTCTCAAATGAGTTCTTTCCTTATTTATTCCAATGAAAATATTTTTTTCCTTCATCATATGGGATATGCTTCTTTTCAACTCTGAAAAATTAGGAATAAATATTCTAAGAAAATTGATCTTTCGAAGAAAGAGAACACATTTATTTCTCATTAGAAGGAATATTTTCTGGATGGCCTCAACATACTCTAGATCAATCTTTATCCCATATTTTGACACAATGTTCCCAAAAATCTTTCCCTCTATTATACCAAAGGCATATTTCTTTGGATTTAGTGAGATGTCATGATCTTTGCATCTTTGAAGGACTGACTTTAGGTGTTGAAAATGATCTTCTCTCTTCTTGGAGAAGATAGTAAGATCATCTAAGTAAATTACTATGCACTTGTTCTTCAAATCCCCAAAGGCCAAATCCATTTCCCTCTAAAATGTTTCACCTGCATTGATTATACTAAAAGGCATCATTATATAAGCAAATGTACCCCAGGGAGTTGTGAAGGTATTTTTATGCTAATCTTACACATCTAGTTCAATTTGGTTATATCCAAAAACCCATCAAGCATAGATAACATCTCTGAACCAATCATAACTTGCAGAATCTGGTCCATCATAAGAAGTGGGTAATTATCTTTGAGAGAGGTTTGGTTCAAATTTCTAAAATCAACACAAATTCAAATTTCTCCACTTTTCTTCCTTACAAGCACAATATTAGTAACCTAGGATGAATGATGGATAGGAAATATTATCTTGGCATTTAGTAACTTTTGGATCTCGTAATAGATAGTACTTGAAATATTTGGATTGTATTACCTTTACTTTTGGAAAAATGGTTGAATTGATGGTTTTAGGGGAATGTAGTGTTGCATCTCCCTTATTCTAAAAGAATTTAACTCATCATAGGAATAAGCCAACACATCTATGTATCTCTTTAACAATTTAACCATTTTTCTCCTTTCTTCACTAGAGCAACATTTTCCAATATTGAAAAACTTTGGCTCCTCATCACTTCCTAAATTAAATTTTCAAACTTATATGATTGGCTAGCATCTTGTGACACTTTTCCTTTTATATACCTATCATGTTTATCAAAAAAATATTCTAAGCTCACAAGACCTTTAGGTATCTTGTTACCTTTGAGTTTGATGCATCCATCTTGATCAAATTATTCTTCAACTCCTTCTCAGGAAAAAAATAGGTAGTGGATTCATGATAGCCAACCTCACTTCCTTCAAAATATAATTGGCTGAAATTATCACTTAATTCAAGGAAGGAAATAAAATTATGGTTTTCATTGAAGGCTTTTCAGCTTGTCATGTTATCAAGAACATTGGGTCTAAATATATTCTCCACCTTACATTTATCTTTACTAAAATATAGGTGGGGAATGAGTAGGGACCTAAAGACTTCTAGAGCATCTGCTCTAGTTTTATTATCTCTTTATATAACAATGATTTGAAATGTATCTAGAAACTCAATAAAATCCATACCTTGTTGCATGATAATTCTTGAGCCTTTGAATCTTCACTGAAATGCTCCTTAGACCTATTTAACAATGATATCAACATCACCCTATGCACAAAATTTATTTATCCCAATCTCCTTCATTTTTTTAGGCCAAGAAGAAGTGCCTCATACTCAACAAGATTATTGGTATCGACAAATTGGATTTTATAGGAGAATGGGTGGAGTTTACCATCAGGTGACACTAATACGATCCCTTCTCCATAACCCATTATGAAACAACTCCCATAAAACTCGAGATTCCATATGTCATTCAAATATTCTTGAAAAAATTTAGGAGTTTTAATTTTAGACTCAAACATCGCCATATAATTTCCATGACCCATGTCTTTATATAATATTTGTGAATTGGGGTCATCTGTTTTCTAAATAATGTACCCATTTTAAGGTTTGCTTTCCTCTCTGGAAACAACTTCTTTATCTCCACCTTTAATGGAATCAATGCATGAGACTATTCCATTTGAATTTCACCTATAAATTCTTTACATAAATTTCAAATTAACATACCTAGGATGGATGTATGTTACATATACAACAAGAATGGTGGCTTTGACTTGCTTCTATGGAAATGCAGTAAAACCCACTTGGGTGTCCTTTCTCCTTCAAACTATGGGTACTTCAATTTTAGTATCCATTTAATAACAGAACTGAAATTTTGATTAAGGGTAAGACCAAGTATATGAGAAAACTTTTACAAGAATTAGGTTATCGATGCTTCATATTCAATGACACATTTTTTGAGTTTATGTCCATTTATCAATAGTGTTATGTAGAAGGGATCAATATTTCAGGATGTGGAAGGTGTGGAAGCCATTAAATTTTTTGGGGATGGAGAGTTGGGGGTAGGCAAGATACCTTTAAGAGACATGGAAGATTGACTAGGCTTGGAATTGACAAACTTTACTACTTGGGAAAAGGCCTCGGGGTGAGTCTAATAAAATTTAGCTTCAGAGATATGAATTTTAGTCTTTTTGATATGATCAATGATATCAAAATACCCTGAAGTTGATGGGTCTCCTTAGCTAGATATAGCAGGGATTTAAGCTTATCAAATTTTGGGGATGAAGGTTCTTTTGATACAGGTGTAAGATTTGATAATTTAGGCACAAAGAAAAAGAAAAATAAGTACTAGATGAAGAAACAACACTTAATTTCTTGAGAGTTATAGGATTGGGTGCTCAACTTCTAGCAACCACTGGGATAACATCTGAAGCTCCTTTAGCTTTCTCTTGCTTCTTTGGCTGCACAATTTATTTATTCTTGTTCATCTACTCTCTATTAATGACAGTATATGACTCGTTATTCATATCTATAACTATATCATCATAATCATCATTGTCCACTTCTTCACTAGATTCGTACATAATATAGTTAACTTGAGATTCATTGGCATCTTCATGCACTTCTTTAGGATCTTTAATTTCTTCTTCTTCTACCTCATCTTCAACTTCTTGTACTTCTCATTTCACATTGACTAGGGCCTTCACATGAAGAGCTTCAATCTTTAACTTTGGTTGGATAGGAGGAAATAGTTCTCTTGGATGGAAGTTTCTTCTTGGGACGTCCTTGTATGGAAAATTATGAGCAATTTGTTTCTTGATATCAATCATGTCATTGGATAGATTTTTAACCAATTGATCAGGACTTGATGACTCGAATGTGGAAGCTTTAAGCATTGGGTGGTTTTTTCTCAAATTATCCGACATAATCAAGTCATCTTCTACACTTATAGCCAAATTTTTGTCTAGATCCACAATGGAAAGGTTTTTCCTTCTTTGTGTGTAAATCACCTCTGGAAATTGAGCATTAATAAAGAAACATTTCAAATTTTGTGTATTTGGGTGAGCAACAACTAGAATCTTGTTAACCAATCTATTATACTTAACAAAAACTCCCTCATGGGCTCATAGGGATCTTTCTTCATTTGGGAGAGTTGGGATATAAGTGCATGAGAATATTTTTTAGGCTTGAACTGATTTTCAAATTGATTTCATATGGTATTCCAGTCAGTAATGGTACAAGGAAAAAGATGGTAGAACCATTCTCCAGCACTATCTTACAGAGTCTCAATGAACAGTCTAATAAACACTTCCTTATGCTTAATTCTTAGAATCCCACACATGAAAATGAAATCAGAATGTGTTCATTTGGATACTCTTTTCCATCACCTCTAAATTTTAGGAAAAATTTTGATTCCCCTTAAGAAAATCATGCAGAGGTTGTCCAAGGGCTAGAGGCCCAACTTGCGCCCCAAGGTTATAAGTACAACCATTGTAGAAAAACAACTTACAAAGGGACAATAACACTCTTAAGGCCTGGAACCAAATCTTGAGTGTGGTACTTGCCTATGAAGATGAACCAGCCTTCCTTAGATATGAGGTGAGTTTATTGACCTTTTGTTTCTACCTCTCTTCTCCAAATATAACTACACATCTTATTTTTGTTTTAACTAGAGGGTAAAGTATTCTATACCTCGAGCTCTTTTTCCTTGTGTATATCTTTATTCAGCCAATGTGTTGAAATTTCTAGATTATTATGAATATTTTCTGTGGAGAACACAATACATGTCCCATGGTGGGTGACAAAAATTGTTGGTTGGTAATTTGGTCATTGAACATAATCAACATTTCAGGGACAACAATACCTCCTCTTTATGGGGAGGTTCTCTTATTTCATCACAAACTTGAGAATAAAAATATATACAAATGTACAATCTCACTAACTCTGAATGAGGATATTGGTGTAGTTAATGGTTCCATATTCTAAATACATTAGAAGAAAAAAGGGAATAGGGTTTTGGAGGGAGAAACAATAACTTATATATGTAAGAAGTATGGATTAGGGGGTAAATCATACTAACTCATTTATTAAGGATACAAATACCCTCCTTGGTTTTACAAGATTATCCACTACTATAAGGTGTGAAAGGAATAAGGTAGCACATTTAGATACAGAGATACAAAGTTATATCTTACTATTTCATGTAAAAGATCTTAATAACATGTCATCTAATACATATGAAAACCCATAGCATATAAATGCGAATAGACACAAATTTCTTCACATAACATTCTATGGATTGAACACAAAGTTTTACAATTCATATATATTAATCTTCACATTCAAAAATGGAAAGAAGAGAAAAGGAAAAAACACAAATAAGAGAAAGAGAAATGTATTCTTCTATATTGATCATTATATGTCTTTACATTTCATTTTACCAATCTCCAACCCCTTTACAAGTGAGATAAAACCCTTATATAGACTGAGGGGAGGATGTAACTACCATTCTAACTAATTTCCTTTTAATTAAGTGTTAAACACTTAATTATTCATAAAATCTCACATAAGTTGGATTTATTTTACAATTTTACATTCAAAAATATAAAGCCAAATTCAAAATATAACAATTATATCAAAGAGAATATCAAGAACTGAAGAAGAAGAAGGAAAATCAGAATATGAAGAATAGTTACAACTAAAGCAGCCTTTATCTTGAGAACATGTCTTCTAAATTTTGTGACAACATGTGAGATTTCCATACACTTACAAATAATTGTGTTGGACATGGCAGCAAACCAACTTCCAACAGAGAACTCTATTTCCTTTACTATTCCACCATTTTGTAGTAGGCCTTTGGTGGCTTCCACAACTACATTGTGTAACTCAAAGAGCTCTTCAATTTTATCTTTGATGAATGAATCGCTTTAAAAATTAATTATTTTATTAATGAATTGAATTTTTTTGACTTCAACTAATTTTTTCTCTACATAATTGTCTTTATAGAACTAGTGAAAGAGAGCTTCCAAATTAAGTAAAGATTTATGATTTTAGAGATTTTCCTTTTTGTACCATATTTTTAAATTCACTTGCATCTTCCTTAAGGACTCTAATCCTCCATTTAACATTGTAGACCCATTTTTGGATAGGTTATTTTTAGAATCATCAAAAATATTATGAGACAAATAGAATATTCTCATTTATGGTACTCATGATTCTAAGATCTTGAATATTATCCATCCAAATCTTAAGTTCTTTGTTAATAGCACCAATTGTTACATTAAACTTATGATGTGTTAAATAAATGTTATCATATATTATATATGCTTCATCAATGAAACTCAACCAGAAACTAGAATTCCTTGTACCCAAGCTTCAACAACTTTTTCAAAGTCTACATGCTTATGAATATCTATTATAGCTTTGATATCACTTAAAAAGGGTAGTTAGGAGGCAATGAGGAGAGAGGAGTTAAATCCAAAGGGGTTTTTTCAGTTGAGAGAAAGGATTTAATAAATTTTGAGATAACCTATACTCTTGTTACTCAATATTTTTTTGTTTTTCTTTCTAATTCTCTACCCTCAAGCAATGAATTTTGAGACACTCTCCTTGAGGTTTTGTACTTATCCTTCAAGAGTAGATCCCCTTTGGCTTAGTAATTTTGAGAAATTTGTGTCTTGTAGCATCTAAAACCAAACGGGAGGTTGTCTTATCTTTCTTTCAAGGAGGAATATTTATACCAAGTAAATCAGCCACTACATCAAAACTAGGAACAATAATCTGGTAAGAAGCCTTCCTATTTCTGTTATCAATCATGGGTTGAACCCATGTGAATGAATCACTAGAAGATGGAGCTGGAGGATGTGCCAATTCAAGGACATTGGGAGGACCAAGATGCTGATTAGTGGAAACCAAAGAGTGGGAGGTTTAATAGAAGAAGAATATGTTCTCCTAACTTCAAGCTTGCACTCTACTGGTTTTTCATGTGTCGATTCAATGATTTTCACCTCATCTTCCTCATCTTCACCTTCCTCATCACCTTCATCCTCCTCTTCTTCTTCTTCATCATTCGATTCTTTTCTTCCTCACCCTCCTTCTCGATTCATCGTTTCTCTCCTCATTTGCCTTTACTTCTTTCTTAGAAAGTTGTGGAACTTGTTAGCAGTACATGGGAAATTCATCCAACTGATTCTTGATTTTTCTCTCACTCCACTTCTTTCTAAAGTGTTTTCATCAATATTATCTACCTCATTTGTTTTATCTTTCTTTTCATACACCTTGGTTTTTGAATCCAAGGGTGAAGAAGGACTCAACTAATTTGGATCTTCTTGACAAGGAGTAGAAGCTTTTTTTGTGAGGTGGAGGCTTCCTGAGAATAAGATTGCTTCATTATTTCTCTATATGCTTTCATTCTCACATTGAACCATTGTCTTGTCCTTACTAGAATAGGGTTATCTTACTTAGAAGGATCATTTATATCCTCTTTCTATGAAAAATTAATGGTTGAGATGGGCATATGTCAAATAGATCTGAGATAATCTATAGAATATAAATCACATTCATTATCCTCTAGGCCTTCAAGGACATGGTACAGGTTGATATTCTTGATTTGTTGCAGTGAAAGTCTCCCAAAATACCTTTTCCTTACCTCATACTCATCTGCACATCTTCCCAATAGTCCTCAATTATGGGAATATGATAATAAGTCATTCTTAAATGTTTGGAGATGAATCCCTTACTATCAAAGGAGGACCTCTTTTAATAAGTATGGAATTTGAAATCAGAGATTGTTCTTTCCACATTTTGTGCATCCAAGGTAGATTTGCATGTATAGTTTCCTAAGGAGATAGGAAACTAAATGTAAATGACTTTCTTGTCCCTACATCTCCAAAAGAACCAAATTATCATTACAATACATAGGCAATTTGTTAGGCACACCCTTAAAACTAGCTATCCTGATGTAAGAGAACTTTATGAACTAAATGAAGAGGTTGATGTAGAGATGAAAATTGACACTTAGCCTTCACCTACACTAGACTCCCCGAGGTCATCTTTGAGCCGGCCGATGTAGAAATAGTGGATGACTAATGGATAGTGAGTGTAGTAGATGTGTGGTATGGAAAACAAGTTATTAAGGAAAATGAGGTCCTCAACTTGCAATAACAGGATCTTCTCATCAATGGTAATGAAGTCCCTTCTAACTTAGAGAGGTCTAATGGATGGCTCAGAGAGAATTACAATACAGAGACTCCAATCAATATCAACCTCTACTGAGATATTATCTCCAATGGTTTTGGGATGTGTGGGAAACAAACAGGTGCCTCGTAATGATTTCTAGACAAGGTCATGGAACAAACAAGAGAGGTTTGGGTATGTTATCTCTATAGAAGTTTGGTGGGTTTGCTCCAAAATGAGAGGGTTTGATGAGTTTCTTCATTTATAATGTTTAATTTTCTAATGATATTCGGTGGTAATGGAGAGGTTAGAAAGACTAACGCTCTCAATCTGGTGTCTATGTCCAATTAGTTCTCAGTTTCGTTTAGTTGGGGAACCGTTGGATCACAACTGTAAATTCTTTCTGGTCATGGTCCCTTTATGGTCATGTGGTATGATCTAAAATCTATGCCCAAGGGTGGTCGGGTAATCTACACATAGGGATGATCTAGTAGTCATAAGCCGATTTTTCGCAATGTTCAATATGTTAATTTGTTCAATTTTCTTGGTTTTTCAAGCTGGTGTTCTAAGTATAAGGAGACAGAGTCCCATATCAATGTCTATAAGAAATTTGGGGCCATTTGGTTGTGGCACCCTTGGGTCACTTCCATAGGTTCTCTCTTATTCAGAGACCTTTAATGGTCATGAATTGTGATTCTTTAAGGTAGCCTTTGTGTATTTGGGTTGATTTGACCAATACTCAAACATTTTTTATCTTTAATGTTTAATGCATCTAGTTGTTGATTGATTCTTTGTATATCTCTAGTTGTTTTGAAAACGTTGAATCTAAGACCTTGATCGATATCTTCTAATGGAACCACTAGGTTTGGTTGAGGTACTATTGGTTTGAATACAAAGTCTCTGGGTTCTCTAGGTCCCGTAATTGTCATGCAAGATGAAACTGAATTAATCTAATGGAGAAAACTAATTAAGTAAATGAAGTTTAAACTATGTTTTTGGTATTTTCCACAATATATATGGAACAAAGAAATGAAAGAAAGATAATATAATGAAATTAAATGTTTTTTATTCTTTTCTAATATTCGAACAAAATTCTAATCTAATACAAACAATTAACCAGATATAGCTAATTTCTTGTATAAGTGTGTTAATCTAAACATAAAACAATTAAGCTGATTAAATCCTTCATAATCAACACCCTCAATCCTACCTCAGAGGTGGAGAATAAATCACATCTTCAAAGAATTTATTATTCCCTATGACTTCCATGGTAATATTGAAGAGCAAGCTTTCTAATGTGATCTGATCTATTGCAATTGCTTGATAATCTGAAACAACAAAACAATTCCACTACTCTATTTGATATGAGTTTGAGTGAATGTGATTCAGATTTGACAATTAAATCAATGAAGCAAACAAACAACACCTCTAACCTATATATACAAGAACAAAAGTGGAAAATCTATTTGTGTGAATATTTGTCCCCTCAATTTATCCTTTTGATTTTTGTGTCCACATGAGTCCAACGAGTGGGAATGCAGTAAGAATGAAAGAAAAGAAAAGTGCAAGAGTAGTAACAGCTTGAATTGGTGGACTAGGAAACAAGACATGTGGAAGAATGCAAGTACAATTAAATTGAGATTATCTTGGCAATTTCCAGCAAGAAAGGAATCATCTTTGCAATAACAAGAATGCTCAAAATTTCTCCAACCAATTGCTTGAATACACACATGGTATTTATAGGAATTTGGTTGGGAAATGGTTAAAGCCATTTGGTAGCCAAAGGATGACATAAAAACAATGAAGAGGGATTTCAAACTATTAATAACCATCAATCACAAATAGAAGTGTAAGAATAGCTTGCCATAAGGTATTTGGGCCTTGGAATCATCTAAAATGGGCAAGAAACATGTCTAAAAATAGAAGTTAAGTGAGATAATTCCACGTCAAAACGTGAGTGAACTCTCCAGAAAATTCACATAGGACCATCGTCCAAAATAGAGCGGCGATTATAAGACCACTTCCCTACCGGGTGGCGGTTATAAAATAGCCACCCTTCCCCGGGTGGTGGTTACAAAACTGCCACCCAGGCAGGTGGCGATTTCATCACTAAAGGCCAAAAATAAGGGAGAAAGAAGCGAGAAGTTGGAATAAAGAATACAAAAGGCTAATTAGGGATATCTAAGCTACAAATATATACTACAAATGGGTTTCAAAACTTGAACACCTTTTGAAAGGATATGAATCATCATTGGGGCCTTTTGTAACTATTTTCTGATAATGTAGCACATGTAATTTTGGGTGCATACATATTTCCCCTCGGAGAAGTGACTTTGCCATGAAGAGGCATAAAATGTAGAGTTTGAGTATGGAATTCCCAAAATGGGGAGTTAGAAGCTATACCTAACATGTCTTCATGTCGAAGTGTCATCATCGAAGCTCCGCTACCTATAAAATGAAAATAAGACTTAAGTGTAGATAGATTAAAAAAATGGAAAAATAAACACTAAATTAAAACAACAAGAGGACTTACCATTTGTGTGAGGATATAGAGATATGCATGTGTCAATGCTCCAACCCCTGTTAACACACACGCTTAAAATGGAGTTAAAACAACATATATATATATATATATATATATATATATATTAGAACAAGTTCATTTTTCAATTCATTTGTGCATATTTGATTAGTGATTTTTGAGTGTCACCCCACAATGACCGTTTTTTCATGAGAGTATAGCCAAAACAACCATTACGAGATTGTGATCATACCTTCACAAGTGAGAGATTGAGGCACGTGAGTCTAAAGTTAGTTCTCCTTATTTATTTATTTTAAAACCTAAAATGTTAAATGTTAAAAAAATTGCCTAGGTGGGGTCATTTTTTAATTTTTATTTTAGACTAGTCTCTAGGGGATGCCCATAGGGTAGTCTTTTATTTCATCTAAAAATCTCATTTTTGTATTTTTATGAGCTACTTAGGGTTATGTAAATGTACCACAAAACTATTCAAGATTGTCACACCTGTGTAGGGAAGCGATTCTGAGATTGCTGCTCTACGAGCGTGAATGTTACAAAACCATCACCCTAGCCAGTGGCGGTCACAAAATGCCACCTTGCACATGGTGGTGGCGGTTGAACAAAATGTAAAAATGTATATGTTAAACTAATTTTTTTGGATTTTTTTGAATTTTTACAATGTTTTTGATGAGTTTACCTATTGAAAACCTTACTAACTAGCTTTTTTGCTATTTTGGAGGATGCAGAAGAAGGAAGAGTACATCCATAAGATTCATGAGTGGGAGTGTGAGTGGCTTCTAGTGGTACTAGATAAGTTTACCCAACTTGAGATTGATCTACTACATAGAGTGGGGATTTGGAGGATAGCATGGATCCCTCATATGGTTCTTACTAGTCAAATATTATGTGATCTATTCTCTTACTAGGATGTTGACCGGAACACCTTCCAGTTGCCAAGAGTCAAGGGTGAGTGAACTATAACCCAGGAGGACATTTATAGGATACTCGAAGTCCCCATCCTTGGTTGTTGATTGACACTTGAGACAGAAGGGTCTACGACAGGGCTAGACTTTGGACCACTTATTTGGGAAATGACGGGGTGTCACCACAGCACTAAACAAGGTATGAGACTACTTTCTATCCCTTTTTCTCTTATCCCTACAATCCACAAGGCCATCATAGGTATCTTGGCCTTGTGATTGATGGGGATAAGGGGGAAGTTTTTATACTATTGGGCCCCTATAGTGACACAGATTGAGGCATATTGGCGGATATATGCCTAGGGAGAACATATTCTTGTGACCACATACCATGATTTTTACAGGGTGGTCATATTGCAGGGATATTCACTTAGACACCCTACACTCGTGATTAGTTGGGTGTATGAGATGTTTATCCCCTACCGGGGAGTGGGGGGTACTAGTGTTGGATCCAGGGGTTGTCAAGGCCATGAGGTGGACAAGAATGTTAGTTCTTAGAGTGTCACACTAGCCAGTGGCCACTCTTACTATGGATGATTTATTTCTTATGCCTTATCAAGCTATGGCTGGTTTGTGGGGGTAGGAGGCGAGCATAGTTATTGCCTATACTACTACTAATCAGCTAGTGGAAAGATCAGGAAGATTAAGACTCGTCCTTTTGACAGAGTCCCTTAGTAGTTTGGGCTGCCATAAATTTCCATTCTTCCTCCTATCCTAGTTGTATAAAAGAGTATTAGGGAGAATCGGTTAGGGACGATAGGAGATCATGGTTGGACAGTTGTCACCCCTGGAGTTCCCATTGTAGTGAGATGAGTTATTCATGCCCGTAAAGTAGCTAGACCTAGATCTACACCACTTCTCTGTTTGAGGCCGCACTGCTCAAGTGAGGAGAGGAGAAGGAGGTTTGATAGACATAGACTCAATGCTGAAGTGGAGACATGCAAGTAGACAGATGAAGGAGGAGGAGAGGAGGCCTACATAGAGGTAGGAGCGATGAGGAGGACAGTGACACTGAGTGACATAGCACCTAGGAGATGTCTCAGGCAGAGAGGGATGAGGCAGATGCCGAGATGGAGACCTTAGTCTCTAAGGATCCACTTCCTTATGAATACAAAGAAGATGAGGGTTCTGTCATGGGACAGCACGTAGCCTTGGGAGGAGAGGAGGCACAATAGGATCATGCAATAGTAGCACAAGCTACACCAGCTGATCCCACAAGGATACATGGAGACCCAAGTATGTGGATACTCTTCCCCTGACTCTGTTAGATAGAAGATTTAATCCTATGTCTAGTATTTATTTTATTTTTTTGTAATTTTATAACTCGTCATTGTTTCTTTGATTTGCAGCGAACACTCAAGAGTGGTAAGATCTTATTTTTCGGGTCTACATAAATACCCTGCTAGTCCCTATGGGGAAACCCAGAGCACAACTACTAGAGGAAGTGTGGCAAACTTTACAGTCTAACCACCATACTGATATTTTCACACCTCTCTAGAAGGCCATGGAGATGATTTTGGATTTGAAGACCAAAATTACAAACTATGAAGTAGCCGAGAGGGAGAGAGAAGCATTGAGGACGAGCTACAGTGAGACCATGGCCAATGGCCATA
Organism: Taxus wallichiana var. yunnanensis; assembly: GCA_018340775.1. NCBI lineage: Eukaryota > Viridiplantae > Streptophyta > Pinopsida > Cupressales > Taxaceae > Taxus > Taxus wallichiana. The sequence continues at coordinate 206,992,152 of CM031237.1, forward strand.
CCTATGGGCATTCACACCACTTAGTGCATCGTGACATCGAATCTATAGCATGATCCCTAGGCATGTGCCTTCTTAGGGATCCCATAGGGACTGATAGGTTATTGAGCCACTTATTGCATTGTTTTCATTTTTTGAGGCATTTATATGATTTTTTTGTATTTTTGGGCTCATTGCAAGCATTTTGACCATGCCTAGAGCGTGATGGCATTGTACATAGAACTCAATTTATTATGACATATATATAGAAGCATCTTTTTGGTTGGCTATTCGTTGCATAGATTTTTCATTCATTTATGGTTTACCTCGCATGTGTACTCTACATGTTTGTAATTTTGGTTTTTGGTATGCTTTTCAGAATGTATGCAATGGATGATAAATGCTAATAGAATGATTTATTTTTGTTGTTTTATAATGTTGATATATGAGATGATTATGCAGACACATTGTAATGTTGAACTTTATCTTTTTCAAGTAATGCTCAGTATTTCTCTTTTTCTTGGCAATATGTGATGAATAATGATGTGATAATAAAATGAATTCACTCCACTCCTAACCCCATGTAACCAGTAAGATGTGAGGGATCAACACCGAGAGCCAGGAGGGACACGAATTGTATGAATTTTTTGAATGAGCATGATGAGAGAAAGATAAGGTTTTGATAGAAACCCAATTGAGAACCTATAACCTAGCTCTACACAAGTTTGCTACATAGTTCAAAGTGTAATTGCTTGCCATTTTATCTAGACTTAGATCCATAGATGGCCACTTGATTGACAAAATATGGTTTAAGGCTTAAAACTCTCTTGGAACTTAGACATCTAATTCACTTTGTTGGGATTTATGATTTCAAAGAACTTTTTATTGAATAAATTTATTTTTAATTTATTAATTTATTTGTAGAGACCCCTACACCTTTCCCCATGCTACCAGTAGGAATCATGGGCTCATCACCAAGGACAAGGCATAGGCGAGTAAGGGAACTTCCTTCCTTTCCCAACCTCACGCCACTAGTAAGAAGTGTGGGTTCCACACCAAAGATTGGTAGGGAAAGGAAGTGTGTAAATGAAAATTTTGTATTTGATTTTGACTTGACATATATACTTTTCATTTGTGTTTTTGAACTTTAAGTTGTGCTTTTGGGAGGGATATTTTCCCTAGCCTCAACCCCACGTAACTAGTAGAATGCAAGGGCTCAACACCGAAGGTTGAGATAGGTGAAAAAACAATCCAGGTAAAATGTTTAGAGTGTTTTGTTTCCAAAGAGGTGTGTATGGGATAGATGTGACACCAAGAAGCTTCTAGAAGAGACTATAGGAAAAGACACCTAAGCTAGAAGAAAACTAAGAGCAAAACCAAGTATGCAGGCCTTGGTAGGATTAAGGTCAAAAAAATTCTTAAATTATTTGAATTGATGAAGTAATAAGAAATGTTGATGATAATATTGTGAATGGTTTTAAGAGGTATGATTTGAAACATTGCCAATGTTTTGTAGAATTTTTGGAGAGTTACTTTAAAATAACTCCCTTGATTATAATTTTTTACAAGATGAGTTGAAAGATGATAATTCAATGAGAATGCTGATGCAAGTAATGTACATATGGAAATGTTGATGGATCATGCATAGTATCTGTGAAGATAGTTGTGATTTTCCAAACTCCTCACCCTCTAGTGTACACAAGTCAATATGACCCATTCTTATAGTCCTCTATGACTCAATATGGACCCAACCAATTGATCCTAAACTTAGTTCCTTCACCATTCTTTTTGTCTATTCGGTTTTGCCGAGTGCTAATACTATCTTAATACTAGATCTCCCTCACATATCTCACACTTGCAAATATTCTTATTATATTGTTGAGCCATTCGGTTAGCGTAAATGTTATTTCATTGTTCAGCATTGATCGAGCCTCATCTAATCTTTCTAACCGAGAAAGTGGTGCTTCTAATAGCCTTCTTCTCCCATAATTCCTTGTAGTGAGATACAAAGACTAGGTATTTCAACTTTAAGCGGTAAAACCACTTCTACACTAAATACCAAAGAAAAGGGGTTTCCCCTATTGGAATTCTTACCAATGTTTGATAGGCCCATAAGGTTGAAAAGAGATTTAAGTGCCAATCTCATTTATTCTCCTTGAAATTTTTAAGGAGAATGGACTTTAACATCTTGTTTGTAGCCTCAGCTTGTCCATTGGCCTAAGGATAATAGAGAGAAGTTGTATGGTGACTTATTTTGAACTTTTCACATAGTTCATGCACTTCCTCATTTTTAAAATACGTGCCATTATCAGAGATAATGACTTATGGGACATCGTAATTTTAGATAATCTGGTTCAAAACGAACTTTGCAATCACACATCCTAGTACAGTGGTGAGAGGCATAGCCTCTACCCACTTCATAAATTATTCTTGGTCATGATTATGAAGTTAAGGCCATCTATTGATGAGGGAGATAACTTCCCTATAAAATTGAGGCCCCATGTGGAAAAGGGCCATGGTGTTGCAATTGGTTATAGACCATGTCTGATATGTGGATCTCGTGGGATAAATCTTGACATTTATGACACTTACACACAAACTCTACCACGTCATGTTCTAACATGGGCTAGAAATAGCCCATTCGAGGTATTTTCCAAGCGGTGGTGTGGCCTCTAAAGTGATATCCACATACTCCACTCGAGATTCATAAATAATATTCTCATATGCTTCTTTGTCAAAACATGTTAACAATATTCCATCGAAAGCTCTGTGATAGAGAACTTGTTCTATGATCACATATTTAGCATGTATGATGTGTAGCCCTCTTTTTGTTGTGAATTTTCCCTCTCAAGATATACGGTCCATAATATAATTAATGATATCTAGATACCATGGACACTTAGAGATGGGAGGCATGGTTTCAACAAAATACACACATTCATCAGGGAAGTCCAAATCAACTAGATTGCCTCCATCTAATGGGTTATCATTCAACCAGTTTGCGATGATTTTTCCTTTGACAAACTTCTGATTAACAAAGGTTATCTCGAACTCACCCATTAGAGTTATAAAACATCCAACTTTCTTAGATAAGGACCTTTGTGTGAGAAATGTCCAAAAATAATCTATCTTGATGATGACTCTCATTTCTTAGCCAAGCATATAGTTTCTTAACCATTTCATTGTGGATACCATGGTAAGGCATTATTTCTCTATGTGATTATAATGTGTCTTATAGTTGAGCAATTTTCAACTGATAAAGTAGACAACATACTCTCATTTATCATCATCTTCTTGAACTAGCATGTAAGCCAATGAGACATCTGTAGCCCGTGAATATAGAATTAAGGGGTGATATGGCTTAGGAGGCATGAGTGTGGGAGGAGACAGTAAGAATCATTTGACCAAATCAAATGAATCATTGTACTCTTCCATCTAAATGCTACAACAATCCTTCTTCAACATATTGTTTATCATATGAATGGCGAAGGTTAGGTCAGGAATAAACCTTTGAATTGCACCGAGCTTTCCAAGGAAAGACCTAATGCCAGACTCATCTGTTGGTGGGATCATTTCCAATATTGCTCGATTTTGGTTGGATCTACATCAATCCCTCACGAGGAGATGATATATCCCAGTAACTTGCCTTGTCACACCGAACACATATTTTTCAAGATTTAGTGTGACACCATATTTGATAAGACAAGAGAGGATGAAACGAAGCAATTCAGGGTGATCGTAGCACTTTCTAGCCTTAGCCAAAAGATCATCTACATAGGATTCCATGGTCTTATGAATAAGATCATGGAATATGTAATTCATTTCTCATTGGTATGTGGCACCTATGTTTTTGAGACCAAATAACATGATGGCGTAACAGTGAGGTTCCCCAAGGAGTGATAAATGTGTTATTTGTCTGATCTTCCTCAAAGATCTTGATTTGGTTATACCCATAAAATCAATCCATAAGGGACAACAAATCATAACTAGTTATTGCATCAGCAATAAAATTAATGGATCTTTAACCATGGGAAATCATCCTTGGGACATGCTTTATTGATATCCTAAAATTCAATGCAAATGCTAATTTTTCCATTATTTTTAGAACGGGGATGATGTTGGATACCCAATGTGAGTATTCAACTAGTTTAATTAACCCCACTTGTGAGGAGTTTCATATGCCGAAATTGGAGTTGTGGGCATTTTATGAACCAAAGGTTCGGCACAAAAACGAAACTATAAAGCTTGTATCTTCTAATTCTTTACTCGAAGTTAAGCGAGAAGAATAAGTTTTTATGGAGTCAGCAAGGAGGTTTTTCTCTCAAGGTATAGCTTCAATCAAAATAAATTCAAAATCCTTTCTTAATTCTAGGACAACAGTCTTATAGAGCTAGAGGTGTTCAGCTCTAGTCTCATATACCTTAGACACTTGATTTGTAACTAGTTGTGAATCACCTAGCACCCTAATGTTACAAGCACCCATCCTTTTGGCTACTATGAGACCAATCGGAAAGCCTCGTATTCTACTTCATTGTTCATACATTCAAAATATAATTTGAAGGAAAAGGAATGACCTTCCCCTGAGAGAATTAAGTATCACACCTACCCTATGCGTCATAGTGGCATTTTTCTTTATTGAAGTGGAGATTCCAGAAGTTGTTTGGGAAGATTGAAGTTGGATCATTCTTTTATCTTCTTCCTTAGCATATGATACTTCCACCATATAGATTACATCAGTTGGAAGAGATCCGAGTCCTGAGGGCATGTCTTATGTCCATATAATTGAATGGAAGGAGAATGGGAAAATCTCTCTCCAATAGCTCAACAATCTTTGTTGTAGTTTTATTGATATTGTTTCTACCATAGTAGTTTCATCCTTTACCGCAGGTACTCCTTCAATCAAACATGTAGTTTCGATTCCACATTGTGGGAACCACTTTAAGTTTGCACCGATTCGGTTGGTTTATTTAATTGGTTTTTTGGGAGCTCAAACTCGGAATGTAGCCTCGGTTTCTTTTTCATATTTTCTAGGTGTATGTTGAAAGGCTTTGGGTCACCCTGTGCAACAAAGACTTTCCCCAAGTGTAAGAATCTTACTTCTTGGAACAAAGTGGAGGGAATATCCTTCATGTGATGTATCCAAGGTTGGTTGAGAATCATATTATAGTTGGTTTCTGATCTATAATATTAAATTCCATGAGAACCGTCTTAGGCCCCAAGGTGACTAGAAGCACTATGGTTCCAATTGATGTTGCCTTGAGGCTATCGTAACCCCTCAGTGTGTTTCTCATTGAAGAACAATTAGTTTCTCCATAACCTAACTTATGGAGAAAAGAAAAGGGGACAATGTTAATAGTTTCCCTATCATCAATCATCATGCACTTTACATAGTTATTATATATCTAGATCTGCAAGTACAAATTTGGATCACCTCTATGTGTTATTTCAGCGTCTATAGGCATCTTACTGATGTCAAACAAAAATCTGACATCTCTTTTAGGCTTTCTGGGAGGATAGAAATTGAATTATATATGGTTTATCTATGCTCTCGGAGGAGGAGTGACATTGATCAGGTGTCCAAGTCCCAATGCTTCTAACAAAGCATCTCTATGAGCGGGAGAGTTCTTCAGCAAATCTAAGAAGGAGATGTGAGAAAAGGTCTTGGTCAAATCATTAATCAAGTCATAAGCCCCCACTGGCTTTACAAGCATTTTTGAATATCATTTGATATTGAAGGGTAAAGATGTATTAGTTGTGATGAATAATACCAAGTTCTTATGGCAGCATTAATTTGTGGTTTAATTTCCAATTCTACCAATCCCACAATCTTTGTTTGTTGATGACCATCCAAAGGAGGTGCCACTAGTGGGTTTGATGACGTTGAGGCTTCATGATCATTGGCCCCTACTGAGATACCTTTGTTTGAACTGTTGGGATCTAATTTACCATCTTTAGTGTGTGTGGGGAGAATATCATTAAAGATCCTAAGTGGTGTGTTTTGTGGGGACACCAACCCTATGTAAGTATTTTGGGTAGGTTTTGTTGGATTTTCTAAAAACATGTCAACAAAGAGTTGTCTTGGTCTTCGGGGAAGCATTGTAAGAACTTGTTACAATCCCAAAAAGTTCTGGCATCATGACCTCAGACTCTATAAAATCTATAATATAAATCAGGATTATAATCTTGAGGCCTTTGATTAGCATCGATGTGGTCCAAAGTTGTGATTTTTTTACTATTTGTTAGTGTAGTTGAAAATTTGAGGTCATTGCCCCTGGTTTGGATATTGGTTTTGGAACTGTTTGGGTGTTAGTTAGGACCTTGGGCCTAATCTTGTTGTTTTTTTTGTTGTTATTGAGGATGATTAAAGTCCACACATTGATTGTGGGTGTAAAATTGTTATTTCTTTGGTTATTGCCATTTACGTTGTTGTTGTTAGTAGTGTTTGCATTGGGGTGCTAACAATGTTTGGTTTCTTTACCTGATCGGTAACATCATCAGTTGTAACCCCATAATTCTTGTTGAGGACCTTTGGTCCCTAATTGTTGTTCATGTTATTAGGGTAACTAGAGTTACCTTGGTTAGGAGTGATCAGTCTCCCATTTGTTCCATAGGTCTTGTGACCACTATCTATAGCTGCCTGATCAATTTGGAGAGCACCCTCCAATACTTCTTCATAGCTCCTCAATGGAAACTTCTAGACTTCTTCCTTTATTTCCCTATTAAGGGAGTGAAGGAATAGATCACAAAGCTTTGTTTGATCCATGTTAGGAGCATTTTCCAAAGAATAGAGGACTTTCCACCATCTTTGGATGAAATGGGTACAGACTCATTGTGCTCTTGTTTTATGTGAAGGAATTCTCGATTCCTATCCTTAGAAGTTTGTTCATGTCAAAATATTTGATAAAATTAGACACGAGTTTCTTGAAATAATGTATCGAAGCCTCTAGTATCCTATAATACTAATCTGTAGTGATACCTTCTAAGGTTTTAGGAAATATTTTTGTGGCGCATCCCACAAAAATAGCTCTTAAATGGCAGTTGCGTAAGCCTTGATGTGTACATTAGGATCACCCTCCCCTTGAATTTTGGAAGGTCTAGAAAAGGTCTTAGGAGCATGAAACTTTGTATGGAGAAGTTGACATGATCCTATAGATATTTGGATTAAGTCCCCATTGCGTATGACTCAACCATTGATGATCCTTGTTGGGGAGGTGGAGGTGGCATTGGTTGTTGAAATGGTGTAGCATATACATTTGTTGGGGCATAAGGCATCCCCTGTGGCTGACCATATGGGCTTGGGTAAGAGTACATGTCCCCCTATGGTGACTTAGAATACATGTGCATGTAAGGGGAAGATTATTTTGATATGGATTTTGAGGCACAAATCCAGGAATGTTGCATTTCCATATGGCATGGCATTTGAGAATGCACTTTCAGCTGGTGCCTATGGTGGGTATCCATATGTAGCATGGGGGGGCATACCCAAGGTGCCTAACCCAGTTAGAAGATCCTTGGGGCTAGGAACACCCGTGTAAAATGGAAGACTTGGCAAAGTAGGTGCTTTGCCATAGTTCTATGAATAGAAAGGAATATTTCCTTTCCTAGTATATGAATTCTAAGTGTTTTGGGAGAGTTCCAATTCCTTGACCTTGTCCACTAACGCCGAGATGACTTCTCTCATTGATGGTGTGGTGTTTTGCTTTTAGCGCATGCTATTGAACCTTTGTAGGTTGCTTGAGGAATATGATATCCTGCTATAAATTGTTCATTGTTTTTCCACCCCTCATTAGCAATGTTTTCCATTATAGGAGGGGTAGTGGTGTTGTTTTGAAGAAAGACATCAACATGTCCTTGTGGCCTATCAAAAGGTTGATTCATTATGTTTTGGAAGCATTGCTCACTTCTAGCATAACGTGCTAAATACTCCTCATCTAAATGTGGGAGTTGGTCAGACTACATGTTGATTGGTTGTCTAAACAAAACCCAAGGAGATGAGCCGTCTCTCTAGTAAAATTCATGTTATTAGAGCTTGAGAGCTCAGGTGATTGTGTTTGTGTAATTTGGTCAATTTCCTCGATCCTTACTGAGGAACCAACATTGGTCCCCTGAGGAGGAGTTTGAAGATGGGTAGTCAAATAGTTATCTGCCCATGTAGAAAGCAAGGGTGATTGTTGTTGTCTACCCATCTGATAGTTATATGCTTCAAGACCCAAAATGGGTCAGTTGTATCCATCGTATCCTAACATATTCAGGGGGGTATATAAATACCCGTAGAATAATGGAGAGAGGAAGATGGATGAAGAAAGTGGAAATGATTAGAGACTAGTTATGTATATTAGGTTCACCAATTTTTACAGATGAAAATTGAATTGCTTACCTTCACCTACACTCGACTCCCCAAGGTCATGAAAAGCAGGCCGATGTAGAAATATTAGACGAATAATTGATAGTGAATGTGGTAGATGTGTGGTATTGACATGCAAGTTATTAAGGAAAAGCGAGGTCCTCGACTTGTAATACAGAATCTACTTGTCAAGGGAAATAAAGGCCCTTCTAACCTGGATAGTTCTAATGGATGGATCAAAGAGAATTGTAGTGCAAGAGACTCTAATTGATATCAATCACCAGAGAGATTGTCTCCAATGGTTGTGGGATGCATGGGAAACCAATGGGCACATCGTAATGATTTCTAGACAAGTTCATGGAATAGATGAGAGATACTTGGGTCCATTAGCTCTATGGATGGTTGGTGGGTTTGGTCAAAATGAGAGGGCTCGATGAGATTCTTTGTTTAGAACATTCAATTGTCTAATGATATCTCGGCAATAATGGAGAGGTTCAAAAGACTAATGCTCTCAATCCGATGTCTATGTCCAATTGGTTCTTGGTTCTGTTCGGTTGAGGAAATATTGGATAACAACCATAAATTATTTCTAGTCATGGTCCCTTTATGGTTATACGGTATGATCTAAAATGTATACCCAAGGGTGGTTGAGTAATCTGTACACATGGGCGGTCCAATAGTTGTAAGCCTAATTTCTACAATATTCAATACATTAAGTTGCTCAATTTTCTCGTTGTGTCGAGCCATGATGTTCTAAGTACAATGAGATATGATTCCCGTATCAATTTCTATAAGAAATTTGGGGTTGTTTGGTTATGGCACCCTTGGGTCATACGTAGGTTTTCTCTTATTCGGACCTTTAATGGTCATGAATTAATAGTTCTTCAAGGCAACCTATTGTTGGGTTTATTTGACCAATACTCAAATGCTTTATCATCTTCAATGTTTAATGTGTCTAGTTGTTGATTGGTTCTTGAGATATATCTAGTTATTTTGATAACATTGAATTTAAGACCTTGATCAATATCTATTAATGGAACCACTAGGTTTGGTTTAGGTGTTATTGGTTCGAATACAAAGTCTAACGGGTTCTCTAGGTCTCATAATTGTCATGCAAGATGAAACCGAATTAATCTAATGGATAAAACTAATTAAGCAAAGGAAATTTAAACTATGTTTTTGGTATTTTCCACAATATAAACTGAACAAAGCAATGAAAGCAAGCTAATCTAATGAAATTAAATGTTTTGATTCTTTTATGATATTTTGAATAAAATTCTAATCTAACAAATGAATCTAATATAAACAATTAACTGGATGTAGCTAATTGCTTGTGTAATTGTGTTAATCTAAACCTAAAACAATTAATTAATTAAATCCTTCCTAATCAAAACCCTCAATCCTACCTCAAAGGTAGAGAATAAATCATAGCTTCAAAGAATTTATTATTCTTTACAACTTCCCTGGTAATATTAAAGAGCAATCTTTCTAATATGATCTGATCTACTGTGATTGCTTGATAATTGAAACAACAAAACAATTTCACTACTCTATTTGATATGAATTTGAATGAATACAATTCAAATTTGAAAATTAAATCAATGAAGCAAACAAACAACACCTCCAACCTAGATATGCAAATACAATGGAAAATTTGGTTGTGTGAATTTTTTTCCCTCATTTTATCCATTCGATTGTTGTGTCCACGTGAGTCGAACGGGTGGGAATGAAGTGACAGTAGAAGAAGAAAAGTATAAGAGTAGAAGCAACTTGAATTAGTAGATTGGGAAACAATGCAAGTGGAAGAATGCAAGAACAATTGAACTAAGATTGGCTTGGAAATTTCTAATAAGAAAGGCAGCAAGTTTGCAATAACAAAAATACTCAAAATTTCTTTAGCCAATTTCTTGAATACAAGCATGGTATTTATAGGAATTTAGCTAGGAAATGGTTGAAGCCATTTGGTAGCCAAAGGAGGACATAAAAAATTAAGAGGGAGTTTAAACTATTAATAACCATCAATCACAAATAGAAGTGAAAGAATAGATTGCCACAAGGCAATTGGGCCTTGGAATCATCTAAAACGGGCAAGAAACGCTTTAAAAATGGAAGTTAAGTGAGAGAATTCCACATCAAAATGTGAGTGAACTCTCTAGAAAATTCACACATGACCATTTCCCTACCGGGTGGCAGTTACGAAACCGTCACCCAGGTAGGTGTTATCCCAAATGTGCCCCCTGCTCATTTTGTGGCTAACTCTCCTTAACGTCTTTCCTTCTCTTGTGCCTCAGTCAGAATATTTTGTTTTCCAGGCACTCAAAACCTTCTAGAAATGGCACCATTGGATAGAGATCTTTCTTAGCTTTCCAGAAAGGTAAATTTTTCCTCCTAACTCCACGTATTTTTCAAGTTATGGCTCAGTGGAGTTTTGGTGGGAAATTTTCCCTAGAAGGCCCGCAGCCAATCAGGAGCTGCCACGTGTCCAAGGGCGAAAAAACACCAAGCGACCCGAAGGAAAAAATGGTCAGGAAGGGCCCACACCCAATCAGAATGTGCCATGTGGCACCTAGAGTGGTGGAGTGTGGGGAAAATTTGAAAAATTTTCCAAAGACCAAACGGGTAAAAATTCAAACTTTTTGCCCGTCGATCCGATTTTGGCCTATTTTTGCCCTAAAACTTCAAATCGCCATATCTTTCGATCCAGAGCTTGGTTTTCACGTTCTTTATATCAATGGAAATATGGTGAAATTCTCTACATGATTATGGGGTCAATTTTTCATTTTGATTGATTTTGAGAGAGAAAATCAAGAAATGCCTCTGGTACATGGCCATGAACAGAACTGACGTTTCAACCACCGTTTTAATGAAGAATGGCTCGCATTCTCTCCCAGCATGGTTAAAAATGCTAGGGAATGGGTTTTTCAGGTTTCCCATGCTATTTTGAATGCAATTTGGTCAATGGTTGAATGGCTTGCACATTTTCTCATGTTTCTCTCTCCTGGGGGTCGTGGCTTGCACTGTAAAAGCCAGAATGAGTTCATTTTGCAAGGGGAGACACCTTTTCAGCTCTGCAACTTCCTTTTCTTCCTTCTTTGGTAGAATTTGTGAAGAAATTTTTACCTTTCCATGTAATACAGCACTTTTTCTTGCCTCTGGATCACTGTAATGCACTGTATTGGATCTGAATGTTGATATATGTTCTGTGATTAAATTCCTCAATCCTTTCATATATCTATCATTGATTTCTTGATCTTTCATTACATTTTGAGCATTTTGTGCATGTTTTGTGCTGTGTTTCCTTATGGATTGTGTATTTCATGTAGTCAGGTGTCTACAACTCCTTTGGTGCATCACCTTAGCATTAGTTTTAGTTTCTTTTACTCTCTCTATCTTTGTCTCCTTGGAATCTAGAGTAGGATTAGGATTCAAACCTGCAATTATGCAAGTGATAAATCTGATCAGAGGATTTGAGGAACCACCTCTAATCTAGAGAGATTCCTCTTCCATTTTACAAGTCCCACACTTGGGAAGAGGATTCAATGTTGTGCAATCACACTGGATGCATATGATGATCAAACTAGAAATCTTATCAACATCCGGAGGGTGCTGATTTGCCACAACAGTTTTGGCACGCCCGGTGGGACCTTAGAGGTCTTCATCTTCATTGCAACAAAATTTATGTGCATTTGTTGCAAGTTTCTTGCTTTAAAAGAGCTATAAATTGCACATCTGGCGACTCCAAGGAAGAAGAATCAGCTAGTTTTAGCAGTGCAGACCTGAAAACTCATGAGAAGAATCACTACAAGGTCAAGAGCTGGAGAAGAAGAGGTGTTGTTTGAATATCTGTAGTTATCTCCAAGAATAAGGCAAAGTGGGAGGAGAATCCAAAGGTCTCCATCTCCACCAAACAGAACTCTCTCAACTCCTCCACCTGGTAGGCCTTTCATTCAATCAACAAGGGTTCTAAGGCCAATCAGAATGGCACAAAACAACCCCTATGTCAATTTCACTAGCAGCAGCCCACTTGCTCTCAATGCACAAAATCCAATCCCAGTTGTAGCATTGAAGAACATTCCATACTTCACTGGAGAAAATCAGACCTCACCTGGTGATCATGTTAAGGATATTGCTAACATTTGTGCAATCCATGAGATCAATGAGATGCAAGTTGCTGTCAAACTGCTGGCATCTTCATTCAAAGGGAAAGCTTTGCAATGGTTCAGGAGTCTTGCCTCAGGTTCTATTCAAAATTAGAATCAGCTATGTATAGCCCTCCATGAGTAGTTTGGGGAAAAGGGAGACAACTTGTCCCTTTTGGAGCAGCTGACAACTATCAAAAGAGCTCCCAATGAGCAACTGACTGATTTTAATTTCAGATTTCAAAGGACTTGGGAGAGAATTCCAGTGGCATTCAGGCCAACAGTAGAAGGTGCTTTTCTTTATTACCTTAAAGCTTTAAATTCTAATTTTTCTATGTTAATTCAGTCCATGGGAGGCACAACTATCCCCATTGCTTATAGCATTGCCATTAGAGCTTAAAATTGTTTGATTCAAGCTGGCAAGCTTGCTCCTAGACCCCCAATGCCATTATTTCCAAGTTTAGAGAGCCCAAACACTAATCAAACGCCTAACTTAGCTCCTATTCCCACTCCTAGAAATCAAAATTTAAATGAAGCTTCCACTTCATCTTCTAGTGCCTCAAACGAGCTTCAGGAAGTCATGAAGCAATTGCAAAATCTAGGCAATTAGCTGGTTACTCTCAAAAGGCAGCAAGCTCAAGGTTTTAGACCTTCTTTCCAGCCCCAAGCTCAGTCTAACAGGCAGCCATATCAACCCCAAAGACCACCCAATCCAGCTGCAAATCCAAATCAAGCAAGGCCTCCTGCCAATAGACCATTTCAGCCCTATAATCCCAATGCTACATCTGCCTCTAAAGCATTAGTGCCAGTACAAAATAACATGGCCCAAGAGTATGATTGGTGTTTCCCATGCAATGAACCTCACAACCAGTCCATGTGTTTTAATGGTGCCTTGAATCAAGCATTAATGGTGACAAAGAATGGTGTGGAGGGTGAAGGTAGTCAAGGAAATGACCAACAATAAGGAACATACCAGCAGCAATCAGCTCCAAATGATACCACACTGTGTGGTAGCAGTGAAGATTTTTGTGGCATGAACCAGATAGTTTCCCAAAGTGTTGCAGCTAACACAAGATCAAAGAGAATAAATTTGGTTGAAGAGAAGCCATTGGCTCCAAGTAATTCACAACCTCTTGTCATTCCACAAACTATTGGAAATCAAAATGCAATCCCAAGCACACAAGGATTGCCTAAAATAGTTCTAGGCCAGCCAAGTGCCATTGTTGCTACCCATGCACAAGGAATGAATATGTAGGCCAAGGGACAGCAAAGAGATGATTCATCTCCATTGAGTATCATTGATCGGATGAAGAAGAAAAATGTTAACATATCAATGTGGGAATCACTCTCTATCCAGGCCAAAGAGATTTGCTACAAGCTGCCATGAAGGTCGGTCAACTTCAAATCAGAAAGTCCAAATACATGAGAAGGTGCTCACAAATGCTGCCCACTGAGGGGAATCATGGAGGATAGCAAGGTAAAATGTTAAAGCCCCTCCATTCTATGTTTCATTGATCATTGGAAATCAGTTAGTACACAATTGCATGATTGATTCCGGAGCAAGTAGTTCAGTAATGCCCAAGAAAATAGCTGATCAGTTGGGAATCTAGTATGAAACCATATCCAAAGGGGTAGTGCAACTAGATGGGACAGCAGTGACAATAGTTGGGGTGATTAAAAACTTGAGTCTTACCTTGCATGCATGTCCCAACGTGGTTGTTTTGCAAGATGTATCAGTAATAGACCTTCCACCACTTTTTGCCCTATGTTTGTCAAGGGACTTCACAGCCAAGATCGGAGGTTACTTGTCTGCTGATTGGTCACACATGCTGTTCAGAACAAGATATGGAACCAAAACCACAATCAGGTCTGAGCCTATTGTAAACTTTCACATTGAGCCCTACACCCCAAGTCAGATCAATGCCAATTGTTCAGCGTTTGATTAAGAAGATCACCCAAGCACTGATGAAGCTGACACCAAGGTGGGAAGCATCCCAGATCTAACTCTTGATGAATGGGCAAACAAGGTGCATGATTTTTATCCTTATCAAGAAGTAGAAGAATCTGAGCTAGGAGTCTATTGCATACATGAAGAAGAGCATCCTATTCCTAGCATCACCAAGCCAAACCACAAAGATGACAATGAGGTATGGCAGTTGTTTTTGATGGATCAAGGAGTAGACAAGGTGCAGGAGGGGGAGCCATGCTGGTTTCACCTCAAGGAGTAAGGTATTATTCAGCTTTTAGGTTTTAGTTTGCATGCTCAAATAACACTGCTGAATATGAAGCTTTAATACAAGGATTGCATTGGGCAATCAAGAGAGGAATAAAGAACTTGCAAGTCTTCGGTGACAGTGAGTTGATTGTCAACCAGGTCAAGGGGCAACATGTTGTCAAGAATGATCTACTCAAGTGCTACAAGAACAAGGTATGGGACCTCATTGAATATTTTGAGGGTTTTGGCATCAAATCAATTCCTAGGAAAGAGAACCAAGCTGCTGACAGGCTTGCAGCAGTTGGGGCAGCCTTTGATGTTGTGGAGAGCATTCAAAAGGACAAGGTACAGCCAAACATCCATGTGATTGTGAGGCCTTCAGTGCCGGACAACAATGTAAGTTGGCAAGTGTTTGAAAATGATCAGCAAATCATCCATTTCTTGCAAGAAGAGGCTGAGTTCTCAGCTAAAAATCAGGAAAAGTTGGAGCAGCAGTATGGTGACCAAGTGGTGCAGCTGAGAACCAACAAACTACCAAAGGGGATTATTACTTTGGAGTCTATTTTTAATCCTAATGATCGGTTTAGGAAGGAGAAAGAAAACATCCAAGTGAAAAGAGAAGATTCGAGTGTCCATCTCGGTGGAAGAAGGCAAATCACTCCAAGTTGGCAAGATGACAAGCCCGAGCAAGAAAGGTATGAGTTCATACAACTTTGTCAAGAATTCCACGACGCGTTTTTGCTTGGAGCTATGAATATTTGAAAGGTTTCAATCCTAATTTAGCTCAACACATTATTGAATTGGACCCAAATACTAAACCCATCAGGCAAAAACAAAGGCCAGTCAATCCACACATGGAGCCTCTCATGAGGAAGGAATTGAATAAGTTGATAGAATCAAGAATCATATTCCCAATCAAGCATTCTAGTTGGGTTGCCAACTTGGTCCCAGTTAGGAAGAAGAGTGGGGAAATCAGATTGTGTGTTGATTTCAGAGATTTGAATAGAGCATCTCTCAAGGACCATTACCCACTTCCTTCCATGGAGCAGATTTTACAAGTTGTTCTTTGGCTCGAAAGGTTTTCATTGCTTGATGGCTACTCGAGTGGTACAATCAGATTATGGTGAAGGAAGAAGATCAATTCAAGACAGCCTTCACAACTAAATGGGGAACTTATGCATACAAGAAAATTCCATTTGGGTTGTCCAACGCTGGAGCTACCTTCCAAAGAGCAATGGACATGGCGTTCAAAGGTTTGATTAACAACATGGTGCTGATATATCTTGATGATATCACTATTTTTTCAAAAAATGTAGCAGACCACCTCCTTCATTTGAGACAAGTATTCACAAGGTGCAGAATATTTGGAGTCTCCTTGAATCCTAAGAAGTGTGTTTTTCTAGCCCATGAAGGAAATTTCCTTGGCCACATTGTCTCTAAAGAAGGATTGACAATTGATCCGAAAGAGTTGAAGCCATAAGAACACTACCATTTCCAAGCCACAAGAAGGCCCTTGAGTTTCTTGGGAGAATAAATTTTGTTTGGAGGTTTGTTCCAGATTTTTGCACCCTTGTCAAACCTATCACCAAGATGTTGAAGAAAAGCATGGATTTTAAATGGACAATGTAAGGCGAAGAGGTTTTAAAGCAATCAAAGAAGCCATCTCTCAAGCACCAACTCTCATCAACCGGACTTCTCCAAGGATTTCATCCTCTATGCATTTGGGGGTAATGATACCATTTCGCCATTTTGGTACAAAGAAACAAGCACAATGATGAGCAGCCAATTACTTTCTTCAGCCAAAGCCTGGAGGACTATGAGGTGAGGTATTCTTTTATTGAGAAGCATGTTCTTGCAGTAATCAGAAGCTTGAAGAAATTCAAGCATTTAGTCTCAAACAACAAGGTCCAGTTGTTGGTTTCTCATGTGAGGGTTAAAGACTTCCTCCTCAACAAAGACATGAATGAAAAAAGGGCAGGTTGGATTACTCATGTCATGGAGTATGACATTGAGATCAAAGTCACCAAGTTGGTAAGAGGAAAAGGATTGTGTGAGCAGCTGATCTTGAGCAAACAAGAGGAATCATGCAACGAGAAGGAGGTTGTTTGGCGTTGCAAGACAGCCATGAGCAAGGAAGCACTCAAGAGGAGAATGATGGTGTCCCCACTCCTTGCTGGACCCAAGGTATAATGCACTTCCTAAGCACAAGTCTATGCCCTTCGGAGATGAACAAGACCCAAAGAAGACACTTCAGATTGAAGCTTGTCCCATACGCCCTTGTTGATGGTGTCTTGTTCAAGAGAGATGTGAATGGAGTGTTGCTGAGATGCGTTGGCAAAAATCAGATTCAAAGGATGTTGGAAGAGTTCCATGGTGGACCAGCTGGTGGTCATTTTGCACCAAGAGTGACAGCTCTAAAGATCATGAGGGCTGGTTATTATTGGCCCAAGATTTTTAGTGATTGCTACGCATGGATCAAGAGGTGCAAGAATTGTGCATTCTTCACAGGTAAAGAAAGACTAGCTGCCCTTCCATTGCATCCAATTTTAGTTGACCAGCCATTCATGCAATGGGGTTTGGACTTCATTGGAGTCATTAATCCCAATTCAAGTCAAGGGCACAAGTGGATTTTAACAGCCACAGATTACTTCACCAAGTGGAGTGAAGCAGTAGCACTCAAGGAAGAAAATGAATCTAGCATCCTAGATTTATATAAGGGAATAGCAACCAGATTTGGCATACCAGCTACAATAATATCAGACAATGCATTGGCATTCATTGGATCCAAGGTGACTGAATGGGCTGTCAAGAATGGGATCTACCTAATTACTTCATCAAACTATTACCCTCAGGGTAATGGCCAAGCTAAATCTACAAACAAGAACTTGTTGAGGATCATTAGGAGGACTCTTGATGAGAATCAGAGGTCTTGGCATACCAAATTGAAATCAGCCTTATGGGCTGATAGGATAACTCCCAAGAGATCTACAGGTAACTCTCCATTCAAGCTTGTTTATGGGAGAGAGGCAATTTTGCCCATATCACTTGAGTTGCCAACATTGGAACTCATGAAACAGTTGGAGTTGTTGGAGTTTGAGCCCATGGAGGTTAGATATGTAGAATTGATGGAGCTCCAAGAGATCAGAAATCAGGCATCCCAAGCAATAGAGAAGGATCAAGCTTTGATAAAGAAGACCTTTGATAGAAAGGCCAAGAATAGATCCTTCCAAGTTGGAGATCTAGTGTTAAAATGGGATGCAGAAAGAGACAAAACCGGGAAGGCATTCAAAATTTGATGCCATTTGGAGTGGCCCATACATGGTCACAAAGTGTAAGGACAGCAATGCCTTCCAATTGTCTTCATTGGATGGCGAAGAACTGCAGATTCCAGTCAATGGAATCCATCTAAAGCATTGTTACTAAAGGGAAATTATCCACCTTGTAAATATTAGCTTAGGTTTTCATTCCTCCAAGTGCTTGTGCACATTGTTTTTTGTAGATTAGTTTTTCTTTCCCTAAGTGCTTTGGCACAACTTGCTGTTCCTGGGAATGTGTTTGCAGGCCTTGCTCCATCAGGTGATTTTCCATGTTCCTCTTTGCAACGTTCTAGTCAGTTGGGGTATTAAACAGAGAATCAAGTGACTCCATGCCCAATGGATTGCTTCAGGCAACTGGTAACTTCATCCAGCAGGTAGATGACCCCTCTGAGTCACCAAAATTGTTATCCCAAATGTGCCCCCTGCTCATTTTGTGGCTAACTCCTTTACATCTTTCCTTCTCTTGTGCCTCAGTCAAAATATTTTGTTTTCCAGGCACTCAAAACCTTCTGGAAATGGCACCATTGGATAGAGATCTTTCTTAGCTTTCCAGAAAGGTAAATTTGTCCTCCTAACTCCACGTATTTTTCAAGTTCTGGCTCGGCAGAGTTTTGGTGGGAAATTTTCCCCTAGAAGGCCCGCAGCCAATCAGGTGCCACGTGTCCAGGGGCGAAAAAACACCAAGCGACCCGAAGGAAAAAATGGTCAGGAAGGGCCCACACCTAATCAGAACGTGCCATGTGGCACCTGGAGTGGCGGAGCATGGGTAAAATTTGAAAACTTTTCCAAAGACCAAACGGGTAAAAATTCAAACTTTTTGCCCGCCGATCCGATTTTGGCCTATTTTTGCCCTAAAACTTCAAATCGCCATATCTTTCGATCCAGAGCTCGGTTTTCATGTTCTTTATATCAATGGAAATATGGTGAAATTCTCTACATGATTCAGGGGTCAATTTTTCATTTTGATTGAGTTTGGAGAGAGAAAATCAAGAAATGCCTCTGGTACGTGGCCATGAACAGAACTGACGTTTCAACCACCGTTTTAATGAAGAATGGCTCGCATTCTCTCCCAACATGGTTAAAAATGCCAAGGAATGGGTTTGTCAGGTCATCTATGTTGTTTTTAATGCAATTTGGTCAATGGTTGAATGGCTTGCATGTTTTCCCGTGTTTCTCTCTCCTGGGGGTCGTGGCTTGCACTGTAAAAACCAGAATGAGTTCATTTTGCAAGGGGAGACACCTTTTCAACTCTGCAACTTCCTTTTCTTCCTTCTTTGGCAAAATTTGAGAAGAAATTTTTACCTTTCCATGTAATACAGAACTTTTTCTTGCCTCTGGATCACTGTAATGCACTGTATTGGATCTGAATGTTGATATATGTTCTGTGATTAAATTCCTCAATCCTTTCATATATCTATCATTGATTTCTTGATCTTTCATTACATTTTGAGCATTTTGTGCATGTTTTGTGTTGTGTTTCCTTGTGGATTGTGTATTTCATGCAGTCAGGTGTCTACAACTCCTTTGGTGCATCACCTTAGCATTAGTTTTAGTTTCTTTTACTCTCTCTATCTTTGTCTCCTTGGAATCTAGAGTAGATTTAGGATTACAAACCTCTGCAATTGTGCAAGTGATAAATCTGATCAGAGGAGTTGAGGAACCAGCCTCTAATCTGGAGATTCCTCTTCCATTTTGCAAGTCCCACACTTGGGAAGAGGATTCAATGTTGTGCAATCACACTAGATGCATATGATGATCAAACTAGAAATCTTATCAACATCCGGGGGTGTTGCTGATTTACCACAACAAGTAGGGTGGCGTTTTGTCACTAAAGGCCAAAAAAAAGGGAGAAAGTAGTGGGAAGTTGGAATAAAGCATACAAATGGCTAAGTAGGGATATCTAAGCTACAAATATAGATCTGCGAATGGATTTCGTAACTTGAACACCTTCGAAAGGATATGAATCATCATTTGGGACATTTTTAACCATTTTATAACAATGTAACACATACAATTTTGGGTGTGTATAGCTGCCATAGGTAGAGATAGACTATTTTTCCTCCGTAGAGACCCTCTCAGCCACATTCCCTCCCAATAGCCTAACTATGATCACGGTATAGGTATCATTGACCCTCTTGTGATGAGTTTTAATATTTTCATAAGTAAGCTGAAGGTAAAACTCATATCCTAGTGCATTATTTTTATCATCCTATGGTGATAATCCTACACATACCTTGTATAGGCTCTAATGGTATACATCAGGTAGGATGTCATATAGAAAGTTTTACTTTGTTGCACATTTACCAGTTGTTCACTTAGGTTCTCACAAATGATCTCCCCCAATTCAAACTTTGTTTTCCTCACATATGATATTAATATATACACACATCCAATACTGAAATTCATTAGTAGAGAGAATGCCCATATCAATCTTGCCAAATGGGTGATCATATTTGATAATTCCTCTTTGAAATTTTATCTGTATAGGACCTTGGGAAACTTAGAACCTACTTATTTGTTAGATTTGATCTAGGATTTAGAAACCATTTTCCTATACCTATCTTTGTCTTGATCAAAAATATTTTGAGCCTAGGCCTAGGTCAAGGTATTGGAGTTCTCAAAGGTAGGAATCCCTAGGGATGCATTTATGTAATTGGCATCAAGTTTGAAAATAATTTGGTCTTGAGGGTCCTTGACTTCTTTGGTTTCAAGGTCAAAACTTGGGGCATATGCAAAGACAGTATTAGTGCATTGAACAAAGAGGGGAAATCCAGCAGCATGGGTAATTTCACGCTTTTTATACATTGGGACATTATGGTGAGAGTGTATTTAGAAATCCAAGCCAAGAAATCATCTAAGTCCATATGTATTATGTCCCTATAATAAATATTAATCACAAAGGTTTCAAGAGAATAAATGTGTTCATATCCTCCATATTAGAATTTCATCATGAATGTGTGGGGGAAAAATCAGAAAGAATGGAGGCTCAATGGCGGTTTCAAGAGGAACTCGAAGGAGAGGATTAAAAACACAAACACTAGTCAAATTACACCAAAAGAGGATGAAATCAATCACCTCCAGTGTGAGAATAATGATGGCTCCACAATGGTCCCAATGTAGTTTGAATTTTCAAATTTAGACAAGAAGTGAGAAAGATATGGACAAAAATGTATCTTAGTGAAGAGGAGAAAAACATAGTGGATAGTGAAATTCATAATTTGGAATTGTGCAAAATGACCAAAATTTATCCTTTATAGCAAAACAACTCAAAAATAGGGTTAATATGGGCCACATAGTGAAATGTGGAAGTCAATGGGCTTTGGAGAACTCATTTCATCATTTTTTATAAATAGTGTGAATATGATAGGGATGCGAGAAACCGGAGGCCCTATTGGACCCCATTCATTTTCAAAGTGGTGGTGGCATTGATGTCAAGTGGCATTGATGGAAAAAGGGTTGATTGGTGAAGTGAAGAAGTTAGGGACATGAAGGTTGATTAGTAGTGCCTTCTGATAGGTGCATGTGAGTCATGTGAGTATTTTTGGTGTAAGGTGAAGTATTTAAATACTTGGATCATGTGTATATCAAGTGAATGAACTCTTTCTAAGGCTCAGAAAGTCAAGAAACAGGTTTTGGAGCAAAATGCCACTTCTAGCCAAAACTACCCTTGAGAAACCCAGTTGTTCTTGCATGTAAATGAGATTGGTTTGAGTATTACATGCATATTCATATAAAATAACCTCATTGGGAATATAGAGGGGTGATTTTGGTGTTCCATGTCAAATTTTATCAAGTTTTACAAAGTTATGTGAAAGTTATGCTATTTTTTCAAAAACTTATTTAGTGAGAAGTGCAAATGAAGCTACTTGTCTTCTTAGGTTCTAAGAAAAATCATATATCCTTCTTCAGATAATTCATAGAAGGAATTTTTGGAGATAAATCTAAGCCTAAGATATTGCAAAAGTTTCAGGAAAAATGGGCAAGTATTAGATAAGTTATGAGCATTTTTCGAACACTATTTTCTCTCTCCTAGACTCCTTTCTGAAGTGATAGACATGATATGAGGTGATTTGACTCAATAAATTTGAAAGATAGTAAAACACCTCAAGATTATATAAGAATCTCTCCAGGTACTTTTAAAAGTGGTTTTACTAGTCAAGTATATAAGTACAGTACAAATTGTACCTTGCTCTTTATGAGTTTAAGTGAACTATGCTTGTTTGAAGATGTCTTTTGTTGAAGCTTCTTTCTTTCAAGATCTTGAATTTTATTTTCTTGTGTCTCTTGAAGTTTATATGTCAAAGTGTAAGATTGTATATGTGAAATCTAAGACAAAAAATGAGAAGTTTTTATGTGTTTCCATTGTCATTCAGAGTATGAAGTGGAATCCTCTATGTAAGATGGTCCTTTCACATAAAGAGTCTTAGTTAGTGCTTGAAAGAAGTGTTAGATGTTTAATGGAGATCAATAATACCTTAGTGCATACTTTTTTCAAACCCATTTTAAGACACAACTCCAAATAATGATATGAAGCATTATTATTTGAACCCGATCAAGTTGTGCAGTCACTGAGAAATTTCTTTTTTTATTTTTGTGAACAAATTAAGGTATCTCAGGGAAAGTAAATGGTTGAAGGTGTAAATAATTCCCAAGGCCACAGCAACTAAGAATTTTGATTTTCATTGGAAATTGAATGAGAATTCAATTTTTTAAGAGGTTCGGGATGTCTGAGAGATCATAATCCTGAAACAAGGGTTTGGAAGGAAAAATTAGTCAAAACACATGATTCATCCATCAAAAATTCCTGAAAATTTGTGTAAATGTCTATTTTGAGGTCATGATCACATTGCAAATGTTTCAAACCAATTCATGAACTGTCTAAGGATAAATTAATAAAATTTTCCTTTCTCTACCATGTCATCGCTATAACTGAATTATTATCAAACCAATTCCTATGTCTCGAAAACAAAGATCATCTTCCATATTACTCTTGATTTCAAGGAGGGTAAATGAAATCTAGAGATTTTCAAACTTGGTGAAAGCCACAATTTAAGTTTTCGTTATGAAAGTTGATGAAGGTGTTATGTCTAGTTGTAGACTTACATGATACAATTATAAATTATTGCAAAGTGGAACTTGAAGTTGGGTTGAATCTTTGAAAGGAAAATCTTGGAAGGATTTTCAAGCATCTCAAATGTGTGATAAAGTCTAACTTGTCCAAGTTGCATACACGAGAACCCTAGTAATGCTACCAAGAAAGGTATTGTTTGGGTGTAGTGTACTAAAGAGTCTGAGTCACTTATTTTAATAATATGAGATCATGAAGAAGACACCAAGAGTATCCTTGATCGTTATAAACTCTTCCTCTCCCCTTCTAGCTTGAAATGAAGAAGACATCAAGAGTCTCCCCTGTTAGTTATAAATAAAGGTAAGTCCAAAAGATAGTGAAATCAATATGACTTATAAGTTTAAGTTTTGATGAATCTTATGGTGTTCAATCGGTGAAAAGAAGACAAAAAGGTAGAAATATGAATGGGTGTGTGATTGAAAGGTTGATAAATATCCAACTAGAGGTTGGGAATTAGTGTGGTGAATAAGGTGATATGAATGCAAAAAGTATAGAAAACATGTATGTATAATGTATATCAAAAACCTTAATCCAATGCTTTTAAGTTGTTGAAAAAGAATGGCTATATCGGGATCGGTGAAGATACATATGGGTATGAGAGAAGTAACCTCATATGACAAGAATGGTAAAATGAGAAAAAAAAATTAGTAATTGGCTTGCTTAGAAAAACAGTGAACACTAGAAAAATAGATCCACCTTGCTCCTTCATTAGATCTGAGTTTGAGGGGGATCACATCAACCCATACCTGGGGCAACCACTCTGTTTTGTCAACGTCACTTACCAATACAAGCTACGCGTCAAAAAGGAGAAAATGTAGACACCCAAAATTGGGTCATAACCCTTAAAATCACCTTCAACTAATTAATTCAATATTATTCCCCCACAATGCCCACTTGGACACATTTTAATTAATTTAATTACCATAATTAAATCAATTATCTACCTCACCCCTCCACCTCACCTAAGCCACCTCACCCTAGACCTATTCCAAGATCATTAATTAACCATGACCAAGTCTCCACTCCACTTAACTAACTGGGACTTAGTCTAACATGAATCTTAATGACCTATTATCCCTCAAACCACTTTCCAACTCCATTTACTGTCATTCTTCACTTGTGACCTGGAACCAAAATCAAGATCACACCAAATTTAGTAAATATCGGGCTATTTTTATAAACTTATACCAATTATTCTTAATTGATGACAGCTTATTCCTTGGCGTGTCCATCACCTAACCATCATCGGTTAGTTTGAATAGAAAATATTAACTCATTGATCAAGTTATGAATCTTGTTATCTATCTTTTGCGATCTAGTGTTCTTGTTCACAAGTTCTTCATGGAATTTTTGACATACCAAAGATCCTCACTGCATTCAAAGACCATACCAACCATCTATGGATTGATCTAGAGCTCTAGTGCACTCTCCTAAAATCATTGTGCCTTCCAGTTATTGTTGCATCCATTCAAGACAATATTTCTTCACAAGCTGTCACCATCATCCGATTTCTACCTACATTCAAAAAGTAAGTATTGTTTCTTCCTTGTCATTTTCAATAGACTAGTTGTTTTTATTAGCTATATGTTTCATTCCTTATTCTACCTCACCCGGATCTCTGTCATACTACCTCTATCTAACTATCTTCTTATTTACCCATCATACCTTTCCCAAACCTCTATATGTGTACCTCTGAGTCCTTAGAATAATCCCACAACATCACATAAACTTTTGTCACTCTTTATGTAATCACGGAGAGTTCCCAAACCCCATTTTTAATATTATTGCCAAATTGCCCCTACCAACACTGGTTACCCAAATGGCTTCAGTCCATTACCAAAAGCAAGACATCGATCGCTTAATTGACTTCGGTCTCTAAAACCAGTAATTATTTATAAACCAACAAGCTTATAACTTCCTCTAAATAACCTAGAATCATTCCTAACCTTACTCAGGCCTCACCTATAGCCTTTGTTATACCTACAGACCCAGAACATCCCATTAGCCATCTGGATTTAATCGTAACTTTTCTTGTTAGATTAAATTTACTTATTGTATGTTATAGGAGATACCTAAATCTTATCAACTACAAAGTAGGAATAATTTATTTACAATTTCTTCTTGCATTAAGTTATTATAAATAGGGGATTGATAACCATTCAAGGAAGCATCACACTTCCTAGATCTAGCCTTCACTAGGCAGTCCTCTGTCATTTTCTATTTAATATCATTTGGTGGTCTTGTTATGTTTCTTATACAGGTCATTCCTCCTAGCCAAAGGGAAGCTCTCTACAATCAGCTTGGACAACATTCTACGTGCGTAACCTTCTCTTGACTATTCACAGGTATTCCTCCTATGCCCATTACCTTCATCTATTTTATCACATAGTTTGATGTGAAACATTTTGGCATGCCTGGTGGGACCTTATTTTTTGGGTTCTTTACATTGTTCATTTTAGGGATATTTTTGTGTTTGTTTCTTTAGGAAAAGTTCACATTAAATTTTTCCCTGGAATCTTCTTTTCTTCTATTTTTCTAAAGGAAATTCGTCATTTGGTGTTCAAAAATAATTCTTCTTCCTTTCTTTTACACATGTATTTTAGTGAAAGATAATTCTTTCTTATTCTCCACTTACTACATCAAGCTTCATTGTTAATTTGGGTTTTAAAAATTTCGCATTTCATCCTTGTGACTATTGCATTAGATAACCTAAATTTTATTTGTAATCTATTTACTAGAAATAATGACCGTTGAAAATTGGTGGGAATTAAGTGTAGTTCACACATTGTGCACACACACCCTTGTCTAAATCACTTTAACAATTTACTCATTTCTTAAACATCTTACTTCTCGATAGTTGCCATCAAAGGTTAATAACGTGATTGATGGTGGATCCATCTCGTGTTTTGGACAGTCATCATATTAGAGTTCATACCTCATGTATCTTGTGACGTATCTATTGGGGACATTTTATCCAAAACACACCTCAAGATTGGTCCAGTGGATCGACATCGGTTACCTCTTCATACCGGCATCGAGTTCCTTGTTGTTTTGGTTATTTTCCCCAAAATAGTATTAAATTTATATCCATTCATTTTTTTGTGACTTTTTCTATCATTTTACACATTTCTAAGTCTTTGTTACCATCACTAGAGTTTAGGTTCATCCGATTTACACTCTTCATCTCCAGATTTCTAAATTTGTCATTTATTCTCAGTAATCATACTCAATCCAGTGATCGGCATTATCTACCCCATCCTACCGGCATTGGTTAGCCTATCGATGTCGGTCTGTGTTTTGATTTTTTTGTCAAAATACCGACCAATTTTCATTCTCTAGATTTCTTATATATTCTTTTCTTGTGTTTTTGGACCATCTGCAGACTTTAAACTACCTTTCCTACCACTATTCACATGGTTTTTACTCGCATATAATCCAAATCTCTAGCTTTTCAGTAGCCATGAACCACTACCTCCTAGTCCTTGGTAACCTTATATTTCTTCACCCATGGACCCCACTTCTCATATTGTTATAAATGTGGGTGACGAGGAGCTTGCAAATCCCCTTGATCATAATCACATAGCCTTGTAGTATTACCTCATCCATTATTCCACCTATGACTTGTCAGGACATCTCATATATGGGATGCATGTCTCCATTCCTCCCACTCTCACCCCTACTTCGTATCAGCCACCACTAGTGTAGCATTACCTACTTCCACCTTACCACCCATCGTTTTTCAGATCACCCCTACATCTTCGATATATGTCATGCTTATGGCATCTATCGCACCTTTGACATTTTCCTCCCTTTGACATCTACCACATCATTATCTATGACTCTTAGTGTATGGATTCCCACATCATCAGTCACTTTTACCTCACAACCTCCAATTGCATCGACCCATTTTCATATTTTAGTCATGTCTATACCTGCTACTTTGCCACCTATCGCTATCGGGTCTCAACACATGTTCCTCCCACCTATACCCTATCTCAACCAGCACTCATTACCTACACCTCCCATTCAGGGTATATGCCATCATCATTTTTTGCTACTTATATCCCTCCTCAGTTTTCTTACTCGACACCTTTGTATATTGGTGTGCCTTCTACATCCTACTCATCGTATTCACCTCCTTATACTGTGGGAGGTGCATCTCAATCTAATTTGACCACATATATGATCAAATTTATGATGAATAAGATGCAAACCCTAGAAGCATCTATCTTTGGCTCATATAATACATTGACTTATGCTAAAATATATAATGAGCCTATTCATCCTTCCATACCCATTCATCCTTATCCCTACATTGGGAGATGCCTAAATTCAACCGATTTAATAGCAAGGAAGATCCGTAACATTTGTGATTGTTCAAACATGTATGTTATCTGATCACCCACGATGACGCCTTGCTTCTTAGGAATTTCCCCATGTCCTTGATAGGACCTGATTTATATTGGTACAATGATTTACCTAGGCACTCAATATTTTATTTTAATCAATTGGCTTAGGCCTTCCTTGACCATTTCTCCATAAACATCACTAAGAAGGTCACCATGACTTATTTTTATTATATGTTTCAATATGAAGATGAATCTATCACAGATTTTGTTGCATGTTGGTAGAGTCTTACCAATCAGCTTACCTTTCAACTTCCTCAAACCGGGCTTATAGAGTTGGTTACTAGAACTTGTGTCAGGCACATCTATCCAACTCTTCACATCCAAACATTTCAGATGTTTGATGAGGCGTTCACTATGGCCCGAATCTAAAAAAATCTATCAAAGAGAATAAACTACAATTGCACAACAAGAGTGCTCTGTTTAAATCAAATAATTATTATTCTTCCTCTAAACCAAAAACTACTCACGCTAAAGAAAAAGGATCCACCAATGCGTTGGTCTTGAAAGTTGGCCCATCTCATCCATCAAACCAACCGAAACCTCCTAATATTTCTCTTGTTTAGAACTTCCAATACAATCATGAAAAATGAAGATATACCCCATAAGAGAACCTTATTCCTCTATGTTGGAAAAGTTGTTAAAAGTGAGAGCCATCACTCTTCCACCGATCAAACCACATACTAGCTTTGACCCTTCGTCCTATACCCGCATGGTATAAGGAGAACGATTATTGTAACTATCACTATGTTAGAGGACATAGTAACAAAAATTGTAAAACATTCAAAAACATCATCCAGAAATGTTAGATAATGGAGATCTCATCCTAAAAAACCCTAACATGTCAGAAAATCAAAATCTTTAGGTCTTTAAGAAACCTTTTCCAAACCATACCCATTCATCGAATCATGTCGGTGAGACTTCTAGCAATAACACCCATGTTCACAAGGTTCATGCCATCTTTGACATAATACTTGTCCCTTCTACTCAGTTACCTTCCATCCCATCTATTGACGAGATTCTTGTGTGAGATCCTCTACCCACGGAGGATCCTATTTCACCTAATCCTCTACCCATGAAGGATCCTACCTCACCTACTCCTTCATCTATAGAGGCACTTACCCCACTTATTCTGTCACATATCAAAGAGCATGTATTACCCATGCTTCTACCCAAGTAAATTCCTATCTCATCCCTACCTAAAGAGGAGCCTATATTATTCCCTCCTCGACCCATAGAGGATCCACTTTTATACTCTCTTCTTATCAGTGATGTGTCTCCCAAGGTCTACCAGGATCCTATTAATCTTCTTGCATCACTTCTACCTATAGAGTTAGAAGCCAAAAACTTCCCTATTTCATAGACCTTAGAATTTTTCACAGGGATTACCACCAAGTCATCGTAATCTTCTTCTACCTCTACACCGTTCTCTTTTTTGGATAATTGCTTAGAGTATGTTGACCAAACCATGTTCTAAGGGCACCTACGTCTCCCAATACCAACATAAATGAAGATGCTAACCTTAGACACTTCAACCATTTATCCAAAGATATTCCAAATAACTAATACTATGATGTCTAAACCAATCATACTAGCATCTTCCTTGTCACCTCACCTTCACCTCAACCTTTTCTTTCACCTAAAACTTCATCCACACCCAAACCTTCACCTGCACCTAAACCTAATGCTACATTAGGGGTCCATCCTATGCCTAGTCTACTACATCTTACGAGTTAAATTAGACCGAGAATACTAAGCAACCACTTGCCACAAAGTCAACTCCTGCTCCTAAGAAGAAGACAAATCTCCCGAGGCCTTATTCACCCTCACTCCTTTCATTGATCTTAGGCCCACATCCATCGACCTTGGTCTAGTTACCACTTCACCAAGGCAAGTCCAAGGTACAAAAACCCACATTTGCACCTTCATCACCTCATTTTCCCACACCTTTACCTCTTCAATAGAAAAAATCCCAAGTGTGGTAGCCCACACCCACACCTCTACCTTTCTTATCTTGTTTTCCCACACCTTTACCTACACCACCTCTTCATCCTACACCCACGCCTATACCTTCATCACCTCCCTTGCCTACATCTTCTCCATTACCTACCACCATATCACAGCCGACACCACCACTTTCACCTTGGCTTTTTAGATTACCCTCATCTTCTACATTTCCTTCTACTTCACATGCCCCACTTGCACATTTACCCAATAATATGTAACCTAAATCAACAAAAAAACAAAACCTTCGCTTCCTACCAAAAAGGTAGTCCCACCTACACCACATCCAGCAAATCCTCTTCCACAAAAATCACATGTGTCTTCACCAAAACCCACTCTGTAACTTCATATTGTGATCCGTTGGCGGGATCCTATTCCAATGTCCTTGCTAGGTTTCTAGAAACCTCTACTATCACATTACCACCCATTAAACCTTACAACCCACTCAAACCTAAACCAGCAGGGTTTGACGATAATAATATTTTTACATATCATCACTCTTCAGGCATGATATCGAGGATTATAAGGCCCTTAGAAACATTCTCCTTCAATTTTTTAATTCAGAAATCCCCTTGGAAGAATATGACCAATTGGATGATAATTTCATTCCCCCTTCGCATGCCACCATATGACCTTATCTTATATCTATTCATTGGTTGTTACCTCCATCTCCACAACCATATTTTCCACTGCGATCTTCAAAATCAATATGGTTTGAGTAGTCACTCGATCACAAAAATCAAAGGAAAAGAGAAATCTTGTAACCCATCTAGTACACCTACACCTACCATTCCATCTGCACCTTCCCTAAGGTAACCATCTATGTGCCACCTATCCAATTTTTGATGGCGTCACACATCGCACTATGATCAAACAACTTGCATCAATCTCCTCTAAAAATGTCTTTGTATGACCTCATCCAAACCTCTAAGTCTCATTGTTGAGCCTTCCTCGAGATCCTACAATCTATTGAGGTTCTACCGAATGACCCTATGCTGTTGCCACCATATTCACCCCTCATCATGTGGTTGCTCTCACTGCTTCACCTAAAAATTATATTTCCACTACCATTCATCACATTTATGTCATCATTTTCTCTGACTCGAAGATTTCTCCTCACCATTCAGAGGATCCTAATCTTGCCCTCTTCATCTCCATCCACATTGAGGATACTCACATCTGATGCGTTATGATTGATGGAGGTGCAAGTATTAATATTATTTCTTCCCATGCATATGAACAAATGCACATACCTACCAATTGCATGCATAATAACCTAGTTATGTTGTATTCTTTCAATGATGCTCTAACTTCTACTCTCAACACCATCATCCTCCACATTTGTGTGGGTCCCCACACCATTCCTAAATTATTCTATGTTCTCAAAGGGGAATTCCAATACAACATGCTACTTGGCTGACCCTAGATCCATGCTATGGGG
The DNA here is from genome assembly GCA_018340775.1 of Taxus wallichiana var. yunnanensis. Lineage (NCBI taxonomy): Eukaryota > Viridiplantae > Streptophyta > Pinopsida > Cupressales > Taxaceae > Taxus > Taxus wallichiana. The sequence continues at coordinate 207,023,122 of CM031237.1, forward strand.
TGTGTACCTTTGACTCTTCACTGTTGTATCAAGTTTGAATATGAAGGACACCCTTACACTATTCAGGTAGATCCTTCACCTTTCAAAACTTGCAACATGTTTTATTTTCCCAATGATGTCCTTATTCCATTTTAGACATCTACTACCATTGTCGCTTCATCTTCAACCCTTTGTCACCTCATCTTATTCCACTATTGTATCTACTACTTCTACTACTACACCTTCCTTGCCCAACCCATCTCTCCCCACTACTACCTATGACTTCCAAATTTAACCTTTCTACCAATCCTTATTCTCAAACTTTGAAAATCTCATCCATTCCCCCCACCCAAGTACCAACTTTTGACCCTTTGGCTAGACGTTTTTCAATGCCTTTCCCTGGGCGAGTATCACATGTATAACATCAACACTTTCCAAACTCCTCAAGAGTATGGAAACCTTCATCAAAGCACCCACATTATGATCATCATATAGGAGAAATGTTTCCATATGATCCTCCCCACCTTCACACCAAATTGACATTCGGTGGACTTGATACTTCTTCTTATTCTCTGAACCACCCACTCAAACATGACCCTTTTCCTCTCGACTTTTGTTACCTCACCAACTATCACTTTCCCCACAGCTTTCTTCATTGTTGTGCTTGGAAAGGTTTTATCTTTGGTCTTTATGAACAAGGTCATCACACAATTATTCCTTGCACTACCCATAAACATAAAGACCATCATGGTATTGGATTTGCTGAACCACCTAGTCCTAAGAAGGCTAGAGTCAACCTCGTAGAGGAAGATCCACCTTCTGCACCTTTGTCACCTTCTTCACCTACCACACCACCTTCACCCATGGAGTCCATGGATCCAAAATCCATTCCTCCTAACTTTTTTTTCATGAACATTGTTTCTTTGGGACCTCTAACCTATCAACGTGATGGCAAGGCTCCCTCTTCCCTTCCTTTCCTTTATCCTGACATGATCGATGATGACACACCTTCTATAAACATCATTCAATGTTAAGATGATGATTCCATTCTAACCTATCTAGGTGTGGAGTATTCTTACATTCACCAATCATTCCCTTCTAAGACACAAACCATGCTGAATGAATCGATCATCGAGATCAACATTCACACTCAAGATGACTCTCAAATTCTAAAGATAGGCCAATCTTTATATTCTACTAAACAGAATCCTTCACCTCTTTCCTCTAAGATCATAACAACACTTTTTCTTGGTCTTACACTCGATATGCTCAGTATTGACCTAAATATCATCTTTGCACAATATTGTTACCATTCCTGATGCCAAACTTGTGAAACAGAAGCTGTGAAAAATGCATCCACACATTTCCCTTCTTGTCAAAGAAGAACTCCAATACCTTCTTTTTGTTTCTTTCATTTTACCTATTGACTATCCACAATGGATTTCTAACATTGTTCTTATCACCAAAGTGACAGGGGACTCCACTTTTGCATGGATTCTTTGTGACCTCAACCTTGCCTGCCCTAAGGATGACTTTCCTCTACCTAGCATCGACTAACTTGTTGATCTTACAATCGGCCATGAGATGTTATCTCTTATGGATGGATTCTCAAGTTATAACCAAATATTACTCACGCTAGAGGATCAACACAAAACCACCTTCATCACCCCTTGGGAGACTTTATATTATCATGTCATGCCCTTTGGCTTAAAAACACTTGTGCCACTTATCAGCATGCTATGACCTATATCTTCCATGACATCATGTATGACATACTAGAATACTATGTCGATGACCTTCTCGAAAAATCTAAAAGTCGTGATGAGCACCTCCCCAATCTCAAAATCATCTTTGAGAATATAATCAAATATTGTGTTTTCCTTCAACCAAAGAAATGTGTCTTTACCATTCTCTCTATAAAACTCCTTAGTTTCATTGTCTCTTTGCGGGGTATCAAAGTCGATCCCACCAAAATCAATGTTATTCTTGAGATGCCTCCACCTACTAACCTTTGACAAACCGTATTTTTCAAGGAAAATTACAAACCATTCAACTTTTTATTTCCCAACTTTACGACCAATTTCACCCTTTTCATCTTCTCAAAAAGGATGTCTCCTTCCATTGGAATGATGTGTGTTACAAAAATTTTGACGCATTGAATAAATATCTTATTCAACCACTTGTGCTCATCCCACCTAAAGATGATAAACTTTTTTACCTCTATATTTCTTCCACTAACCATTCCTTGGGTGTCATGCTCATTCATCACAATGAGTAACTTAGGAAGCGAGGCAGATTATTATAGAAGTCATACTCTTTTAGATTATGAGACTAGGTATACTCACACTGAAAATCTTTGCTTAGCCCTCATTTTTGTTACCACCAAACTTCGCCACTACCTACTTAACCACAAGACCTTCATCATCACCAACACTGACCCTCTACATTACATGTATGCTAATCCCTACCAACATCAATGTACCTCACATTGGCTCATGCTCCTTGCATACCTAGACCTAGAGTTCATTCATCTAAAAAAATTCAAAGGACAAACCATTGTAGATCAACTAGTATATGCCCCTCTTCCTGAACATTAACCCTCAAATTTTGATTTTCCGATGAATCTATCTACACTCTATCCCTGGATGACATTGTTTATCAAATGACCCTATTCTTTGATAGTTCTAAATGTCAACATGGGGGTGGTATAGGGGTTATCCTCATTCCTCTTGATGGTGATCCTATGCCTTTATCTTTCAAACTTGATTTTGATTGTACCAATAATGTGGCATAATACGAAGCATTTGTGTTAGGTCTCCAAATTATCATTTCCCTAAATGTTAAGGCCATTAATATCTTTAGCAATTCTCAATTGGTCATCAACCAAGTCAATGGTTTATATCAGTGTCATAATAAAATACTTGAAAGTATAAGCATCATGTCGACATGCTTTTGACTACCTTTGATAATTATAACATTCAAATTGTTCCACGATCCACTAACAAATTTATAGATACCATGGCTTGCCTCACCTCACAAATACCTACCTCACCTTCAGACTCTAAAATATTTGTCATAGTACAATGATTACAGTCACCTTCTTATCTCATCCGTGATGTAAATTTTGTGGGAAGAATTGAAACCAACCCACATGACATATGGTATAAGTAGTTCATTGACTACCTCTCCCTTTCAATCCTACCTCCAGATCTCACTCGCAATGGTAAGCGATCCTTCCTCCAAAAGGTATCTCATTATGTCATCATGGGGGTCTTCTATACAAAAATTTCTTTGATGGTATCCTCCTATGGTGCCTCACTAGTTCTAAAATTTTGTACACCATTAAAGAAATCCATGATGGGATTTTTGGTGGACATTTCAATGGTCATGGTGTTGTGAAACATATTCTTCATCTTTACTACTACGGCCAACCCTTAACCAAGATTTTTGTGACTATGTCAAACATTGTGTGAAGTGTCAAGCAACACACTAACCTTCACCACACCCCAAGTCATGCCTTACAAGTTATCAGATACTTTTGGCCTTTCTCCCAATGGGGTTTAGATCTCATCAAAGAGATTAACCCTCATTCTTCTCAACATCATCAATGGATCATCACTGACAACCAAATACTACACTAAATGGGTGGAGGCCATCCCTCTCATTTCTACCAAATCTAAGAAAATATGTGAATTCATCAACCATCACATCATTTTCTATTTTGGTGTTCCTCATCACCGACAATGGTAAACAATTAAAAAACAAAACCCTACGAAAACTCTATGATAACTTTAGTATTCAACTCAATTTCTCTTCACCATATTATCCTCAAACAAATGGTCAATTCAAATCCACTAACAAAACCCTCAACAAAATTCTTATGAAATTGGTTGACAATATTGGTAAGGATTGGTATACGCACATTCCTTTTGCCTTATGGGCTTATCGTACTAGCATTCTCACCTCAACCACTGCCACACCCTTCTCTTTGGTCTCAGTGATATAGAGGCGATCTATAAAAAAATTTGGTCATGGACTTGATTATTCTAGTTTTGGGTATCTTGTAGAAAGGACATGATATCCCATAACAAGGATACACTAAACGAACCACTCCACCTTACCTTATTTTATTTTTTTCTCGCCTACTCAAGGGACATGACGTGTATTTTACACATTGTGATCATGCAACTTCTTTTACTGTAGATCTATTACATCATGTAATGTATCTAGGGACTTAAATTTCATAAGTCTAAGGGTACGATAGGTTGTGGTCTTTTCCAACTTGGGGCATTACGCTTCTTTTCAATTCACCTCTACCTATCGTTTTGTTTATTATAACTAGACCTAATCATTGAACTAGAATCACCTATAAATCTTCATTTATACCTATGCCTAACTTACCTTTCCTATTACCTATTCAATATTTGACCTTACCTATTTTAACACATGCCTTACCCAACCAACATATCAAGTTGACCTACCTATTCATATGGCCTAATCCAATTTCATTCTTCCCTAGTTTATGGGAGAACTACATTGGCCTAAGGCCCCTTTCGCATGAGGATATGTAGGTAGTATTCTTAGGGTGCGGGGCCTTTAAGGTTAGCTCGGCCACTCTTTTATCCCCTCATCATTTCCCCATCAAACAAAAAATTAGTTACTTTTCATAAAAGCAATAATTTGGAATGTAACTTAAACCAAAAACCATACATCACCCATATACATCATCATTTATTTTCCATAATAGCAATAACTGGAAATTAACTCAAAACAAACATTAACTCAATTGTGCCTACATTTGATTTCCATAAACACCAATATAATGGAAATACATTCCCATCAAACTCAACCATCCCTAATCACCTAGTTTCCATAAGAGCAATAAAATGGAAATCAAAATAACATTATCTCATTATCACTCATATAATTTCCATGACATCAATATAATGGGAATGAACTCACATCATGACAACATTGACTCAACCATGCCTAATCATCTAGTTTCCATAAACACCAATATAATGGAAATAAACATACATTATCCAAACCATGCCTACACATCTAATTTCCATGATAACAATACAATGGAAATAAATCAAGTGCATCATCTATAAATATCATCATCCATATATACATCAATAGTATGTATATCAATGCAATGAAAATCGATATAAATACAAGTCTCTGAAAAATCTCATATACATCTTGCATCTTTGGCACACAGAGACAAGAATATATATCAAAAAATTAAAACTAAAAAAAAGACTATATCATTTGATATCAAATCTAGGAAGGATTGGCACCTCGTCTTCTCTCTCCAATACCCTCACTTGGCCTCTAGTGCCACCGACTAGTACCCTCCCGCTCACCCCCGCCTATGTGGTTGATGAATATCTCGAGCTACTTGAACTATGTGTCTATGAGTTGGTCCTAGCATGACCGATGCTATGCGCTTTGTGCTTTGTGCTCGGCGTAAGACAAAACATGTATACCAGCCTCCAACAACCGGTCCTGATAATACCTTGCCTCTAATACTACATCTCTGTAAGTGGCCATAGATATAACCTTGGTAGGTTTCATACCTCATGGAGGACCCTATCCTAATAGTAGTAGCCCTTTTCCCTATCCCTACGGCCCCTATCATGTTGCCTATAACATGGGACCATGTCTAGAGTGCCTATGGAGGTGGACCATGTGCTGAACTAGTGCTTGTGCTCGTACATGTGCCAACTGGCCCTATAAAGTAGCAACCTATGCTTGTAATGTAGTAACCTACACCTACAATGTTTTACCTACTCTCAATCCCCTACTGGTACCTATGCCTATCCAATTGTCCATGCAGTGTGGTCACCTATGTCTGTGATTGTACCAGTTACCCCTATAAAGTAGTCACTCGTGCCTATGCCTAAGCTAGCTGCCACTATAATGTCATCACCTACCTTTGTAACTGATCTCTCTGTAATAACACCATCACCAAGTCTAGTTGTCATGTCTTAGGTGGTGTTTCCCATGTTTGGACTACCCACCAAAGTGTCTATATGCATGTGGTACCTACATTATCGATACACCTATCGGCCACCTGCTCCTCCTACCCTTTAGGATCCACTAGATGTGGTGGAGATAAAGGTCTCTACACATTGTCACGATGATACTGTGGAAAGGCTGGAGGAATGCCCTGCTACATCCCAAACTACTATCTAACTCGGTTAACTAGTATCATCTCGTGCTCTCTTAGTCATCATCCATGTATCCACCTAACAGTGTAATCCTGTCGGCCTCCTCTGTCATTCCCCATATGAAGGGAAATCAACATAAGGTCATCATATGATATCTAGTCTTGATAGTCCCTCTAATAAACATCTATAATCTAAAACATCTGTGCAGCCTTATCCCCCCTTAGATGTGCTCCTATTGGCACCTACCTCCTAAAACCTACTTTGTATACACCTGCACAAGTCTGTCATGGAATGCTTATTGGATGTAGACATACTATGTGCTCATATGCCCAAAAGTGAAGTAGATAACTGTAGCATACACCAAACTTCCTAATCCATTGATAGGCACATAACTCTTTGTACAATTGTACCAAACAAGTTGGAGCCCAGGAAAAAAATATCCTCTCCTTAATCATATCCTATAAAACTCCCATCAAATCGCAAGGATATCTCCCACCCTCTGGGTCAGGGAGAGTAAAATAACTTACTACTACCATCATCAATATTACCAATCTGGTCTCCTAAGGATGTGCAACGTACATATCCCCATAATCGATTCTAACGTTTGTGATATATCAACTCACCCATAACCTCTCTAAACACCACAACTATGGGCTTAACTAATGCTCTCAAGAAATCGATATATTGACTCACCAATAATTGACAATCAGTAAAATCTTGTATACATCCTCCAATGTAATTGTCATCTTACCGGTAGGTAAATGAAATTTGTTGGTCACTAATTCCCATCTATTGATGAGATCGACCATTAAACTATGATCTTATACAATGCACCTATAGCACCTCCTCACAACACCAAGTCCAACATCCTACATATTTTCCCACTCCTCATCTATAACACTTAGTTGCATTTGTACCAAAAGAGGTGGTACTCTGTCTCGCATTGTCAATTGTTGCCTCACCTACATCATAACTAATCAACCATATTAATCAAATGACTCTTTCGATCATCTATTTGACCCTACCCTACCCAACCCAATCCATACCTATGGCCTTAAAATTTTACCCACTTTCACCCAGCTTGCTACTTGACATCCATCCTACCTATCCTAAACATTAACACTTCACCTATTTCATCTCTCTCCCCCTCCCTTTTTTACTTTTTTCACCTATTTGACCTAGCTCATTTCACCCATCTTGCACCCATTCTCTTCTATTGATGTATACTCTTTCTCGTTTTGTTATCCAATTTTGCCCCCTTGGGATAAAATTGGACAACATGGACCTATCAAACCCTAGGACCAAAAATACTCTAACAGAAGAATTTTGGTGGCATGTACAAATTTTTTGTTTAGGGAGCATTTTTAATGTTCCGAGAAAATTCGTAATTCTCAATAGACATTTTTCATCTTCGGATTTTGAGGAGATGAGATCCTACCTAAGGAGTGTATAATGGACTGTGAGACCCATAATTACCCCACATGAGTAAAATGATCAAGATTAGTGTATAAAAATTTTAAGTATTCTATTATGTCTCCATGGTGTCCTTGAACTAGAAAAACCCTTAAGAGGTTTGAAGGTCGGGAAAAGTTGAGAAATTTTGTCGAATTAGCTAAGAAGACATGAGCTGAAATTATCTCACCAAAGAGCTGGCTCGTGAAGCCCCACACGATGCGTGAAAGGGGGAGACCTTCAACTTAGATCGGTCAATCTAGATGAATAAGTGGTCCATAGCGATCTTAGGTTTGAGCTTGATAGCAGTATGGGCTCGAAATTTATGGTAGATGAGTTTTAATTAAACCATTCTAATGTTCTCTACACTAAAGTAAATAACTCGGATGTGAGCTCAAGAAGAGGCATGTGGGTGCATAGTTTAGGCCGATTCTCTCTCGAATTGGAAGGAACAACTTGAGCTCAACTCGAGCTCATGTAATTTTCTTAGAAATTTAGGGTGATTCAGCTATTTACTCATGATTCTAAAGTAAATTAAGTGGATCACTATTGAATTTTACTAGCAAATAGGATGATGTTTGAGCTTGGGGATTGTAGACTTGGGATCGGCTAAGTTCGATGAATAGAATTGAATGAACTAAATTTGTAACTCGGGAGCTCGGAACGTCGAAGTTATGTGAAGTAATGGAGAGCTACTCACCCAAGTATTTCTTAGGGCTCTGTTGAGCTAGGAAGCAATAACGAGTGGTCGGTGTAGACACCTATAATTTATCTCGAGCAATTTAAATACTTAAATTGTGTTAATTATACCATTTCCCACAAATTAACAACATATCATCAATATCACACATTTTCTCTGTTATCGTCATTAATTAATTACATTACGTTAGTTAATTAACTCTTCTATCCAAAAATGATGCCAATTAACAACCTTTTGTTAATCACTCCCCTTTCTATCTAGATTAATTAATTATTTATAATTAATTAAGCTCCCATTTCTATCTAGATTAATTAATTATTTATAATTAATTAATCTCTCCTTTCTATCTAGATTAATTAATTATTCTTAATTAATTAATTCTCTCTTCTTTTAATCAATAGATCATCACTTATTTGATTAAATCCCTCTCATAGTCTAAATCATGCTAATTATTCCTCTAAAAAGCTTTTATAAGCTTACACACCTATTAATTAATCACTCTGGTTAATTAATAAAGCCCCCCAAACCCCATGGGTCACTAAAGAACAAACTAAACTCTCCTAAGGTTGACTCATCCCTTTCCGAACCTCTCTTATCCACAAATAATCCAACCTCTCTATTATCCCACATGTAAAGGGATGTAGAGATTCTTTTATCCATTGGGCTATATAAGGAGCCCTCCTCCTACCTTTCTTCTCACACCTAAATGAGCATAGAGCCTAAGCTATAGCCATTTTATCATCTTAGAGCATTCTTAATTGGAGGAGTTAGCTATTTTCATTTCTTGTATTCATCCATCCAAGTTTTTAAGTCATATGGGGATATGTCAAATAGTCTTATAGCCATGGATTGATAAGACTCCATTCTTGAAAACCTTGGGATTCAAACATACAATAAAACATTTGATTGTTAAGGATCTAAATAGGTTCATTTAATTTTATTATCATTCAATAGAGATAGAAATTAATGGATTAACATGTTAATTTGAATATTTATTCATGTTCTAATGCAAGGATGTTGGTAGATTAGTCTTGTTTAAGCTTTAAGCATGATGGTGCATCGATTTCAATTTAGCTTTGTTTTAGGACTACTAGGTGTTAGTTTTAATTATTTTTACATTACTAACAAATTCATGTACACATTTGGCACACCCAGTGGGACTTACTCCATTTTCCTTTGCACTTAATTTCAAGTTTTTGTAGTTTAGTTTCAATTTTGGTTATTAACTCTCTTTTTGCATATATTGACATAACTTATTTTTCTTAACTTGTTTTGTTGAGTTTGAATGTGTTGAGTCTTCCTTGTAGGTATAAAGGAGGTGAAGTGCTGTAAAAATTGGAATTGATGGAAAATTTCAAGATTTCTCCATGTTTTTCATTTTTAGATCTTGCTTTTTCAACATTCTACATGTTAGTTTTGTCAATTTCTTGAAAATCTTAAATTCTTGAGCATGTAGGTTTTTGTTTGATAGTGTTGAGTCTTCTATTTGCATATTAATGTGGTGGGTTGTTTTCAAAATTGAATCTTGGTGAAAAAAATCAATATTTCATCATGTTTTTATTTTTAGAGCTTACTTTTCATCATTCTACATGCTAGTTTTTCCAATTTCTTGAAAATTTTAAATTCTTGAGCATGTATGTTAATGTTTGATAGAGTTGAGTCTTTTATTCATATATTAATGTGATAGGTTGTTGTCAAAATTGAATCTTGGTTGGAAAAATTTGACCATTTTAAAGATTAAGGGACATTTTTTTGACATTTTTGAGTGCATGACAAGTGCATACCCGTGAGCATAAGAGCATATGTGTAACACATCTTGTGAAGGCCATAAATTTTGCTCCCAAACTCAAAATGAATCCATTTTTTTGCGTTGGAAAGGTATTGGATTTAACTATGCAATGAAAACATAAATTCAGGATTTATACTTATAGAAATTTTAGGTTTTCCTTTTATTTTAAAACTGGTCATTTTCTAACATGTCTAATGTTTTGATGAATGTTGTATTTCTATGCTTTACTTGATTTAGACCAAAGCATGTGTATACTCTTCTCTTGCACCTTTTGGTGATCTTGAGAATAAAAAAATTTAATCTCTATCTTTTTAACATTGGGATTAAACTTGGAAATTTGATTATTCATTTTGCTTAAGGGAATGAACCTTTTACAAAGCATTTTTCAATGGTCCTTTGATTTGAAGTTTTCCATTTCTATATAGTTGGGCTAAAGTTTATGTATGCTCTTCTCTTGCACCTTAGGGTGATCTTGAGAATAAAAAGTAACTTTAGTCTTCATTTTATAACATTTGATAAATTGGAAACTTCATCTTTCACTTTTGGTTTAAGGGAATGAACATTTATCAAGATTTTTGTATGGTTCATTGATTGCAAATTTTTTATTTACTTTTGAGTTGGAATTTGGTGTGTATGCTCTTCTCTTGCATCTTTGGATGATCTTGAGGATCAAAATAAACTCTTAATCCTCTTTTAAATAATGTGATTTTCTTGGAGAACTACTAACGCTTGAGTGCAAGACCTAAAAATGCTTGTCAAAGAAAGGAGTTCGAAACAAAATTTTCTAACTAAATGTGTGTTGCAGATTGCCAAATGATGAATGACTAAACCACATTAATTCTAAAAGATAAAAAAACACACCACATTCAAAACACTTGATTTGCAGGTTCGGATAAGGGTATGTCCCATCTGCTTAAAACTAGGACATAACCCCTTTGGCATAAGCCTTAAGCTACAACAATGGGGGTGGTCCTAGGAACCCCAAAGTAGTCCACACAAGAGGGAACCTTGTGGAAGAAATGGGAAGTGCTCCGCACAACCTACTTGACTAGTATTACCATTTGTGAGATTTAGTGTCATAAGTCATTTGTATCACGACCCCAGTGAGAGTACACGATGGACGCATTTATTGTCCACTGTGCTTGAAGGGGGTAAAGTAAATCCGAGATACTCCAAGAATTAGTTAGTGTGAATTTTCTTGGTAAATTGAGCTCACTCTTAGATGACTTATGACACCTAGTTGAGAGAACCACCTAGGAAGCTATCTTTGACTAGGAGCCAACTTGGACCACATCAAAACTAATTTGAGTTGAGAGCTATTGTTCATCATGAAACATGTGAAGCATTACTTTTGCTTAGTTTTTCACTTGCCCTAAGGTGAGGCAAAACTCTGCCAAAGTAAGGCCAACATTTTTCAACCCCAATTGATCTACTTCCTTCACTTTCTTTTGACACTTTTTTTATCAAAAGAAGAGTGACTACCTTTGCATTATCAATTGATTGTTTTCGCCACTTTTGTGTCCGTTTACACCCATCCATGTTTGTGGCTAGGTTGTTAAATGTCTAAAGTGTGTGGAGACATTTTTATATCATTGGTAGCCTTTTTTATCTTGATACCCAAGTCAAGATCATCATCGTAGTTAGGCTTGGTTCATCACTTTGATTCTCCTTTGAATGGTTATCTTGTTTATATTTGATTTTGGTATTTACATCTTGTTTCTTATAAACTTGACCTAAATACCTATATTGTAAGGTTACGTTATATACACTTTAACAATTCCTAGGTATACTATAGCTTTAGTTTGATTTCAATTATTACCTCAATTATGAAGAGTGTTAAGTGTTACCACTTGTGTGTGTATATCAATATCATATTCATATCAATACCTTACTTTCTCGCAAATTTTGGTTAATATATCTTGGTGAAGTTTTTGTGTCAATCACAATCATAACTAAAACTTTTTGGAATATATGTCTTGATTGAATTTGGGCTTGCTTCTAGTATACTTTTCTTGGAAGTCGCATTAACTTCTTGTTATTACTTACGCCTTGTTCATTTTTTTGAACTCGACATAACTAGGGAAATTTTGTTAATCATCTTACGAAACCAACTACCCTTTCCAAAAACAAATTTAGGAAGTACTTCATTTCATTATTTGGTTTGAAACTCAACATTGTGTGATTGATTCTTGCTTGGCTCGTTCATTTAAGAGAAATCATTGTGTCACGTTGGTTCTTTGACATTCATAACATACCTTGATTTCTTAACATTATTTTTTTCACTTAGGTTTGATAAAAAATATTTGAACACATTCACAGATACCTTAGTGAAACTATTACACCTCATGGACCCTAAAACAATATTAGGGCTCAAAAAGTGGTATTTAGAAGCAAGACATACGCAAACTGGGAAGCCTCAAACAAATAAGGTTCAAACACCTTTATTAGCCATGATCTTGGGCCTTTATTCTCTGCAGAGAAAGAAGTAGAAGAAATGATAGATCATAGCGGTGACGAGTTAGAATCACCACATGTAGAATTTGATTTCGACCCCACCTTGTTAGATGAATTACTTTTTAGAAACAAGGATCGGGTACTAGCACGAGTTGTGGAGTTAGGAGCCAGAATGCCTATTGAACAAGAGAATCCCACCTACAAACGATGTTAATGAAGAGGAGAAACCTCTTATTAACATGGAGGATATATTAACACATGGACATGCTTCTACCTCTAACGTGGGAAATGATAATGTAGTGGGATATAGAATACCTTTCCTCAAGGTACCACGTAAAGTTAGAATAGAACACGAAAATGTTGAACAACCTCCACATCATGAAGAAGAAGAGGAACCTCTCAAAGAAGAAGTCACTATTCAACAACAAATTTACAACCTTAGTCGACAATTAGCTTTGTTAACATTACATGTACAAAAAGAAAGAAACAAGAATGTACAAAAGACAAAACTTAAGGTCAAAATTAGTGAACTTCAAATGGACAATCAAGGAGGAGACAATATGGAATACAATGTATATATATCCCTACTTCTCCTACCAAAGAACAATTACTCACACAAGAAATGAAATCTATGAAAGTGACACTTATAAGCCTCGAAGAGAGTACTGTGGGATAGCAAGAAATATCAATATGAAGAGATATGTCCCCATCCATTTGATAAAACTATGACGCTTCAACCCTTCCCTAAAAATTTCTACATGCCAAAATTAGACAAATATAGAGGGAAAGGTGACCCGCATGAGACCATGTAAAATATTTTTACATGGCATGTCAAGTGGCCTATAGTGACAATTACCTCATATGACTCTTTCCAAAGAGTCTAGGGGGCAAGCCTTGGAATGGTTCACTCGCTTACCTCGTGGGTCTATTTTCACATGGCTTGAACTGGTAGAAAGGTTTGTACGACACTTCTCATACAACATAGAAAGTGACATAACCATGGTAGACTTGTGTGGCACTAAACAATGTCCTAACAAGACATTTGCTAGCTTCCTACAAAGATGGAGAGGGATAACCAGTCGCTTCCCTTGTGCATTCCCTAAAAAATAGCTAGTGAGTATCTTTGTACCCAATCTCAACCCCAGATCACCTTTCATCTACAAATGCATTGTGTTCACACCTTTGAAGAGGTTATTGAAAAGGGAATTCAAATAGAGAAAGCCCTTATTGCCAAAGGAACCATTAAATCACACTCTAAGGATAACCAAAATGCAAAACCTACAAAAAGCTGAAAATATTTAACAAGAACAAGAACGTGGTGGGAGACGGAATCATGATTCCAAATGCATACAAATGGTTCAAACTGGTCAACCTTTTAAACTGACCAAAGGGCTTATTCAACCACCACCTAAACGTAGAATGTTCACTCCTCTCAATGAGCCTTTGTCGGCCATATTGAAGCAATTGGATGTAGCTCACATGGTGACTTATCCCACAACACAACCCTTTGATGACAATGCTCCAAAACCATCATGGTACAAAGAGCATGACTATTGTGAATTACATCATGTCAAGGGACACAAAATAGACAAATGTCTATGACTTTGTCACTACATCCAAGATCTCATTGACAATGGGGAGATAGAAGTGGACACCCAGAGAAAACTCAGACACCAAACGAAAAGATGGGAATATTCAAAGAACCATTCCCTAAACATGGTAAGTCAAATGAGAACAATTGGATCGAGGAGAGTCATCCCAGAGTTACAAAGTGGAAAATTATCTATATACCAAGAAAGACAATAATCATTACGATTCACTCATTGGATGTATCCGCTCTCCTAATGACCATGTGAACACCATTCGGATCAAGGGAAAGGATTGCACTATGGTAACAAGGTGTGCCCACCTCATGATTCCCAAACCTCTCTCGTCGACCCCACAAGATGGTAGGTACAACCTATTAGAACAACTTGAGAAGACATCTGCCAAGATTTTAATCTTGGATCTTCTCAAAATATTGAATGTACATAAGGAAATCTTGTACAAACTCTTCAAGGGTTAGAAGTTCCACTAGAAGTAGACCATTCGCATCTTCAAGATGCATACGGTGGCCAACATCGTACTAACTGAGTACATCTCTTTTAATCATAGGGAGATCACTATTGAAGATCCAACACATAATCTCCCCTATATATTGAGGTATTTTTGTTACCCGCCAAAAGATAAAACGGGTGCTTGTGGACAACGGATCGGGCTGAATATATGCATGTTGAAATTAATTAAGCAATTGGGACATATAGAAGAAGATCTAGAGTCCCACATCATTACCATAACCGCTTATGACAACACAAAGTGGGAATCAGCTGGCACAATCACATTACCCATGGAAGTAGGACCCACTTGTCATCAGATGAAGTTTCATGTATTGGACTTGGAACTCCCATACAATATGCTTCTTGGCCGACCATGGATTCATGTCATGCAGGTTGTGTCATCAACATTCCATCAATGCATCAAATTGAAACATGAGGGGCACACTATCACAATACAAGGAGATCCAGAGCCCTTCGCTCACTGTAGAGCTCTCAATAGTTTTGTGCATAAGGGTGCCTATATGTGTCCCTCTCATGATAGAGTTGTTCATCTTCAATCCTAAGCCATAAATTCATGGGTAGATTCAAATTCCCTAAGTTCTTACACCCGTGAGGCTTCTACATCAACTTATCCTTTTGATTCATGGGAGATGAAGGTTCTAGAATATGGTTGTGGAGAGTATAATGTGTAACAAGCTCTATTGGTTTCGGACCTATCGTTGTCACCTAAAACTAGAGGCCAACCCAACTATCATTTCAAATGGCCTAGAGATGAGTGAACTATTGGGTCATTTTTACCTGGAGGGTTACTCATGAAGAGAAATTTTTGGATCCACCTACAACTTGGGTCCCAAAAGATACTCAACCAACTTGCTACCAAATCCTTGAGTATGAGAAGTCTAGCTAAATGATGTATTCCATGGGCTATAAGGGTCTAGGATGTGGAAATAATGAGCAAGGACCGAGAGAACCAATTCCTCTTCCACATTTCAATATGGAAAGATACAACATCAGCATTCAATCCTATGGATCGCACCCCAATGGTCAAGATGCCACCATTCTGAGAGTGCAAAGATAGCTCTGATTATTTAGACAAAGAACATAGATTCCCATTGTATCCATATAAGGATCTTGCCTCCTGAGACCTATTCATGGATATTGTTTTCCTTACCATGACCCCTCTTAAACCTAAAATTAACCTTGTTTACCCTTGCCTTTTCGAATGGGACCAACAATGTCGGCCCACTAGACCTCTTTGAAAATGACGAAGCCATTGTAGAATTCATGGGCATTCGAGATATAATTTTGATTGGAGACCATAAGAAAGGTTTCTACATTGACTTAAATACCTATGCGTATTTCGAGTGAGGAATCGGGCTTCGTGGTCAAAAAAACTTAAGAAAAATCAAGGGAAAAATTTCCAACGAAAATCCTCTCAGTAAAAACAAAATTCCAAGTCACACAAAGTGAAAATCTCTTGAGTGTGTTGGGTGACAAACAAGTGCAAAAATCAATGCACAAGAAAAGTGACCAATGCAAGGGTGAAAATATTGTAGAGACACCCTTGGAAGAAGACCTCAACCTTCCTCCCGATCCTACATGTATGGAGGATTTGTCAAAAATTCTAGGGAAGAAACCATTGATGTGAATATTGGAACAAAAGACAATCCAAAGATGGTCAAACTGGGAGCTTCACTCTCAGCACAGGAACAGAAAACATTCACCATGATTCTGTGGGAATTTTTAGATGTATTTGCATGGTCTTATAAGGATATGTTGAGCTTGAATCCAACTTTGGTAGTGCATAACCTAGTGGTGTACGTAGATGCCAATCCCATCAAACAAAATCTCAGAAAAATGCATCCACAAGTGGCTCTTCTAGTTAAAGAAGAGCTAGAAAGATTGCTAGTGGCAGGCTTCATTAGACCTATTGATTACTTAGAATGGATATCAAACATAGTCCCCATATAAAATAAACCTATCGGGATCGAATGTACAAACTTTAGAGACTTTAATAAGGCATGTCTAAAAGATGATTTCCCTTTGCCCAATATTGATATGATTATTGATTCAACTGCAGGATATGAAATGTTATCTCTTATGGATGGCTTTTTAGGCTACAATCAAATCAAAATCATAGATGAATATCAACACAAGATGGCCTTCACAACCCCTAGGGGACTTTTTGTTATCAGGTAATGCCCTTTGGCCTTAAAAACATAGGTTTAACCTATCAAATGGCAATGACCGTGATTTTCCATTATATGATTCATGACATCATGGAAGACTTTATGGATGATATCCTCAGGAAATCTAACACACGAGTAGATCACCCTAATATTTTACGGCGTATCTTCAAACTCCCGTAAGAATACAAATTTGGATTGAATCTAAAGAAGTGTGTATTTGGCATACTATCCAAAATAATTATTGGATTCATTATATCATGAAGAGGGATTGAGGTAGACCCAGCTAAAATTACTACCATTACTAAAATGCCTCCTCCCAAAAACATCAAAAATTACGCATCTTGCAAGGAAAGATACAATCCATCCATCGCTTCATTTCCCAACTTGTTGATAAGTGTCATTCATTCACCCATCTACTTAAAAAGGATGTTTCCTTTATTTGGGGACCAGAGCAACAACAAGCCTTTACCTTGCTTAAGCAATACTTAGCCAATCCACTAGTCCTCATGCCTCCAACTCCCGGTGAGCCACTCCTACTATATATTTTTGCTACTCAATTCACTATTCATGCGTTGCTCACCCAATATGACCTTAGCCAAAAAGAAAAATTTGTGTATTATCTCTATTGTACTCTCATTGCTTATGAGCTCAATTACCCTCAAATTGAAAAAACTTGTTTGGCTACCTTCCAAAAACTTCACCATTACTTGTTAAATACAAAAACCAACCTTATATCCAAATTTGACCCACTTAAGTACCTGTTGTCAAAACCCACCCTTACAAGTAGAATGGCTAATTGGATCATTCTACTAAGTGAATTTGACATTGAGTATGTACATCAAAATTTGGTAAAAGGACAAGCACTCGCCGATTAGTTAACATAAGCACGTTGCTACTGAGAACAGAGCTCGTAAGTCTAGATCTATCGATGCTTCATTATCAGTATATTTTAGTGCCCACTTCCCTTTGACACTTTTAGATTACGATTATGATATCTTTGTACACTATATGATAGACATTTTAATAGTTTTGCTTTAGTATGGTGTTAGATGTCGATCCTGGATTATTGTTTAACCCGATTATATATAATGCATGGTGATTATTAGAGGCACTCATATGTGGATGATGATATACTATTGACATGGATGTTTAATGGAAGTTATTCAGACATGTGATTTTGGATATTATGAGTAAACCTAGAAAAGGGAAATTATTTGATGATGATATAGTTGTCGATATAAATTGTAAATGATTTCATTGATTACCTTGATGATTGTTGTGATTCATATGTATAGATGATTTTGTGATTATATTATATATTCATTTTGGACGTTCTGATATGGCCACGAGGCTGAAGGAGGTATTTGTGTTTTGCAGGTTTAAAATATCACAACAAACATCGGGGATTGGAGACCAACCACAATAGAATTCTAGGTGAATTCAACAAGGTCACCATGGCAACTTGTTTTGTGTGTGTGTTGTATTTTGTTAGGGATTCCCATGGGGGGGATCATCTTTACATGTGACCATGGGTTTGTGTATTTTATTAATGTGGCTAAATGTTTATTTATTGTTGTATGTATTTTATTAGTAATGTGTTCCTTTATTTTAATTAATTAAGATTGTGGTAGATTAATGTGAAAATCATAGGATTAAAATTGAAATAAATCAAATGGGGATATGGGAAAATAATAACGGAAGTTTTTGGTTTGTTTAAGAGTATGTTTAAGTTTTTTTGGAGTATGAAACACTCCACCTCCATGACAAATTCGAATTTTTCCTTGGGAGCTGTTTTTGGAGGCTTGTGGGACAAGAAAAACTTGTCCCATACCTCTAAATTTAATATACCAACCATACTTATGGATGGAGATGTGATTTGTGACTTTTAAATGCATTTTATTCATCATGTTGCTTGTTTTGGATTGCACTCTCTTACATTTTATTAAATTGTTGTCCCTTGAGGTGTGGGCTCCTTTTGGAGTGTGCAAGTAACTTGTCATTTTTCACCCACCTCTTTATTGTGCTTGGGAGAATGGATTTTTGTCTTTTGTGTTTGAATTGGTGGATGTTTGATGTGGCATCCTACATGGATCCACATCATCCTCTTCTCTCCCTCTTCTATTTAATTCAAACTCTCTTCTTGTTTTGGGGGTTGTTGAAACATTTTGCATGCATCCTTGGGCGCATTTTTCTTGTGATTGGAGCTCTTACTTTGGAGAAGCTTTGGTGAAGACTGTTGCTTGGTTATTGAACCTCTTTGCATTCATCCTTGGGGCATTTTTTTGTGATTAGAGCTCTTGTTGATTTGGAGGAAATTGGAGAGCATTTGATACTTTGGCACTGCTATTTTGGGACTGTGTTTTTGACATTCAAAGCTTGTTGTGTGGAGAAAATCCTTCCATGGAGAGGTAGGAGCTCAGCTCTTCTTTTATGCGGTCATTTCTTTCTTGTGTTGTTGTGAATGGTGAATGTTTTGCATGTTTTATGGGATATTTGGGTAGACTGCCATAGGGATGGTGTAGGAGAAGGCTATGGGGAATCCATGTGAGGGGGCATAAGGAATGCCAATGGCATCAGTTTTATTATGGAGGGAGTTTGGGATTGGGATCCACCATGGAAAATAAACATCTTGCATTTCTTACTTTGTGGGGGGCATAAGGAGGGATTTTTGGGGGCATAAGGAAATGTGTGTGATGTTTTATTGGCGGTTTGTTTTTGGTGGATGCCCAATTCCCAATTGGGAGGCATAAGCAGCTTGCCCCATAGTCCTTGCTCCTTTGGCTTGCATGATCAAGCCTGAGTTGTGATTTGAATGTTTGTTATTGCAGTTGTAAACTGGTGTTTTGTATTTAGTTATGTTTTATGTTGAAATGTGCATGTGTGAAAGTGTGTTGTGTTGTGGAAGCTAGTTATTTCCATGGGTTGAATTGCATCTATTATTGTACTTTTGTTGGGGCTCGGGGCCAATGATGAAGGAAGGCTTCTCCTTTCATTGGATGTCTTGGTTGGGTGGAGAGCATTGCCTTTCCCCCTTCCTTGTTGTGATCAAGATGAAAAGATGAAGAAACTAGCATGTTGTTGTTTTTGAGCAAGAGGAATATACAGTTTGACATCCCTTCTTGTGAGAAAGTTTATTGAAATCCTTCCCACTCTGAAGTGGATGAATTGTATAATTATTTGTAATAAGAAAATACTTGTGTTGATGAAGAAAGATTGAAATTGAAATGTGAAATGTAAAAAGTTATATTCCATCCTCTATTTTGAAAAGGAATGTGAAGAATTGTTATATGTATTGTATATTGTATTTGAAGTTAAAAGAAAGAGATAAGTTGTAAAGTTGTTGTTGGAAATCAATAAAGGAATGCACTACTTTTCTCAAACTTGCATTGTTGCTTGGAATTGAATTGCTATTGTGAATTAAAATCTTTGTTTGAAAGAAGAATGAGTATGAAGGAAAAAGGCAGTGCTTTGTTCTCTTTGAAATGAGTTGAAATTTGGAAATTAGACTTTGCTTATTGACTGTTAAATGTTGTGTGAATTTTATGGAATGTAATAGACTTGCATGGAATGAACTCCCACACTTGGAGAATGGAAAAATGTTTAAGAACCTTTAATGTTTGATCTCTGTTTTATTTTCTAAATCTGGCAATCAAATTTATCAAAGAAATGAGCAGCTCAAACTTGCACCAAGAAATAAGATATGAGACATTGAATTTGAGACTTAACAAGTCCTAAGGAACTCAATTTGACAATAAAACTTAAGAAAGACCTTTCAGTACTTTGTAAAATCAAAATCAAAGCTTGTGCAGTCATCCTATTGTCAAGTGATGCAAAATTTCAATTGCAACTCTCCTAAACAAATTGAATCTTGTAACCTTCCTAAATTCATCTAAAAACAAGTCTCCATGTCTATTTGACATGTTGAGAAAGTAGGAATTCAAAATTGAACAAAAAAATTATAAGTTAGAAATTTCCAGTTTGCTTTGCAAAACCCTACAGATTGGTTTCTCAAAATTGACCTATCAAAGTTATGGCCATTTGAAGTTTTACTTCAAATTGGCATTCAAAATATATATATATATAATAAATAAATCTAGCTCTTAAAAATTTAATTTTTAACTTTGGAAAAATTTCCACAAAAATTCCATAGCCCCCACCATCCCGCAACCAATTGGGACCTGCCACGTGGCACCTCGGAGGGGCGGACCAAATTTAAACTTGTCTTTTTGAAAATTTTACCTTGGGAAAATTTACCCACTTTCCCCCCATCCCTGCTAACCCGTGACCAATCACGTGCCAACACATGGCTAGGTGGAAGCACAGAGATTTTGGACTTATCACCTCTGTTCCCTTTTTGGAAAAATTCCCCTTTGTCCCCGCGGCCCCACTCCCGAGTGCTGTGCCTTGGAATTTATTCTTTCACTGCAGAACACAGGCCCGCGTGTGGCTTTGATCCTTTTTTCCCTTCTGGCTAAATGCTTCAAGCTCCTCCGCCGCCCCGCCTCCCATGTTCAACCTGGGTGTGACACATGTCTCCCCACCAAGCTTGTGGGTGCGTGAATGTAAATTGCGCTTTGCGCTCAAGTAGGGAAATGCCTCTAAATTCTCCCGCTCCGCCAATTCCTCACCCCTTTCTTGCTTGAACCAGGGCTCGTCACGTGTCCATCGGGGACCCGTAATGGCGTGGGATAAAATTGGAAATTATGTCATACAATGGGAAAATTTTCTAGAGCCACCCCACAGCCCGCTAACCCACAAAAAGGTTTTCCCCTCCTCTTGACACGTGTCCCCTTGGGGAAAATTTGACCTAAGAACTCCGCCTAGTCATATCATGAGTTATACAAGGAGTTAGGAGGACTTCTTTATATCACCAGAAAGGTGAGAAAATTTCCTATCCAATGGGAATGGTTTAGGAAAATTTTGGAAGCATTAAGTAGGATAAAAATCCAGTTGAAACTCTAGGCTCTGTTAGATAGTGGGTATGGGGTAATATCTCCCTGAACCTAATCGAAACTTCTAGCCCTAAGTTTTGGGCCTTGTGACCTCTGTGAATTGTTAATAAAAGAGATGTTGTCCTCTCAAAAGTTCCCCTTTTTCAAAAGTCAAAAATTAAAAAAAATTGAGTTAACACTTTTCCATGATGTTCTAGTGAAGAGAAAAGTTGAGGAGTTAGGAAATTTCACGTTTTTTGAGTCATTTGAGTGATTTGTGGGTCTATCGGACATTTTTGTCCCATGTGTCCCAAGTTCTTCTGGGCTCTTTGTTCCCCGATTGGCCATTTTCTCTGAAATTTGTTAAACTTTGGCTGTCGGAAATTTTTGTTCCAAATGTTCTAAGTTCACTAGGGCTCTCTATTCCCCGATCGCCCGCATCGGCCGCATCGGGCCCTTTGCGTACTTTGGTCTTACTTGTCCCAAAAGAATTTGTGCATTTTTCCCCGCATTGGCCGTATCGGCCGAATCACGCTTTCACGTCCCTCATGTCCCAAATGTACCAAAGGCCATCTAGGCTAATTTTTCCCACTCTTCCCGATGCTTTCTTTTTTAAGTCGGTGCATATGAATTTAATGCACATTTATAACCTTCTCTCTCCTAAAATGGCTATTTAATGGGACTCCCCTCTATGCATTTTGCACACTACTTTATTTTGCCATTCACTCATATCCTTGCAATTAAAATAGTCCTCTCACATCCCCATTTCCCTTACATTTTTATTGTGGATTCAAGTTGTAAGGTTTTTTTCTCTACACTTGTCGATAATATGAAGATCAAGTTTCAAGGTCAGGAGCACATTTCACCACTCGAGTCTTATGTTCTCGATATCGGGGATAGTGAGGTTCATCACCTAGATTTTGGTGATTTCTGGACCAGGTTGATAGACCCAAATCCCTCTCCCATGGCACAAATGATCAATGACAGTGGCCTTGCATTTGTTGTGGGTTTCCCGATCTTGGTATAGTGTGTTGACACTTGTACTTCCCTACAAATCTCACTTCAACCCCAACACGAGTGAATTACTAATGTGCGGGAGATAATCACCAAACTAGATGTTGTTGCCATTTCCGAAACCCTACGGATCCCCGAAATGGACAACTCTGTGGTTATCTCTCAAACTCAAGCACAAACTCTCTTTGAGCAAGACAGTGAGAAATACAAAGCAAGGGTATCAAATTCATGGTTGAAGAACCCTAAAAAAGGGGCATCTCGACTTTCCAAAGCTCTATTTAGGGCTGATTTCAACGAAGAGCTATCTAATTTCATCATCTTGTTGGCTCGTGTCATGGGCTTACCCTCTACCAGTGAGTTTCACTTTTGGATGTGCCCACTCATCAACATCCTCTATGAAGGTACCAGAACATCAATTAGGTAGAGATCATTTTTATGAATTTGACAGAGTAGTTTTCTAATGTGTAACAAACCAAGAAGTTCTACATGACTTCTTATCTTATGTATACCCTAGCAACATCCCGACAATGGTTTGGTTTCACATACATTGAGGGTCAGAAGGGTGATCCCATCTATGCTTACTGCCCTCAAGTTCACCCTTGACACCAGCAATCATAACTTTAGGAGGGTGAATGATGCTTTCACCATGTACATTGTGAGGCTTCTAGAAAGTGATACTGCTAGAAGATTTTCTGATGAAGCCATGAACCTGATAGCAAAGTATGGAGCTTTCTTCATTCAATTCAGAAGGTTTTTGTATATCAGGTTAGCCAATTACGAGAACACTCCTCTCAAACTTCCTATATTTTGTAATGATAAGATGGCTTTGATTGAGGTATGTAGACAATTGGATAAGTTACATAGGACCTGTAGGGACAAGAAAATATTTGGGCTACATTTCCCCATATCTTTGGGTAACTATACATGTAAAACAACTTTGGATGCTCAGAACATAGAAAGGGCCCTTGCTCCCATCACTGTCCACTTCTTCAGGCCCAAAACCTGTTTTGATTTGAAGAAATTCATTGAGATAAATCTCATAATCAACTATCATCACAGAGTAGATACTGAGGACTACTGGGCTGATTGCATAGATGACTTTGAAGCAAGACGGAGGCATTATGGCAGATTCTCCCTCCAGCTAATAAAGGAGCTCAACCTATATCAATTCTGAAGGGCTTCAAGATGACAACACAGACCTATTGTCATATGAATATGATACTTTGTGATCAAGCATACTCCCTTAGAGGATCTAGACTGGTTCAAAAGGGAGAAAGATGATTTAGCTGAGATCCTAGCCCCTGTCCTAGTAAGAACCAAGGTCTAGTTTAAGAAGGGTTCGAGAGTTGAGGAAGAATTCAAGAGAGTCTTCCTCCAAAGACACTTCAACATCGAGGAAGGAGTCACATACACCTAGCTCGGAGGTACCTGCATGAACTCCTCCTCCTTCATCAAGTAAAGAACCTGAATCATCCACCCCTTCCTCATCTACTCAGGTATATCAGAAGAAGGTAAAGGAGGTCAAAAAGGAGCCTATTGAGGAAGATCCCCTGTTAAAACATTCAGAATTACCTTGGGCTAGAGAACATCATTGTTCTTAGTGAAAGTGAGGATAGTGAAGTGCAGTTCCTTTGGGAGTTTCAGAAGCCACAATGGATAAAGAGAAGGAAATTCATAACACTGAGCCTCCAAGTACCATGATTCCTCTGTCCAAGAAGCCTCATCTACTCCACTCACATCTCTACTGGAGGCAACAGTGGTAAATACTTTAAGTGCCATGAGTTCTCTTACTCTTGGTTCTCTTGCTCCTCCTTCTTCTTCTTCCTCCACTTTTGCATGGGTGTAACCTTTTGTTGATAGTAGGAAGAGGAAGTCTTCTTCTCGATTGATAGGGCCAAATTTTGATGTTGTGGTGGCCTTGTTGGGCACTACTCCTTCTTCTCCTACAAAGAGAGCTAAAACAACTTCAAGGATAGTGACAGATGACCAAGGCCAGCAATTTCTTGAGGTAGCAAAGCCTAAGGTTGATAAGGTAGAACAAGATTTACTAGCCTCTGATCTGGAACTTTTGAGGATCCAATGGGAGAATCTACCCCTGAAAGTGAAATACATAACCTTCAGGAAATAGTAACTAGGGTTATTGGGAGAGTAGAAAAAGGCAAGCAGACTATAGAGCAGCTGGAAGAGCAAGCTCAAGTGCTTTCTGGTTTCATCAAGTCATTGTTGTCTAAGGACAAGGTTCTGGATCCTACCCCACTGACTTCCCTTCCACCACCTGTGATTCTTAGTCAAGATGAAGTCAGAGCATTAAAGACATACACATGTATTCCATCTATGGGAGAGCTATGGAAGCCATGGTGGATGATATGATCATTGCAGGTTTGAATTTCATTGGAGAAGCCTTCAAACTCAATGAGAAGGTAACTAATCTGCAACAAAATCTCTCCTCTACAATTGGAACTATGGATAAAGAACTTAAACTTTGGAGCAACTACATAGTAGACCTTTGCCTGATGGGACAAAATGATGAAAATATATTGATGGCAAGTAAAGTTTTTGATGATGTTAAGATAATTTGTCAAGTCATGGGTTTTTAGCGTGGAGTGGAAAATAAAAGTTTGGAGGAGGCTTTAGGAGAATTGAGGAGTAGTTGGTAGAAAGGAGAAGCCTTCAAAACTTGTGTGTATCTACTTTTAAGGATATTCACTATCACCTCCACGATGAAACTTTAGGTGTGCCTTTCTCCCTCCAAGAAATTAAAACTCAATTTAGGGCTTTTGTTAAGGAAAAATTGTTCAAGGAGGACTCAATTACCAAAGAGAAGATAAAGGAGATTTGCTCTCTCTAATCTGCCATTGAGGAAGCTAATAAAGAATATCATGCGCACACCGAGTTTGATAAGGAGATGGAGAAATGTCTGGGATCTTGGACCAAGCTACTGCCAACACATCAGTCCCATGAGGTCGAGACATAGCGGAAGCATTGAAAAAGTTTAGACAATGGATCCTCAAGTCGGTGGGCCCTCCCCAATCATAAGCATTTGTTTTTCCCTCCTAGCTTCTCCTTTCCTTCTTTTTCTCAATTCGGGCTTATTGTAATTAGTTGAGGGTTTTGTGTCAAGCATCCCCTTAACTAAACATTTTAGTTAAAATAAGTAGTTACCAATTGTAACTAATTTGTAAAGTTATATAATGGGCTCTCTACGCCATTTTGAAGGGGCTGGAACTTGGTTTATTTTTGAAAGTGTAAGGAGTAACAAAGCAATCAATACAAAAGATCTTTCTTTCCATGTCTATCTGGTCTTGTTCTTTCATTACTATCCATTGAATACTTTTGAATCATTTGTCTGTATTACTTCAAGAAGCTTTGTATTCTTGTAGATGTAATTTCTGGAACTTTGTGTCTTTGAAATAGCATCTTATTGTCTCAAATGCAAATGGTTTTGTTCCAAATAATTTCATTCTGGCATGCATAAGGAATTATTTTGTTATCTATAATTCTTGAGAGTGCCTTTCTGCTCATTTTCGATACTTCATTCCTTTATACTTTTGTATTGATGATCCATTCTATTTTAAAACACTTTCATGATATCCAAGTTCCCCATTAAAACTATGCACTATACATATGTAAATAAGCTTTGTCTTTAAATAAGGGAACCTCTCCCATTAAAGAGGAGGGACTTTCTGTCCCCTGATTGTTGTTCTCTTTAAAGTCCTTTTTGATGACCAATAGTTTTTGGTGACTCTTTGAGGAATTCATTTTTCTTAATGTATTCTAGTTCTATAAATGATTTCTTGATCATCCTTTGATCTAGTGACTCTATGTTTTACTCATGGAAGGAGGGCCCTTGGTATTGAAGATTCTTAGTTTTAACTTTTGGACAACAAGGTTTTCCTTTTCCTTCAATAGGAAGGAATAGAAGAGCTCATTCAACAAGCACTCCTCTGTTGAAGATAGAACCCCTATAGGTGTTATCCCTCCAGAGAAACTCAGCCCTAATCTCTGCGCTCGATTCTTACTGGTGTTTTGGTTCCCCTTCAAGTCATCTTTCCAAGGATGGCAGCACCATTACCTTGGGGCCATCGTGTTGGGCCTCTCACCCTTCCTCAGCCTTTGCATGAGTTACCCAGAGGTAACAGGAAGAACTTCCCCAAGTTCAGAGGTGATGGCAAGGTACATCCTGATGAACATATCGCAGCCTTCATAGTTGCATGTGGAGTTCTCGGAGTTGAACATGAAGATGTCTCGGTGAGGCTTTTTGTAGAGACTTTACAAGATAATGCAGATTGGTTCTATCACCTTCCAGCTGGGGCCATTACCAGTTGGACCATGATGAGAACAAGATTTGAGAACCGTTTCAAACCTGCAGAGGACGTACATGCTTTGCTTGGCCCAGATTTCTCAAATAAAGAAGGAATCACAAGAACCCATGAGGGAATTTGTGGCTAGATTCAACAAGTTGATTAACAAAATCCCACAGACACTCAACTTGTAGATCAAATTCAAAAATGTTTCTTCTGAATGCTCAATTACCTGAAGTTAGCTACGCATTGAGAAGAGCCAATCTCACAACATTGGCCGAGGATCAAACTCTTGTTGTTAGCATCGAAGATGATTTGATTATGTCTAGGAAGTTGAAAAGAGACCCTTCTAAATCTAGGTCTTCTTCTTCCTCCTCTTCCACTCCCGGGCCTAATATTGATCCATTAGTACAAAAGCTTGCAAATGACCTCATTGCCATCAAGAAACAATTGGCTCAGCATGCCCCCTATGCGGATGTTCCAAGGAGGAATTTTCAGCCTAGAAATCATTTTCTGCTTCTCAGACAAGGCTAGCACTTGAGGGCCACCCATCAAGGTTCTTGTTAATGCAACATTGTGAGGTTGAGAACCGAAGATGAAGAGGTTAATGAAGATTGTGAAGAACTTGAAGAAGAAGTTGATGGAGAGATGGAGGAACTTGAGGGATCTCGAGTTAATTTCTTCACTACTGAAGGTGTTGATGAAGAAGATGATTATGATGAAGTGGTAGCAGATATGAATAGTGAATCATATGCTATCATGACTCGAGAGTAGACAAATAAAAGGGAGAAAGTGATGCAGCCCGCTAAAAGATCCAAGGAGCATCCCACGACTATCCTGTTATTCACAAAAAGAGGATCTCCTATCCCCACTACGTCCACACAGAAGGTGAGTTCTGCCAATTCTACTTTTCCTAATTCTACTACTAAAATTTCTTCTTCTACAACTCCTAAATCGACAAACCTAAGATTCCTAGTGATGATAGCCCATCCACCTCTGGATCTTTCGATATCATTGATCACCTAAAAAGACAAAGGTTCAAATTTCAGAGGCTGAGTATTATCAAACCCATCCTAAATATTTTGCCAAAATGGTTCACTTTGTCAATTCTCAATCCAAAGCTTCCTCTAAAGGCCTTTTACCTACTCCATCCTCACACCCCAACCCAATCTAGTAGCTGCAGTCACCTCACCTAATGAGAAGATCAAACCATTTTATGTGACCCTTCTTATAGTAGGCCATAAACTCAGCAACTGTGTCATAGATTCAGGAGCATCAGATAATGTAATGCCTACCAAAGTAGCCCATGCTTTGGGTCTAACTCTCACATGCACTTATGGGTCTTGTTATTCCATGGAGAGTAAGGAAGTGCCCCTAGTTGGAAGAATTAAAGATGCACAAGTAGCTTTTGCTACTTTACCTGAGAAAAAGGTCTTGGCTACTATCCTAGTAGCGGATATCCCTCCTTCATATGGTATGTTGTTAAGTAGGAACTTCTGTAAGGATGTAGGAGGAGAAATTCAAATGGATTGGTCACATGCCCCTCATACCAGTTAATGGAAAAAAAGAAGAAGCTATTACCGAAAAGTAATATGAGTATATTGTACAAAAGACGGATGATCCCAAAGCACAAATACTTTATGAGGATATTGGGCATGGTAATTATATGATTATGTCTCTCAGAGGAAACTCAGCTTCCCAAAGGAGTACTTCATGATCCTAATGGGGTTTGGAATTTAGAATTTGATGGAAGTTGTTCCTCAGTTGGTTCTGGAGTTGGCGTAGTATTGATGTCTCCTGAGGGAAAAGTTCATCCTTTCTCATTCAAACTACAATTTGAAAATACTAATAATATAGTAGAGTATGAAGCTCTCATTCTTGGGCTTAATATGGCAAAAGAAAAAGGTGTGAAGAATCTTCTAGCTCGCGGAGATGCAGAACTAGTTGTTAAACAAGTCAGAAACCTTTTTCAAGTAAAGAATAGAAGGTTGAAGCATTACAGGAATCAAGTTTGGGATTCTATTGAATTTCTTGACACTTTTTCCATTGAAGTAGTGCCTAGGGAAAAGAACACCAGGGTTGATTCACTAGTTATCTCAGGATCATTGTTAATACCTCATCTGACTTTCTCTCAAGATAGGTTTACCATTGAGATGATCCATAGGCCCAGTGTACCTGATAATGCAAGTAACTAGCAAGTTTTCAATGATGATCAGCATTTTCTTTCTTTCTTAGAGCTCAGGGATAACTTTGAACAATTGTACTTTGAAGGAAGTGAAAATTTGCCTCGTGAGAGTGTGTCTCCCAATGAAGAGGATGTCAAAGAGGAAATAGATCAAGATGGGTGTATCAAACTCAAAGGTAACAAGATTCCTAAAGGGTTGGTGAGTTTAGAAGAATTGTTTGATAAACATGATAGGTATGTTAAGTCTAAAGCTTCTACTAGATCACAACAATCTGTTGAGTATGAAAAAACTAATATTGGGAGTTTGTTGACCCCAAGTTTGTGAACGTTGGAAAATGTTGTACACCAAAAGAAAAGAAGAGGGTGATCAACCTTTTAAAGAAGTATAAGGATGTTCTGGCATATTCATATGAGGATCTAAAAGCCTTCCAACCAAAGGAGATGCAACATTTCATCCCTCTCAAACCTAGGATTAAACCTTTCAAGCAAAAGCAAAGGCAATACAATCCTAAGATAGCTGACACTATTTTTCAGGAAATACAAAAGTTGTTGAAAGCCAAAATTATTTTTCCCATTCACCATTCAACATGGATTGCCAACATTGTACTGTCAGGAAGAAAAATGGTGAGATTCGTATTTGTGTTGACTTCAGAAATTTGAATCAGGCTTCTTTGAAGGACAACTATCCTCTGCCCATGATGGATCAAGTCTTGCAAGCTATTACGGGGTCTGAAATGTTGTCCATGCTTGATGGCTTCTCAGGGTATAATCAAGTAGAAGTCAATACCATGAGATCAGCACAAG
This sequence comes from Taxus wallichiana var. yunnanensis, assembly GCA_018340775.1. Taxonomy (NCBI): domain Eukaryota; kingdom Viridiplantae; phylum Streptophyta; class Pinopsida; order Cupressales; family Taxaceae; genus Taxus; species Taxus wallichiana. The sequence goes on from CM031237.1 coordinate 207,053,192, forward strand.
ATGGCCTTCACCACCCCTTGGGGTACTTTTTCCTACAAAAGGATGCCTTTTGGACTCATTAATTTTGGTGCCACTTTCCAAAGGGCTATGGACTTGGCTTTTGGAAGTTTGAAAGGGAAATGTATTGTTGTATATTTAGATGATCTAACTGTGTTTTCCAAAACTAGAGCAGATCATTTTCAAGCATCTGGAAACAGTTCTCTTGAAGTGCAGAGAACATGGGATCTCTTTGAATCCTAAGAAATCTATCTTTTGTGTCACAGAGGGAAAATTGTTAGGGCATGTTGTCTCTAAAGATGGCATCAAAATTGATCCTGAATGAGTTCAAGCTATTCAGTAGATTCCTCTTCCAACCAGTAAGAAGGGAGTGCATTCTTTCTTTGGTAAGATCAACTTTCTGAGAAGATTCATCCCTGATTTTATAGAGCTAACCTTGAATATCTCCCAAATGATGAAAGGAAAACAAACATTTGGTTGGTCTTTTGAAGGAAAAGAAGCCTTTGAAGGTATTAAAAAGGCTATTGCTAGAACTCCTATCCTAGCATGTCAGATTTTAGCAAAGATTTTATTATCTATTGCTATGCCACAGATAACACCCTAGCTATTGTTTTGACTCAGAAAGATTCTAATGATCATGAACTCCAATTGCATTCATGAGCTACATTCTTAAAAATCATGAGTTGAAATACACAATGATGGAGAAACATGCTTTCGTAGTGGTTAAAGTTGTCAAGCAGTTTCATTTTTATATTCTTAACTCTCACTCCACAGTACTTGTGCCTGACACAACTATCAAGTCTATTCTCACGCAGCAAGAGTTTGGATCCAAGAGAGGGAACTGGGTGGCAAAGGTTCAAGAATATGATATTGACATCAGACCAACCAAACTAGTCCGTGGAAAAGGCTTGTGTGAACTCATCGCTAAGGGAGCTGGCCATGAGTTACCTAAGGATGAAGTTGATATTCCTACTTGTTCTATTTCTCAGCTCAATTGATGAATGGTATGCTGATATCACACATTTTCTCACCTATGGAGAATGTCCCTCTCATTTGACTGCCAAGGAGAAAAGAGCTATTAAGTTAAGATCAGCCCAATATGTATTATGGGAGAATGCGTTGTTCAAACATGGGATGGATGGAAGATTTCTAAAATGTGTGGATAAGGAACAACAGAAGAAGCTTCTTTCAGATTTCCATGATCAAGCATGTGGAGGCCATTACTCATCTACTGTCACTACTCAAGATTCTTCATGCAGGATACTATTGGCCTACCTTGTTCAAAGATGCATCAAAGTGGATTGAGAAATGTGAAGCTTGTCAGACCTTTGTGGGCAGACCCAAGTTGGCTGCCTTGCCCCTTAAACCAGTTGTGATTGAAGAACCCTTTCAACAATGGGGTTTAGATTTTATTGGAACACTTAATCCATCTTCAAGTTCCGAGACATACTCACGTGTTGACTGCCACATATTATTTTACTAAGTGGGTAGAAGCCATCCTAGTAAAGAGTACTACTTCTGAAGTAGTATGCAATTTTATCAAAGAGAACATCTTGGTAAGGTTTGGTGTGCCAAACAAGATTGTGATTGATAATGCTTGAATTTTTTTTTCTTTGAGATGATGGATTTTTGTTATGGATATGGCATTTCCTGGCTCACTCTTGATTATTATCCCCAAGGGAATGGGGCGAGTCAAGTCAAACAAAAATCGGTGGCTATAGTGAGGAAATTGGTTAATGAGTCTAGAGGAATTGGCACAAGAAACTCTATGATGCTCTTTGGGTAGACAGGATTACACCTAAAAGGGCTATTGGGATGTCCCCTTTTCAAGTGGTGTATGGTGTGGAAGCTCAATTACCAGTAACAGTGGAGCTACCAGCCTTGTATTTAATGAAAGCTATTGAAGACACCAGCTTCAATGATTCTTTAGATAAAAGGATCATGTATCTTCATAAGTTGAATGAAGATAGATTGCAGGTTGTTGATAGAATATCTGCTCACCAACAGAAGGTAAAATCTTTGTTTGATAAGAAGGCCAAGGCCAAGGATTTCAAAGTTGGAGACATCATTTTTTTGTGGGATAAAAGACATGAACCTCGTGGCAGCCATGGTAAGTTTGATTCTCTTTGGCTCGGACCTTTCAAAATCAGGCACTTTGTTGGTGAGAATTCTTTCTACCTTGATTACATGGATGGTTCTTCTCTCCCACTTCCTTATAGTGGGCAGTACCTAAAATTGTTTAATTCCTAGGTGGATGGGAGGTCTTTTGTATATTGTGTATAGTGTGTGTTTTCCTTCCCTTGCTTTTTGGTGTGTCTTCTTTCTTTGTTTGGGGTGTTTTTTCGTATTGGTTTGCTTTTGACTCTGTGGCCCAATGGATAAGGCACTGGTCTTCTTCCCCTAGTTTTTAAAGAGTTCTTACCTTGTCTCATTCTTTGAATCTAGCCAAGTCATCCCCAGAAAGAGCCAAGTTGTTGTCCTCTCAAAATTTCCCCTCTTTCGAAAGTCAAAAATTGAAAAAAATTTTGAGTTAACACCTTTTATGATGTTTTAGTGAAGAGAAAAGTTGAGGAGTTAGAAAATTTCACATTTTTTTGAGTCATTTGAGTGATTTTGTGGGTCTATCGGACATTTTTGTCCCATGTGTCCCAAGTTCTGATGGGCTCTCTATTCCCCGATCAGTCGTTTTCTCTGAAATCTGTTAAACCATAGGCCTATCGAAAAACTTTTTGTTCCAAATGTTCTAAGTTCACTAGGGCTCTTTATTCCCCGATCGCCGCATCAGCTGCATCGGGCCCTTCGCGTACTTTGGTCTTACTTGTCCCAAAAGCATTTGTGCATTTTTTCCCCATTACATCGGCACGAATCATGCTTTCATGTCCCTCATGTCCCAAATGTACCAAAGGCCATCCGGGCTAATTTTTCCGCTCTTCCCGATGCTTGCCTTTTGAGTCGGTGCATATGAATTTAATGCACATTTATAACCTTCTCTCTCCTAAAATGGCTATTTAATGGGACTACCCTCTACACATTTTACACACTACTTACTTGCTACCATTCACTCATATCCTTGCAATTAAAACCGTCTGCTCGCATCCCCATTTCCCTTGCATTTTTATTGTTTGAGCTATGTAAGGTTGTTTCTCTACACACTGTCAGTATGAAGATCAAGTTTCAAGGTCAGGAGCACGTTTCTCGCTCGAGTCTTTTGTTCCCGATATCGGGGATAGTGAGGTTTGTCACCTAGATTTGGTGATTTTGGAGTAGGTTGACTGACCCAAATCCCTCTCCCATGGTGCAAATGATCAATGATAGTGGCCTTGCATTCTTGTGGGTTTCCCAATCTCGGTACAATGTGCTGACACTGTACTCACCTACGAGAGCTCACTTCAACCCCGACATAAGTGAATTAACTAATGTACACTGAGAGGTAATCACCAAACTAGATGTTCTTTGCCATTGTCGCTGCCCTACGGATCCCTAAAATGGACAACTCTGTGGTTATCTCTCAAACTCAAGCAAAACTCTCATTCAAGCAAGACAGTGAGAAATACAAAGCAAGGGTAGCAAATTCATGGTTGAAGAACCCTAAAAAAGGGGCATCTCGACTTTCCAAAGCTCTGTTTAGGGCTGATTTCAATGAAGAACTATCTGATTTCATCATCTTGTTGGCTCGTGTCATGGGCTTACCCTCTACTAGTGAGTTTCACTTTTGGATGTGCCACTCATCAACATCATCTGTGAAGGTACCCAGAACATCAATTGGGAAGAGATCATTTGCATGAATTTGATAGAGTAGTTGTCCAATGTGTAACAAACCAAGAAGTTCTACATGACTTCTTATCTTATGTATACCCTAGTAGCATCCTAGATAATGGTTTGGTTTCACATACATTGAGGGTCAGAAGGGTGATCCCATCTATGCTTACTACCCTCAGTTCACCCTTGACACCAACAATCACAACTTTAGGAGGGTGAATGATGCTTTCACCATGTACATTGTGAGGCTTCTAGAAAGTGATACTGCTAGAAGATTTTCTGATGAAGCCATGAACCTGATAGCAAAGTATGGAGCTTTCTTCATTCAATTTAGAAGGTTTTCATATATCAGGTTAGCCGGTTATGAGAACACTCCTCTCAAACTTCCTATATTTTGTAATGATAAGATGGCTTTGATTGAGGTATGTAGACAATTGGACAAGTTGCATAGGACCTGCAGGGACAAGAAAATCTCTGGGCTACATTTCCCCATATCCTTGGGTAACTATACATGTAAAATACTTTGGATGCTCAGAACATAGAAAGGGCCCTTGCTCCCATCACTATCCACTTCTTCAGGCCCAGAACCTGTTTTGATTTGAAGAAATTCATTGAGCTAAATCTCATAATCAACTATCATCATAGAGCAGATACTGAGGACTACATTGGGCTGATTGCACAGATGAATTTGAAGCAAGACGGAGGCATTATGGCAGATTCTCCCTCTAGCTAATACAAGAGCTCAACCTATATCAGATTCTGAAGGGCTTCAAGATGAAAATGCAGACCTATTATCATATGAATATGACTTGTGATCAAGCATACTCCCTTAGAGGATCTAGACTGGTTCAAAAGGGAGAAAGATGATTTAGCTGAGATCCTAGCCCCTGTCTGGTAAGAACCAAGGTCTGGTTTGACAGAAGGGTTCGAGAGAGGCGAGGAAGAATTTAGGAGAGTCTTCTCCCAAAGACACTTCAACACCGAGGAAGGAGTCACATACACCTAGCTTGGAGGTACCTACATGAACTCCTCCTCCTTCATCAAGTAAAGAACCTGAATCATCCACCCCTTCCTCATCTACTCAGGTATATCAGAAGAAGGTGAAGGAGGTCAAAAAGGAGCCTATTGAGGAAGATCCCCCTGATAAAACATTAGAATTACCTTGGGGCTAGAGAACATCATTGTTCTTAGTGAAAGTGAGGATAGTGAAGTGTCAGTTCCTTCGGGAGTTTCAGAAGCCACAATGGATAAAGAGAAGGAAATTCATAACACTGAGCCTCCAAGTACCATGAATTCCGTGTCCAAGAAGCCTCATCCTCTACTCCACTCACATCTCTACTCTGGAGGTAACAAAGTGGTAAATACTTTGAGTGCCATGAGTTCTCTTACTCTTGGTTCTCTTGCTCCTCCTTCTTCTTCTTCCTCCACTTTTGCATGGGTGTAACCTTTTGTTGATAGTAGGAAGAGGAAGTCTTCTTCTCGATTGACAGGCCAAATTTTGATGTTGTGGCGGCCTTGTTGGGCACTACTCCTTTTTCTCCTACAAAGAGAGCTAAAACAACTTTAAGGATAGTGACAGATGACCAAGGCCAGCAATTTCTTGAGGTAGCAAAGCCTAAGGTTGATAAGGTAGAATAGGATTTACTAGCCTCTGATCTATGGAACTTTGAGGATCCCAATGGGAGAATCTACCCCTAAAAGTGAAATACATAACCTTCAGGAAAAAGTAACCAAGGTTATTGGGAGAGTAGAAAAAGGCAAGCAGACTATAGAGCAGCTAGAGGAGCAAGCTCAAGTGCTTTCTGGTTTCATCAAGTCATTTTTGTCTAAGGACAATGTTCTAGATCCTACCCCATTGACTACTCTTCCACCACTTATGATTCTTAGTCAAGATGAAGTCCAGAGCATTAAAGACATACACAGGTATTCCATCTATGGGAGAGCTATGGAAGCCATGGTAGATGACATGATCATTGCGAAGTTTGAATTTCATTAGAGAAGCCTTCAAAACTCAATGAGAAGGTAACTAATCTGCAACAAAAGCTCTCCTCCACAATTGGAACTATGGATAAAGAACTTAAACTTTGGAGCAGCTACATAGTAGACCTTCGCCTGATGGGATAGACTGATGAAAATATATTGATGGCAAGTAAAGTTTTTGATGATGCCAAAGATAATTTGTCAAGGTCATGGGTTTTTAGCATGGAGTGGAAAATAAAAGTGTTGGAGGAGGCTTTAGGAGAATTGAGGAGCAGTTGGCAGAAAGGAGAAGCCTTCAAAACTTGTGTGTATCTGCTTTTAAGGATATTCACTGTCACCTCCACGATGAGACTTCAGGTGTGCCTTTCTCCCTCTAGGAAATTAAGACTCAATTCAGGGCTTTTGTTAAGGAAAACTTGTTCAAGGAGGACTCAATTACCAAAGAGAAGATAAAGGAGATTTGCTCCCTTCAGTCTACCATTGAGGAAGCTAATAAAGAATATCATGTGCACACCGAGTTTGATAAGGAGATGGAGAAATGTCTAGGATCTTGGACCCAAGCTACTACCAACACATCAGTCCCACGAGGCCGAGACATAGCGGAAGCATTGAAAAAGTTTAGACAACGGATCCTCAAGTCGGTGGGCCCTCCCCAATCATAAGCATTTTTTTTCCCTCCTAGCTTCTCCTTTCCTTCTTTTTCTCAATTCGGGCTTATTGTAATTAGTTGAGGTTTTGTGTCAAGCATCCCCTTAACTAAACATTTTAGTTAAAAGAAGTAGTTACCAATTGTAACTAATTTGTAAAGTTATATAATGGGCTCTCTACGCCATTTTTTGTTGCTGTAACTTTGTTTATTTTTTAAAGTGTAAGGAGTAACAAAGCAATCAATATAAGAGATCTTTCTTTCTATGTCTATCTGGTCTTGTTCTTTCATTACTATCGTTGAATATTTTTGAATCATTTTTTGTATTACTTCAAGAAGCTTTGTATTCTTGTAGATGTAATTTCTGGAACTTTGTGTCTTTGAAATAGCATCTTATTGTCTCAAATGCAAATGGTTTTGTTCCAAATAATTTCATTCTAGCATGCATAAGGAATTATTTTGTTATCTATAATTCTTGAGAATGCCTTTCTGCTCATTTTCGCTACTTCATTCCTCTATACTTTTGTATTGATGATCCGTTCTATTTTAAAACACTTTCATGATATCCAAGTTCCCCATTAAAACTATGCATTGTACATATGTAAATAAGCTTTGTCTTTAAATAAGGGAACCTCTCCCATTAAAGAGGAGGGACTTTTTTCCCTTGATTGTTATTCTCTTTAAAGTCCTTTTGGTCGTTAACTTCTAATCAAAAAAATTATTCCATAATTTTCTAACTAAACCTAGGTTGTTCATGGGTCTCAAGTGGGTTGTTTTAACCAGGCATCACACTTGGTATCAGAGCGGTGGTTCAAAACTTGGGCCATTGGGCACACTAGAAAACTTGACACATGAGCGTAAACCCAAACACACTTTTGAATATAAGAAGACAAACTTGTTTGAAAATTGAAGAAATATTACATTACTCGTTAATTTGAACCGCCAGAATTAAAATGATAATAAAATAATAATAAGTTGTTTGAGTTGTTGTGCTTTCTTAGTGACATTTTTTCTAAACCCAAGGTAACTAAGAATGTTAGATTAAATTGATTTTGTGACTCCTAGCATAATGGAAACTTGGTTCCCCTTTGAAAATGTGTTGTTTTACAAGTCCTTAAACTTAATTTAATTGTATGATGCATTAAGCCCTTTTGTTGAGACCCTTCCTTATTGGAGTTATTGGAATGATGAGTTGTAATATGTGACCCTTGGGGTTAGACAAGAGTGGTTGTGTTCTAGGTCGAGAAGAGTTAATCGGAGAAGATGTTTAGAGCTTCCTTCCTTGAGTGGTTAAGAAAGAGGGTTTGGTTGTCAATTTTCCATGTTGTTACTCGTATGAGAGGGTGGACACTAAGTCTGGGGTGTCGTCAGGACCCAATCCTATGTATGTGTTCTTGGAACAAACCTTGAGGTAGAGTACCCTATTGGTAGCCATGAAAGGCTATGGAGTGAATGTGGTGTTAACTTTTGTTTTTTACATTCGTAATCTTGTGTATTTTATCAAGGACTGGTATCTTATTTTATGATGGATTGAAGAAGCTCACGATGATCTTCTATTTAATTATAATTCTTGCAAGAATTTTCAAACTTTGCAATGCAACTACTTAGCCACTTTTATTGATTTCGATATTTCTTGGACTTTATTTGATTGATGACTCGGAGCTCATAATGTTGTTGGCTACTTGGCTAAACATTACGTGGTTTCCTTCTTGAATGTTATTGAGTTGGTTCTATGCTTCATGTATAGTGACAATTGTCATATGGGGTACACCACAGGTGCCTTGAATGTCCTTTTAGGTGCTTAGAGTCATGCTTTGGTTATGGGTGCACGGAACCTTGAATGTTTCTAAGATCTTAGAGTGACCCTTTTTATTGCTTGACCTTGCTAGAAAGAAAGTTTGTTGTGTATTTTGGTCAGAGGGGCGATCGACAATGGTAATGGTGATTCTATTTCAATCTGGTAAGAGCTTGACCATCATCAGAGTAGAAGTGGTTATTTATGGGCTTTTAGATTTTTTTAGGATTGGATTTCCTCTTGGTTGACTATAAATGTTCTTTGGAAAAGTGTTTTTTTATAGTGACTTTTCATCGATTTAAATTGTATCTTGGGTTCCCGGTTGCATCATAGAAAGTTTTGACTCGTAGAATGTATGCATCTTGGTAATTATGGATAGATTTAATCCTTTCAGGCAGTGTGTTTATTTAAGTGTACTTGTTTTACTCTCTTGACTTATAAATAAGTTTACCCTTACCTTAAATTTCCTTTACTATGAATAACATTCTATGACCTATTAATCTTTGGGTTACTTGGAAACACTTATGGATGCTTTGGGTCTTTTGGATCTTTCTCTTAGAAATGTTAGTTTGGTAGATCTTAATAGATAATCTTGGTGGTGCTTATATTGTACTTCCTCTTTAAAAAAACTATAACTCTTGGCTGTAAAGTCCATGATTGGTAAATTATTTGGTTGCCCCATTGCATTTGATGCCTTTTAGTGTGGATGTGGTTCCTTGGAGTATAGTTGCATTGTCATCTGGTTGCTTGGCTGGTGGTATCTTATGGGGACACGAGTATTGATTGGAAAACCCTTTTTGGTTATTAGGGGATAAAATTTTACCATCCTAAATCACAAAAAAAAATTGTTAAACCTTAATAGATTCGTAAAAGTAAGATTATACCTCTTTAATGAGCCTTTCTTGAAAATTTCTTATGAAACTTATGGAGACCCACTCAGAATGCTTAATGATGCTTGAAATTATTCAATGAATTTTGAAATCTTGTTGTGATTCATGTTGGTTCATTGTTTCCTAGTTCTTACAGAAAACTAATAATGTGTTTTCTATGTTGAATGTCTCTTGATCCTTTAGAATTAAAAATGTGGTGTGTTGATTTACATCTCCTCCCCATAAAAGTAATTATGTGGTATGATTGAACCTTCCTTCTCATTAAAATTTGATTGATAAGATGACTCAACCAAAACACCATAAAACTATAATTAAGGAGATTTGACCTTGGAACTTAACTAATAAAGTAGAGCATAGAAAAGGGAAGTGATCCTTGTTATACCCTTGGTAGATTAAAATAAAAAATTAAAAAAACATGTAGAAGAATAGAAAGTAAACCTTTTCCACCCACCTTCCTTGCGACTAAACTAAATGCTCTCTATTTATACATAATGGTGAGACATCATGCCCACCTTAGTGGTGCTCTTTATAATGTAAACTTATGAGGTCATAATAGAAGGAAGTTTGTAACTAAGGAAGCGTGTAAGGAATGTTCTTATCAAGAAAAGCTATAAATTTTGACTTAATAAGTTGATTTATAAAATGGGTAAAATTTATGTGTATTGAGTGCAATATATAGTTGAACTCGTAGTTTTGTCGCCTACGAAATTACGAAACACCCGATGGATAGTAATGTATTCTAGTTTCTTATTACTTATTTTCCATGGATGTATGTGCCATATTATGGGATTTTTGGGTCATCACACCCTTATCGTCCCATAGTAGACTTTTTCCTCATGTAATCTTGGCCTTGGTTGATTTTGCTAGCCTTATCTAAACAACAAACTATGAAAGAATAATTTAACCCTAGTGGAAACCTCAATTTTGGTTAATGTGGTATGTGTATCAGTGGGAATTTATGTGGTCATCTCAAGCTATCAAAATTTTCCCTGTAATTCCCTTACTTGGTGGTTACTCTTGATGATCTTTTGGAACTCTTCTTGTTATATTGTTATGTGTTGTATCTTGTTTGATAGCGTAAAGTTACTCCTTAGATTTAAATGCTCATAACCTTGCATGTAGAAAGTTTAGAAATCATCCCTTGCAATCTCCCTTCTCCTTGTTAAAATACATTGGACCAAACTGGAGTTCTGTAGACCCACACTTGTATGAAGAAAACAATCCCATAATGGGAGTGATCCTTTTTCTGTTGCAAATATTCCTATCTCTCTTTCTTGTTACTTCCAGAGTAATTCGAGTCTAAGGGGAGGGGATGTAGTGCCCACTTCCCTTTGACACTTTTATATTATTGATCATGATATCTTTGTAGACTATATGACTGACATTTTAATAGTTTTGATTTAGTATGGTGTTAGATGTCAGATCTCGGATTATTGTTGAATCTGATTATATATAATGCATGGTGATTATTAGCGACACTCATATGTGGATGATGATATACTATTGACATGGATGTTTAATGGAAGTTATTCAGACATGTGATTTTGGATATTATGAGTAAACCTAGAAAAGGGAAAATTATTTGATGATGATATAGTTGTTAATATAAATTGTAAATGATTTCGTTGATTGCCTTGATGATTTTTGTGATTCATATGTATAGATGATTTTGTGATTATATTATATATTCATTTTGAATGTTTTGATATGGCCACAAGGCCGAAGGAGGTATTTGTGTTTTGCAGGTTTAAAATATCACAACAAACATCGGAGGATTGAAGACCAATCACAATAGAATTCTAGGTGAATTCGACAAGGTCACCATGGCAACTTGTTTTGTGTGTGTGTTGTATTTTGTTAGGGATTCCCATGGGGGGATCATCTTTACATGTGACCTTGGGTTTGTGTATTTTATTAATGTGGTTAAATGTTTATTTATTGTTGTATGTATTTTATTAGTAATGTGTTCCTTTCTTTTAATTAATTAAAATTGTGGTAGATTAATGTGGAAATCATATGATTAAAATTTAAATAAATCAAATGGGGATATGGGAAAATAATAATGGAAGTTTTTGGTTTGTGTAAGAGTATGTTTAAGTCTATTTTGGAGTATGAAACACTCCACCTCCATGAAAAATTCGAATTTGTCCTTGGGAGCTGTTTTTAGAGGCTTGTGGGACAAGAAAAACTTGTCCCATACCTCTAAATTTAATATACCAACCATACTTATGGATGGAGATGTGATTTGTGACTTTTAAATGCATTTTATTCATCATGTTGTTTGTTTTGGATTGCACTCTCTTAAATTTTATTAAATTGTTGTCCCTTGAGATGTGGTCTCATTTTGGAGTGTGTAAGTAACTTGTCATTTTTCACGTACCTCTTTATTGTGCTTGGGAGAATGGATTTTTGTCTTTTTGTTTGAATTGGTGGATGTTTGATGTGGCATCCTACATGGATCCACATCATCCTCTTCTCTCCCTCTTCTATTTAATTCAAACTCTCTTCTTGTTTTGGGGGTTGTTGAAACATTTTGCATGCATCCTTGGGTGCATTTTTCTTGTGATTAGAGCTCTTACTTTGGAGAAGCTTTGGTGAAGATTTTTGCTTGGTTGTTGAACCTCTTTGCATTCATCCTTGGGGTGAATTTTTTTGTGATTAGAGATCTTGTTGATTTGGAGGAAATTGGAGAGCATTTGATACTTTAGTGCTGTTATTTTAGGACTATGTTTTTGACATTCAAATCTTGTTGTGTGGAGAAAATCCTTCCATGGAGAGGCTCAGCTCTTCTTTTTATGTGGTCATTTCTTTCTTGTGTTGTTGTGAATGGTGAATGTTTTGCATGTTTTATGGGTTGTTTGGGTAGACTGCCATAGGGATGGTGTAGGAGAAGGCTATGGGGAATCCATGTGGGTGGTATAAGGAATTCCAACGGCATCAGTTTTATCATGGAGGGATTTTGGGATTGGGATCCACCATGGAAAAGAAATATCTTGCATTTCTTACTTTGTGGGGGGCATAAGGAAATCTGTGGGGGGCATAAGGAGGGATTTTTTGGGGGCATAAGGAAATGTGTGTGATGATTTATTGGCGGTTTGTTTTTGGTGGATGCCCAATTCCCAATTGGGAGGCATAAGCAGCTTTCCCCATAGTCCTTGCTCCTTTGGCTTGCATGATCAAGCCTGAGTTGTGATTTTAATGTTTGTTATTGCAGTTTTAAACTACTTGTTTTGTATTGAGTTATGTTTTATATTGAAATGTGCATGTGTGAAAGAATGTTGTGTTGTGGAAGCCAGTTGTTGCCATGGGTTGAATTACATCTATTATTGTACTTTGGTTGGGGCTCGGGGGCCAATGATGAAGGAAGGCTTCTTCTTTCATTGGATGTCTTGGTTGGGTGGAGAGCATTGCCTTTCCCCTTCCTTGTTGTGATCAAGATGAAAAGATGAAGAAACCAAAGCATGCTATTTTTTTTAGCAAGAGGAATATACGGTTTGATGGATCCTTCTTCATGAGAAAGTTTATGAAATCCTTCCCACTCAAGTGGATGAATTGTATAATTATTTGTAATAAGAAAATACTTTTGTTGATGAAGAAAGATTGAAATTGAAATGTGAAATGTAAAGAGTTATATTCCATCCTCTGTTTTGAAAAGGAATGTGAAGAATTGTTATATGTATTATATATTGTATTTGAAGTTAAAAGAAAGAGATAAGTTGTAAATTTGTTGTTGGAAATCAATAAAGGAATGCACTACTTTCTCAAACTTGCATTATTGCTTGGAATGAATTGCTATTGTGAATTAAAATATCTGTTTGAAAGAGGAATGAGTGTGAAGGAAAAAGGGTGCTTTGTTCTCTTTGAAATGAGTTGAAATTTGGAAATCAGACGTTGCTTATTGACTGTTAAATGTTGTGTGAATTTGATGGAATGTAATAGACTTGTATGGAATGAACTCCCACACTTGGAGAATGGAAAAATGTTTAAGAACCTTTAATGTTTCATCTCTTTTTTTTTCTAAATTTGGCAATCAAATTTATCAAAGAAATAAGCAGCTCAAACTTGCACCAAGCAATAAGATATGAAACATTGAATTTGAGACTTAACAAGTCCTAAGGAACTCAATTTGACAATAAAACTTAAGAAAGACCTTTCAGTACTTTGTAAAATCAAAATCAAAGCTTGTGCAATCATCCTGCTATCAAGTGATGCAAAATTTCAATTACAACTCTCCTAAACAAATTGAATCTTGGAACCTTCCTAAATTCATCTAAAAATAAGTCTCCATGTCTGTTTGACATGTTGAGAAAGTAGGAATTCAAAATTGAACAAAAAAATTATAAGTTAGAAATTTCAGTTTGCTTTGCAAAACTTTGCAGATTAGTTTCTCAAAATTGACCTCTAAAATTCATCAAATTCTAAAATTGATGACTCTTGTATAAATAGGGCTTCAGGAGAAATCCAAAAGTCCAAGTTTTCCCAAATCTGAGCTTCCTATCAAAAGTTATGGCCATTTGAAGTTTTACTTCAAATTGGCATTCAAAAAATATATATAATAAATAAATCTAACTGTTAAAAATTTAATTTTTAACTTTGGAAAAATTTCCACAAAAATTCCACGGCCCCCGCCATCCCGCAACCAATCGAGACCTACCACGTGGCACCTCGAGGGGTGGACCAAATTTAAACTTGTCTTTTTGAAAATTTTACCTTGGGAAAATTTTCCCACTTTTCCCCACATCCCTGCTAACCTGCGGCCAATCACGTGCCAACACGTGGCTAGGTGGAAGCGTGGGATATTTTTGGACTTAGTGCCTTTGTTCCCTTTTTGGAAAAAATTCCCCTTTGTCCCCACAATCCCGCTCCAATCTTGAGCCTTGGAATTTATCCTTTTGCGGACGCTGCTGGCCCACACGTGCCTTTGATCCGTTTTTCCCTTTTGGCTAAATGTCTTAAGTTCCTCCGCCACCCTGCCTCCCCACCTCCCATGTTCAACCTGGGCATGACACGTGTCTCCCCACTTTGGGCTTGCGATGGGCACGTGAATGAAAATTGTGCTTTACGCTCAATTAGGAAAATGCCTCTAAATTCCCCGTCGCTCCGCCAATTCCTCACCCCTTTCTGCTTGAACCAAGGCTCGACACATGTCCACGGGGACCCGCGGAGGCGTAGGAGAAAATTGGAAATTACATCGTGCAATGGGAAAATTTTCTAGAGCCACCCCACAACCCACCAACCCGCCAAAAAGGTTTTCCCTCTTTTTGACACGTGTCCCCTTGGGGAAAATTTGACCTAAGAACTCCGCTCGGTCATATCATGAGTTCTATAAGGAGTTAGGAGGACTTCTTTATATCACCGGAAAGGTGAGAAAATTTCTTATCCAATGGGAATGGTTTAGATAAATTTTGGAAGCATTAAGTAAGAGAAAAATATAGTTGAAACTCGGGCTTGTTAGAGAGTGGGTATGGGGGTAAATTACTCCCGAACCTAATCAAATCTGTTATCAAAATTTCACCCCCCGGGTAATTTTGATAACATGCATCAGAATATTCAAGTCCCGGGCGCATTGATTGATTCAGAGCAAACATCATGTTTCTGAGGTTCTCTCAGATATTTTTCTAACTCTCCTGTCCAGGGTAGTTAGGAGTAAGTTCTGAGAAAATGCGAAAAAAGGGTTCGAGAAGGCAAATAGGTCGATCCAGGAAAAATCGTGAAAATTGGCTAAGTCCTGCTCAAGGTCGCCTCTGGGACGTGTGGGACGAAAATGTGCGAACCGGCCGGTTCGGCCGAAATCAGCACAAAAAGTCCAAAACCCAGCAGGGACAATCGGGCCAAAAGTACGCGGCGGGCGCGAAAAGCCGATCCGGCCGAAAGAGGAAGAAAAATTGGCGAAGTGTTGCTCGGGACATTTGGGACAAAAAGACCCGAACCGGCCGATCCGGCCGAAATGAGCACAGACAGTAAAAAATTGATTGGGACATCTGGGCCGAAAAGGCGCGAACCGGCCGAACCGGGCGAAAAAGGTCGAGTCAGTCCGAAGCAAAGTGGGACAAGCGGGCCAAAAATGCCCGAACCGGCCGAAATTGTCCCAAAAGGTCCAAAATCAAAATGGGACGTCCGGGACAAAAAGACCCGAAATACGCGAAGAAGCCACTGGAGCCGAAAGCCAATCAAAAGGCGCCACGTGTCTTCGGCTAAAAGGAGGACGAGCAAGCCCATTTCGGGCGAATCGGAGGTTTTTGTCCCAGGCAGCACTGGGACATCCGGAACGAAAGAACGCGAAGTACGCGGAGGAGCCGAATCAGCCGAGGACCAATCAGAAGCTGCCACGTGTCAGAGGAGGAAAAGTCAACGTTTGGTCCGGAAACTTCAAATGGCCATAACTTTTGACTCCGAGCTCCGATTTTGATAAAATTGGACTTTCTGGAACGAGCACGACGTCCTCTACGCCACAAAAACTGGATTTCTTATTTTTAATGAGGGTAGATATATTTAAATTAAGGAAACATGTTCGGCTCCAGTCAGTAAATGCTCTTTCCCGTCAAAAGACAGAAAACGCCTGCCAAGCCCAAAATAGCTGCCTGCACTCAGAAGGCCATAACTTTTGCATTTCTCAACGAAATCGCACAAAATTTGTACCGTTGGAATCGTGTTTCCGAGCCCGATGCACAAGCAATCAAGAAATTCGGATTTGATCAGAAATTGATTGAAGTTTTTTAAGAAAACGTGGTCAGGTTCGTAGCAGGTGTTTTATTTGGTAGCTTGGGAGTGCATTTAAGAGGCATGGTCATCATTCTTTCTCTCTGCTGCAAAGCACATGGGACAAGATGGGAGCCTTTTGCAAGTAATGTATACCCATTCCACTCAATTTAATGCCTCTTACAAGTGGTTGAAGGACAGATTTCGGGATTTCCATTTTTTTCTTCTCTTTTCCTTCTCATTTTTCTATAAAATGAAGTGTTGGGCTCATTGAAAGGGGGGAGAGTTTTGGGTAGCAAAGCTCTGTCAAAATTGCTTTGTGAAGCCGGTGTGTTATGAGCCCTTGTAGTGGACTCCTTGCATGGTGATCTAGGCCCTTATCTTGTAATAGATTGAATCTGTGCATATCATGAAGCAATAAAATATCAGTTTGTGGATATATCTTCCCCTGCTGTGTTTCCTTGCATTCTTCTTGCCCCTTTAATCTTTCTACAAGTATATTGTGTCTATTTATTATGTTCTTGCAGGAATTCATTATTATTGTGTGTGCTTGGAATATTGCTGTGAATGCATTTTGCTGGATTATGGTGAACTGTCATCACCTCTCCTAGTGTGCATTTTGCCTCTGTATTTCACACATTTGGAGATTACTCTCCCATCCTCCTTTTCTGGTGTATCACCGCTTTAGTGTAGGCTTTCTTTTTATGTATTTTCTCTCCCTGGTCCCTTGGAAATTTTAGATTAGAACAGTTAGCTTTGCCCGCACTTTGGAGTAGATTGTGCAGGAGTAGTTTAGGAGCAAGAACCGGCTTTCTCTCGGAGGTCTATCTCAAGTAGCAAGTCCCTGACTTGGAGATAGTACCCATGTTATCCAATCACACTGGATGCTTAGAGTGATCAAACTAGAAATCGATCAACATCCGGGGTGCTTGTGATTCGGTGATACTTGATTAGCTTCAGCACGCCGGTGGGAGCTTAGAGGTCTTTCACTTCATCTTTTGCAGGTTGGTGTGTTCCTGTGAAGATTTCAGCCTTTGGAGGCACTTGCAAACACATCTGGCGACTCCATCTGATCAGCAACCCATTTCTCTGAGCTTGCAGACCCGTTTCCATACATTTTCATCCATCTTTCTTTCCATCCCTTTCATTCTTTTCCATTCCATGAAGTTGTGCAATCATGACTTCATTTCCATCATGGATTTCACATCAACAACAGCAATATATTCCACCTCCAACACGTTTTACAAATCCTCCAAATCAGCATTTTGAGCAGATTCAAGATCAGTATGCATACCCATATGAACAGCAGTGCCAAAGTCAGTTTGGCTATGGAGCTTTCCAAGAGCAAGAGTATGCATACAATGAAGACAATCAGATCCAAGATGCTGGTCTGTTGGAGAAAATCCAAAAGATGGAGGTGGGGATGGTGCAGTCCAGAGCAACAGCTCAAATGAGAGCTTTCGGAATCGGTTACAGGACTCCTTGTCCATGGGGAGGCCCTTTTCCAAGACACTTCAGCCCTCAGGAGAAGCTGGACTTCATGATAAAGATGCTGCCCCAACTTGCACAATGGACAGCAGAAATAGAGGCCTACAGACTTGTTGTTGAACAACCTTGTCAATGGGTAAGTTCTACACCATCATCTGGTTTTTCTCTTTCCATTACTCAAGCAGCACCATCTCATTCAAACTCCCCATCTGCTGTCCCATGTGTTGAATCCATCCCTCCATCCCCTAGTCTTCCACCCCATCTTGATTCTTCTTTCCTTTTCCCTTCCAAACAGTCATCCCCTCCACAAGAGCTAACAGAAATACCCCCTCCTCCAAAGAAACAAGAGGTTTCACCTCCTCCACCACCACAAAAAAATGTCAAATCAGTTGAGTTTCAACCCATCCCTCCTCTTGCATTCCCAAATCCATGTTGGGAGGATGAAAATCAGAATGCCAGTCAAGGAAAACAACAGCAAAAAGAGAGTGCCAACAAAGATGAAGAAATTCAAAATCTGAAGAGTTGGGCTCTTAGATTTGGGATGACAAAGATCCCCTTGATGGTTAAGCCTACAGAAGAGGCTAAGGTTGAACAAATGGTGGTGAGGACTGATTTTGTTGGAGAAGAAGATCTTGCAGTCCCAACTTGTCCTCTAGAGCAACAAATTGAAGAGTTTGACTTGACAAACTTCATGCTGGAGGAGGAGTTCAATCAAGAGCAAGATTGTCTTCAAACATTGGAGGAAGGAGAAGCTGCTCCAGATCCAAAAGAAGAGGAGCACGTTCTAGCTGTGGAGGAGAAAAGTGCAGATCCAAGGGCTTTGAGCACAAAGCAGGCTACAGGAGAACCTTCAGTTCTTCTTTCTACTTCACCTCTCTCAAGTTCTAATACTGAAAAGGAGTTTGATCTCTCAAATTCAATATTGGAGAGTGAAGGAAACCATGGTGGTCAAGTTGCAGATCAAGAGGACACCATGGAGGAAGTTGAAAACGAGCAAGAAACAAAGCAATGAGGCGCTTTACACTGCCGATTTGGAGGACTGTTTTGATGGAGAAGAGCCGGTTGAGCTTTCACCTTTCTCTCTTTCATCATCCACATTCCAAACACAAGAGCCTGCTGCCATGAAGGAGAGCTTTCATTTGCAGCAGCCTGCATCTTACAGCAGCTCTTTGGGATCAAGATTGGAAGATTTTTATCTTCCATGTTCTTCATCGGAGGAAGAGAAAGGACAGAAGAATTCCACCTTTTCTTCCACACCATCCATTCAAGAAGGTCTACAAGAAAACTCCATTCTTGGAGTTGAAAATCAGAGCTATGGGCATATCAAACTGATCAGACCTTGCCCAATCAGGTATTTGGCTTCATTAGAGCCAAAGGAGAAGCCACAACCAGTCATGCTTGTTTCTGAGCATGAGGATGAGCTACAAAGTACCAAGGATCAGCTGCCATACCTCTCCAATCCAAATGCAGAGCAACTAAAAGAGGTATTGGATTTTTCAATTGATACCTTGATGATTTGGATAGAAGACCAGCTTCTTGTTGATTTTCCATCCATCCAAACAGCCATGATCGGTGCAAATCAATTGCATGGCTGCCAATTTTGAAGAAAGGAAGCTATTTTGCACAACTTGATTCTTGCAGGTTTGTTTAGCTTGCCTTTGCTTCCGATTAGAATAGAGTAGGTAGGTTTGCTTTTTGCAGAAGAAGTGCTTGTGCACACTCTGCATGTTCCATTTGGGGCATGTATGATTTTCAGTTTTGTACATAGTTTTTGGTGTTGCTGGTTTTGCTCTTGCACAGTTCGTTCCAGTGGTTTTGGTGAGAACAACTCCATGTCCGGTGGGTTTCCAAGTGGCTCAGAGGGAAGTTTTCAAAGTTCAGATCAGTTTTCAGGCCTACTCATGACTCCATGCCCAATGGATGGCTTCAGGCAACTGGTCTTTTCATCTAGAAGAGTGATGACCCATTGAGTCGCTAAAAAAGCTGTTATCAAAATTTCACCCCCGGGTAATTTTGATAACATGCATCAGAATATTCAAGTCCCGGGTGCATTGATTGATTCAGAGCAAACATCATGTTTCTGAGGTTCTCTCAGATATTTTTCTAACTCTCCTGTCCAGGTAGTTAGGAGTAAGTTCTGAGAAAATGCGAAAAAAGGGTTCGAGAAGGCAAATAGGTCGATCCAGGAAAAATCGTGAAAATTGGCTAAGTCCTGCTCAAGGTCGCCTCTGGGACGTGTGGGACGAAAATGTGCGAACCGGCCGGTTCGGCCGAAATCAGCACAAAAAGTCCAAAACCCAGCAGGGACAATCGGGCCAAAAGTACGCGGCGGGCGCGAAAAGCCGATCCGGCCGAAAGAGGAAGAAAAATTGGCGAAGTGTTGCTCGGGACATTTGGGACAAAAAGACCCGAACCGGCCGATCCGGCCGAAATGAGCATGAGCATAAAAAAATTGATTGGGACATCTGGGCCGAAAAGGCGCGAACCGGCCGAACCGGGCGAAAAAGGTCGAGTCAGTCCGAAGCAAAGTGGGACAAGCGGGCCAAAAATGCCCGAACCGGCCGAAATTGTCCCAAAAGGTCCAAAATCAAAATGGGACGTCCGGGACAAAAAGACCCGAAATACGCGAAGAAGCCACTGGAGCCGAAAGCCAATCAAAAGGCGCCACGTGTCTTCGGCTAAAAGGAGGACGAGCAAGCCCATTTCGGGCGAATCGGAGGTTTTTGTCCCAGGCAGCACTGGGACATCCGGAACGAAAGAACGCGAAGTACGCGGAGGAGCCGAATCAGCCGAGGACCAATCAGAAGCTGCCACGTGTCAGAGGAGGAAAAGTCAACGTTTGGTCCGGAAACTTCAAATGGCCATAACTTTTGACTCCGAGCTCCGATTTTGATAAAATTGGACTTTCTGGAACGAGCACGACGTCCTCTACGCCACAAAAACTGGATTTCTTATTTTTAATGAGGGTAGATATATTTAAATTAAGGAAACATGTTCGGCTCCAGTCAGTAAATGCTCTTTCCCGTCAAAAGATGTAAAACGCCCGCTAAGCCCAAGCCCAAAATAGCTGCCTGCACTCAGAAGGCCATAACTTTTGCATTTCTCAACGAAATCGCACAAAATTGGTACCGTTGGAATCGTGTTTCCGAGCCCGATGCACAGCAATCAAGAAATTCCAGATTTGATCAGAAATTGATTGAGTTTTTTAAGAAAACGTGGCCGGGTTCAGAACAGTGTTTTATTTGGTAGCTGGGAGTGCATTTAAGAGGCATGGTCATCATTCTTTCTCTGCTGCAGCACATGGGACAGTATGGGGAGCCTTTTGCAAGTAATGTATACCCATTCCACTCAATTTAATGCCTCTTACAAGTGGTTGAAGGACAGATTTCGGGATTTCCATTTTTTTTCTTCTCTTTTCCTTCTCATTTTTCTATAAAATGAAGTGTTGGGCTCATTGAAAGGGAGGAGAGTTTTTGGGTAGCAAAGCTCTGTCAAAATTGCTTTGTGAAGCCAGTGTGTTGCAGGCCCTTGTAGTGGACTCCTTGCATGGTGATCCAGGCCCTTATCTTGTAATAGATTGAACTGTGCATATCATGAAGCAATAAAATATCAGTTTGTGGATATATCTTCCCCTGCTGTGTTTCCTTGCATTCTTCTTGCCCCTTTAATCTTTCTACAAGTATATTGTGTCTATTTATTATGTTCTTGCAGGAATTCATTATTATTGTGTGTGCTTGGAATATTGCTGTGAATGCATTTTGTTGGATTATGGTGAACTGTCATCACCTCTCCTAGTGTGCATTTTGCCTCTCGTATTTCACACATTTGGAGATTACTCTCCCATCCTCCTTTCTCGGTGTATCACCGCTTTAGTGTAGGCTTTCTTTTTATGTATTTTCTCTCCCTGGTCCCTTGGAAATTTTAGATTAGAACAGTTAGCCTGCCTGCACTGGAGTAGATTGTGGCAGGTAGTTTAGGAGCAAGAACCAGCTTTCTCTGGAGGTCTATCTCAAGTAGCAAGTCCCACAACTTGGAGATAGTACCCATGTTATCCAATCACACCGGATGCTTAGAGTGATCAAACTAGAAATCGATCAACATCCGGGGTGCTTTGTGATCCGGTGATAACAGAAACTTCTAGCCCCTAAGTTTTGGGCATTGTGACCTCTGTGAATTGTTAATAAAAGAGAAGTTTGTTCTTATGGATTTGAGTTGTTCTTGAATCTGTTAGTGATAGTTGTTGCCTAGCAACCTAGTTGTAGACACTCCTAATCAAGTTCTGGGAGTGGGTAAGTGAGACCTTACTCTGTTGATTTTAAATATGTATCCCTTTCTCACTGCAATTAAACCCTACTCTTGTCTTGATCTTGTGGAAATTAAATACCTTGGATATTTAATTGTTTTTGGTCCCTTAACCCTATAATTTAATCAGGGAATATTTAGCTAAAATGTCAATGTAATCAGTAATTAAATTAATCCCTAGAGAGATTTGAGCTAGGGTGGACTTATTGCACTTGTTGCTCTATAATGAGAAATTAGTAATTATTATAATGGGAAAATTTATTAGTTGAATTTAATTGCCTTTGAGACTTTGGTGGTTAACTTCAAATAAAAAAATTATTCCATAATTTTCTAACTAAACCTAGGTTGTTCATGGGTCTCAAGTGGATTGTTTTAACCATGCATCACATACATTGAGGAATTTGTCATGTGGCAAGTGCACTATGATGGATCTTTTACTTTTCATGGTTTAGAGACAGTGTGGTATTAATTACTCCTTCAGGAAGACCCTATACCTCAATATTTTCACCTTGGTTTTCCTTGTATAAATAATATTACAGAATATGAGGTGCTCATCGTTGGGATGAAGCTAGCAATCAAATGGGATATCCATCATGTTAAGATCGTTGGTGATTCACAATTGATCATCAAACAAGTTAACGATGAATATAAATTCAAGGATGAGAAACTCATCCCCTACAAGAAACTAGTGGAAACTTTGAAAGAGTATTTTGTGTGTATTACATTCGAACATATTCCAAGAGCACAAAATAGATCCGCAGACACTATGACAACCATAGGTTCTATGCTACGAATTCCACTAGAGAGCAATGATATGTCATTTTTGTTGAGAATCTATGCCAGCCTACATATGACATGCCAAAATCATGTTTGGCTTGTGAAGTTGTTGGTCCCTATTCCCCATGGTATGCACACATCTACGCCTATCTTAAACACAACACCTTCCCTCTAGACATCTCCCATTCCGAAAAACAAATCCTTATCTCGCGATAGCCCATTACACCCTCTTAGGAGATACGCTCTATCGTCATGGCTACGATGGGAATCTATTGCATTGTCTAGATGTAGCAGAGTCAGTCCAAGCAATCAAAGAGGTACATGAAGGGGTATGTGGCGCCCATATAAACGGAATGGTTCTAGCTAAAAATTGAGAGTAGGCTATTATTGGCCTACTATGGAAACAGACTACTGTAACTATGTAAGGAAATGTGTACTATGTCAAAAGTATGGAAATTTCATCCATGCGCCATCACAACCGTTAGCCAATCACAACCCCATGGCCATTCTCCAAATGGGGACTAGATTTAATAGGAAAGATCACCCCTACCTCATATGATGGTCATACTCACATCATCATAGCTACAAAATATTTCACTAAGTGGGTGGAGGTTATTCCTTTTACTTATGTTACAGGAGCTCGATTTCAAATTTTATCATGAATCACCTTATCTCGTTCGGTATGGCATTCCTGTAGCCATAGTTACTGACAATGGAAAATCATTCAAGAACAAGATAGTGAAGGACCTTTGTCATCGATTTCAAATAAAATTGAAGTGGTCTACGCCATATTATCCACAAGGTAATGGGCAAGCTGAAGCCACTAACAAAACATTGGTTCAAATCATGGAAAAGATGGTGAGTAAGACAGGTCGCAATTGGCATTTGCAAATTCACCCAGCCCTTTGGGCTTATAGGACCTCCATTCGCACTCCTACTGGTGCGACACCCTATTCCCTAGTATTTGGAATTGAATCCATCATCCCATTGGAAATCAAGCTTCCTTCCTTGAGAATATCTCTTAGGGATTACCTAGACAAGGATGAGGATTACAGAGTGGCCAGCTGGCAGAATTAGAACTCTTAGATGAAAAGTACATCTATGCCCTTAACCATCTCAAAGTGTATCAGAATAGAGTCTCCATAAATTACAACAAAAGGATCATACCTCATCAGTTTGAGGTCAGAGATTTGGTCATGAAAGAAAATCAGTTCAACACAAGGGCGGAAAGAGAGAAGAAAGGCAAGTTCAAACCGCATTGGTTAGGACCTTACGTCATTGTGGCCAAATATGGTACGGGAGCATACAAAATTTCCCATCCCAATGGTGATGAGATTCATGAACCTATGAATGTCATGCACCTTAAGTGGTTTTATACTTAAACATGGCACAAAAATCAGAAAATCAAACCACAAAAAGAGTAAAAATGATCAAAATAAAAAAAAAAAAAAAAAACATGTCATCCATATGTGAAAACCACACAATTATGGCACATTGGATAGGTCCCTAGGTGAAAACTAGTTTCCAGTGCCTTGGGAGGATTCGTTGTTCACAAGCATCTTGTATCTAGAGGGTACTTTTACTTAGCCTAGGGCTAGTTCCGCACCTACATCCGAGATTCCCTGTGAACCTATCCTGTCAAGCCTTGATCCGTATTTTCTCCTCTTATAAATTGGTGAAGGGATGGTCTTTTTATAACTCGCACCTAACACTGGGGGCACTTATGCGACTTCACCTTCCTGTTTGTAAACATGTAGCACTTGACCTTGTATATTCTTCATCTAACACTGGGGGCATCCATGTTTCTCGAGTTACTTGTGCATAGCTTCGGAAAATCTTAGAAAATCAAAAAAACATTCAAAAATGTTCGAAAAGCACAAAACAATAGAAATTTGTTTCACAAAAGCACAAAAACAATAGAAAATTATTTCACAAAAGCACAAAAATAATAGAAAATTGTTTCACAAAAGCACAATAATAGTAGAAAAGTGTTTCACAAAACAATCTTGCAAAAACATAACTTTAGTTTACTTACTTTATCTTGTTTCTTGCTTTGTTTGTGTACATTGTTTGCTTGTATAGTTGTTGTTTGTTTGTACATTTGTATAGTTTGTTGCTTAGACATACTTTGATAAGATTCATCTTTTCTTGCTTAGATTGTATTCATTCTTAATTGTACATATGCAAAGTGTGTTTTTGCATGCTTGTAAACAATTGTACATAGTTGTGTTAATTCATGTTGGATGGCCTTTGTGTATTTTGTTAAGATTTGATTGTGTTTGTTTTTCGCATGTACATAGTTTTTATCACATCATCATATCTCCATCAATATCATCACATCTATACATCATATATAAATAAAATGCTACATTTACATCATACATGTATGTTATGTTAATCATCACATATCATATCATCAAATGGGGGCAAGAGGGATCTCAAATATCAAAATCTATCCCCCCCGCACCAATATCATCGTATCATCTTGTCCATTAATCTAGAACATCACATGTACAACACAATTGATATCATCTATGGATCTATCATGTCAAAATCAAACACGTGGTACAGACATCTCAACTATCATCATGATACATACAAAAGTGTGAAATCAAACCATATAACATCACACTCTAACTCTTCTTCTACTCGTTGTGAATAGTTATTTTATTTAAATAATTATTTTCCTTACTTTTTTGCCATGTTGGGGCATTATTTTCCATCTAGTACTCATTTCTTCTCACTAGGACAATTTTATTTCTCCTAGGTGATATCCCTTCTTCTACACACTCCATCAAATAATTATTTTTATTAAATAATTATTTTGTTAATCTTTCCATTGTGTTGGGGCATTATTTGTTGCATGTTGCTTCTTTCTTCTCCCTGGGGCATTTCTTTTGCTCTGGGAGATTCTTGTTGATTCTTCTAAATTCTTCTCTATCCAAATCACAAAAGTCTAAAAAAATATAAACAAATTTTTAAAAACATCAATTCAAAATCCAAAAAAATTCAAAACTTTTTCAAAAATCCTAAAAATGTAGAACTTGCAAAACTAGGTAAACCAAACTCATAACGGCTTAAACTTATGTCTTGCGCATGGTATTCTTTCCATATCTTGTTGGAAATTTTACATCTTTGCATATCAAATGACTCACAGATCATCAAATTTACAACCATTTACAAAGCTATCATGCTTACTTCGTCAATACTCTGGGGCACATATAGTTGTTTGGTATTGTTTTGTAGCGCACTTTGCTTTTTATTAGACCTAGTGTCCTTATCATCTTCCCTTGCATGTATCCTTGCTCACAACATCATTTTTAACCCTTGTCATCAATCACAAACATTTGGGGATCTTCAACTTGATAACAAAACTTTTGTACAACCATTTTGACCATTGTTGGTTAGAATATATGTGTGTGTACTTGTTTTCCCTGTTAAATGAGCTTGTTTCCTTCTCATATTGCATTTCTTTTCATATGTTGCATTGAGTGGGTGTTTCAGAAATGGACAACTATTTGTAGTATGGCTTTTCATGTCATCCTACTTTTTTGTATGCTTATATTTTTAATAAGGACCGATGATGTAGATATTTGGAAATATGATGACAATAAAGTTGTTTCAATACACTGGATGAAAGCTTGCTCTTTTCTTTCCATCTATCATTCCTCTTCTACATCATTCTCCTATCAACACTATTCTTCTTATTCACCTAGGGCATCTTGCTCCTGCCCATTCTTCTATTTCCTTTCTCTCACCTTTTTCAATTGTCGATTGCCTTCTCTCATCACCCCATCGACACTCGAGGGGGCATCTCTCACTTCTACTAATTTTTCTTCTACACCATCAAAATTTTATTTGTCTACTATCTTTGAAGTGGTGTCACTTACGCCACCCCAAAGAGGGGCAAATGTAGACACCTATAATTTTTCTCGAGCAATTTAAATTCTTAAATTGCACTAATTATACCCTTTCCCGCAATTGACGACATATCGTCAATATCGCACATTTTCTTTGTTATCGTCATTAATTAATTACATTACATTAGTTAATTAACTCTTATATCCAATAATGACGCCAATTAACGACCTTCTGTTAATCAGCTCCCCTTCTATCTAGATTAATTAATTATTTATAATTAATTAAGCTTCCCCTTTCTATCTAGATTAATTAATTATTTCTAATTAATTAAGCTCTCCTTTCTATCTAGATTAATTAATTATTTCTAATTAATTAATACCCCTTTCTATCTAGATTAATTAATTATTCTTAATTAATTAATTCTCTCTTCTATTTAATCAATAAATTGTCACTTATTTGATTAAATCCCTCTCATAGTCTAAATCATGCTAATTATTCCTCTAAAAATCTTCTATAAGCTTACACACCTATTAATTAATCACTTTGGTTAATTAATAAATCCCCTCAAACCCCATGGGTCACTAAAGGACAAACTAAACTCTCCTAAGGTTGACTCAACCCTTTCTAAACCTCCCTTATCCACAACTAACCCAACCTCTCTATTATCCCACATGTAAAGGGATGTAGAGATTCTTTTATCCATTGGGCTATATAAGGAGCCCTCCTCCTACCTTTCTTCTTACACCTAAATGAGCATAGAGCCTAAGCTATAGCCATTTTATCATCTTAGAGCATTCTTCATTAGAGGAGCTAGCTATTTTCATTTCTTATATTCATCCATCCAAGTTTTTAAGTCATATGGGGATATGTCAAATGGTCATGTAGCCATGGATTAATAAGACTTCATTCTTGAAAACCTTGGGATTCAAACATACAATCAAACATTTGATTGCTAAGGATCTAAATGGGTTCATTTTTCATTTGATTAGCATTCAATAGACATGGAGATTAATGGATTAACATGTTAGTTCGAAGATTTATTCATGTTCTAATGCAAGGATGTTGGTAGATTATTCTTGTTTAAGCTATAAGCATGATGGTGCATTGATTTCGATTTAAATTTTTTTAGGACTACTAGATGTTAGTTCTAATTCTTTTTGCATTGCTAACAAATTCATGTACACAATCGGGAAATGACTCATTGGATGTTTAGTGAAATTGATGGATGGCAAGTTTAAATGGAGATGTCACACAAAAAGAGATATGCTCGTCATGGGTCAAGATGCAATGACAATGGCTCACCATAGGAATTCATAGGAGTAAATGAATGGCATGCGCATGATGGACGCTGGTTCAAAAATGGGCTCGGGTCGAGTTCACAGGTCGTGTCAGAAAACCTCATGAGAGGATGAATCTACAAAGGTGTTTGACTAAATGGTGAGCTTGGTTCACCAACGAATCAACTAGTAAGGTTAGTTTGATCGGATGAGCTAAGCACTTGAGAGGCAAGTGTTTCCATTGAACTCGGGTCTAGATTAGAAGGGAATCTTGATGCATGATGAAAAGATGCACTTCATGAGTTGAGATACTCATTGAGGAAGGAAGTTGGAATCTTGAGTTATAGAATAGCTCGCTGAATTGAGCTAATTGAGAATGGTTTACATACATGGCACGATGAATAAGGATGATCTAATTCAAAAGATAAAGAGAGATCAAAGAAATTTCAAGAGTGGCTTAGCTCTAGCACTTCAGATTTTAGATTGAGCTCATTTTGAAGTGATCCATTTCGGGCCTTTGGGGATTAGCAATTTAGGACTCACCCACCAAGTTGGATAAAATTTGAAGAAGAGTCCAAAGCCTGAAACTCTAAAAATGTAGGGTTTGGATTTTTGAGATTCGAAGTGCGTGGATTCGTGTTTCGGAAAATTAGTGTTTCGAGTTTCAAAAGCAAGAACAAGAGATGGGATTGGCATGATTGGAGGCTCCAAAATCGAAGAGATCCAGGAAACACAAAGGGTGGATCTAAGGACCAATTCAACACGTGGGTGGTTTCCAAGGATTGATTCGAGTCATAAAGTTAAAATTCACTTCATGGGATAATTACAAACAAAGGACTTTTTGTATAATACATCGAGGTCGACGAGATGTTGGGAGTGTTGGATGGTGGCAGATGTGTCATAAGGAGATCTCGAGTTAGACTCTAAGTCACTTACCATAGGGAAAGTCGATGGAGATCATTTTTAGTGATTCGGTATTATTAGTTGAGATGACAGTTATAATTCTAGATGTGGAGATAAGATGCTCGCCCAACCAAATGGGTGGGGGTGTTGTCAATGCATGCAAAGTGTTTAACTCACTGGAGTGGATACAAGGCACCAAAAACAAAATGGAGTTTTAAAGGAAAAATATGTTAGGTGAATTAATTTAATAATTGGAGATCATCGATGGTGGTATAGAACGTTGCATGCCAAGAAAATTCCAGAGACGGCCACCAAATAGAAAAGGGGGTGAATTTGATAAAGAAGTTTGGTCATAGAAATAGTGAATAGCTCACTAGAACTAAGTGGTTGAGGTGGCACCGAGTTACTTTAGTGAAATCCATTCAATGCAAAATGTGAAAAATGGTGCCCATTAAAACATAAAGAACCTAATGTGAGGAAGATAAGGAAATATTGCATTAGCGGTTGGGATATATAACTCGCCAATGAGCCATGTGGGCTTGACTAATGGAGTCCAAATTGATTGGTGTAACAAATGAAGAGCCCACTAAGCAATGCGAACAGGTAGCTTGTTGCTTGCTCACCAAAGAATGCGCAAGCAATGAGCCATTTATAAAAGCACTACAATGGAACCCCTAATGCAAGACCAAACCCATGGGTCTTACCAACAAGGAACAACCTCATAAAATATTAAAATATTATTTTTAATTAAATAATGGGAAAATTCAAAATTTTGAATTTATGAGGAGATGATGGAGGAGAATTTTTCATGTAATTAATGATGCAATCAAATACAAAGTGCCACAAGAAATCATGGCCAACAACATGATTAATTCATCTGCTACATTCTAGTCTAGTTGTTAGGGACCTCTTCCTTCTTTCTCTCACATGCTTAGTAATGTTATAAAATGTAAAGGTGTGTTTATTAAAAAAAGGAGTTAGACATTTTCTCGAGCTTCCCCTCTCTTCACAAGACGAGTTGTGAATTTTCAAGATCTCTAGCCTTTCTTTTAAAATTGTAATGGTAGCTTCGCCTTTCCCCTGTTGTAATGATGCACTTGTGAAAATTCTTGGAATAATCAAATTGATCAAATTGTGTTTTGTGGCAAATTATTTGTCCTTGCATTATTTTTTTGCTTCCATTTAACTCTCTTAATGTCTCTGTAGGTGTATTGTGCAACCTTGGTGCCTATTGCAGTTTTGGAGGTTATTGTGCTTATCAAGGAATGAAGTATTGTATGTAAATTGAGTATGTGATGTATCTTTGTCCTCCTCATGATCATCTCTCTTCATTGGCAAGCCGGAATTTTGTCTAGAAAAACCCTTTCTTGGTGCATCACCACTTCTAATTTAGGTTTTATTTCTTACAAATATCTCTCCCTAATCCCCTTGAAATGTTAGTATAGGTCTAGGTAGCTGTTCTTATTGCATTAGGAGTAGTGTAGTACTTAGTTTAGGAAGAGGAAGTTAGCCTTCTCTAGAGGTTCACCTCAAGCCCACAAGTCCCACAACTTGAGAGGTGATCCCATGTTACCCAATCACACTAAATGCCATGTTCTCCTCCAAGCCATTTGGGGGTGCATTGATTTGGTGATAATTGATTCTTGGCATGCCGCTGGGACCACAAGAGTCATATCTTTCACAAGTGTGTAAATTTGTGTTCACTTTATTTTCATTGAGTTATTCTTTTCTTAGTGAAATTTTATCCTTAGGAGGTATACCCAAGCACAACTGGCGACTCTGTTAGTCTAGTAACCCACTCTCTGAGTTGTAGACTATCCTTTTCCACCCATTTCCATTCATTTTTCTTCCACATCTTCCCATTTTTATCACATTCATGAAGCTTTGTAGTCATGACTTCATTCCCACCTTGGAATTCTCACTTGCAGCAACAACAATACCAGTTCACTCTGCCTCCAAGCTTACAAAATTCATCTTAAGATTATTATAATCCACCTCCAAACCAATTTTATGATGAATATCATTTTGTGCATGCATTTCTACATGAGAAAATTCATAGTCATTTTGGTTATTCACCTAACTATGTAGCTTCTCAAGAGCAAGGATATGCAGATTCTGAAAGTTATCCTACACCAGAAGGAGACAACTTGCAGAGAGAGGTTCAAAATTTGGAGTATAAGCATGGTGCAAATAAGGATTAAGGACGTGAAAAAGGCATCCCATATTGGTTTTAGGATTCCATACCCCTAGAATGGCTCTATACCAAGTTTGAGACTAAAAATCAATTAAGAGGCTAGAAGCTTATGAATGTAATGTTAGTCAATCCTGTCAATGGGAGGTCCCTACATTATCACCTTACAACCCTCTTCCCATGTCTTCATCCATGCAATTCCAATTTGAGCCCCATAGTCCTAATATTTCACCTACTACCCATATTGTGAATCCCACTTCTTCATCTCCTATTCTTCCATCCCATCATGAATCTTCTACCCCTCTTTCTTCTAAAATTCCTTCTTTTCTACAAAGGTCATCAAGACAAGAAGTTTTACATCTTCCACTACCTAAACCAATGAAGGAAATAGTTGAATCCCAACCCACTCCTCTTCTTACATTCAAGAAATCATTTTGGGAGTACCAAACTTATGATATTAGCAAAGAAGAGGAGGATATGGCGAGGAGACTAGCAAGGAAAAGCTTGCAAAAATTTGAAGGAGTGAATTGTAGGACTCAACATCAAGAAAAATCCACTCCTAACAAACCTCTTTCAAAATTTAAGGCCAAAGAATAGATAGTAAAAACTAGCTTTGTGGCAGAGATGCAGAATAAGCATGATTGAATGAGACCTGGCAATCTACCTATTTGGAATATAGCATACATGTTGGAAATGTGTTCATGGAAGCTATTGATTTACCTTGGGTTGCAAATTCTGTTATAGAAGAGCAAGAGTTGGTTTCAAATCCACAAGAAGAGGAAGAGCATGTGCAAACAAATGAAGAAAAACTCTCAAATGTGCAAGATGCTTCAAGTGAGTGCAGTGATCCTAACTGTCTTGCATGTCAAGAAATTACAACATTTATGGAACATTGCAGCAGTTTTTCAATAGCTTCATTGGATGTTGAAATTGGCCATAAATAGGTTCATGAAAGAAATGTAGACTCGGTGGTTTTGAGTATAGAACATGAAGCACAAGAGGTTTCAAATCCTTCCCCTCCTTCATTCTTTCAAAAATATGATTTCTTAGATGAATTTGATCTTGCAAATTTTATGTTTGAAGATGAAGAGGACTATGGTGAACAAATTGCCAATCTAGAGAAAACTATGGGAGAAGAAGTTGAACCTTTGGCACAAAGCTAGGTAATGAAGAGACAAGTTATCTATCATATTTGGAGGAATGTTTGGATGAAAAGGAACCTATGGAAAGAGTAATTTCTACTACTCCATTATCTAGCCTTCAATACAAATTGCCTAGTGCTTTGTAAGGAAATGTTTAATAACCACATGTTTCCCATAAAAATCTTCTTGAGCCAATATTGGAGGAATTGAATCTTCCATATGACTTGTTGAGTTATGGAGCTCAATTACTTCAGATTAGCATACAGTATGAAACTTGCTGGAAAACACAATAACTGACATTGGTTATGAAGGGACTAGCATCGGTCACCTGTGTGTGGATGTTTTAATTAACTCTTGGGAATTAAATCTATTTTTAGTGTTAAAGCAAATATATTGATTTTAGTTACATGGCTAAGTGCCCTAAGTTTGTATACACCTATATAAGCATGAAAGCTAGGGTTTAGAAGTAAGAATTAAGAAGAACTTGCAAAATTTGATGATTATTGTGAGAATAATTGTGAGAGAGAAAATTCTTGGTGAAGAAGCAAAAGCTTGAGTGAAAGACGATGATTGTACATCTGAAATGTGTGGACGATTGTAAATCTTCAATTGTATATCTTGTCAAAGCTTTGGATAATATATTGGTTTGTTTCTTGGTGGACGTAGCCCACACTGGGTGAACCACATTAAATCTCGTGTTGATTTATATCTTTTGTTTTGTGTATTTCTTACGGTAGAATATCCAGTTTTATTTACATGTATGCTTAGATATGTTATATTATCTCATGCACAACCAGTGTGCTAACCCAACAACTAGTATCGAGAGATTTGTTTGAGGTTTTTATGTGTTGATGATTTACTCACAGAGGGTTTTGATTGAGTGTGAGCTACATCAATGGTGGAAGAAAACAAATACAAGGTAGAGAATTTTAACGATTGAAATTATCAATTATGGAAGATGTAGATTGATGATTATTTGTATCAAAGAAATTTGTATTTATCGTTGGATGAGAAGTCTAGACCTATGAAGATGACTGATGAAGAATGGAATATTCTTGTGAGAAAGGTTATGTGGTCTATAAGATTGAGTCTAACAAAGCATTTGTGGCTTCCTATATTACGAAGAAACTTCTACGGTAGGGTTAATGAAGTCTCTTGCTAATTTATATGAAAAACCTAGTGCTTCAAATAAATTTTATTTGATGAAGAAACTATTTAGTTCTAAGATTCATGAAGGTGGATCTGCATCTTGTCATTTGAATGATTTCCAATCTATTGTAAATCAGTTAAAATCGGTTGATATTTCATTTGATGATGAAGTGAAAGAACTTTTATTCTTATGTTCTTTGTCTGATAGTTGGGATAACTTGGTAATGGTTGTTAGTAATACAACATCGTTAATAATATTTTGAAGTTTGATGATGTGGTTAGTATAATCTTGAATGAAGAAATTCGTAGGAAGAGTACAGAGGAATCATCATCTGGGAATGCTTTGAATGTAGAAAGTAGGGGCATGCAGAAGGAGAGATCCAAGAGTAAGAGTAATGGGAAATCAAAGTCAAGGGATAGTAGATCTAAATCCAGAGGTAAGGGAATTACTTGTTGGAAATGTGGAAAGAAAGGACATGCAAAGAAAGATTTTTGGTCAAAGGACAAAGAGAACCAACAACTAGACAAAGGTAAAGAAGCAAATATTGTTGTAGCAGAGGTAATGCAAGATGCTCTTATTCTTTCTTTAGATAATAGAATTATATCATGTTTTAGATTCGGGAGCTTCTTTCCATGACCCCTAATAAGGGTTATTTAAGAAATTATGTCCAGGCAATTTTGGGCATGTTTATTTGGGTGATGATGAACCTTAAGTATTACTGCAGTAAAGGGAAGTTCATCTAAAATTGTAGAATGGAAATACATGGGTATTAAAAGATGTGAGGCATGTGCAAGCCTTGGGAGGAATCTTATTTCGCAAGGCAACTAGATGAAATCTGGTTACATGGTTACTTTTACAGGAGACTCTTGGAAATTCACCAAGGGTGCTTTTGTTGTGGAAAGAGGTAAGAAGGTAGGAACATTATATTTATCTACTTGTGTTACTGATTCTTTTTCTACATTATCTACTTCATATTCAGATGCATGCATGTGGCATAATCAATTGAGTCAAAAAGGAATGCAGATCTTAAAGGCTAATGGTAAGTTATCAGATTTGAAAGATTTAGATATTGATTTCTGTGAGCATTGTGTCTTTGGAAAGTAAAAGAGAGTGAGATTTCTCAAAGTTGGGGCAACTAAGAAGGAGTAGAAATTGGAGCTTGTACACTCAGATGTGTGGTGACCAACTCAAGTAGCTTCTCATGGAGGATCCCAGTATTATGTTACTTTCATTGATGATGCTACAAGAAAGGTATGGGTTTAGTATATTAAACATAAATCTAATGTTTTTGAGACTTTTAAAATATGGAAAGCCCTTGTTGAGAATGAATCAAATTCAAAGTTAAAGTGCCTCAGATATGACAATGGTGGTGAATATTCTAGCAAGGCTTTCAATGATTTTTGTTCAGTAAATGGGATATGTAGAGAAAGAACGGTTCCAAGAACACCATAAGAGAATGGTGTTGCAAAAAGAATGAACAAGACAATCATGGAACGTGCTAGAAGTATGAGGATACATTTTGGATTGTCTTTGCGATTTTAAGGTATTGATCTGATGAGTTTATTTGATTAATCTGTGGGCCTTCAAGTTCATTAGATGGAGGAATACCAGAGGAAGCTTGGATCGAAAAATAGGTAGATCTATCATTTCTTAAATTTTTGGTTGAAGCTTTTGTGCATATTGATAATGAAAATAGGAAAAAATTGTATGCAAAATCCAAGAGATGCACTTTCATTGGTTATGGATCTGGTGATTTTGGATTTCATTTTTGGGATTTAGAGAATTCTAAAATTATTAGGAGTCATGATATTGAATGGAATGAAAAGAAAATGTATAAAGATCAAATTTTGGTACCCAAGGACGAACCAGTTGAGAATTTTGTCAATGAAAATGAACTCTCGGATTTAAAAGTAATATCAACAAGGTTATACAAGAATGGCGGTGTCAGTTGACCCTTGACCGACATCAATCAGAAAAATTGGTATCGGTTACAGAAGAGCCAAATCGACATCGGTTAGAATAATCAACGTCGATTATAGGTGACCGGCATCGGTCACTAACATATTTGGATATGAATTTCCAGGAGGTTCGAATGAGCCTCTGGTACCCCAAACTCCTGTGAGAAGGTCACAAAGGGTAAGTAAACCTCCAAAAAGATTTACACCTTCTCTATTTTATTTATTATTGACTAATAATGGTGAACCAGAAAGTTTTGAAGAAGCAATGCAGGATAAGACCCATGTCTAGTGGGAGCATGACATGGATGAGGAGATGGAATCCTTGGAATAGAACCAAACTTGGGATTTGGTTAAGTTGCCAAAGTAGTAAGAGGACATTGCAGAACAAGTGGGTTTACAGGATCAAGGAAGAAGAGGGTGGACAGAAAAGGTACAAGGCAAGGCTTATAGTAAAGGGATTTGCACATAAAGTAGGTATTGATTTTGGTGAAATATTTTCTCCTATTGTAAAGATGACTTCTATTCATACTATATTGAGTTTAGTTGTAGTACATGATTTGCATTTAGAGAAATTATATGTGAAGACGGATTTTCTTCATGGTGATTTGGATGAAGAGATTTATATGCAGTAGTCACTTGGGTATGAAGTCAAGGGTAAGGAGAAGTTAGAGTACAGGTTGAAAAAGAGCCTATATGGGCTCAAGTAAGCTCCAAGGCAATGGTACATGAGGTTGATAGTTTTATGCATGAGCATGGTTACTTGAGATGTGAATCTAACCATTGTGTTTATTTCAAGAAACTTGAAAATGGGAACTATATTATTTTGTTACTATATGTGGATGATATGCTTATTGCAGGATCTAGTATGTAGGAGATTGGTGACCTTAAGGGAAATTTAGCTCACACATTTGCTATAAAGGATTTAGGAGCTGTAAAAGAATCCTTGGCATGTAAATGCATAGAGACAAGAAGAACAAGAAATTGCATGTCTCAAGAGGATTATATCTACATGGTGTTAGAAAGGTTCAAGATGTAGAATGTAAAACTGTTAGCACACCTATGGCTAGATACTTCAAATGACATGAGTGCCATATGCCTCAAAGCGGTTGGGATTATCATGTATGTTATAGTTTGTACCAAAAGGACATTGCACGGGTAGTGGGAGTTGTGAGTATATATATGGATAATCCAAGGAAATATTATTGGAAAGCGATCCAATGGATACTCGAGATATTTGAAAGGGGCATAGCAAGCATGCAATTATGTTATGGAGGTTAAGATATTTCATTATGTGGCTATGTTGATTCAGATATGGTTGGAGATCTAGATGGTAGGAGGAGCACTACTAGATATATTTTCACAGTAGGTGGGACAATAATTAGCTGGATTTCAAGATTACAGAAGGTTGTGGCTTTGTCTACTATAGAGGCAGAGTATGTTGCAACTACAGAGGCTAGCAAGGAGATGATATGGATGAGTAGGTTCATGAAAGAGTTGGGAAAGGAGCAAGATGATTGTAAATTGTTCAGTGATAGTTAGAGTGTAATTCATTTAGAAAAGAACTCAAGCATTTCATTCAAGAATGAAACACATTCAATTGAGGTATCACTTCATATGACATGTATTGGAGGATGGGCAATTGAATCTAGAAAATATTCATATGAGTGAGAACCCTACGGATATGCTAACGAAACCGTTAATAAAGGATAAGTTAGAGCTACACTCCACTTCTGTTGGTCTTCGAGTTTGAGAATTATAGAGGAAGAAACAAAGCTAAGGAAGGATCTAAGAATGACTTTGTACTGGTATGGTGTAGTAATTAATCTCCAAGTGGGAGATTGTTAAGTTATGGAGTTCAATTACTTTGGATTAGCATTCAGTATGAAACTTGTTGGAAAACACAATAACCAACATTGGTTATGGAGGGACCAACATCGGTCACCTATGATTGGCACCAGTCAGGCAAGGAGGAACCGGCATCGGTTAGGGCTAACCGGCGTCGATTACCTATGTGTGGATGTTTTAATTAACTCTCGTGAATTAGATCTATTTTTAGTGTTAAAGTAGATATATTGATTGTAATTACATGGCTAAGTGCCCTAAGTGTGTATACACATATATAAGCATGAACACTAAGTTTTAGAAGTAAGAATTAAAAAGAACTTGCAAAATTTGATGATTATTGTGAGAATAATTGTGAGAAAGAAAATTCTTGGAGAAGAAGCAAAAGCTTGGGTGAAAGACAATATTATACATCTGAGAGGTGTGGAAGATTGTAAATCTTCAATTGTATATCTTTTCAAATCTTTGGATAATAGATTGGCTTGTTTCTTGGTGGAAGTAGCCCATACTTAGGTGAACCATGTTAAATCTAGTGTTGATTTATATCTATTATTTTGTGTATTTCTTCCGGTAGAATATCTCGGTTTTATTTGGATGTATGCTTAGATCTGATATATTATCTATACAACCTGGTGTGGTAACCCCAACATGACTCACCAAAAAAATAATAAAATGAGTACATGGAAGAGGCCAACTCAAATTCAAGAACCTGGAATGTAAATGACATCATTAGAAGTTTCTTGCTCCCAATTGTAGGGCTTGATTTGGTTAGTGAACTTGTGATGGAGGGAAATATTCTTAAATATTATGTTGTTTCTAGTAGTTCTCGGGAGAAATGGATGAAGGAGTTTGACCTTGGTTTTTGGTGGATAAGAAGGTTAAAAATGTGGGAGGATTTTGTCTCCAATCAAGTAGAAATAAAACTCCTATATGAGTAGCATATTCCAAATACTTGCAGTGATTTTCCAATGATTCCATTAGGGGCTGCAAACAATCCAAAGCACCTACATGTTGAGGAGGAATTATTTATTTTCAAACGAGGGGAAAAGAGTGAAGAACACATTACTTCAGTACCATTCATCCATGAGGGAGATCAATTGTTTGTAAATGGGCAACAAGAGGGAAAGGACATCACTGCAACACCTTTCATACATGGATGTCTTCAAGGACACTTCCTTATTAACGTTAAAACTTATAGTAAGAGATCATATGGAGAGGATTAGACCATGTCCCATAAGGTATTTGGCCTCTTTGGAGCCAACCAAAATTTTTTAGCTAGTCACATTCACTTCAGAATGTGAGGATGAGTTTCATAGCCCCAAGGTCCAGTTGTAATGCTTCTACAAAACAAAAGTAAAACAACTAATAGAGGTATTCTTTCTCTTTCCAGTTGATGCCTTAGGGAACCAAGTGGATAATTGGGCTTGTTTCAGTTTTTCACTCTCAGTCTACTGTCATGTCCATTTTGAAAACATCTACATGGTTGCCCATTGCGAGGAAAGGGAGTTATTTTACACAACTACTTTTAGGGTTTGTTGATTTCACTGTGCTTAGGTTAGCAGAGAGTAGCGATAAGTTTACTTTCAATAGAATGTTGGTGAGAAAAATTGTCGGGTGGACAAACTTGTGTATTTCTTGCAAATGCTCTAGGAATCTAAGTCCCTCTCTTGAACCAAGTCGGCTTTCGTATATGCATGCGTGATAAAATGTGGATTTCTTTGGTGACCTTTCGATGAGGATCCAACGGGGACACTCCACCGACCTGTAGTAAAGCTTGCATATACCGCAAGAGATAAATTTATGTGAAGAGCATGAAAGGGGAGTGAGAAATCAGATAGGAGAATTAATGTTGCGCAGGTAGAGAATCATATTCTGCATACATCAATTAGAAGTTTCATTACATGCATTATAATTATGAGGAAACAACTCTACGCATAGCAACAAGACCAAATGGAATTTATGATCACAAAGTCTCAATAAACCCCTTAGTCAAAAAAGGCTCAAAACTCCTTCTTCTTGTATTGATTTCTTAAACCAAGTTGTACATAGTATGAGAATGGAGGAAAAATAGAGAGTGGGGGAAAGGAAGAATTTGGCTATCTCTTTTGTTCTCTCAAGGTAGAATGCACTCTTGAGCTTACAAAATTAATGACCAACCCTTTGAGATGGGAATGGCTTTACAATTTATAGAATAGACTCGACTCCTCATCTTCCTCATGACCCTCCATATGCCTTATTTCTAACTTTAGACTATTCATATTCCTACAAAATATTTAAGTCCCTTTTATAAAATCAAGGTGACTTAATTTACATTATGTTTCTAAAGTCACTTTTAAGTGACTTAAAGGCATATCAAAATTACAAACCCCAACGAAGAATTAGAACATTTGAAAGTGAGAGAAAGTTGGGGGAAGAGGAGAGAGAAAGAGAGAGAGAAGAAGAAGAGGAGATGTCGTGATGAAGTTCGATGGTCCTCGTTCATGGAAAGCTCTGATGCGATGAAGTTCTGAATGTCCCAATGTGCCAAAACTTCTCTTTTAGTGTGACTTTCTATTTTTAGTAAATGGTGATTCTTGCTTCTTCTTGATCATCTTGGGGTGATGAAAATCTTCATTCAATCCTATGCACACTACCCTTGCCTCGACCGCTTCTTGGGGTGACTTACTATTTTTAGTAAGCACCCATATAAGGGACTTACTATTTTTAGTAAGTGGTCATTTTCATTGTTTTTTGCTCTGAACACTCATTTTGGCTTCCTCGTGATCTTGATGCCCATTGCCTTTGTCTTTGTTACCTTTGTCTCTGCTTTGCTTTTGATGATGAATTTCCAAACATAGCAGTATGTATAGGAAAACTTACTATTTTTGGAAAGTGGCTTTCTAATGCTTGATTTATGATGAAACATAATTTTTTGGACTCGTCTTGTCGTTATGATCACACCCTCCAAATTTCACATAGTTTTTCCCACTAGAATGCCTGGAAATAAATTTTAAATTTTTCACCTAGTAGTGGCTTCGAGCATGGAGCTACCATGGTGGCCATTAATGGAGCTTGAAATTTGCAGGTCTATTTTTGTCTCTTTGCACATGAAAAAAACTCCATTGTGATAGGTTTTTCATTTGGAGCTCGTGTGCAAGTTTTTAGGTCACTCATATTGCGGAATGATGGGAAATCCAACAAATGTGAGCGGTGCACAAAGTGGGATTTTTGTTGGAGAAAATGATTCAGAGCACCATTTGACCTCCCATTTGTTGCATCATGATCATCTTGAAAAATTTGGAAGTCTGCAGAAGATGGCACCTCAATCCGACGTGTATCTTGTGAGATATGAATATTTCTTGATCGGGTGACTTCACGGTTATCTGGAAAAAAACCTTCATTTTCTTCCCGTTCTTCATTTCTTTAGCACTTTTGATCATTCCTTCCCCTAAAATATGTGTATTTTCATGAACTAGGTGTTTATGTGGCCATGGTGAAGCTAGTTTGGAGCAACAATGGTGGACCAGGGTGTCTAGACAATCATGCACAGAGCCATGGCAAGGTATGAAGCTGTGAAGGAGAAATAAGGGGAAGAAATGACTAAGTGCCGGATTTGAATATTCAAAAATTACACATGGAGGGGCTGGGTGAATTTTTATGTCCCGACATCCCTCACCTCAAAGGGATGTGAGGGACATCAATTTCCATGGTGGTCAAGGTGATGACACGTGGCGAGAGATCCAACGGCAGGGAATGAAGGCTTGGCAAGCACTTGGGGGCTGGAAATTCACTCTTGAAGAGGTCACATGAGTGACTAGAAGTCTCCTTAGGGGCCAGGAACATTTTTCCATGTTTTTGTCCCTCACCTCAAAGGGACATGAGGGACATCAATTTCCACGGTTGTCAAGGCGATGACACATGGCAACGTTCAACGATGAAGGCTATGGGCTCCTGCAAGCACCTTGGGGCTGAACTAGCAATCTTGGAGATCATATGTGGGTTTAGAGGGTCTCAAGGGGGCTGGGCACACTTTTCCAACCTTAATGTCCCTAACCTTGAGGGACGTTAGGGACACAAAATCTCGCCAAGCTCCTGGAGCTGACACGTGTCCTCCCAAAATTTGGCTAAGTCCTAAACTTGTGACGGTGATAACTTGAGCTCCCAATGGACTTTTGTGGAAAAAATTTATATTATCCTAACTAGAAATGGAGTTTTGAATCCAATGGTTTGGTTTTCATGTCTTTATTCTTCCATTTTATCCATGAAAAAATGGATTTTTGATTTAGTACTCCATTTATACCGAGAAAAGCGCCTATAGACACGATGCACCAAAGTGTTGTGAGAAATATAATTTCACCATCATGTAGTTCTTGGAATCCTCTTTTTGTCAATGTTTTTTTGTTCCTAACTCCATCCAGAGCTCCCAAAATCTTCTTCTAAAGCCCGGCAATTGTTTTAGGCTTGTGTACTACCTAGGCTTATGAACCCTGTTTTCACTCAAACTACTAAAAGTCTTTCAAAACTTCCCTACACCTTCCAAAATCATTTCCATAATGTTATAAGGTCTTAAATTCACCTCCCTATTGAATTTTTCCCTTCTATTCCACTCCAGGGGTTTAATCCAGTCCTAGGAAGGCCAGCGATAGCCCTTCCCAATACTACCAGAAGATAGCATCTTTTTAGAATTTCCTAAAATCACCTAAGGGGAATGAATGGACTTTCCTAAGTCACCTAGGGGGATGATATAACATTATTTAGAAGGTCATTTGGACTGAATGGATAGGGCCGAGGTATCTTAGAATGATAGAACTTGAAAATTTTGACACTGGGGTATAGTTATCGTGCTCGGAAATTGTCAATTTGCCTGTTGCACATTTGCATGACAACATAGAACAAGTGTATACGGCACACTCTGCATGTTTTCATTTAAATCATGTATGGTTTCAGTTTTATGTGCATTGTGTTTCATATTTTTGCTCTTGCACAACCTATCGAAAGTGGAATTTTCGGAAGAGGAAAATATTGAAGTTTTAATAGAGTTCCATGATGTCCAAGTCCAATAGGTGTTTTAATTTGAATTCTGCAGTATGTTATACATGTTATG
The DNA here is from genome assembly GCA_018340775.1 of Taxus wallichiana var. yunnanensis. Classification (NCBI taxonomy): domain Eukaryota; kingdom Viridiplantae; phylum Streptophyta; class Pinopsida; order Cupressales; family Taxaceae; genus Taxus; species Taxus wallichiana. The sequence goes on from CM031237.1 coordinate 207,094,932, forward strand.
AAAATAACATATTCATTATACTTCATAATTATCATTACAATGAGGTTCAGGATTCACAGTGTTGAGGTAATTCAAGAACAAGGATCTCAAGGTTCGTGTTCGGTTTTGAGATATTAGTTTCGAGGTGCGAAATTGACTCAATGCCCAAGTGATGCTAAAGGCTACTTTGGAATCATGCTTAATAGGAAATCATCCCGAGGGTCGCTAATTTTTTTCTAATTTTTCCACCTTGGAGTAAAATTGGATAACATGGACCTATGGGGCCCTAGGACCGGAAAAGACTCTCAAAGAAGAATTTCTAGTAGCAGTACAAATTTTGTGTTTAGGGAACATTTTTAATGTTTCTAGAAAATGTGCAATTCTTAGTAGACATTTTCCGTCTTTTGGATTTTGAGGAGCTTAGATCTTTCCTAAGGAGTGTATATTGGGCTCTACATGACCCATAATTACCCAACATGAGTAAAATGATCAAGATTGGTGTATAAAATTTTTAAGTGTCTTGTTATGTCTCCATGATGTCCTTGAATTGGAAAAACCCTTAAGAGGTTTGAAGGTTAGGAAAATTTGAGAAAAAAATTTCGAGTGAGCTAAGAAGAAATGAGTTGAAAATAGTTTGGTGAGCTTCTCAGAAATCCCCACACAATACACGAAAAGGGGAGACCTTCAACTTAGATCGGTCAAGCTAGATGAATAAGTGGTCCATAGCGAGCTCGGGTTCGAGCTTGATAGTAGTATGGGCTCAATGGTTAGGGAAAATGATTTTTAATTAAAACAATCTAAATCTCTACACCAAAGAAAATTACTCGAGATGTGAGCTCGGGAAGAGGCATGTGGGTGCATAGTTTAGGCCAATGCTCTCTAAATCAAAAGGAACAACTCGAGATCAGTCAAGCTCATGCATTTTTCTCAATAATTCGGGGTGATTCGGGATATGTTTTGATGGGTTTGAAGGAAACCATGTGGATCAATATGAAAGGTTTCTTGCGTAAAGCAGGATGATGTTTGAGCTTGGGGATCACAGGACTTGGGACTAGCTAAGTTTGGTGAACATAAGTGAATGAACTAAATTCATATCTTGGGATCTCGGAATGTCGAAGCTATGTGAAGGAATGGGGAGTTATTCACATAAGTATTTCTTAGGCTCTGTTGAGCTAGAAGTAATAACGAGTAGTCAAGGAAATGACTCGTTGTATGTTTGGTGAAATTGATTCATGATGAGTTAAAATGGAGACGTCATGCGAGAAAGAGATATGCTCATCCGGGGTCAATTTGTAATAGATAATGGCTCACCATAGGATTTCATAGGTGTAAAGGAATGGCACATGCATGATGGATGTTGGTTCAAAAATGGGCTCGAGTCAAGTTCACAGTCATGTCAAGAAAGCTCATGAGAGGATGAAGTTGTAAAGGTATTTTACTAAACAGAGAGTTCGGGATTCACCAACGGATCGATGAGTAAATTTAGTTTTAGGTGGATGAGCCAAGTGCTTGAGCAACAAGTGTTTCCATTGAACTTGGGTCCGGATTAGAAGGTAAGCCTGATGTATGATTAAAATATGCTCTTTGTGAGTTGAGATGCATGACCGGGAAGGCAATTGGAAGACCAAGATAAAGAATATCTCGTTGAATCAAGCTAGTGGAGAATAGTTTGCATACATGGCAGGATGAAGAAGGATGGGCCGAGTCAAAAGGTAAAGAGAGATCAGAGAAATTTTGGGAGTTGGCTCGATTAGCACTTTGGAGTTTAGAGTGAGCTCATTTTGGAAGTGATCCGTTTTAGGTCTTCGAGGATTTATGATTCAGGACTAACTCAAATGAGCCGGTGGTGAAAATTTGAAGAAGAAAACGAAGCTGAAAGCTGAAACTTCAAAAATTTGGAGTTTTGTATTTTCATGATTTGGAAGTACATGGATTTGGGTTTGGAAACTTGGCGTTTTGGTTTTGAAGCGTTTACAATGGTATATGGGATTGGCATGATTGGAGGCTCGAACTCGTAGTGATTTGGGATAACACAAAGGGTGGATCCCAAGGACCAAGTCAACATATTGGTGGTTTTCAAGGATTGAGCCAAGTCATCAACTAAGTCACCAAGTCAAAATTTGTTACGTGGGATCAATGCGATAAAATTACTCATCATTTAATGTGTCGAGATCAACAAAATGTTAGGAGTGTTGGATGGTGGTGTACGTGTTATAAGGAGAGATTGAGTCATACTTTGAGTTGCTCATCATAAGTAAATTCGGTGGAGATATTTTTTTGTGAGTCGGTATTCCCGACAAGAGATGGCGATTCTGATGCGAGACATGGAGACGAGATGCTTGCCCAACCAAATGGGTGGGGTGTTTTCAATGCATGTAGTGTTTAACTCGGTGGAGTGGATACAAGGCACCGAAAATAAAGTGGGGGTTTTCAAGGAAAATTATGCCACGTGAACCAATGTAATAATTGGAAATAATTGGTGGTGACGTGGAACATTCATATTGTGAAATTCTAGAAGGCCAACCAAATAACAAAGTGGGTGAATTTAACAAAAAAGCTTGGTCATGGAAATAGTGAATAGCTCACTCGAAATAAGTGGTTGAGGAGGCACTGAGTTAGTTTATTGAAATCCATTCAATGAAAAATGTGGAAAATGGTGGCCATTAAAACATAAAGCACCCAATGTGAGGAAGATAAGGAAATATTGCATTAGCGGTGAGCATATATAGCTCGCCAGGTGAGCCATGTGCGCTTGGACAATAGAGTCCAAAGCGGTTGGTGTAACAAATGAAGATCCCACTAAGCAATGTGAATGGGTAGGTCGGTGGTGGGCGGCGAGCCATTTATCAAAGCACTACAATTGACCCCCTAACGTAAGACCAGGACTCGTGGGTCCTACTAACAACAAGGAACAACCTCATAAAATATTTTTAAAATATTTTTAATTAAATAATGGGAAAATTCAAAATTTTGAATTTATGAGGATGTGATGGAGGAAAATATTTTGGGCAATTAATGATGCAATCAAATACAGAGTGCCACAAGCAAGCATGGCCAACAACATGATTAATTCATCTGCTACCTTCTAGTCTAGTTGTTAGGGACCTCTTCCTTCTTTCTCTCACATGCTCAAGCAATGTTATAAAATGTAAAAGGGTGCTTATTTAAAAAAAGAAGTTAGACATTTTCCAAGCTTCCCCTCTCTTCACAAGCCGAGTTATGAATTTGCAGGCTCTCAAGCCTTTCTTCTAAAATTGTAATGGCAGCTTCTGACTTTCCCTGTTGTAATGATGCACTGTGCAAGAGCTTGGAATAATCAAATTATGTTTTGTGGCGAATTATTTTTCCTTGCATTATCGATTGCTTCCATTTTCCTCTCTTCATGTTTTGCGGCAGTGTATTGTGTAACCTTGGTGCCTATGCAAGATTTGAAGGTTATTGTGTTTATCAAGGAATGAAGTATTGTATGCTAAATTGAGTAGGTGGTGTATCTTTTTCTCCTCATGATCATCTCTCTTCATTGGCAAGCTGAAATTTTATCTAGAAAAACCCTTTCTTGGTGCATCACCACTTATAATTTAGGTTTTATTTCTCATCAGATATATATCCCTAATCCCCTTGAAATGTTAGTATAGGTCTAGGTAGTTGTTCTTATTGCATTAGGAGTAGTGTAGCACTTAGTTTAAGAAGAGGAAGACAACCTTCTTCGGAGGTTCACCTCAAGCCTATAAGTCCCACAAATTGAGAGGTGATCCCATGTTACCCAATCACACCGAATTTTGTGTTTACCTTCAGACCATTTGGGGGGTGTAGTTATTTGGTGATAACATTTTTACCCATTTTTCACCTATCCATAACTCACTTATACCTAATCTACTCACTCTAATCCAACTTAGACCTAAAACACCTTCTCCCTACCTTTTTTCCTTCCCTAAATCACTTTTATACCACTTGGTCACTTTTTACGGTGATCGGCATTAGTCCCCCCGACCAGTGTTGGTCACCATTTAGACTCACCGACGTCATTTAACAATTAATCGGTGTCGGTCATTGGTTCGGCCCTAGACCGAACCCCATGTAAATTTACCTAAAACACCTATATTACCTACCCAATCTACCCCCAATTCATTTCCCATTCATTTATTACCTAATTATCCTCAAATTCACCCTCCCCATACCCCATTTCACCTAATTTTCAACAAATTTTCAAATCGGTTTCCATACTAAATTTTATTTATTCTACCATCAGGTTTCCCAAAATACACAAGTAGTGATTGAATCCTACCTCTACATGGCTCTATCTATGTGGTGAGATCTTCGGTGTCTATGTTGGAGGTCCTCTAGCACCCTCTCCCGCTTCATCCATTCCTAAATCAAACTCTTAGCTCTCCACCAATCGAATCATTCATATAGATCTCGTGGGTCCACTCAAATATCTCCAACTCATCCTAGATAGTAACTCTATCCTTTTCTCCTAAGTCAACGTCGAAATCCTCTCTCGTTATCATTTTCCAAATATAGAAAAGCACAAATGAAACCTTTTCAATGTGGATTTTTACCTTTTTCCCCAAAATGACTTGACCGATGTCGGTCTCGAGCCCTAGTGAACTAACACCGGTTATCCCTTACCGACATCGGTTAACCCTCAACCGATGTCGATCACTCTGCAAACCTACTTAAACCTAATTTACCCAAGCCTCACCTCATCCCTACAACCCCACATAATTACCTTATTAACTCATACTCAAACTGAATATTATGTGGGACACCCTTTTCCCAAACCACGGCCTTACCCACGGCCTTACTTATAAACCCAACCCAAACCTACCCATTGGACACCCGAATTAGCCTACTTGCTATACCTTATGATGACACCGCTCATGTTGTTTTGTCTACCAACCTTTTCCTTGCCTTATGTCGTAATGTTTATCTTAACCAAACCAAACCTATTGTTTCTTTGGAATCCACCTAATGCCCAATCTTGCACCTAGCTTTATTGTAGTTCAGACCGTATCCTATACCTTGGATACGGACCATAAGAACCTTGTTTGGATAAACTATTAACCTTTGACGTTGTAGAGTTTGTGATCTCTTCAACCTAGTGCCTTTTTGCATTCTACATGTGTGTGTGCATTTGAATGCCCCGCCTATCGCCTACTCCCAACATCACCATTACTCGCGCCATACCCTACCTTATTTTTCTTCACCAACCATTTTATCAAACTCATTACCTATTCAACCTGCTCCTTTATCAAATCTGAGTTTGAGGGAGATCACATTAACCCATACGAGGAAACCACTCCTATTTTTGTCAACGTCATTAACCAATATAAGATATGCGACAAAAAGTGGCAATGTAGACACCCAAAATTGGGTTGTAACCCTTTAAATCACCTTCAACTAATTAATTCAATATTTTTCCCCACCATGCCCACTTGCACACATTTTAATTAATTTAATTACCGTAATTAAATCAATTATCTACCTCACCTAAGCCACCTCACCTCTCCACCTCACCCTAGACCTATTCCAAGCTCATTAATTAACCAAGACCAAGTCTCCACTCCACTTAACTAACTGGGACTTAGTCTAACCCTAATTTTAATGACTTATTATCCCTATAACCACTTTCTAACTCCATTTACTATCATTCTTCACTTGTGACCTGGAACTAAAATCAAGATATTCCTTGGCAGCCAAGGTCACCTAACCGCCATCGGTTAGGTTAAATAGAATATCTTAACTCATTGATCAATTTTTGAATCTTGTCATCTAAATTTTACAATCTAGCATTCTTATTCACAAGTTATCTAGCAACTTTGTAACATACTAGAGATCCTCTTGCATCCAGGAGACCATACTAACCCAGATTGATCCAGAGCTCTAGTGTACTCTCTGGGAAGCATCATGCCTTCTAAATTTCAAGTGGCAGGTATCTGCTCATGGCCATATTTCTTCACAACCATCACCACCATCTACTTTCTACCTACATTCAACAAGTAAGTATTGTTTCTTCCTTTTTGTTTTCAATAGATTAGTTGTTTTTATTAGCTATCTGTTTCATTCCTTATTCTACCTCACCTGGATCTCTCCCATACCACCTCTGTCTAACTATCTTCTTGTTTACCCATCATACCTTGCCCAAACCTCTATATTTCTACCTCTGAGTCCTTATAATAATCCCACAACATCACCTAAACTCCCATCACTCTCTATGAAATCACAAAGAGTGCCCAAAACCCCATTTTTAATATTATTTCCAAATTTCCCCTACGACATTGGTTACTCAACCGACGTCGGTCTATTACCAGTAGCCAGCATCGGTTGCTTAACCGGCATTGGTCTCTTAGACTGGTAATATATTCTAAACCAGAAAGCTTATAACTTCCTCTAAACAACCCAAAATCATACCTAACCTTACCCATACCTCACCTATAGCCTTTTTATACCTGTAAACCCAAACCAGCCTATTAGCCATCTGGATTTAATCGTAATGTTGTTGCAAATTAGCAAAGACCCTCGGATGTTGATCGATTTCTAGTTTGATCACCCTATGCATCCAGTGTGATTGCACAACATTGAATCCTCTTCCCAAGTGTGGGACTTGCAAAATGGAAGAGGAATCTCCAGATTAGAGGTTGGTTCCTCAACTCCTCTGATCAGCTATTTCACTTGCACAATTGCAGAGGTTTAAACTCCTAAATCTACTCTAAATTCCAAGGAGACAGAGATAGAGAATGCAAAAAAGAAAGAACTAATGCTAATAGGTGATGCACCAAAGGAGTTGTAGACACCTGATGCTGCATGAAATACACAATCCACAAGGAAACACAACACAAAACATGCACAAATGCTCAAAATGTAATGAAAGATCAAGAAAGCAATGATAGATATATGAAAGGATTGAGGGATTTTAATCACATAACATATATCAACATCTCAGATCCAATACAGTACATTACAGTGATCCAGAGGCAAGAAAAGGTGTTGCATTACATGGAAAGGTAACATTTCTTCACAAATTCTACCAAGGAGGAAGAAAAGGGAAGTTACAGAAAGTGAAAAAGTCTCTCCTTTGCAAAATGAACTCATTCTGGGTTTTACAGTGCAAACCACGACCCCAGGAGAGAGAAACGTGGGAAAACGTGCAAGGCGTTCAACCATTGACCAAAATTCCATCAAAATAGCATGGGCACCCTGACAAACCCATTCCCTGACATTTTTAGCCATGATGGGAGAGAATGCAAGCCATTCTTCATTAAAAACGGTGGTTGAAACGTCATTTCTGTCCATGACCACGTGCGAAGTGTTTCTTGATTTTATCTCTCTAAACTCCACCAAAATTTAAAAGTGACCCTGGAATCTTGTAGAGAATTTCACCAGCTTTTCATTGATATAAATAACGTGAAAACTCGAGCTCTGGATCGAAAGATATGGTGATTTGAAGGTTTAGGGCAAAACAGGCCAAATCGGGTCGGTGGGCAAAAATTCAAATTTTGCACCTTTTGGTCAATTGGAAAATTTTCCAAAATTTCCCGCGCTCCGCCACTCTAGATGCCACGTGGCAAAGCATCTCATTAGTCGTGGGCCTTTCAGGGAAAATTTTCCACAAAAACTCCGCCCGAGCCATAACTTGAAAAATACATGGAGTTAGGAGGAAAACTTTACCTTCTACGGAAAGATAAGAAAGAGCTCTATCCAATGGTGCCATTTCTAGAAGGTTTTGAGTGCCTGAAAAGCAAAATTTTGTGACTGAGGCACAAGAGAGGGAAGAATGAGAGGAGTTAGCCACAAAATGAGCAGGGGGCACATTTTGGATAACAATTTTGGCGACTCGGAGGGTCATCCATCATGCCGGATGAAGTTACAGTTACTCAAGCATCCATTGGGCATGGAGTCATGAGTTGTAGCCTACAAACTGATTTGAACTTTGAAAACCTCCTCTCTGAGCCACTTGGAAACCCACTGAAATGGATTGTGCAAGAGCAAAACCAAGCACCACAAAAACTATGTACAAAACTGAAAATCATACATGCTCCAAATGGAACATGCAGAGTGTGCACAAGCACTTCTTTTACTGAAAGAAAACCTACCTACTCTACTCTAATGGGAAGCAAAGGTGAGCTAAACAAACCCTGCAACTGGTTGTGTAAAATAGCTTCCTTTCTTCAAAATTGGCAACCATGCAACTAATTTGGCATTGAACATGGCTGATTAGATGAATGGAAAATCAACAAGAAGTTGGTCTTCCACCCAAATCATCAAGGTATCAGGTGAAGGAAAATTCAATACCTCTTTTAGTTGTTCTGCATTTGGATTGGAGAGGTATGACAGCTGATCCTTGGTTCTTTGTAGCTCATCCTCATGCTTAGGAGCAAGCATGACTGGTTGTGACTTCTCCTTTGGTTCCAATGAAGCCAGATACTTGATTGGGCAAGCTATGGTCCTTTGAGTATACCCATTGCCCTGATTTGCAACTCCAAAAATGGAGTCTTCTTGTAGACCTTCTTGGGTGGGTGATGTGGAAGCAATGGTAGAACCTTTCTGCCCTTTCTCTTCCTCCAATGAAGGACATGAAAGATTAAAATCTTCCAATATTGGTTCCAAAGAGTCTGCTATAAGATGCAGGTGCTGCACTGCAAATGGGTGCTCTCCTTCATGACACGAGGCTCGGTGTTTGGAGCGTGGATGATGAAAGAGAGAATGGTAGGAACTCAACCGGTTCTTCTTCATTAAAACATTCCTCTAAATCGATGAGATAAACTACCTCATTGTTTTCCTGCTACAAATGCTCAACTTCCTCCATAGTGTCCTCTTGATCTCAGTAACTTGATCATCATGGTTTCTTTCATCCTCCAACATTGAGTTTGATAGATAAAACTCTTCTTCAGCACTAGAACACGAGAGGGATGAAGTAGAAAGAAGAACTAAAGGTTCTCCTGTAGCCTGCCTTGTGTTCAAAGCCCTTGGATCTGCACTTTTCTTCTTCACAGCTAGAATGTGCTCCTCTTCTTTCACATTTGGAGTGGCTTCTCCCTCCTCTACTACTTGAAGGCAATCTTGCTCTTGATAGAACTCTTCTCCTAGCATGAAGTTTGTCAAGTCAAACTCTTCAATCTGCTGCTCTAGAGGACAAGTTGGGACTGCAAGATCTTCTTCTGAGCTTTCTTCCTCCATGGTTGATTGTGCAACTTGAATTGAATCGGCATTCCCTTCAAATAGAGTGCCAACATGGACACTACTTTCTGAGCAAACTAACTGTTGGTTTGCTTCTTCTTTTTGCTCTTCTTCTACTGTCACAAAATCAGTCCTAACCACTACTTGTTCTCCAACTCCAACCTCTTCTGAAGGCTTAACCATCAAGGGGATCTTTTTCATCCCAAATTTAAGAGCCCAACTCTTCAGACTTTGAATTTCTTCATCTTTGTTTGGCTTCTCTTTTGTTGTTGTTTTCCATTGGCATTCTGATTTTTATCCTCCCAACATGGATTTGGGAATGCAAGAGGAGAAACGGATTGTAACTCAATTGATTTGGCAATTTTTTGTGGTGGTGGAGGAGGTAGAAACTCTTGTTTCTTTGGAGGAGAGGGTATTTCCGTTAGCTCTTGTGGAGGGGATGACTGTTTGGAAGGAAAGGGGAAAGAAGAATTGAGGTGTGGTGGAAGACTAGGGAATGGAGAAATGGAACTAACTCCTGGGGCAGCATTGACTGGATTTAGAATTTGAAATTCCAAATGAGATGATGTTGCTTGAGTAATGGGAAGAGAAAAACCAGATGATGGTGTAGAACTTACCCATTGACAAGGTTGTTCAACACCAAGTGTATAGGCCTCTATTTCTGTTGTCCATTGTGCAAGTTGGGGTAGCATCTTCATCATAAAGTCCAACTTCTCCTGAGGGTTGAAGTGTCTTGGAAAAGGGCCTCCCCATGGACAAGGAGTCCTACAACTAATTCTGAAAGCCTTCATTTGAGTTGTTGCTCTTGATTGCACCATCTTTGCCTCCATATTTTGGATTTTTTCCACAAAATCTGCATCTTCCATTTGATTGTCTTCATTGCATGTGTACCCTTGTTCTTGATGTGCTTCACAACCAAACTGACTTTGGCACTGCTGCTCATATGGGTAGACATGCTGATTTTGAATTTGATCAAAATGCTGATTTTGAATTTGATCAAAATGCTGATTTGGAGGATTTGTAAAACATGTTGGAGGTGTGATATACTGCTGTTGTAAATGTGAATTCCATGATGGAAATGAAGTCATGATTGCACAACTTCATGGAATGGAAAATAATGAAAATGATGGAAAGAAGAATGGATGGAAATGAATGGAAAACAGGTCTACAACTTAGAGAATGAGTTGTTTACCAGATGGAGTCGCCAGATGTGCTTTTGAAAGTGCCTCCAAAAGGCTGAATCTTTAACAGGAACACACCAACCTGTCAAAGATAAAGTGGAAGACCTCTAAGGTCCCATCAGGGCGTGCCAAAATTGTTGTTGCAAATCAGCAGCACCCCCTGGATGTTGATCAGATTTCTAGTTTGATCACCCTATGCATCCAGTGTGATTGCACAACATTGAATCCTCTTCCCAAGTGTGGGACTTGCAAAATGGAAGAGGAATCTCAGATTAGAGGCTGGTTCCTCAACTCCTCTGATCAGCTATTTCACTTGCACAATTGCAGAGGTTTAAACTCCTAAATCTACTCTAAATTCCAAGGAGACAGAGATAGAGAATGCAAAAAGAAAGAACTAATGCTAATAGGTGATGCACCAAAGGAGTTGTAGACACGATGATCTTTGAATGAAATACACAATCCATAAGGAAACATAGCACAACGCATGCACAAATGCTCAAAATGTAATGAAAGATCAAGAAAGCAATGATAGATATATGAAAGGATTGAGGGATTTTAATCACAGAACATATATCAACATCTCAGATCCAATACAGTACATTACAGTGATCTAGAGGCAAGAAAAGGTGCTGCATTACATGGAAAGGTAAAATTTCTTCACAAATTCTACCAAGGAGGAAGAAAAGGAAGTTGCAGAGCTGAAAAAGTGTCTCTCCTTTGCAAAATGAACTCATTCGATTTTTACAAAGGCAAACCACGACCCCTGTGGAGAGAGAAACACGGGAAAACATGCAAGGGGTTCAACCATTGACCAAAATGCCATCAAAATAGCATGGGTGCCCACTGCAGACCCATTCCCTGACATTTTTAGCCATGATGGGAGAGAATGCGAGCCATTCTTCATTAAAAACGGTGGTTGAAACATCATTTATGTCCATGGCCATGTGCCAAAAGTTTTTCTTGATTTTATCTCTCCAAACTCCACCAAAATGCAAAAGTGACCCTGGAATCTTGTAGAGAATTTCACCAGCTTTTCATTGATATAAAGAACGTGAAAAATCGAGCTGGATCGAAAGATATGGCGATTTGACGTTTTAGGGCAAAACAGCGAGGCCAAATCGGGTCGGCGGGTAAAAATTTGAATTTTTGCACCTTTTTGGTCAATTGGAAAATTTTCCAAAATTTCCCGCGCTCCGCCACTCTAGGTGCCACGTGGCGGCATCTCATTACCCATGGGCCTTTCAGGGGAAAATTTTCCACAAAAACTCCGTCGAGCCATAACTTGAAAAATACATGGAGTTAGGAGGAAAACTTTACCTTTCTGGAAAGCTGAGAAAGAGCTCTATCCAATGGTGCCATTTCCAGAAGGTTTTGAGTGCCTGAAAAGCAAAATTTTTTGACTGAGGCACAAGAGAGGGAAGAATGAGAGGAGTTAGCCACAAAATGAGTAGGGGGCACATTTTGGATAACAGTAACTTTTCTTGTTAGATTAAATTTACTTATTGTATGTTAGAGGAGATGCCTAAATCTTATCAACTACTGTAGGAATCATTCATTTATAATTTCTTCTTGCATTGAGTTGTTATAAATAGGGGATTGACAACCATTCAAGGAAGCATCATGCTTCTCAGATCTAGCCTTCGCTAGAGTTTAGGTCATGTAGGCATGATGGAGTTAGGTATACGCATGGTGGATTCTATGTGAGTTAGGCATGATGGAGTCAAGGTGACTTAGGCATGGTGGATTTTAGATCAGTTAGACATGGTTGAGTTAAGGTCATGTAGGCATGATGGAGTCAGGTATAGGCATGGTGGAGTCTAGGTGAGTTAGGCCTAATTTTGTCATGTTTTTGGGTTTGATTTAATTTCCAAGTGATTGGTAGTATGGAAAATAAATGATGATGTATATGTATGTTGTGGTGTAAATTTCCAAATTTTTGATATAATGGAAATGTGGAATGTATGATATGATGATGTAATGAAATGGTAGGTATGTATGTTTATATGTTTGTTTAATTTCCAAGTGTTGTGTAAAATGGAAACTAAGGTAGAATGTGAAGAGAAAAAGGGGGAAATTGGTTAGGGTAAAGAGTGGTGAGCTAACCTCCAAGGGCCCCATGCCCTCGGAGTGTTACCTACATAGCCCCAGAAAAAGGGACCTTAGGCCAATGTAGTTCTCCCATAGGCTAGGGAAGAATATGATGAGGTAGAAGAATGGGTTGGGTGATTTTAGACATGATTGAATCTAGGTCATTTAGGCATGTTTGAGTTTAGGTATTTTAGGCATGGTTGAGTCTAGGTTATTTAGGCATGGTTAAGTCTAGGTCATTTAGGCATGGTTGAGTCTAGGTCATTTAGGCATGGGTGATTTTGGTGAAAGAGGAATTCCTAGAATGTAGGTGTCGATGGTCTAGTCCTGTATAGGAGAATCAACAAGTAAAAATATATGAATGGTAAAAGGAGATGAAAGTGCCGCCTAATTGATAAGAACCTTGATGATTCTAGGATACAAAAGATTGGCTTATGAACGTAGGACCCTAAAGGCATTGCATGATTGATTTTTATATGGGTGATGAAAGTCACATGATCACGAAATGTCACATTTTTGCAGCACGTCCCTTGAGCAGGTGGAAGGTTAGAAAGGCAAGGTGGTGAGATGAAAGAAGGTTGGTTTAGCGTAAATTTGTGTGTGACATGTCTTTTTGGCAAGAGACCCGAGATCAAAATAGGCAAGTCCATGATGAAAAAAGTTTATTTTTGCTTTTTTTATAGACTAATCGATGCGAGAAGTCTATGGGATGAGTAGAATATCTCCTTGAGGTCTTCGTGAAATTGATCGATGTGGGAAGCTTCAGAATATATTTTTCTATTTTATTTTTAAAAGAATAGTCTTCTTTTTGTGATAGACTATGTATAGTATGGCTAGCTATGTATAGTTTTCCTTCGAGGGATCAATCTATTTATAGCAGCAAGGTAGAGAAAAGTAGATGTCCTTTTTAAGAGAGTCATATTTTTTTGCAAGAAGTTTGACTCAAGGAGTTTTGAATATGAAAGTCCCATATATTGCTTTTTGAATTTTTTTGACTTTTAGGTCAGAGACAAGACTATAGATAAGGATAGGCTCTTGTTATGAAGACAAAACTATAGTACACAAAGGTTAGCTATGAAAGATGGGTTTTTAAGTGATGAACGACCATGGGTGAAGCTATGAATCATGTCATGAGTAGAGTTCATGGTACTCATATTTAAGTTGAGGCTAAAAATGACGGTTAATCACGTGATTCTTATTTAGTCATTGATCCTTAAAATAGGTAAATGGAAGGTGAATGGTGCTCAAAGGACAAGCGTTTAGATAGATATAGAATGTGATATAGGACTTGATTCAACAATAGAATGGTGAAGATGCAAGGCATTGAGGGGCTCAGTTTGGGTTTACCTTTAAGTGAAGACAAATGATAAACCGATCCATAGGTATGAGTAATGATATAGGGTCCAAGCCAATTAGGAGCAAATTTTCCCATTTACTTTTTCTCTCTTTTGTTACATGTTGATTTTCCTTCAGGATGAGGTCACCGACTGGAAGGTTCATTCATGGAAACATTTATCATAGGCATGTTTGATACATTTTTGGTAGATTTAGAGGTGATCGAGAGAGCATTGAGATGACATTCATCTAATAACTCGAGTTGTGCTAAATGGTCTTGGAAAAAATCATCATCGTTGAGCATGTCTTTGAGTGAGATACAAAGAGATGGAATTTGGAATTCGAGAGGTAGAACAACCTCTGTACCATAGACCAAAGAGAAAGGTGTGGCAATAGTTGAGGTACAAATACTAGTGCGATAAGCCCATAAGGCAAAAGGAATGTGCATATGCCAATCCTTTCCAATATCGTCAACTACTTTCATAAGAATTTTGTTTAAGGTTTTGTTGGTTGATTCCGCTTGGCCATTGGTTTGAGGGTAGTAAGGTGAAGAAAATATAAGTTGAATGTCGAAGGCATCAAAAATTTTCCATAAGGTTTTTTTTTGAATTGTTTTCCATTATCAGTGATGAGGCGGTGAGGAACACCAAAGCAAAAAATGATGTGATGGTTGATGAATTCACATATTTTCTCAGCTTTTGTATAAATGAGAGGCATGGCTTCTACCCATTTAGTGTAGTATTCAATAGTGGTAATAATCCATTGATGACGTTGGGAAGAATGAGGATTGATCTCTCCAACAAGATCCAAACCCCATTGAGAGAAAGGCCACATATCTCGTGTAACCTATAAGGTGTGACTAGGGGTGTGATGAAGATTAGCATGTTGTTGACACTTCACACAACATTTGACATAGTCACAACAATCATGGTTTAGGGTTGGTCATTAATAGCCCAAGGCAGAGAATGTGTTTAGTGACAACTAAACCATTGAAGTGACCCCCACAAATTTTTCATGAACTTCCTTTATGGTATAGGGAATTTGAGAACTTGTAAAGCATCGTAAGAGGATACCATCAAAGCCGCATTTATAAAGAAGACCACTTATGATAACATAGCAAGAGACACTTTGGATAAAGGCTTGTTATCCATCATGAGTAAGATATAGAGAGAATGGAAAGGGAAAGGTAGTCAACAAACTGCTTATACCAAAGGTCACATGGGTCAAGTTCAATGGTTCCAACAAGGTTGACGTCTCGAAATAGATAGGAAGGTGATTGCAACCTTTGTATTGTGACAAATATTTTTGAGTCGGAGGGCAAAGCAGGGATTTGAGAAGCAAGACATGCCATGGTATCCACAAATTTATTAGTGGAACGTAGGTGGTTTGAAGTTCATAATGGTCAAAGGTAGTCAAAAGTATGTCAACATGATGTTTATACTTTTGAATTATCTTGTTACGAAATTGGTATATACCATTAACTTGGTTTACAACCAATTAAGAATCACCAAAGATATTAATTGATTTAATATCTAAGGTGATGATGGTTTGAAGGCCTAATATGAGTGCTTCATATTCGGAAATATTATTAGTACAATCAAAATCTAGTTTGAAAGATAATGGCATAGGCTTCACCATCAAGAGGAATGAGGATAACTCAGCACCACCCCCATTGACATTTGGAACCATAAAAGAATAAGGTCATCTGGTAAATGGTATTGTCCAAAGAGAGGGTAGTGATGGATTCATCCAGAAATCAAAGTTAGAGGATTGATTTCTAGAGAGAGGTGCATCTTTGAGTTGGTTAGCGATGGTTTGTCCTTTGACATATTTTTATGGATGAATTCAAGTTCTAGGTCTGCAAGAAGCATGAGCCAACGTGTAGCACGTTTATGTTGATAGGGCTTAGTGTACATGTAATGTAAGGGGTTCAATATATGGTGTGAAAAAGGTTTTGTGGTTAAGTAGGTAATGGAGAAGTTTAGTGGTGAAAAAACTAAGGCTAAGTAGAGTTTTTCGGTGTGAGTGTATCTAGTTTCATAGTCTAAAAGTGTATGGCTTATATAATAAACCACTTGTTCCCTATGTTTCTCATCATGATGAGTGAGCATGGAACCCAAGGAATGATCAGTGGCAGAAATGTAAAGGTAAAATGGTTGTTCATCCTTATGTGAAATGAGCATAGGTGGTTGGAGGAGGTATTCTTTTAAGGTGTCAAAGGCTTTGTGGCATTCATCATCCCATTTAAAGGAGACATCCTTTTTGAGGAGATGATGAAATGGGTGGCAATGGTCGAAAATCTACAAAATAAAGTGATGAATAGATTGCAACTTGCCTTACAAACTATGAAGTTGATGAAGGTTAGTAGGTGGAGGCATTTTGAGAATAGCCTTGATTTTAGTGGGGTCAACTTCTATGCCACATGCAAAGAAATGATAAAACCAAGGAGCTTTACTAGAAAAGAATAGTGAAGACACACTTCTTAGGTTGAAGGCAAACATAATATTTGATGAGACAATCGAAGATGACCTTAAGGACTGTAAGGTGTTTGGCCCGATGTTTGGATTTGGCAAGAAGATCATCAACATAATCTTCCAATATGTGATGCATAATGTCATGAAAGATATAAGTCATAGCTCATTGATATGTAGCACTAATGGCATTTTTAAGGCCAAAGGGCATGACACGATAGTAGAAGGTCCCCAAGGAGTGATGAAGGTGGTTTTGTGTTGATCTTCCAAGGCAAGTAATATTTGGTTATAACCCAAGAAACCATCCATGAGTGATAACATCTCATGGTCAGTGGTGAGATCAACTAGTTGGTCAATGCTAGGTAGAGGAAAGTCATATTTGGGGCAAGCTAAGTTAAGGTCATGAAATCCATGTAAATGCAGAGTCCCCCTATCGTCCTTTTTGTGTGACAGGAACAATGTTAGAGATCCATTGAGGGTAATCAATGGGTAGGATGAAGGAAACCAAAAGAAGGCACTAGAGTTCTTCTTTGACAAGAAGGGAAATGTGAGGATGCATTTTTGCAGCTTTTTGTTTCATGGGTTTGGCTTCAAGAATAGTGACGATATTGTGGACCATAATGTTTGGGTCAATACTAGGCATATCAGTGTAGGACCAAGAAAAAGTGTTGTTATGATCCCAAAGAAAAGAAGTAAAAGCTTCATGTTCAAGCAACATCTAAAGATTGGCCTATATTTAGAATGTGTGGGTCATCCTGAGTGTTAATATTGATTTCAATGGTCAATTCATTTAACATGGTTTATGTCTCAAAAGGTAAACAATTAGTGAATATACGAATATTCTACACCAAGGTAGGTGAGAATAGACTCATCATCCTAACATTGAATGACATTAATAGAAGGTGTATTGTCATCGATCATGTCAAGATATAGGAAGGGAAGAGAAGAGGGAGCCTTGCCATCTCGTTGATAAGTTAGAGGTCCCAGAGAAATGGTGTTCATGAAAAAAAAGTTAGGAGGAATGGATTTGGATCCATAGACTTCGTAGGTGAAGGTGGTGAAGTTGGTGAATGAATGGGGTGAAGAAGGTTTATCATCCTCAATGAGTTCAACTCAGCCTTCTTGGGAGATGGTTTGGAAAAGCCAATACCACTCATGGTCTTTATGTTTACGAGTGGTGCACGGGATGACAATATGGTAGCCTTGTTCATAGAAACCAAAGCCAAATCCCTTCCATGCACAAATGATGGAGGAAGGTGTGGGTGAAGTAGTGGTTGGTGAGAGATTGAAGGTCAAGATGAAAATGGTTGTGTTTGGGAAGGTGGCTCGGGTGAGTAGGTAGAAGTATCAAGTCCCCCATACATTAAGTTGGTGCGAAGGTGGGGAGGACCGTAAGGGAAAACCTTGCCTATGTAGTGATCATAGTAGGGATGTTGGTAAAGGTTACCATACTCTTGAGGAGTAAGGAATGTGTCGATGTTGTACAAGCAAGTACTCCCCAGAGTGAGACGTTGAAAAACACCTTCTAAGGGATCGGTAGTTGGTATATGGGTAGCGGAATGGATGAATCACTGGAAGAAGAAGCATTGGTTAGTTGAGAAGTAGATGGGTTAGTGGATGGGTTAGTCTGCAGAGGCTAAAGGTGGAAGTGGGAATAAAGGGTTAGGTGTGGGAGAGGTAGCGAAAATGTTGGTGGATGGGGCCATGGGTGAAGGAGATGTGGCGGCAGTGGTAGTAGATGCCTTAATTGGTATAAGGACATCATTAGGTCTATACAACATGTTACAAGTTTTGAATGGTGAAGGGTCAGCTAGAATGGTATAGTTATGTCCTTCATGTTCAAATTTTACACAATGATGTAAGGTTGAAGGAACACAACCCATGACATGGATCCAAGGTCACCAAAACAAGTTATACTGGAATTCCCCTCTAAGATGTAGAATAATTTTGGAATGGTACGGGGCCCACGTGAATGTGGAGAATGATGGTGCCAAGGGTTGAAGTTATGGCATCATTGAATGAATGCAACATAATTGGGTTATTATGCATGTAATTGGCAAGGATGTGCATTTGGTTGTATGCATGGGAGGATATAATGTTGATGCTGACACCACCATCAATCATAACGTGTCAAACATGTATATTATCAATGTAGACAAAGATGAATAGGGTGGGATCAAGATCATCTGATTAGAGAGGTACAATCTCGTCATTAGAGAAACTGAGAGTGGCTACTTGATGAGTGGTAGTGGGTGTAGAGGAAGGGGATGAAGTGGTGAGAGAGGCCACATGGTGAGGAGTGATCATGGAGGCCACATGCATAGGGTCGTTAGGTAAAACCTGATGGATTACAAGAACCTCCATGAGGGCCTATCGATGAGACTCAGAGGTTTGGACAAGGTCATACAATGACATTTTGAGAGGAGATTGGTGTAATTGTTTAATCATTATACGATGGGTGACCCCATTAGAAATAGGGTATGTGGGTCCTGAATGGTGATTCTTGGTGTGGGTGTAGATGGTATATTGGGCACAAGATTGGTGGATGGGATAGTTGTTTTCTCCTTTCCTTTGTATTTTTGGGCATGAGTGGTGATGTTAACCATATTAATATGGGGTAAGGGAGCAACCGAGTCGTGATAGGTGTAGCGATAGATGGGAAAAAGTATGGTGATGGCATATACTGGTGTTGTGAAAAGAAGCGTATTGACATTTGGGTGAGGTTTGGCTAGCTCTCTTATATGGACCATATTGATCTCAAATGTTGGAGGAGGATAAAAGGGTTGTGGAGGTGGAGATGAAGGTTGTTGAATAGGTAAGGGGTGAGGATGTGTGGTGATAGGTGAAGGTGGAATAGGGTCCTCATCTAAAATATCATCATCATCAAATTTTTCTTCAGGAGGACATAGTTGGAGAAGAAAGTCTTTAGAGCCTTATAGTTTTCTACATCATGCCCTTGACACATGATGGTAGGTGCAAAATTTTTGTATCATCAAACCCTATTGGTTTAGGTTTGAGTGGGTCATAAGGTCTAAGTGGTGGTAATGTGATGACAAGGTCTCTAAAATATTTTCTAAGATGTTGGTGTAAGACCCTGCCAATGGATCACAATGTGAAGTAAGTGTGGGTCGAGATGGAGGTGTGAGTGATTTTTGTGGGAGAGGCACATGGGAGGTGGAATTAGAGGTGGAATAGGTTTGACCACTGATTTGGTAGGTAGTATTGTTTTAGCTTTGGATTGCACCTTCTTGGGTAAAGGTGTAGCAGATGAGCTAGCGGTTGAAGGTGTTGTAGGTTTGACTACCTCTTTGGAGGGTAGTGGGCTCTTGGATTTTGGTTGCACCTTCTTGGGTAAAGGTGAAGAAGGAGTGCATGATGTAGAAGGGAAGGAAGATGGTGGAAGAGGATGGGTTAGCCAAGGTGATAAGGGAGGTGCGATAAAGGTTGTTGGAAGAGGCAAGGTGGAAGGTATTGGTTGAAGAGAAGGAAATATCATGGGTAGTGATGAGGCTACTGGAAGTGGTGTGGGTATAGGTGGTAAAAAGGATGCAGTGATGTGAAAGAAGGTGTACATTGTGTAGGTAAGTTAGGTGTAACAGAGGCTCATGATGAGGAGATGGGTTATTATGTTTTTAGTTTACCTTAGGTAGGAGGTTTCTTGGCCAAGGTGGATGGGTGAGGTCCTAGGATGGATGGAAGTGGTGAAGGTGACAAAGGGGTAGTGGGAGAAACCGGTGTGTGTGACCTAGAAGGTTGGGTCCTTCTCTTAGGTGGGGGAATAGTCTTTGTGTTGGTATGTGAGGATGTGGCCAAATCTAGTTTGACAAGGGGATGGACTAGGCTTGATGTCTGGCATGACTCCCAATGTGGTAATGGGTTTGGGCGCAAAGGAAGGTATAGGTGCAGGTAAGGCTTTAGGTACAAGAAAAATTTTGGTTGTTGGTAATGGTTTAGGTGTAGGCAAGGGTGATGAAGAAGAGGCCACTCCAACTGGCATGGGCATGGTTGGTTTGGTTGTCTGAAATACCTTTGGATAGATCATGGAGGTATCAAGCAGACAACATTTGCATCTGAGTTGAAAGGGTAGCCGAAGGCATCCCCAAAGCATGGAATTATCAACATAATCTAAGACGGTTGTAGGAGGAGATGATGTTGATTTAGTAGTAATCCCTATAAAGAATGTCTATGAGATAGGAAATGGTTGGCTTTAGACTCTATGGGTAAAAGAGCCAAGAGTAAATCAACAGGATCTTTGAAGGATGATGGAGAGTTGTCACCAATAGGAAGAGGCGCTTCTAATGGATCTCCTATGGGTAGGGGAGATGATGAGTAGGATGAGGTAGGTTCCTCTTTTGGTGAGAGAGGAAGGTGAGCATGACTCTCCCATGGGTAGGAGAGTTAATATTGTGGGTTGTTCATCAGGTTGAGAGGTATGAGGGGAAACTACATCGAAAGATATGGCAAGACTCCTCCGTGGGTGAAGGGGAGATGAAGGAGACTCCTCTGTGGGTAAAGGAGTAGATGAAATAGGTTCTTCCATGGATGAAGGAGCTCGTGTGAGAATCTCCTCGATAGAGGGAACAAGAGGAAATTGAGGAAGGGCCGGTATGATGTCAAACACAACATGAACCTCACAAACATTATTATCATTTTTCAAAGGTTTCTAGTTTGGTTAGATGATGGGGTGTGATTGGGAACAACTTTTTGAAGATATGCAAGTTTTGATTATTCGATGTGTTAGGGTTATCCAAGATGAGATCTCCATTATCTAACATTTCTTGGACAATGTTTTTGAATGTTATACAATTACCATCGCTATGACCTTTAACGCGATGATAGTGTAATAATCATGTTCCTTATACCATGCGGGCATAGGACGAGAGGGGTCAAAACTAGTATGTGGTTTGATGGGTGGAAGGGTAATGGCTCTAGCCTTCAAGAGTTTTTCTAAAAAAAGAGTAAGGCTCTCCTATGGGGTATACTTGTATTTCTCTCTTCTAAACTAAAAGGTTTGGATGGGGGAAAGGTTAGATGAAGGTTTTTCTTGGTTGGATGGATGAGATGGGCTGGATTTTAAAATGACCACATGGTAGACCCCTTGGTTTTAGAATAGGTATTTTGGGGTTTGGAAGAAGAAGAAGTATCATTTGATTTTAATCAACATTTTTGTTACACAATTATAGCTTCTTTTCTTCAAGGGCACAATTTCCAGCTTTCTAGGCCATGGTAAATGCCTCATCAAAGGTGCGGAAGGTTTGAACTAGAGAGTTGGTGATATATGTCTGGCACAAGCCCTAGTAAACAATTCTATTAACTTTTTGAGGTAATTGGAATGTAATTTGGTTAATGAGGCTTCACCAACAAGTGAATGACAAAATCTATGATAGATTCATCTTTGTATTGTCATGTTGAGTACAAGTCGGTCATGGTGACCTTCTTGACGATATTGATGAAAAATGGTCCAAAAAGGCTTGAGCCACTTGGTTGAATGAGTAAATGGAATGCCTAGGTAAACCACTATACCAATCCAACATGGTCCTATCAAGGACATTGGGAATGTCCACAAGAGTAGAGCATCATCATGAGTGATTAGATAACACCCATGTTTGAAAGACCGCAAGTGTTGCTATGGGTCCTCTTTGTTGTTGAACTAGTTGAATTTGGGCATTTCCCAATGCATAGGGTATGGATGAATGGGAATAGATGGATGAATGGGCTCATTACAAATTTCATCATAGGTCAAAGAGGTACGTGAGCCTAGAAACTAATGCTTCCAATGTTGCATCTTTTCCATCATCATTTTTATAAGGTCATTGGTAGGTTGTGATGATTGGGCACCCCTACAGTATAAGGGGTAGATGATGAGTGTATGATGAGGAAAACATCCCAGTATATGGTGGTGTGAGTATGAGAATTGGGAGGGGGAATAGATGTAGCTGGAAAGTATCCCGAATATGTAACAGATGAAATAACAGGAGGTTTTGGTGATAGGTATAGGTAGGCGGAGTGGATGTGACAACTCTCATGGTAATTAGAGGGAGAGACTATGGGATGGAAAGGACAATGTTTTGGAAGGGAGTGTGGGAGCTTCGACATCATGGGTGGCTGAGAAGCAATGGGTATATAAGAGGTGGTGGGCATAAATGGTCCTACACTCAAGGGGTTGATGAAGGAATGGTTGACACTATGGGAGAAAATGACGTCAAAAGTGTGAAAAATGTCATAGATGCAACATATATTGATGATGTGGGGTCAAGTTGGGATACCACGGGTGGTAAGGTGGAAGAAGGTAAGGTTGAGCTAGTACTAGCCAATGTAGAAGTGGGTGCGAGGGCAAGAGGAATGGACACAGGCATGTCGTATACTACCGTTGTCCTTGATGAATCTCGAGTGGATGAATGGGAGATAATATTATAAGGTAGTAAGGTTTTGGTCAAGGAGTCTTGCAAACTCCTCATCACTAGTGTGGATGGTGATAGGCTGAGTGGGATCCATGGGTGATAGAATGGAAGGAGGTGATGGGCTAGGTGGGAGAGGTGAAGGCTAGTATGGAATACAAGGGTGTTGGCTTGGCTACGAGTCAAAACCATGTGAGTTGGCATAGACTTGGTAATCTAATCTTTGTAAATGACATAGAAAAATAGAAGGAATGGAGAAAAAAAGTTCGAAGGTGAAAATTGGTGTTGTTTTAATTGAAAAATTAAAACACAGGAACCGACGATGGTTTGATAACCGATGATGGTGATAGAGGGTAATCGATGACGGTTAGGGTGACCGATATATTACTGTGGAATAATCAAAATTTTGATAAATGTGGTAATAATTGATGAAAATGAAGAAAAATGGATTTGATAGTGATTTCAAAGATCCAGAGGTATGATGATGTATCTGAGAAACCCTAGAAAGAATAGAAAATGTGGTGAGTGTTATTTTTGGTAAAATGACCAAAAAGTAGGAAACCGACAATGGTCAAGTCAACCGATGATGGTCAGATGAGTAAACTAATGATATTTGTTAGATTGATGTCGATCACTGTGAAATTTGAAAAGATGGAGAAAATGAGATTTAGTGACTTAGATCAGATAAAATACCAACCTAGAAACCTGAGTATGGTAATGATGAACCCTAACACACTCAGAAATAGTCAAAATACACCAACTATGATTGTGGAGTGTGAAAGGAAGAAATAAATGGAGAAAATGACCTCTCAACTCAAAACACAAATCAAGCAAAAACTAAGAAACATGAAATCCTATTGGTGAATTTTATGTTTTAGCTTATGTTATTTAGGATTGACTTGTGAATAGAACAGAGTTTTTGGTTTGATAGAAGGTGCCCTATGAAAAGCCAAGATCTAAGGATGGTTTTAGGTAAATTTTTGGTGAGGGTGGTCCTTTCTCTGAGATAATGACTAGACAGAGAAACCATTTGGTGCCCACTTGTCAATCCTTTGATCATGTGATCGTTGACAACTTTTAGGTAGGATGATGTTTAAGAAGATGTGTAAATTGTTTAAGTGGTTTGGTATAGAGAATGTGCAAAGTGAACTATGATTGAATTAGTCAACCATCAATTGGGCATGACTTCCAACGCATATAGGTTTCCCTCAAATTAATGTGAGCTACAATGTGACATACCAAAATGAAATGCAAATGTTTTAAGCCCAAATCCACAATTATGTTGATGTAGCAAATAGAGAACAGAAGAGGAATGCTCTTTCACTAAATGCAATGTAGTAGAAAGGAAGACGTGTTCTTTTTAGAGCACCAAAAACACAATTTATTTTAGACAATAGAAAGAAGGAGAAGATTCCAAGAGAAGAAAATTAATGTGAATACTTTTCAAAGGGAAATAAACACACAATTTTTTACCTAGGAATGAACAAATGCAAAATAACCCCGATGGGTCCCACCAAGGCATGCCAAAATGTTTCACCAAATTATTGTAGATAATGAAATAGATAAAGGTAAATAGGCCAAGGAGGAATACTTGTTACATTGGTTGAAGGTTGAGTGCGTGCATTTCTGATTTCTGATCCAAACTGATTGTGTGAGCTTCCTTTTGGCTAGGAGGAACTACCTGTAATGCAAAGCAAGACCACAAGATATAGTTAATAGAAAAGGTTAGTGGATTGCCTAGTATGAGCTAGATCCAGGAAGTGTGATACTTCCTCAATGGTTGTCAATCCACTAATATATAACTCAATATAAAATAATTAAACATGCAAATAAAAGAATCTAATGCTAGTGTTCTAATTTAGGTATCTCATATTACTATCAATGTCAATCTAATTAAATGCTTAATAATTAAATTGGTGAAGGTCTCGGGTTAGGTTGTAGGTTGGGTAGGTGGTCTGAGGGTCACATATAGGGTCTAGGTAAGATCTGGTGCAATTTGGGTTGATTTTGGATGATTAGAAGCTTTGTTAGTTTAAGGTAGTTTACCATGCACAAAGATCGACGCCGGTCAGAGTGTGACCGATGATGGTTCAAGATGACCAATATCGGTTACTATGGATAATGGAAATAATGTCAAAAGTGGGTGTTTATGCTCTCTCTGTGTCTACACAAAGAGTTGGGAAGGTCTGTGGTGAGGTTGTAGGTGGGGTAACAAGTTTGGGTGAGGTTTTGTGAGTTTTAGGGGTTGTTAGGGAGGTTTAGTGAAATTTGACAAGAGACACAAGAATAACCAAGTTGATCGAGTGACCGATGTTGGTGAAGAGGAGAAACTCGATGATGGTTAATATAACCAATGATAGTAGGGGAAATGGTGGTAATTAAATAAAATTAGTTTTAGACTTCTCTGTGATTGCACAAAGAATGAAGGGAGGATGGTTGGGTTCATAAAAATTCCAGGAAGGCTCAGGAATGCCTAAAGTTAGCTATAGAGAGGCATAAGGTGGTGGGTGGTAGGTTGGGTAAATTGGAAGGAAGGTGGGGATGGAGGAATGTAGGAAAGAACAAGATATAATAAAAAGATAAAGAACCTATTAATTTAAGTAAGTATTGAATGATGCAAATCAAATACACTTACTTGTATTTGCAAGTCTAGTTGGTGAAGGATGGCATTGGTTGATCCGTGAAGAATTTTATGTGGTCAATTTGCGACAATACTTCCCAGAGTGCTCTGTGAATGCTAATGCCTTTGGACGAGTATCAGGTGCTTTCTTGAGCCTGTGATTGAGTGTATTTCATTGTTTGGATGTTGAGAAGTCTCTGGTTCATGCTTGAATGCAAGAGATCTCTCAAAACTCAGAATGACCAACCTGGGTAAAAGGTTCCAAAATTATATATAAGGTAATCGAATTAGGGTGACCAAACATGTTGAGGGTAATCGTCTTGTTAAGGCGGAAATCCTAGGTTTTCCAAAAATAGGCAAATCCTTGCTATTTTTGGCGTGCTCTGATTGTCATTTTGGGTCTTAAGTGAGGTTAGCATTTAGATAAGCGGGAGTATTGTTGGAGAAGGAATAAGACTTTAATTTTAGGGTTAGATTAAGTCCTGGTTGGTTAAGATAAGTTGAGACTCAGTCCTAGTTAATTAATAGACTAAGAATAAGTCCATGATGAGGTGTCTAGGTGATGTGGCTAGGTGAGGTGTAAATTAAATTAATTAAAGTAATTAAATTAATTAATAGTGTGAGGATGAGTATTAATTCAATTGTAAGTAATTAAATTAATATGAATGTGGGGTAAGGGGTCATGGTTAGGTGAATACATTACGTTAATTAATTAAAGGGGACCAAGGGGAGTGTGACCCAAATTTGGTATCTATAATAATGTCATGTGAATATAGTATAACATGTGGATGTATCCCCATTCCCAAAAAGAAAACATGTGTAAAGGTAGTAATTGGAATGGGGAGACAAGCTTTAATTTCTTAAAGGGGACCAAGGGGAGTGTGACCCAAATTTGGTATCTATAATAACGTCATGTGAATATAGTATAACATGTGGATGTATCCCCATTCCCCAAAAAGAAAACATGTGTAAAGGTAGTAATTGGAATGGGGAGGCAAGCTTTAATTTCCTAAGCACATTAAATCCGATAAAGTGCAAGATGAAGTTGTAAGTTTGAAACCCAAAGGAAGACGTATGGTACCTCACCGATCAAAGTCAACAAGCAAGAGGAAAGCAATATATAAGAGAAAAGGTTGGGATTTTAGGAGAGGGAACAAAGTCTCATGATTCTTTGGAGTGTGTGAATGAAAAAAGCACATCCAAAGTCTGAATTACTTAAGAACATGAACCAAGTATGTAGCATACACAAGGACGGAAAAGAAGTGCATTTTGCATATTACAAGTAATGATGTGCCTATCACTTTACAAAAATCCTCTAAAGCCTGTTGGGGAAAAAGAGGTAGTTCATTAATGCACTAGTCGTATAGGAGTAAACCTCATTAATGCATAAAGGACTCACGACAAGAGATACACGGATGATAAGACACGAAAATATTGCAGAACGGTTAAAAAGAAAGAAGAAGTTGAAAATTATGAAAAAACTCTTCATGAATACAATCCTCGACATTAATGCATAAGATTTGTGAGCCGTTAATAAGGAAGATTATTACAAAGCACTTTGCAAATAAATCTAGATTTTAATATCTTGAAAGAAGGTTTTTGAGAACTGAAGAGTAACTAAAGTGAAAATTGAACCAAGAATCATAATTTGTTGCAGTGCTTCCTTAGCTAGGTTTTGAGCATTGATAAGACTTTAAGTGGAAAGGTAAGTACATCAGTTCTTATATTTTCTATGCTTTTGAGAATTGGTATAATAAGTTTAGGGCTTTCATAAAAGATTTGCGGTAAAAGTTAGACCAAAATCATGAAGAGCAATGTGGTGCTCTCAAAAATAAGTTCGAGCCTTAGTTTTCCACTAGACAGAACGTTGATTTTGATGTTACATCCTATGACTTGGAGGATTTCAAACAAAGGTTAAATTCCCCTGAGAGAAGTGATATCATGAACCAGGTTGGAAAAAATTGCATTGACCATGGTGCTACTTTCCCTCCCGCTACACCATGCCCAAAAATTGTATGGGTATGTGCCCAACATTACAATCCTAAAGCCAGAGAAGTCGGGATGGAAGAGGAGAGTTAGTTTTATCTTTCTAGGAACATGCGTT
The DNA here is from genome assembly GCA_018340775.1 of Taxus wallichiana var. yunnanensis. NCBI lineage: Eukaryota > Viridiplantae > Streptophyta > Pinopsida > Cupressales > Taxaceae > Taxus > Taxus wallichiana. Next base: position 207,122,285 of record CM031237.1, read on the forward strand.
TGATAGAATGTTGGGTTTTCCTCTGGAAAGAGAATAGGGGAGATTACCAAATATTCAACACAGGAGTATTGGAACTCTCACTCAAAAAAGTGGACAAAATTCATGAATGACCATTGGTTAAACAATCCACGAACCTCTGCCTCTAGAATGACAAAAAAGTTGAACAGGTCTGAATTTATAGAGGAGGTTGGAGATATAATTACACTATTAAACTGAGTAATGGGTATGGAATCTACTATTTTCTTTCAGGAATGGATGTTTCAATTCATTCAGGTGATACTCATGAACAAAAACCCTCTCCCCAGGCTGAAATCATAAGTAACTATATTCATGAGCAAATGATGGGAGTTTCCCAGATTGCTAGAGGAGAAAAGCCTAGGATGGGAGATGTTTTCATGACCTCTTACCTTGTTTATAATATTTTTTTCATAGAAAATTTTCTGAATTACAAATGGATGGGGAGCTCGGTAGAGTTTCAAGGTCTATGATGTTTTCTATCAGTTAAGATTGGAAAACTATGAAGTGAATTACATTAATATTGCCAATCATTTCTTTGCACCTACAATATGCTTATATCACCCTGATTGGGAGATTGAAATGTTTTACCCTAATGCTAAGAGAGTTATTACTTAGTATGGGTGTTATTTCATTCAGATTTAGAACTTACTCATATATCAGAGTTAGTGGTTTTGATGGGAAACCTTATGTGCTACCCAGATGTGTCAATGACAAATGGGCATTGATAGAGTTAATCATCCAATTGCTTGCTCTCGGTGCATCATTTCGGTGCAAGAAGCATGTAACATCCCCAATCAAGTTTCCCATAGTCATAGGGAATTATACGTCCTCATATCCAGAAGGCAAAAATGCTAGAAGGAGAGATGAATAGATGCATGATAGATAAATTTGAGGATAGAAAAATTATGATATAAAGCATATCTTACACAGTTATTGTGCCCACTCAAGTAGAGCACAAGCCTCATTATGAGGACTTCTGGATGAACTGTGAAGATGAAAGAGAAGTTAGATGAAGAGAATATTCAAGAATGACTTTATCTTAGATGATTGATTTTGGGGTCATCCAAATTCTGAAGGGTTAGAGGATGATGGTAATATAATTAGTGAAGAATACATCCAAAACAACATTTCTTCTCAACCTTTGCCACCAATTAATTGGAACCTCAATGAGAGGAAATATAACTTGGAAAATACTGCACATCCCATTCAAATTTCCATAAGGTGGTTATTTTCAAAAGGAGTGGATATAAGTTACCACCAAACCCCATTATTGAGAGAATATAGGAACATTCAGCTCATTGATGATGTTCTTCCCGCATTTCGAGAGGGTTTATGCCACTAGGGATGTTTCATGGAGACAAAAGATTAAGAATTTGGACTCATTGCCAACTACAGGTGATGTAGGTGTTCAGGATAGTAGAGTCGAACTCCCTTATTCAAGAATAAAAAATAATTAGAGGAATGATTTAGGAAGGTATGATGGAAGGTCATGTAGATGATGTTACTCCCTCATAGGTTGTTTCGACATCTACTCCATGAGCTAAAGGAAAAGATAAAGTAATGGAAACCACTTTGAAGAGGCCTAAAGAGGAAAAACTATTTGAGATTCCCCATGATGATTCATAGGGACCAGAGGAGGAGAAGAAAATCCAACTTTGAAAAAGAAAAAGAACTAAAACTATTGAATGGGTTGATTTGGAGGAGGAAGAGACCCTTAGATAGGTAATGAGTCTTGACATTTTTGTGGGTTTATCGATGTTACCTAGTCTCCTACAAATTTTCCCATCGATCAGTCTACACCTATGATGGAAACCCTTGTTGTTCAACAACTATAGTTTCTCCACTCACTAAGGAACAACCGACCATAAATTTTCCCGAACTTAATATTTTAACTACTGGACAACAATTTGATGAGACTACTCCTAAATAAATTCTAGTATAGACCTCACAGAAGAAACTCCAAATGTCATAGTCACAACAATGCTTCATGACACTTAAGTGAATGTAGATATTCTTGATTCTTACATTTCCACGATTGGAGTTGTTCCTCAAAGATTGGGTGAGATAGATCTTGTTCTAGTGAGAAGATGGATAAGAATCTAGCACAAGTAAACAAGGAGGTCAAAAACCGACAACCTTTGGCGATCGAGAGAAAGAGAAGGTCAACTTGAGCCTATTGAGGGAATGGCAAGTCAAGGTGTAGCCGTAAACCCGGATGCTCAAAAGGAACCAATAGTTGTAATTACGGAAGGTATGTATGTCAATACCCTCATCTTCCTCTAGGGCCCTTACAGTTGTCCCTATGACCCCAATTCCCCAACCACTTGAAGAACATAATTCTCCTATAAGATAATGGATCAACAAGTAATCTCTCTCGAAGAAGAAGGTGGAAATACAACTGATGATGATGATTTAAAAAGTTTGGCTTTACTCACCCCAACAAGAGTTCCCAAAAAGACAAAAACTATCTCCAAGACAACCCTGAGCAAAATGAGAGAAAGATTCATAGATATTACAACTCCCAAAGTTAGTGTGCCCCGAGGGGAAGCATCTCTTTCGCCCAAGTCTCAGTGCTCTCACTAGGAAAACCCTTTACTGAAGAGATGAAGTATGATTTTTCTGTAGAAGGAGTGTTTAAAAGGATTGATGATTTCAAAGAAACAAAAAGGGACTTAAAGGCCAAGAATGAAGCACTATCTAGTTTAGTCAAAAAAATGACTAGAACTCACTAGGAGGGACAAACTGAGGTCCTAGAAATCACTAATGAAGATATCAAGAGACTAAGTGATTCAAGTGAAAGAGGAGAGACAACTATGAAATGGGAAAATGCTTTGGTTGTTAGAGGTGAACTAATGATTTTGAATTTTTTAAGACAATATTGCCGTAATTGTGAAAAGGCAAAAGCAACCAAGGCATTAATGGATAAATGTAGAGCCGAGAAGTTATTGTGGTGACATGTTGCTTCGAAATGGAGGCTATCAAAAACTTAGATGATGACCTGGTTACTAAGGAAGGTATTGTGTCCCTTGATTCTGTGGGTAGTCAACATGAGTATTACAACATGGCAAAAGTAAGAATAGAAACCTTAACAGATTCTCTCAAAATCCTTGATAGGGTAAGATATAAGACAATATATTTTATTGATTGTCTTCATTTTTTGGGTGACAAATTGATTGGGATAGATAGTGGAGAAAGAATTAGAATGGAGGACACCGACAATTTAATCAAGGTTTTCAGAGAACATGTTATGGGAAAAACAAGAGAACCTAGACTTTTTGATATAGCTCTCATGCGTAAATGGGTAAGTATTGAATCAACAGTTGATAAGTTGATAAGGAAGTTGAAGAAAGAAAGACCAATCTTTAATGAGATTGATGAAACATGAAGTGATCTTCAACTACCACTTAAGACTCGACAAAGAAGTTGTAACCCAAATGTTTGAAAGATATGATACCTACAAGAACAGGGTAGGAGAAAGCTCACAACAAACCACTTAAAGGAAACAAGTACAAGAAAGAGGAAACGACAGGATTCACTAAAAAACAAAATAATATCTTTTCGTTTCTTCCAAGTGTCATTACATGGTTCCCCTTTTGCACTTAGCCCAATCAAGAAAAAAATGAATCTTTTCCGTTAGAATATGCTTATCCTACAGATTTTGAATTATGTGGAGCAAGGATTGAAGTAGATGTTTTGGGGGAAATTAAATAAATCAATAATATAAGTATGAGGGCTTGTCCTCATACTAGGGGGTTGAAGCTTTTTGCAAAGAACAAAAAATTGATATACTTTACTATGACATACGCTTATCTGTTTCCTATAAGTACACTTTCAATTTTCTACTTTTTCAATTTCAGAATTTTAAGTTGATTGAAATGTATAGTCATTAATGTGCATTGATATCAGTAGTTATCTTTGGTATGACAACCAAAGTGCAATTCACATTTTCGCAACCCGGTTGAGCACCAGCGGACCAATCATATTGAGATACACATCCACTTCATTCGTCAACACATTTAGGATGGAGTTCTTTGCTTGGAGTACATTCCAACTCAGAAGTAGGTTGCAGACATCTTTACGAAGCCTTTTGCATCACCTCGCTACCTTGAGTTGCATGGAATGCTTGGGGTTGCAGAAGTTGTTCTTGGGGGGTGTTCGTGAGAACATCTTCCTCCTCCTTCTTTCTCTTTCCTTCTAGCAAGATTCTTTCTTTCTTTTGGTTCGAGATTTCTTCATGGATATATTGTACATGAGTACCTCATCGTGCCTAGCTAACTCCGGGACTCATACCGTGGACATGCTACTTCTATTTTGGCCCCTAGCTTCACTTGAGGGGGTGTTAGAGTAGGTATTTACCTTAGCTCATGTTCACCTAGGTACATTATTTACCTTTATTGTATTTATCCTCACCCACTAATGTGTGTGGATATTTCTTTTATTTATTTAGATATTAGAAGATATTATCTAGTTCTAGGTATAATTCTTTCCTTGATCTATGATATTGATTAGATCCTTGATGTCTAGTTCTCTCATAAATCTATGGACTTGACTAGTTCTTTGATGACTAGTTCTTTCCATGATTTATGGCTTGATCTATGACCTTGACTGGTTCTTAGATTGTTATTCATTGCCTATATAAGCAAGGCTCGTTCTCATTGTATTTCATTAAGTTTCATAATAATATATGATATTGTTGCTCATTTGTTTGCAAAGGTTTATGTAAAGTTATTATGGTGAATTTCTTTCGTCTTATTGATCGTGATGTTTGATTAGCATCTGTGTTCTTGGCTTGGCACGATTTGGTTATCGTTCCTTTTATCGTATTAGAGCAGCAATATCATATATTATTATGGAACTCAATGAAATACAATGAGAATGGGCCTTGCTTATATAGCGCAAGGAATAACAATCTAAGAACCTACCAAGGTCATAGATCAAGCCATAAATCATGGAAAGAACTAGTCATCAAAGAACTAGTCAAGTCCATAGATTTATGAGAGAACTAGACATCAAGGATTTAGTCAATACCATAGATCAATGAAAGAACTATACCTAACAACTAGATAATATCTCATAATATCTAAATAAATAAAAAGAAATATCCACACACATAAGTGGGTGAGGATAAATACAATAAAGGTAAATAATGTACCTAGGTGAACATGAGTTAAGGTAAATGCCTACTCTAACACCCCCTCAAATGAAGCTAGGGGCCAAATAGAAGTGGCATGTCCACAGTATGAGTCCCAAAGAACTAACCCCGATAAGGCACTCATGTACAATATATCCATGAAGAAATCTTGAACCAAAAGAAGGAAAAATCCTACTAGAAGGAAAGAGAAAGAAGGAGGAGGAGGAAGATGTTCTCACGAACACCCCCAAGAACAACTTCAAACGCCAAGCATTCCACACAACTCAAGGTAGCGAGGTCATGCAAAAGGCTTCGTAAAGATGTCTCGCAACCTCACTCGAAGTCGGAATGTACTCCAAGCAAAGAACTCCATCCTGAATGTGCTGACAAATGAAGTGGATGTGTATCTCAATATGCTTGGTCCACTGGTGCTCAACTGGGTTGCAAGAAATGTGAATTGCACTTTGGTTGTCACACCAAAGTACAATCGGTGAATCCTATGGGAATCCAAACTCTGTCAATAACTGGTGAAGCCAAAGAATCTATTGACTCGCTATAACTGTTGCCTTGTACTCTGCCTTTGAAGATGAAAGTGTAATAGCCTGTTGCTTTTTACACGCCTAAGCAACTGGAGAAGAACCAAGATAGAAAAGATAGCTAGAAGTGGAACACCTGTCATCAATAGAACCTTCCCAATCTAAATTTGTATACCCAACCAACTGAGTAGAGCCCCTAGTGTAGTGTAGGCCATGCAAATAGTGCATAATCCTTTTAGCATCCTACCAGTGACTACTATGAGGAGAATGTGCAAACCGAGATATAAGCCCTACTGCAAATGAAATATCAGGGCAAGTATGGGTCAAGTACATGAGACTTCCAACCAACTGCCTATACAACGTAGGATCACAAAGTGGTGTGGTACATGTGGATGTAAGAGTAACTCCCCAGACTAAAAAGGAGATGGACTTGGCTTACAATCAGCCATATCAAAGTGCCTAAGAAGATCATGGGTGTACTTTTGTTGACTCAAATGAATCCCTGAATCTATCTGAGAAATATGCAAACCAAGGAAATAATGCAATAACCCAAGATCTGTCATGTCAAACTGTGTAGAAAGAGCCCTCTGAATACTCTAAATGTGGGAAGAAGAGCTTGCCAGTAAGTAATAGATCATCAACATACAAGACAAGTATCACAATATCCTCACCAACATGCTGGAGATACACTGTATGATTAGAGTGGCAACGAACAAAACCAGTAGATAGAAGAAAAGAATCCATCTTCTCATACCAAGCCGAGGAGCTTGTTTAAGATGTGGAGAGACCTTGAAACCGAAAAACAAGAGAAGAATCCTTAACAAATCTAGTTGGTTGCTCCATATATATTTCCTCTTGTAGATCTCCATGTAAGAAGGCACTCTTCACATTTATCTGGTATACGGGCCACCCTTGTGATGCAACAATAACAAGTACAAGGCATACATAATCCATCTTAGCAATGGGTGCAAAAGTCTCAGAGTAATCAATACCTTTAACTTGTGAAAAACCCTTTGCAACAAGATGAGCCTTATACTTGTCAATGGACCCATCAGCCGCGTATTTGGTTCGGTATACCCACTTACATCTAACCATTTTTCTTCATTTAGGAAGAGATACCAAATCCCAAGTATGATTATTCATCAAAGAAGAATACTCAGTTGTCATTGCATCATCCCACTCATGTATCCCATGAGCCTTTGAAAAAGACTGTGGATCCTCAAAAACTACGACACAAAAGTCTAGAACCTATAGAATGTGCGTGATGATGCCTAGTGGGTGAAAGATCCTCTATGAAAGGTACTGCCTAAGAAACTGTAGTACGAGCCCACTTAGGCATAATGACAAAAACAGTGGGAATAGGATCCTCAATGGCATCTATAACCTCCTCATCAATATCCTCAAAGAAATGATCCTCAAGATGAGATGAAGAAGAAGGAATGGAAGAAGATGAAGAATCATGAGGAGTGAAATGCTCATCAAACTGAACATGTGCTCGAAAAAGAACATCATGTGTATCAGGATCTAAAAGATGATAAGCTCTCATGTCCTCACAATACCCTACAAAGATCAAGGGTTTACTCTTCTTATCCAAAGCTTTCCTTTTCTTCTTTGGCACAAAGGCCCAAGCATGACTCCCAAAGACTCAAAAAATGAGACATCTAGCTTAGTGTTGGACCAAGCTTCCTCTCGGAGTCAAATGCTCAAGTGTTCGTGTGGTGTGCGATTCGAATGTAGTTAGCACAATTAATCGCTTCTACCCAATAGATAGGAGGTATATCTCTAGAATGCATAGTTAGCCATTTCCTTCAAAGTTCTATTCTTCCTTCTCGCTACTCCATTTACATTTGTGGAGTATGAAAAAATTTTGGAAAATAATGCCTTGAGTTGCCAAAAAGTCGAAAACTCATTCTCTGAAGTACTCCCCATTATCGTATGAAGGTTCTTTATGTTACTAGAAGATTGTTTCTCGACCAAAGCTTTGAAGACTTTGAAGTGTGAAAAACATCACTTTGTACTTGAGAAAATAAACCCAAGTATGCCTCGAGAAATTATCAATAAATGTAAGTGCATACTTAGCTTCATTGAAAGATGGGGTAGGAAAAACCATCAAGTCACTATGCACAAACTCAAGTGGTGAAGAAGCTCTCTTAGACAAATTCTTAGGAAAATGATCTTGGTGTTGTTTCCCTAATGCACAACCATGACAAACTCCCTCAAGACAAGAAACTATAGGAAGACCATCTACCATACCATAAGTGCTCAACTCCTTTAAATAACTGTAATTGAGATGTCCAAATCTTTCATGCCAAATCTTACTCTCTGAATCTACATGAGAAACCAATCCTATCCCTATAGAAGAAGTGTCATCAAAACCCTCAAAGTGATATAGTCTAGAACTATGATCAACAATACCCTGAGCAACCAGTGAATGAGGCTCCAACAAAGTTCGTACTTCTGCTCCATGTGGTGTAAAAGTCACTGTTTTTCCTTGACCAAAATGAAAAATTTGATATACATAAAGAAAATTTGTAGTGATGTTAGGAACATATAGTGCATCTTGGATATTTCCACCATCAAGTTGTATATCACATTTTCCCTCAATAGAAAGAAAGGAATAATCTCCAACCTCAATTTTGGAAGTAGAACTCAAACCTAGAGAAACAAAAGACTCCTTGGAATAAGTCATGTGATGAGAGGCACCATAATCTATAACCCAACTGTCTGCAAGTGGTGACTGAGATCTTCCAACAACATTAAGTGTTTTTCCATGTTGATTAGAAGGAGGTGGAGTGGAGATAGAAATTTTGTGTTTCTTGACTGCATCCTCTAATGCTTACATTCACTTATAACACCTATGTTCTTCATGATTACTACCCCCACAAAAAGAGCATGAACGACTAGACTTATTCTTGGATTTAGAAGACTCCTTAGGTTTTGAGTTGTTTTCTTTGGGTTTAGGAGCATTTTGAGATGGAGAAGGTGTGGATTTGGTTTTACTATTTGGTTTTCCCTTTCCCTTAGGATTAGATGCAACTAATGCCTTTTGAGAGGTGGAAGACTCAAGGTGAGACAATTTGGATTCTTCCCTAGTAAGTCTTTCACAAAATGTTTCTAAGTTAGGCATTTTGAATGTGTCACCTAAGGCATCCATGCTAGAGAAAAAGGTAGAAGCGAAAATTTGGAATGGTACTCTCAACTTGGATAAAATCAAGTAAACACACTCTTCATCTTTCTTATCTCTTCCATTCCCCTTCAATTGTGTCAACAAATGCTTGAACTTGGTAAGATAGTCTATAATTGTTGAAAAATCTTCAAGATTAAGAGAGGTGATCTCAATTTCAAGTTGCATGGCTCTCATATGATCCACCTTACCAAATAAACCCTCTAATTTCTCCCATATTTTGAAAGGATATTCACACTTTTCTAAATGAAACAAAATATTGTCACTTACATAAGTTCTTATCAAACCCACACACTCATCAAATTTGCACCAGATGAAATGTCTCATATTCTCTAGTGAAAACTAGTTGTTCTGAAGAAGTTAAAGCCCATAATCCTTTCCACTTAATTATTGTTTCCATTCTTGGTTTCCATGTGTGGTAATTATGTGTTGTTAATGGCTCAACATGATCTAATGCAGAATTAGATGCCATCCTCAAAAAATCATGAAAAGAAATGCAAGAACTAAGCAATGCAACAAGAGCCCCCAAATTTTGGCACTTTATAATGAGTGCATATTACAATATGGCACTTTATAAAAATAAATATTTCCAATGGAAAGAGCACAAAAAAACAAGAACTTTTGCAAAAAATGGTACTCAAAACCAAGTTACCGATCAAAAGTTACAAGCTTTTCAATATTATGCTCTATTATTTATTTTAGTTGCCACTAAAACAAAATAAAATGCTCTTGCCTTCACCACACAAATAAAATGAAAGGGGGCTAGAGTTAAGCACCTACTAGTAGGAATCACAAGCTTTAAGCCCTCATATGACCAGGGGCTAAGAATTTCACACGGTGATGCAAATCCCGAGGCAAACCACCACGATTCTCTACTCAATAGAAAAAAAACCCAAAAAAATGACTCGCCTCCCAAAATCGATCTTAAGGTTTTTGCCACCTTTCGGATCCAATGGAAGCATTTGTTTTGCATAAAAATGCATGTAGCAACAAAATGATTGAGCGGTGGATTCGAGACCATAGTGCGCCTCACACTTCTTCAACATTTTACGAGTTTTTGGAGCCAAGCTTCGAGGATATCTTGCAATGGATTTTGCTCTCTACTTTGTTATTACGGGTTTTGGGTACCTTACAGTTGTCTATTTTTCCCAATTTTTGTACATGGGTACCTCATCGGGCCTTATTGTCGAGACCCACCTTCCTAAGCTATGCTTACTGGGAGGGTGTTAGTGTAGGTTATTATTTATCCTTTTATTTATTTATTAGGATAATTATTACAATTAGGTTATCCCTACACTTGTTGGATTAGCTTGCTTAGGTGTACTAGTTGTGTGGAGTTAGTTTTCTAGTTGTGTTGAGTTAGCTTCTCGGTTATGTGGAGTTAGCTTACTAGTCTTGATTAGTGGGAGTTCTTCACCACTAATTTAGGTAGTAGTTGCACTTTCCTCCTCCTATATGTACATCTTTCTTATTGAATAATTAAAGTCATTCTATTGTAATGTATTGAGCATTATGGATTATTGAAAGGAACCAAGCCAAGAACACAGATGTTAATCAAACACCACAATCAATAAGATGAAAGAAATTAGCTAGAATAACTTTACATAAACCTTTGCAAACAAATGAGTAGCAATATCATTTATTATTATGGAACTCAATGCAATACATTGAGAATGGGCCTTGCTTAAATAGGTAAGGAATAACAATCTAAGAACCAGTCATGGTCGTAGATCAAGCCATAAATCAATGAAATAACTAGTCAAGACCATAGATTTAGGAGAGAACTAGACATCAAGGATCTAGTCAATACCATAGATCTAGGAAAGAACTAGTCAATACCATAGATCTAGGAAAGAACTAGTCAATACCATAGATCAAGGAAAGAACTATACCTAACAACTAGATAATATCTCCTAATATCTAAATAAGATAAAAGAAATATTCACACACATAAGTGGGTGAGGATAAATACAATAAAGGTAAATAAAGTACCTAGGTCAACATGAGCTAAGGTAAATACCTACTCTAATACCCCCTCAAGTGAAGCTAGGGGCCAAAATAGAAGTGGCATGTCCACGTATGAGTCGCGGTAACTAGGCACGATGAGGTACTCATGTACAATAAGCGGGAAAAAGGGACACCGCAAGGTACCCAAAACCAAAGTGACAACAAAGTAAAGAGAGTAAAAACTCACTCCAAGGCATCCCAAGAAGTTCGGCTCAAAAAAAATCGCATAATGCAATCTTTGAAGAAGTTTTGTGTGCACCGTGGTCTCGAATCCACCGCTCGATCATAGAACTCAAAAACAATCGACACCGGGCTTCACTAGAATAGCTCCATACAAGGAGATCACAACGAAGTGATGTCGAAAGTGAAAAAAACACCAAACATAATTCGATCAATCAGCAAATAGGTGTGCCACGATCCAAAAACAAAACCAAAGCAACAAGGCAAACTCAAAGTGTTACAATCCAAGAAAAGCCAAGGTAACAAGGCAAAGACACAAAACCTGAAGAAGCAGGATCAACACCATACCCTCCCATATTGTTGAATGGGTGGAGTGGCATGCTACAAATCTGTATGAGTTGTCAAAACAACTACTCAAACACTGACAAACTAACACTTGGAATGCACCGAATAGATCCCCCATAAGAGATACTGTCAACATGCCAAAAGTGTTGAAAATACAAATACAAAATCTCTCAACAACAAGAGAGATACACTACACCTGCTAAAGAAAAATGCTCAAAACAAGAAGCATCACAATGCATAAGGTATAGAAAGTGGAGCAAGAGGCTTGATGGTGGAGGAGCCATACCTGTAGAGTCCTCTCAACGAATGCCTATGTCGCCGCCATGAGTGATCAGATATCCACCCCAAATCAACACAGATGGATGAAGAAGATGCTGCATATGACTTAGTGCAAAATGTACAATGGGTGCATGAAAAAGAACATCGAATGTGTGTCGGGTTGATCATGTCCGACAACCGAAATCTCGGGTTTTTCAAGCTGCGTAAAGGTGAGAACTCATGTGTTGCTTATGATCCTCGTAAAGAGTCAAGCGAACAAAAAAGGAGCTCTATCAATGTGTGATCCCAATGAAGTATCGCTTGAAAACCAATGTCATGATGAGAATTCCACTTAATATGTGGAATAGAGGAAACAAGACCCTATGAATGTTTGGCAATGACTCGCTTAGTGAGAACCATAGAATGGAGCATGTGAGAACAGAATGTAGTTTTATGCTTCTCAAAAAAGCCATGCGGTGAGCGAAGTATGGGATACACAACATGTGGTACTTTGTAATAGGCATAGATGCACGGAAAAGCATGCGCAAAGAAAAGCTTTATAGGTGTATGAGCATTAAGAGCAGGAACAAACTCAAAGACTAACAAATCAATATCGGTGGGTTCAAGAGTAATAGTTGCAAGTAAGTGGACTAGGAGCATGGATATGGCTGTCCACGATGATGTAGGCTAAAGCAAGTTTGTTCTCAGCAGAAATGTATTATTGTATCCTTATCGTGAATGAGTGATTGTAGAAGAGAATTTCACTTCTTGAGCGATCTATTTTCTTCCACAAATTTTACAATATCCTCTTGAAGTCCACATACTTTAGAGAAAAGCATATCATTCTCATAATCCATGATAGATACAAAATGTAACTCCCAGAAGTTTAGGACGTCGGGCTCAGCCGAAATTGCATCCACAATTGATTACAACACTCCTCCATATTTGGCACTTTATAATTATAGTGCAAGTCTCAAAATAAATATTTCCAATGGAAAGAGCACAAAAAAATAAGCACTTTTGCAAAAATGACACTCAAAACCGAGTTACCGATCAAAAGTTACAAGCTTTTTAATATTTTCTCTATTATTTATTTTAGTTGCCACTAAAACAAAATAAATTGTTATTGCCTTCACCACACAAATAAAATTAAAGGGGTTGAAGTTAAGCACCTACTAGTAGGAATCACAAGCTTTAAGCTCTCATATGACCATACCATATGACCAAGGGTTAAGGTAAATACTATTTATCAACAACAATCTCCGCTCTAATACCATGAAAGGAACGAGCGATAACCAGATTGTACCAAGCCAAGAACACGAGATGCTAATCAAACACCACAATCAATAAGATGAAAATAAGTCACCAAAATAACTTTACATAAACCTTTGCAAACAAATGAGCAAAGTAATATCATATATTATTATGGAACTCAATGTAATACATTGAGAATGGGCCTTGCTTAAATAGGTAAGGAATAACAATCTAAGAACCGGTCAAGGTCGTAGATCAAGCCCTAAATCAAGGAAATAACTAGTTAAGACCATAGATTTAGGAGAGAACTAGACATCAAGGATCTAGTCAATATCATAGATCTAGGAAAGAATTAGTCAATACCATAGATCAAGGAAATAAGTATACCTAAAAACTAAATAATATCTCATAATATCTAAATAAGATAAAAGAAATATCCACACACATAAGTGGGTGAGGATAAATACAATAAACGTAAATAAAGTACCTAGGTGAACATGAGCTAAGGTAAATACCTACTCTAATAGCATTGAGATCAGTAGTTATCTTGTTCCTTTGTCAAGAATTTGGTGGATTTAAAATGAAATTTGTCTAACTATGGGTTTAGTTTCTATGTTTTGGGTTTCAAATATTGAACACTTAGCTGATTTGTTGCATTTTCATTGCAATTATGTGTTTCTTGCTTCTCTGAAGTACATTAGGTTTGTCCTTAGTGATTAAGCTTTGGTCATTTGTTTGATATTGTGTTGTGAGCTTTTACTTTACAATATTGAATACAATTATAAAATCCTTGCTGAAATCATTTTGTCGATGGATCTTTGTAAGCTTTTGAGTGTATCTTAGGTGTATGTGATTAGAAGCAAGAAACATTTCATCAAAATATTTGCATGAGCCTTTGTGTTGAGTGTTTTGAGGATTATGTGAAATATTTGTCTTAATTGAGTATTAATGAATGCAAATATTTCTTTAAGTGAAAACTGTGATGAAATGGTAAATTGTTCTTTACTATCTGGAGCATTGTATGTGTCTGAAAAAGTGTTGTGAGTAGTGTTATTTGAAGATCTATCAATTTGTGAATCCCCATCCTCATAAAACAAAATTTGAGTCTTATCATACTGCACAAATGTTCTTTCGGCCATCCTATTATGTCATTTGCATATATTAGTAAAAGGAAACCTTAATTTTACTTTATCCTTCCATAACCATGTAGGAGCAAACAAAACTTTCCACTGTCTAGAGTAGCCCGAGTCCTGCTCGAGTGACATTTGCATTACTTAGTGTGACAACTTGTAGGAGTTAAGTAGTGCATATATTGACCATGTTCACCCAAGACTAGTACTTAACTGCTAAAGAAAAGACTAAGAAATTGTGACTACATCTATCCTTTCTACAAATACAGGCTACAGAATGGGCTCTCTCACCCTGGTCAAAGGTAGGACCTAAAGTAGTAGGGAAGGTCATCCCCTTTTCACGTGTCACCCGGTCCATCTAAGGTCGGTCCAAACAAGTTTGTCAAACTTCTTCCCGGCTACAAACGACATACATTTCTAGTTTGCCATCCTCAAAGTCCTTTAACTCATCTATTGAAAAATTCCTAGCTCTAAGTGGGTGCAATTTTGGGTACTAACAATATTTTCAATAATTCCAATGTATATTCAACCACTTAATATAATATTAATCATGTATATTCAAATAATAACTATCTAAAAAATACAACATGATTGTTTATATTAATATTCTTTAGTTGTTATGTTAGTGATACTCACTTTGTATATTCACATATTTCAATGTATATTCAAACATTCTTTATATATGCATATGTTTTTAGCTATTATGGTAATCGAGATTCAATGTATTTTCAATATTATCATTACATATTCATATCTTAGAGGTCACACATTTTGTATGCAATAACTTAATGTGCATGTATGAAAATAGCACATTTTTGACATTTTATACACCGTATCAGTTGAGTTTGTGGAGAATGAAAGATTTAAAAAACATGCATTGAAATAACTCAATGTATATATTGAAAATACGTTTATAATCCCTGGTATTGCTCGTGAATGTGCTCATTACATTAAACCCATTTACAAAATATATAAAAGCCGATGAAATTTGGGCTCACCGATAACCCACTTGGCAATTGAGAACAAAGCGATATAACACGAAAAATAATATCGAAGTCCTTGGAGATAAAATGTTTGCGAATGAAAACAATATCATTGTAGGGGAGACAAGATAGTTCATCTACAAGCTCCAACATGTGGATGGTTTAGGATGGATGACTACAATTAATGACAACATTGCGTGGAGTAATGATGCACAATTGAATTTCACAGAGGAGGCAGACAAAGTGAATGGGATGAATTAAATATTGGTTGAACGTGTTTAGGTTTATCTACGAATGTGTAAGAGCATGGTCCCATGGAACCACCTTTGTAGGTTCCATAATTATGTAGTAGGTGGTCCCATGCTGAAATTTTCAACCAGCTATAGGATAAATTCGAATCTTGCCCAGGAAAGTAGGAGCTCCACAATTTCTGCCCGTTCAACTTAAGGGGTGGTTGAAGAGGGGGGGCTGACAATTTCTTACTACATTTTAGGCATTTTTTTGTCCATCTAGCAACCCAAATGCATTCCTGCCAGTTTTTTTGGTCGATTTGGAGGGAGATTTTCAGCTTATATACCCTGCATCTGCTCATTATTTGAAAGCAACGCTTTGGAGGTGGATACTGTAAAAAATGAAAATCTCATTTTTGCAGTGCTTTGGAGCACACTGGGCAGAATCCTAACAAGTTCAGATAGTGGAGACAGTGGGAAGAATCCATAGAAGTTTGAGGTAAGCAATTTTGCACTCCACATATTTTTTTTAGATAACATGCCACTCCCTGAAGATTTAATTTATAGGCCCGAATATCCCTTTTTAAAAGATTTTCACCTAGAACTTCTGGAGTAATGAGACTTTTGCAGTTCGTATCAGTCTTATTTATGTAAAACAAGGAATTGAAATACTTTTTACTAAACCATTGTTTGTTTGTTTGAAACCAACCGATCTTTGGTGAGTCGCTAGATGTGAATAATAAGAATGAAGACTAATATATGGCAAACGATAAACTTTCAAGCTACTTTCCTCAATCCAAATTTAACCACGAAAAATAATATTAAATTTTATGAGCATGCACCTTATTTCCAAGGTTCAAGTAGTTTCATTCCTAGTAATTTAGTTGTTGAGATTCATTGTAATTCTCTTCTTCTTTTGCATCATAATGCATCCCAAGCCTTCAAGAAGAATGGCACCAATGCAGACTGCAGTCTCCTGCTAGATTAGGCAATGTTTTCCTGGTTAACAATTGGGTTTAGCCTTTTAAGCCATCTCTTAAACTATAGTCTCAAGTTCTCAACAACTGAAATTATATACACTTTTCTTGTTTATTTACTATAAAGATGATAGGAGATGCAAACCAGGGGATGTCAGTACTATAACATAAATAAAAGGTAAAAATATAAGAAAAAAAAGAAGTAACTTGCAGTATTGTATTTGAATTGAAACATTCACAGTGCTTCAGATAGACATCAAACTGAGCATCTGATAGTATATTTTTATTTGGACCGGCTGCTGCCTGATTAAAGATGTTCATGCAAACTAAACCATATTGAGGGCTTCATATTAAGAGAGGCCTTATTAGATTCAACTGAAATCATATACACTTTTCTTTTTTATTTAATTGTATTTACTATAAAGATGATAGGAGATACAGTCTGAAGGCGTGTTTCGTAGGTTAACTTCTCTTTAAAGGTCATCCTGGAATTGATTTCTCAAAGTGGAACTGATTTATATCTCTGGTACTATATGTTTTAATCAACAACTATTATTATTCTTATTCAGTCTCTATTGTCTGATGTGCATCTTTGTTATTGACTATGGTGGATATGAAACAATGTAGCTTCTTCTTTGAGAACTATCATGCTCACATACGACAGTTGTGGGCTTTAGGTTAGATTTTAGGTTCATACTTATCCTTGGTAGTAACTTCTACATGGGGTACAAGCGAACCACACTCTGCAGTATTGCGTTAAAATCATAGTTACCTGATTGTGTCACTATCTGAAGCCCTTCCAGATCAGTTGGTAGAATGAACATAATTTTGTTGAATGTAATTACAGGTAACTTTTAGCATGTTGATTTGTTGTAGACTTAAGTATTTTGTCAGTTTCATGGGAGTCCAAAATACCTGCCATGAAAACTGTATGTTGTGTGTGTGATATGTCCCAATTTGTTATTGTTGTTGTGCATTGATCAAGCTGGGATTCCTCCTTGTTCCATGTGTGGGATAGCACACATGTGTCACTATTATGTTTGGATACCTTCCTTTGCAAGTGAAATTCACCAAAGTCTTGTAAAGTGTCCCACATTTCGAATTTTCGTGATATGAGAGCTTGTACAGTCCTGATTGAACACCATTTCTTCAGTTTGATTTGTCTCTGCTTCTTCAATCACTTGTGTTAGAATATTTTGATCTTCGACTGGAAATTGTATGTCTGTTTCTGTAGAAATGTGGGCCATAACAACTGTATCTTTGCTTGATGCTTTGTCATCACTGGAAGATTCATCCTGTTGAATGAGCAGAGATTTACTGTTCCCTCCTTGAAAGCGATCATTGCTTGCTGGTTTTGTGGACTTAATTGTCTTTAGATCAGTTTCTTTGTCTGTCTTGGAAGCGAGGACTTCATCCGAGAGTTGGACTTCAGGATGTCGAGCAGCAAGTCTTGTGCTGTCAGTTTCTTGGGAGATTGAGTCTTCTGTTACAATGTCGTTATCTGGCATATCTGATGCTGCTTTAAATAAAAGTTCACTTGCCATTTCTGAAGACTCCATTTGTTTTACAGTTGGAAACCCTGAAGCTTGCTGCATGATTTCAAGGTTTTAAGAATCTGCCTTACGCTTCTAGTGATGATTTCAAGGTTTTAAGAATCTGCCTTATGCTTCTAGTGATGATTTTAGTGAATTGGTTTGATTTTTGATTGATATTTTTGCATTTTAAGAATATGTGATATGAGTAATATATAGATGATTTGGCTTATATATAGATGATATGTGGAGTTTACTTTAGTTTATTTTGTGAAAGTATTCTTCATTTGTTGTTTCATATAAATATAGGACTTATGCTAACGTTTCATGCAGCAGTGGTCAAACTAAAATTTGATTGTATATTTACTATTTCTGAACAGGTAAATGGATTATGAAAGTTTATTTCAATATGATAAATCAAGTTAATGCATATTAAGTGCATTCTATTTTTAATAGGTAGACTCATGTTATTGAGGTGACATGAATTTAGATCATATCTATAATGTTGTGTTATGTATATTAGTACAAAGTGTACACTTGATTGGTAGCAAATAGACTCTTGTGGAATTTGTCTTTGGGAGTAGATTTTTTTTAATAGGAATGCAGGAAACTTATGGCGATGGGGAATGTTATTTGATTGTATATTTTATATTGCAGGTTTCAGCGAAGGTTTTTTTGTTCTTTGTTGTCATGGATAAATCATTATATCGTCCAAATCCAGGAAAGGTGGTTTTAGGAGGTTCACTGCAATGCTTTCACAAAATGACATAACAGATGATGATATATATTCTATAGATGATGATTACCCTTACTCTGTGCCAAGTACACAAATGAGCAATGAAGAAGTAATCATTCCTACTTATGTTCCAAATACAGAAAAGATAATTGACGAAGTAAACATACCTACAACTGGTATTCACTTGGAACATATCAATGATTCCCCTCTTCATCATGACAAAATGTCAACCAAAGAGCCACATAGCCAAGGAAATCAACCTTCAGTTCCTCCTGCACAAAAGGGCAGGGCTCGTTGGAGCATCGCAGAAACTGTTGTCCTTATTGAAGCAAAGCGTATTGAGAGAGACACCCAACTCAACGGTGGAACAATGAAAAGAACTATAACAACAAATGAGAAATGGAGAATTGTGGAAGATTATTGTTGTACTCATGGGCTCCTCCGCACAACGAGTCAATGTCGAGATCGGTGGGAGCATGTGTTACCTGATTACAAAAGAGTAAGAGACTATGAAGCACATATACCTTCTGGGCATGATAGTTATTGGAGTATGACAGGTCGAGAGAGAGCTGAAAAGAAACTTCCAACAAACTTTGCCATGGAACTCTTTGATGCCATGGATATTAGCTTTGGTAATGATCGAGCTATCAATCCTGGTAAAATATCAATTGATACTTCTGACACACAGTATGCATTCACTGAGGGTGGATGTTCTCCAATTGAAAATGAGCCATTGAAAGAGTGTGAGATACCGACGATGACTGGTGAAAGCTCGTTGAATACTGGAAAGGAAAAGGAAAAACTTTCAACAGGTAAAAATAGAAAACAAGCAACAAAACGACAAGTATTAAAGACAACATTGTTGAAAGCAACAAGTTAGTGATTTCTGCATTTCAGATGGCTGAAGAGGGGCGTATGAAATGCCATGAAATAGATCGTGAAAGGGAAGATAAGAATGAGGAAAGACTGTTCAAAATAGAGGAGCAAAAAATTAATGTGCAAATGAACATGGTTTCAGCTATGAATGCTATTGGACAGGCAATGTTGAAGATGACAGAGTCATTTGCAAGTGACAAATAAATCTTTAAATCACATACTTGGATTATATTGTTGTCATTTTTTGCTCTTTAGTGGATCTTCTATTTACTTGTTATGAGACTGAAATAAGTATATTAATAAAGATGTATTTGAAAATTGTTTGTTTTACTTACAAATTATGAAAAATAAAACCATCTTGTTTCAACATCCAAATGTTGTTATATTGTTGTCGTTTTTTGCTCTTTAGTGGATTTTCTAGATACTTACATTATGAGATTGAAATAAGTACATTAATAAAGAAGTCTTTGAAAATTGTTTGTTATTCTTGCTAATTATGAAAAATAAAACTATCTTGTTTCAACATCCAAATGTTATAATCTTGTAACATTTAAAATCCAATGGTATTTCAATACTTGCAATTTAATATAATTATAAGCCTTCAACTTTCTATTTGTCAGTTGTATCATCATTTGTTATTTGATATATTTTAATGGTGCATTATTTTGTATGCTTTTTTGAAGGGAGGAGAACAATGTTTACATTTATCCATTTACATACAATGAATCCTACTTCAATGGAAAAATTGAAATTCTTTTCAAATGCATCAATTATTGTCCAATTAGCATTGCAAATATGGAATGATCTTCAAGATTCAACAAATACGCAACGCATTTTCAAGAAGCGTAAGATAGATGACTTGGATGCAGATGACATGGAAATGGAGGTTATTGCTTTCATTTTTGGACAACAAAGTCAAATCCTTGATGCAGATTTATCTCGTTTTGAATGGGCAGGAAGGATACAAGGTGAGTGGTATATCAAACCACGTTCTATACACTGGTGGAACCACTATATTTTTGAAGTAAGATGTGATGATCAACGTTTCCGCAGCATTTTTAGGATACCTTACATGTTATTTCAAAATATTTGTCAACTATTGAATGACGACCTTAAACAAGGTGAAATACCCTTTTCATTTGCCACTTCTATAAAAGGCAGGGTCTTTCCAGTTGAAAAACAAGTGGCCATGGGAATGTTAAGATTGTCATCTGGAATGACAATGGTTAACATTAGTGAATTGTTTGGTTGTGGAAAGTCAACCACAGTGAGAACTGTAAATAAGTTCATAAATGTCATGTACACTAGGTTTTGAAGTAATGTTCAGTGGCCAAGTGAGCATATGGCATTGGGGCAAGTAAAAGAAGGATTTCATAGAAAACGAGGTTTTCCAAATTGTTGTGGGGCTATAGATGTAACTCACATTCCAATCCGACTTCCTCCTAACGAGTGTTCATCTGATTGGTATGATCGAGATCACAATTATAGTATGGCATTACAAGTGATTGTTGATAGCAATATGCATTTCATGGATGTGTTTACTGGATGGCCAGGTTCTGTAAATGATTCTAGACTTCTTCGTAATTCAACTTTTTATAGAATGTGTGAAGGAGGAGAGAGATTAAATGGTCTTCCAGTTCCTATTGGCTTAGTAAACATGAGGGAGTACATTATTGGCGATGGTGGATATCCACTATTACCATGGTTAATCACGCCTTTCAGTGGATTTGTAACTACTACTCAAAGAGAATTTAATTTTAAGTTGTCATCCACACGCATTGTTGTCGAGTGCGCATTTGGAAGGCTAAAGCAATTATGGCGGATTCTAGAATCCAGAATGTGGCACCCAAATTTGGAAATGTTGCCCAAGACCATTCTTGTTTGTTGCATACTACATAATATGGTGCTAACGGTTGCAGAAGATGACACTGATGCATGTGATGATGTTGTTTTTGAACATGAAAATAATATACCAACCATTGAAGTGGGTGATCCAGCTGCTACACTTGCTCGAGCAGCCTTAATGGAATTTGTTAATGGCAATGCCAATAATGTGGACATGTAAGGAACATAGAATGAGAAAGGTATTTTGTTTTAGTCATTATGATTTCAATTTATATGTATGCTCAATTCGAGCCAACAGGATGTAAAATTCAAATAACATGTTTCTAATTAATGTGTTTATCATGATGAAGGTCAAGGAATGGATTTTTCATTTAGTTGTAATCTCTTCGCCACAACTATTGTATCTAAGCTCTGTTATACTGAGAAAGTTGCAGCTGTCTAATTCTATGTAATGTGCAATCTCTATTATGTTCATTCTTCCATGGTACTTTGTAAATGTGCTCTTTATTTGTGTAACACACACCTCCAACTTGACAAGTCATTTAGGCATCAAGCTCTTTTCGTACAACTGCTACTCGTAAAGGGCATTCATTGGCTATAGACAACAGTTTGGACAAATCATATTTTACCTTGTGTATTGACAAATCATAGAACATGAGTTATACCAGATTAGTAACTGTATTTTCTCTATTTTAACATAGATCAGTTCAGTCCAACTTAGCTTATTAGATTTTCCCCAACAGATGGTTAATGACAACATTCAATAGTACACCAATATATGCCACTGCTCAAAGCATCTTCGGTGTGTCAGTGTATGTTCATAGCAGAAGACACAAGACCTGGTCTCAGAAATAGCTTGGGAAGCCAAAGAGAAGGACTGGCTCAGCACTCTGGAAACTCTTGTTGAAAAAATCGAAAAGTAAAAAAGATACATAATTGGCCAACAAATATTGCTCCCGTAAGTGGTTGTACTGATTCTTGCGACTATAGAGGAGGTTACAGTTCTGGTAAATGTCAAAGAAATTGTGGCCACCATCACAAGAACTGTAAGAAGTCCAACACTCCTACCTCATATTAGATTTCCATCCTTACAATCTTACTTTTGGACTTCAAAATGGAAATTTAGTTCGCTTAAGCGTGATATGTAGACGACCCTCCTTCATTAATATGTTTAAAGAGGCTTTTGGAACTTTGTTGCTTTTACTCTCAGATATCACGCTCCTCGTTCTTGGGTTCATCAAACTGACAATGTACTTGTGCTCTTTGAAGAAGTGGGTGGAGATCCTACTCAAATCTCATTCATGACTCGGACTGTAAAAACTTTATGTTCCCATGTATCAGAGACACATCCTCCACCTGTGGATTTATGGCAGTTAAGTGCAAAGAGTGGATCAGAAGGGACCAAACCAAAGCCAGAACTTCGGTTGCATTGTCCATCATCTGGCCAAGTCATCTCATCCATCAAGTTTGCAAGTTTTGGAACACCTAGAGGGAAATGCGGAAGCTTCACTCATGGTCATTGCAAGGCCAACACTGCAATGTCCATTGTAGAACAGGTATCAATACTAGTTTTTCCATCTAATCCTTCAATCAAAGAATAAAATCAATTATACGATAAGATTGCAGCCGCAACATATTTATTTGAAGTTTCACTTTTTGTTTTTTGTTAATTTTTGGATGGGTTATATTGCAGGCCTGCATTGGACGACAAAGTTGCTCAGTGGAGGTTTCAAGAGACAAATTTGGAGATCCTTGTGTACGCACTACTAAAAGTCTGGTATAAAACTAGCAGTATTCAGCTTCACATAGGAAAGTCCATGGGACCATAAAACTGCAATGGGCTCCTATTATTTCTCAGCGGAAAATGTTAATAAAAAAATTATAACCATGGGACCCAAAAACAACTAATATGCTCCTAAATTCGCTCAGCAGCACCCGCTGAGATTTTTATGCAGCCCCCTCTCCATGGGACCATGCCCTAATTATCTGTGTGCTCCATTAAACACGAGCAAGTTTAGTCACTATTTATCTTTCAACAAGTATATTTTTATGCACTTACACATTTTCACCCACCACATGACACTAAGTTGTGAAATTCACTTTTTTATAATCACAAGAAAATATGTAACGTGACACGTAAATTTGGCAGTCTATCATGGTATAAAATTTTCTCGATACACCACTAAAGCTAGGGCACTGTCGTTGCCTCTCCCATAAACTCAAATTAAGCCCCCACCCTTCACTTAAACGAGACAAATAGAGAGAACAAAAGAGCTGAAAAAAAACGTCGACTAGGGTTAGGGCTAGGGTTTTAGTGCAACATTTATATTCTACTCTCTCATAAAAGCGCTTCCTGTTTAGGGCTTTGTAGAATTTTTGGTTGTTGGAGCAGAGGGCGAGACAGAGCAGCAGCAGCCATGGCGGCCACCTTACCACAGCCCGAAGTGAAACTTTTCAACCGCTGGACCTTCGAAGATGTCGAGGTAATGATCTCAAATATCACTGGGAACTACCCTGATTGTTTTCGCCTATTAGTTCCTCGTGTTTTTAGTAAAACGAAGTTTTTTTTTTTATGTAAATGCGATGCCCAGTAATTAGGCAAATTTGATTCTGTAAGTTATGGGTTTATATTGGGTATACCTGTTTTTTTGTTGTTTCTATGAGATTTTAGCTTGAAGTTTGGTCTTGCCTTCAATGCTTGTTGTCAAAGTTATGAATCAAGTTTTTGAATAGTTTAACTCGTGATTTATTTTATTGGGTGCATAGCAGTTTAGGATCTATCATGCCGCCAACTCTGCAAATATGTTATTTGGTTTTTTAAGTCGTCCTGTATAAATCAAATTGTTTCACTGAGATTTTGACTTCTAGATCGTAGTTTTCCGTGGTGGTTGATGTTACTGGTATGAGGGCTGCAATGATCCATCAAATTTTTTATCCATGTTTATTTGGGTTAAAAGCAGAAGCTTTCCAACTAGATTGTTATGTTCCAGTTAATCTAAAGTTTGTAGCAACAATTTAAATCGTTATAGAACAGGGTTCGTTATATAAGATCTGCAATCGACTGCACAATCCTGGAAAAGCGACCCCATGGAATTTCTAATATGTCCTGTTTGAAACATTTTGAGAAAATGTTAACCGTCACTCAGATAATAAATCGTGAAGTCAGGCTTCCAAATTTTGCGCAAGGCCTAGGGTTCTGGTCTCCAATGAAGCAACTGCCACTATACTTCCTCTCTAAATTTATTTTAAAGTATGCTTGACAAAATATAATTAAAAATTTCTTTACCTTAGAATCAAAATCAGATTTTAATGGATTTGACAGGCTGCATACTATCTTGGGGAAGACGCAATTCATTATATTCACATGCTGCTCTGTTTATCCACAAAGATACTACCTTTTACAATCTGTCTGTAACATTACCTAAACCTGTTGTTACCTTGCATTTACTGTATGTGCCCTCTTGTCATGTAGGTTTTTGTCTGTTCTAGTGGACCTTGGAAACGTTCCCATTATATTCACATGCCATTATTTTATAACTCAATTTAATGCCGTGTGATAGTTTATTATAGAATTTGTCCATAGTATTTATTTAATTAAATATAACTTTGTATTTATGGTATGGTCCCCTCGTCAATGTAAATATGTTCCTCTATGTTTAGCAGCTAAATATTTCAAGGAAAGCCTCTCTTCCAAGGTTTGAAGGCTGTTTTTTCTTTTGTTAGGCAAATAGGGAATACCATGCATCAATACTGTTTAATACATCATCTATCTTGAAAAAAATAAAGTTAAAAAGGTGCAGGCTTGGATTTTTTTTTTTGTTGTGCAATGTTTGTCTTCACTCTAATTAACAGCATTTGACATGTACCAGCCTTACCATAAGCAATCCCATTTAGGTTTTAACCTGTTCATTTGCTCCCTGTTGTAGGATTAGTCCTTTGCCCTCTGGACTTTAAGGGAGAGCTATTAGGCTGTAATAATCTGAATTTATCAGGGTTTAAGAGCGTTTGTGGTTTCTCCTTTGCGGTTTGAAGGTGGCCTTTTCTTTTGTTAGATAAATAGTGAATTCTCTGCATCAAAGGTACTTAGGACATCATCTATCTTGGAAACCCTAAAGTTAAAATGATGTTGGGTTGGATTTTCTGTTCTCTGATGTCAGTCTTCGCCTACTTAACTGCAATTAACTTGCACCAGCCTTGCCTGAGTGGTGAAACAAGCTCATTTGGCTTTCAATCTGGTATATTTGTGCCCCACTTTAGGACTAGTCCATTGCTCACTGGACTCTCAAGGGATTTTTATTAGGTTGTAAAAATCTAAAGGTGTTAGTGTTTAACAGTGTTTCATATTTCTTGTAGATTATTATGTAACATATGATTTAATGGCTTTAGTTTGAATGCTGTGATGTGGATATAATATTACTGTATGCTGAATGGTCTTCCTTGGCATGCCCTATTGTGGTTTTGTGAAAGAAATGCATTTCATTCAATCAATCATCAATAAACTATAGAATGGGTATTGCATGATGTTAAAGGTTATATAGCATTCTGTGTCTCTATGTGTTATGGGGAATTTTAATTTTGGATGAGTACATCAAAAATGGCTATTTTTAATCCATCTTTATTCAGTAATTCACCCTGGAGGAATACAAATCAGTAGAGTCCTTTTAGATTCAAACACGATGCCCACCAGACACTGTATTACTCTTTATATACACATGATGATGGCCTATGCAGTATCATTTATTAATTTTGTTAGACTACTCCCTGCTATTCGGCGGATTGCACTCTGCTTAAATGTGCCAATAACCTGAAACTATTTTTTTCTAATCTTAACATGTGTTTTATAAGCCTCTTTGTAATAATTTTTTTAAATTAAAATTAACGGACTATCTTACTGTTTTGGACCTGAGCTTACACAATGCACTTACGTCTTTCTGGCTTTGTCTGATAAAGATGTCGCAAAGTCCTCAAAAAATTCAGACATTGATTTGTTTTTTTGTATTTGGTTGACTCTCGACCAACTCTACTCTGCCTTGCCTGACCCCTGAACTCTATGCCCTTGGCTTCTCAAGCGTTGAAGGAAGCTGAATTCCTTTTGTTAACAATTTTTTTATAATCCACAAGAGGAAGTTTCTTAAGTGAAGAATATTTGGGGCAACATTAATTTGTTTC
Organism: Taxus wallichiana var. yunnanensis; assembly: GCA_018340775.1. NCBI lineage: Eukaryota > Viridiplantae > Streptophyta > Pinopsida > Cupressales > Taxaceae > Taxus > Taxus wallichiana. The sequence continues at coordinate 207,148,676 of CM031237.1, forward strand.
AACTTTCACTTTAGGAGTTTTTAAAGGTTTTTGAATGTCATCTGAATGCTGTTCCCATTTTTCAAGTGAAACTTTTTTAATTAAATGTCAGGTTGTGGGTTTATTTAGAAAATTGTCCCATGTTGTTTAGTCTTGATTCAGCTGTACATATTACTGTCTGTCACAATATCTTATTAATGGTCACTTTTCAATTACAGGTTAGCGACCTTTCTTTATCTGATTACATAGCTGTTTCAGCACAAAAACATGCAACCTTTGTACCCCACACTGCAGGTCGATATTCAGTGAAAGCGATTCGGAAGGCCCAATGCCCTATTGTGGAGCGTTTGACAAATTCATTGATGATGCACGGGCGTAACAATGGAAAGAAGTTAATGGCTGTGCGCATTGTTAAACATGCTATGGAAATCATTCATCTTCTTACTGATCAGAACCCAATACAGGTCATTGTTGATGCTATCATCAACAGGTACATAAATCATTCCCACTATTTTCAGTATAATATATGTTTTGTTTATGGTGTACTTAATAGAATACAGTACAAAACTTCTCAGCAAGGTTTTTTATTTCATGTTTCTAAATTTTCAGTGGTCCAAGAGAAGATGCGACTCGAATTGGCTCTGCTGGTGTTGTAAGACGGCAAGCAGTTGATATATCTCCCCTGAGGCGTGTCAATCAGGCAATCTATCTTCTTACCACTGGTGCCCGTGAAAGTGCATTCCGAAACATAAAAACAATTGCTGAGTGTCTTGCAGATGAGCTTATTAATGCCGCCAAGAGGATCATCAAACAGGTATGACAATTTGATTTGTGTCTACATTATTTTTGTCGTGAGCAGATTTTTTATTTTTTGTTTTTTTTTTATATAATTTGTAATTAAGACTTGTAACTTGATTTTTGTGATGGTAACATTTTCCACTGCAGTTATGCAATAAAGAAGAAGGATGAGATTGAGCGTGTTGCCAAGGCAAATCGTTGATTGGTTCCTTTTATGCTTATGCTTTTGGGGTTTACTTTTACTGTAGCAATTATAACTGGTTCTCCATGTAAAATTTAGTCCCATTGGGTGCCATCCATTGTTTTAATAGAGTTTCTGTTAGGGGAATGACTATGATAGCAGTAGAGGCTTGAGGAGCAGGTTAAAACTAATTTTTATTTAATGAGTTCAGCTTCTCAGTTGAGTTCTTTTGGAAGCTATGCCGGATATAAATGATAATGTATTTTTTTCTCAAGATGTCTTTTTCTGGGACAATTTTTCTGAAAAAATAGTATGGCAGAAATGTATGAACCGAGGAATCATACAATACCTGCTGTTGTGGGGTTCAAGATTTTCTTTTTATCAGGTTTCACATGCATCTATAGTTGTTTTATATGATTGTATTTGCGGATTTCATTGCTTAACATTTGTTTTTTTGATAAAAACTGCAAATTATGTAGGGAGGTGTTTTTTTTATTTTTTTGTTTTTGGGAAAAGGCTAAACTTCTGTTTGGACTGGTTCTAAGGACAGTTGGAACAGTAGCTGTGAGTTACACCATAAGGAACAGACTGAAGACCTAATTTCATTGCTTGATATAGTTTCCACTGAAGTGTGTACATTTCTTTCAATTTAGCTTTGATTGATGCAAAACTGTTATAAACTTTGAATCATACTTTTTGTCATCTGTCTAAGAGGGGCATTGTAAAGTAAATTGATTCATCCAATGAATTAGAGTTAGCTTATGGTATCCAAACATGATTGTTAACATTGTAGTCAACTTTACCTGTAATTGAATCATCCTTTTGCCATCAATGTGCAAATATCACTCGCTCTGTGTTAATTAGTATTGGATCCAACTAGTGCATGCCACATACTGTTTTGCCATTTAATAAATAGAACCGGCAGTGCTTACTGATGTTGGTCATATTTGAACTGTTTACGGGGCATTTTTTTGTATTGCCAATCTTTGCCTTCTTATATCCAATATTTCTTTGGTTTGTATTTGTAAAACCATTCAAGCAGTTTGTGCTATTCAGGATTCCTAGGTTATTACTTGTGGCTACTGATCCCTGGTCACTGCTATTTTTGTTGGGGTATGAGCAAACATTTGTCTCGGGTATTTTTGTTTGTCGATTTAAGGCTTATGGTTATGCTCGCCCTGGGCCGTTTTTGTTTGTTGATTAAAGGCTTGTGGTTATACTGGCCGTTTTTGTTTGTTTTTAAAGGCTCGTGGTTATGCCAATTGTCATTTTTAATAGATAAATAAATAAAGCTCTTAAGAGGTACATAAGTACAAAGTGCCCCAACTAAATAAAAATGTATTTAAGTTTTGACCCTGTAATTCAGTAAAGGTGTATCAGTTACAATGCAGAAGTATTATATTGGCACTATATTTGTAAAAATGAATTAGAAGTTAATGATGTCTTAAAATCTCCCAAATTCCCACACATTTACCCTCTTCTGACAACCCAAAGTTGTATTCCTAAAAACTATATTCTTCACTACACCTCAACATCAGTGCTCTCAATAAGTCTTCAGGTGCTTTTTATTGCATTAAGAGCTGTCAAAGGTTCCTGACTAATTCATCCATCTATGAATCAAATTATTGATTCATGGAAATGAAAGCATTGTAGCTTGTGGAGAGGAGCATGTTTTGTTCTTTTCATCCTTTAGGAAGATATACTTTCATTACTACCAATGCCCCTTATCATGTATTGAATTTGCAAATATATTCAAATGTTGTTCATTAGAAACAATGTTTGCCATTATTTTTTGGGCGCATGTTTAGGCATTCGATATGTAGGTAATTTGCTAATTCATCCAAATCTTCTCTATTGCTACCTTTAAGCAGTTCCTCCTTTGGTCTGGCACCCATATCCATCTTCATATCACTATGTACATATAAAGTTGGAATGTGCTTGTGGAAGATATGTTGTTTTTGCATTGCATTGGGAGGCGTGCTTTCAAGTTGTGCATTTTGCATTGCATCCTTTTGGGTAGTTTTAGCTTTTGCACTGGGTCACATAGTTTCAAGTCTTGTCTTTTGCATCCTTTTGGAAGTATTAGCTTTACATTTGATATCAATATCCATTTTGAATAATTCTTGAGACACCAGTGGGAATGTTCTAGAGGACAATTCATTGTTTTTTCCATTGCATTGAGAGGCATACATCCATTTAATTGACATTTTACTAATAGACACTATTTGCTTCAATTTAGGAACAATAATAATACTCTTGTTAATTAAGAAACATTATTACATGGGATAAGATGACTTGCACCACGCCCTTACGAGAGGTGGGAGTTAACAATTTTTATAGATAGTTATAATAGCATGGAAGAATCCTCTACATAAAAATCCTAATCTTGTTGAAGGAAATCAACCATGGTACAAGCAAGGTAAAATTCTTTGTGGAGCATTCTTCCAATTTCTTGTGTTTTATAATACTGGTATTCGCACCATATACATTTTCTTCCACTAAGGGGAAAGTAGACATTTTGAAATCACCTAAGGATATCATGAATTAGGAGAGTTGTTTTGCCTTTGATTGAATGAGCCTTTTTCACCTTTGATTGCATGCCCTCTTTCAACAAGGAGATGATTTGCTTCAACAAGGTTAAGTTCTTTCATGTAGAGCTGTCTACCAAGCATATGCTGCTATAATTATGGTCCCTTCATCTAAAATGTTTTCCTAAGGTTAAAATAGACATTTTTGACATTACCTAAATATAACATGAAGGTAGATGAAGTTTGTTCCTCATTTGAGTGCTCTTTTTGCTTTGGTGTCAAGTGATGATGGTATTTTCCTTATGATGGTTGTAATTGTCGATAAAAGATGGAAATTGAAATAACATGTCGTAAAAGTAATCGACAAATGAATGCCAGAAATTTCCCAGGACCCCTTTGAAAGCATAAAAGCCCCTTCTTGAGATTGAAAATTATCACATAAAATGTGATCACAAACAAAGCATTAAAGTAAAATTTGTTACATATAAGTTGATTTTAATGTGCCCCATGTTCATGCACTCTTTAAGCTATCAACTTGGGTAGTGGGTGATCCAAGAACCATTTTGCCCTAGACATGTTAGGTTATCATCCCATGGGGCTGATATCTTGTTGTGTTAGAGGAAGAACTGTGATGACTGCTATCACATGATTTAAATTTCTTGGTATGACTTCTAGATGGAAGATTTTAAAGGGAGTGTTGTATTTGAGAGAGGATGATTGGATGGATAGACACTATAAGTCAAAGAACACTAGAACTTTTTGTTGTTGCTTCTTTAAAAATAGGAAACTTGTTAATGAAAATTTAGTCTTTAAAAAGTTTTTACAAAATCTGAAAAAAACATTGGATTGGAATATCTTAGAAATACAATATTCTTTAATATAGAATCCTATCTTTAATAAATATAGAGCCTAATGTTGACCGAAGTTACTTTTATTTGGTGAGTAGAAGAGGATTTGCATTATAAAAGGGGAGAGAATTTGTATAAAGAAGTTGATATATGAAATTTCAACTCGTAAAACATAGCTTTGTTGACCCCATAGTTATTATGTTTAAGAGGTTTATTGTTAAAATATTTATTTATTGTCTACTGATTGCTAATGTTAAAATTTAACGTGAGAAGGAGATCTAGGCAACATGGAAGATATATTGATGGTGTCAAAATTGGTGTAAGGTGAGTGTAAAGAAGTTGCTAGATAGCTCTTGCTATCAATATGGAGTTTTGGTTTTGATGTTGGTCTTTTGAGAATTCTAACCTTTTAAGTATGTCTATTTTGGTATACTCACCACTTGGTGGAAATCTTAATTAATTTTTACATCAATTTCTTTCTGGAAATCTCACGATCACCATTGTGTAGTTGATTAGGGTTCCTTCTTCTTTGCTTGGGGACCTAAAAAGGGGTTAACGCTTTTGGGTTGAGTTGCACCCACCATGCCTATGTAGTAATACTCCAAACATACATCAAACACTCATCTTTCTTCACGTAATGTATGTGTGCAAGGTATACATAGTAATGCATTTAGTAATAAGGACATCTAGAACTTGACACCAATCTTTGGTGTGTGAGATGTGGCTTAACAAATTGGCTTAGGGCAGCTATGTGTGATATTTGCAAATTTAGAGTTGGTTGAATATGCTAGAGAGACCGATATAACAATTGTGTGCTTTGTTATGATCCCTTGGGTAGGCCAAAGATGTGAGAGATGGTGCCCTTAAAAAGGCTTAGGTGAATGTGTTTATAGGTGATTGTTGCAACAAAATTTCTTGCTTAAATGACATATGAACGACTAGGCTACCTTATGCATTTGAAAAAGTGGTGGTTAAAAATGTTTAGGATGAAGTCATCGGCTTAGAAAAAGTCAGCTAGCAACTTTGTTTGTCATGGTCAACTTGTCCTGGGCACAATGCATAATGCAAACTCTTAGTTAGACATGTTGGCTAGATGCTTGAAGATGCGTTGAATATTCAAAGAATGAGGCTTTCACCTGGTCAATAATAAATAATAATTTTGACCTAGTGGTCAAGTGAGGCTAGTTGAGCAAGGGTTGTGTAGGAATTAGTCAATTTATTGCACAATGAGCTATGGAATGATACAAATGTCAAGAATTAATTGTCAAATGTTATAGCTCCAAATTTAGGTATCTAATTTTTGGGTATTTATAGTTGTGCCCATTTTAATCTAGAAATTGAAAATTGCTATCATAGAACATAAATGAAATACAAACCACCCGTGAGGACAAGGCACATGTGAGACAAAATTTTGTGTGTTTTCTTCTCCTTTTGTGTGTATAGTAATACATGCGAACCTATATGCCACATGCAAGTAGTTCAATCAATATGTTAATACAAATTCAACAAATAACATAAACTAAAAATTAAAGGCATGAAATATGTACACATGTTTTCCTTGGTGTTGAATGTGAGGAAGAGTAAACTAAAAAGTAAAAATACATGAAATGTATACACTTGTTTACCTTGTGTTGTATGTGAGGGAAGGGTAACCAAACATAAATAAGACAATAGCAATTAAGATTGCTATGTGAACTTGTAAGTCATCTGCAACAATTGGGCCTAATGAGTGAAGCTTGTAAACTATCCGTAGCAATTAGGCACATTGAGTGAAAACTTGTGTAACCACTCACAACAACCGAGCTTGTTGAGTGAAGCATGCATGTGTAAATATCACGATGTTATTGTCACACAAATGTCATGATGTAATAATTATGTGCTTATCATCATACGATGTCATTTGAAGCAATGAATCTAAAATCTACACGAGTGTGTTATGAAACCCCATAAGATGCTTCCTTTTGAGATAAGAGATGATGTAAAAGATAACTTAGCTAAAAAAAGTGTTAGTTGTGTAAAAGCGCAATAGCAATATGATTAATGATATAAACAAAAAGTTAATGCATCAATTAACATGGTAAAATGTGTATATGCCATAAGATAAAGCATTTTGTTAGCATGAGTAATGCATAGAATTCATGAGATAAAACAATGTGATATCTAACAATGTTTATGATTATTAGAGTAAACATATGATGACAACGTTTATGCTAGATCTAGCGATTCAAACACATAAGATGTGGAAGTCATAACATAATACCAATGTAAGCTCAATAATGTGTATGCATCATCAAAATAATAAAATATATAATGAGTCAATAAGATAACATAACAATGATAGGATGCGCATGTTGAATGATAACAACACATGACTCAATGCCTAATGGATTCATAATGACCTAAGACATGACATGATAGGTCCATCATAAAGAGACATGATTGACAAGATGCAAGAGATTTAACAAGTGTTAGCGATCTAATATGTTAGTTTGTGTGTACAAGAACAATCATGCAACTTGTGATATAAAGTATGTAAAAAGAAGTCATAAACATCATGTAGTAAGCAATAAAAGAAACAACCAACATGCACAAAGCATTATGTAACAAGTAATGTCATAATCATGTTATATAACAATCGATGTGCGTGGAGTAATGTGTAATAAGAAATGATCTAAGTTGTAATGTGTAATCATCCAAAATGTCATGAGCAATGTGCAATAATAAGTGATCTACCAATTAAGATGCTAAAAATCAATCTATAAAAAGTGATGTCAACAAATAATAACTATAATGTGAACCAACCATAGGGCATAAAGCCATAGATGCAATCAAAGAAGTATGTAAAGCATGTCTATAATCCGTATGTCGATCAATGTGTATAGAGCACAATGCATAGTTAAACAATATGTATTAAAAACTAAGTATGTTGTAAAAATGTGGGTCTAACGACAATAACTCAAGCAATCAAGCAACATGTCATAGTTTTTGTGATCCTATCCAAGATATATCAAACAACATTTCATAGAATATGTGTTCTATTATAAGAAATAACAAATGTGTGTCGTAGGAAGGAGGGGGTAATATGCCTCCAATGTAGATGAGCATAAAACCAACAAGCAATGGAAATCACACATAAACATCCATAATATATGAGCAAACAAAGTATAGAGTGAGACAAGTGTACTCAACACAATATAGAGAAAACAAGTGTATAAAGCAATCATGATATACAACATATAAGCAAGAGAAAACATAACAAATAACATACAATTTCACGGAGCAATGAGAGTAGATAATGTCGCATTGAGACAAGTTCCTAAAGCAAGCAAGGTAGATAGTATCGTATATTAATCACATATGTGTATGGAGTAGTTAATGCCAAATAACGTCATACAACAATTAATGAAATATAAAATGCAAATGCATGAAGTAGTCAAGTCACTCAATGACACATACTAATCAAAGGATGCAACACATAAGAATATAAAGAAGTCAAAACCATTAATGTCCTAAAGCAATTAAGGAAGTCAACACACAAATACATGGATCAATCGAATCAAACAATTTCATAAATCAAGTAACAATGTACATAATCAAAGTAATGAGAGAAATCAATCATGTAAACAAGTAGTGTCATTTGAGAAATCAATCGTGTATGTAGTACATTGTGAGCAAGAAATCGTGTGGACAAATAGTGTACTATGAGAAATTAATCAAGTGAACAAGTAGAATAATGTGTAAACAAGCAAAGATAACCAAGACAAGAGCTTTGGGCTAATAGTAATGAACTAATACAAGTAGTAAAGCAAACATAGATCATAGTTGAGTTTGTGTATAGAGGAAAGCACCGTGATCATTGATAAAATAAAGTACATCATATGTCATAAGTAGTAAAACAATTTAATGTATGAAATCAAATAGTATAAAGAGATGTGATTAGGATAAACTTAGTTTGTATAGATGCTCCCAAAGTGTAGGTGTGCTCCCAAAGTGGTAGGCATCAATTAAGATAAAAGGCTATAAGAAGCTATAAGGCGAGAAAAGTGCGATTGAAGTGAGCTCAAGATGTAGTATGCCACCGACATAGATATGCCCCCAAGGTGATAATGTGTGTAACGCCCATGGGTTTTAATCGCTTAGTGTGTTATATGAAGTGCAAGCTTCAAAGTAATGCAGAGTGTTGAATCGAATGATCAAAAGACTCAAATCTAGGAAATGAATGTATATGTTACATGTAGGTCATGAATATGTATTTTATGTAATAATGTATTGTTTTTGTGTTTTTGGACTAATATGTGTGAAATATAAATGTAAGACTAATGACCCTAGGGTAGTGGCTATAAATAGTAGAAAAAACTGAGATAAGTGAGATCGAGTAATAAATTTGTATGAGAAAAATACTATGTTCCTTTAATTCATATGTTAACGAGTTGTTAAAACAACTCATAACATATTCAACCTTATTCATGCGGGTTGTTAATATTAACAACTCACCCACATTTACATCAAACTTAATTACTAGTTAACGTGAGTAATATTCACGTTATTACAAATACATAACTCACATATTAATATATGACTATATGAAATGTGAGAGCTAATTAAATGATTCCTAACATTCCCCCTTAGTGCGAACAAGGGAAAAACCTATCTTGTATTGCAACATGTCGCCTTGATGCTTGCTCATGATTTGAATGATTTTGTTTTTAGGATAGCCAACAACCTCCATGATGGTTTTCAAATTGGTTTACTAACAACCACAAATGATGGTTTTATTTATAGGATAACCAACAAACCTTCGAGATGGTTTTCAAAGTGGTTTACTAACAACCAAAAAGGATGGTTTTATTTATATGATAACTAACAAACCTTTGGGATGGTTTTCCAATTGGTTTACCAACAACCAAAATATCATGATGTTGCAGTACTCCTTCAACTCTCATCACTATCATACATCAAGGGAAAATACAAGAATTGTTTCTCACATATTACAAATTTGAATATGTATGATTCATCGCTTTTATTTTCACACACAATGAGTAAATCAACACACAATGAAAATAATATGCCACCAATACTAAATGCGGCCACGTCATTGGTGACTGGAGAGAGGTCATTGATTGATCTCTAACCTCCTTTTCCTCCATCCTCCAAAGTATGATGTTGCCACTTAGTATAGAAAGTATTTAGAATTATACCCACTATCATCGTTCACCGATTCTTCTTTATCAACTGGTTCCTCCTATATGATCATATTGGCTTCATCCATTTTGAGTTTCCTTTTAGAAGATCACTAGCTCAAATTTTACAATATGAAGCTCTATACCCCTTTTATTTAAGTAAAGACAAACACTCAATTTCCTCCTTGATTTTAGACGAATTCTTATACTTCTTTTTCAAGTACAATGTAGTTTCTTCTTCTACATCTTCTTTAGTTTTTTTCTTCAGCTAGAAGAGCTGAAATCATATCTTCTAGACCTTGTGAAGGCACTTTTCCAAGAGTAAAAATGACATTATTGTATTTGGGTGGCAAGATATTCAACAATATGGATTTTGAATCCTCATCTTCTATTGGAGCTTTGACTCTTGCTACTTTTCTCATTAGAGATCTCAAATCATTGATGTGGTTAGACATGGTGACCCCTTCAATCATTTTAAATCTCAATAATGGAAGTTTTAAAGAAAACTTTGCATCAACAACTTTTGCACCAAATAATTTATTCATGGTATCCAAAATTTCCTTTGACATTTTCTCAAGATCAACATAATGCAAGTCTGAATCTAAAAGAGCCATGCCAATAATGGATTTCAATTTATCATTCCTACTTTTCCATTCTACTAATTTATCCGGATCGACGGAGGCATTTCTTGTCTATTTACAATCCTCCACAAATTTTTATTCATTAATTATATTTGGATTTTGAATTTCCAAGTGTGAAAATTGAGACCATTAAACTTATCTCGGAGGAATTTCCATTATCAGAGACGACACTAGTCAATAGAATTATTTTTGGAAATGACTCTATTAATGACTAACAAAATTAGACTATTGAGCATTAAAAGTAATTTATAATTACTTTTAGAAAATAGTCTATTTTAAAAATTATTTCCTAAACTAAACTTTTTTATGCTTATACAACATAAAATTGTTACTAAACTTGACAAATCCAACAAGACCATGATATGGCAAATACGCCCACTTAGGATAGTGAGTGTGGCCCTATTATAGCTATTAAAGGAGGAATATAATTATGGTCTCTATCCATCGCATGCATGAAAATGACATTAGACGGTGAAGAACAACTTATTTTTCCAAAAGTGCTTCGCTTTAGCAATAGAACATAGGTAAATCACATTTCTTTCTCAGGGACTACCTAAAATTATTTTTAGCACACATGATATACATAGCATATTTAGTGTGAGTAAAAGGGTGATACTTTTAAGTTTTTCTTGAAGCCATTTTGAATTTTTGGCGCTAAGATGGCTATCTCGACTATACATGGGTTGGCCCCCCAACCCCCTATAGTTCTATATGGCTCAGAGCGCCATATCCATATAGATAGAAAACCAACCTCCACTCCATAGTCCAGACTGAACCCCAACCCGTATATATGGGATGGCCAACCCAACCCCCAACCTCAACCCCAACCCCAACCCCAACCCGATGATGCCCCCACGAGAAGCCCCCGAGAAGCCCCTCTATCTTCTCGGGGGCTTCTCGTCACTTTGATCGTCCGGCCCGTCGCTAGATCTATGATAAATGCCATATAATAGAGTAGGGCAGAGCTGGAAATGGTAGTTTATCCGACCACAATGAGTAGGGGTGATGAGCTTTTAACTGTCAACATGGCTAGATTAGCTTGGACACAGTAGCACAATTTGCTGAGTTTGCCACACTGATTCTTGCCGAGGTCTCTTCAGATGAATCTTTTCTGGAGTTAATAGTAAAGCACCAAGCTTTGACGGTCCATGACTGCTAACATTTATACTTGGTGAGGTTCAAGAAAGTTGTTGAAAAATCCCATTCATTTACAAAACGAAAAGCACCTGGACTGCAAAATGAACAAATAAAAAATGTCACACGCAAGGGGTTTGCAACTGGACAACTGAGATAAAGGCTGTGACTATTTTCCATCATTGCAAAGAAATCTATGGAAAATTGGCAATTAAAAGTAGATAGAATCTAGATGCATAGTGCTTAAAAGAATGTGTACAACATGTATATGATACAAAATTGTTTTCTCAGGAAAAAAATATAAAACAGATCTTTCCTTTCCTTAAGCTTACATGGGCGAGCTCTTTGAACCAAAACAGAGATTTTCAATTTTGTGATTAGCTGTGCAAATGAAACAAACATGTCCTCAAAATGAAACAAACATATGGTTAGCTGTCATAACATTCTCTCAAGTCAGCGTATAAGTTTTTCTTGGCACTGGAGCAAGTGGTGCAACTATTTTTCTTTCAACCCACCCGTCATCAGTATCGTATATCCCTTATAAAGGAGTAATACTCAATCCTGTTGTGTTGTATGTCCTTTCAATCGTTTATACATGGCAAAATGATATTGATTTGGAAACAAAACATTAATCGGCCAACATTCTGTCAACCTCCTCACTATCGTATCTGCCGCCTTCATCCACAATGAGACTTCCAGACCTAGTAATCCCGCTCCCCACATGGCGGGAAAATGCTGTTAGGCTTCCATACGCATCTACTCGAAAGCAAACTATAATTTGGGGCACCCCACGTTTGGAAGGCGGAATCCGTCTTAATACAAATTCACCCGCAAAATTGTTGTCTGCAGTCAATGGTCTCATGCCTTCGTAGATCCGAAAATGAACTTTTTTCTGGTTGTCATAACTTGTGCTCACAGATATCTCCATCTGTGTTGGAAGAGGAGTATTTCGAGGAACAACTACTTCCATTTCAGCGTTGGCGTCAAATGCAATGCCCAGACTCAAACAATTAACCTCCTTCAGATCACATATGTTTGTAATATCCATTGACTGCGGCTCAACAAACTGTTCAAGTGGGGTCGAATGATCCTTACCCAGATAAAAACTGGCATAATCTTTAGGCATAGTAGTATTCATCGACTGCGGAAGACTGAGATGGGGTTTACCCATTGTAAAACCCATTGGCTGCATATAAAATAAGGGCTGGAATTGGAAATGACTCGCTTGATATTGATATTTACGTATTTCCACTGCCAGCAAGGTAGCACCATAAGCGACTGCTTCATCTAGGTTTATACTTTTGCTCAACTCCTTTCCCTCAAAGAAATGTGTGAGCAATTTCTGGACCTTTGGTATTCGGGAGGAGCCCCTACTAAGACGACGTTTGTGACTTGTTGCTTGCTTATATTGGCATCTCGGAGGCATTGCTCCAGGATTTTCATGCACTTTTCAAACAAATCTGCGTTGAGCTCTTCAAATTTGGCTCTCTTAATCTGAGCATGAAAATCCTTTCCTTGGAAGAGGCCGTCAATGGCAATAACAGTCTCTGTGGCCGAGGACAGAATCCTTTTTGCTCTCTCACATTCCGAATAGAGCCTCCACATAGCTTTGGAACTTTTACTCGCATCCACCTTGTATTTTCTCTTGAACAGTTTGATGCAATGCTCTACCATCCTCTTGTTAAAATCTTCGCCTCCCAAATGCCTGTCCCCTCTAACAGCTTTCACGTCACTTTTCCCTCCTTTAAAACCCAGAACAGAAACATAAAAGGTACACCCACCAAGGTCAAAAATCACAATAATTCTTGCCCCTCCTCCCATGGGTCTGGATCCACCCACACCGAAGCCATAAGCCATTGCTGCAGCCATCTGTTCATTCACAATCGCCATGACATTAAGGCCTGCCAATTTAGCAGCATCTCTTGCAGCTTTCCTCTAGGCCTCATCAAAATAGGAAGGCACAGTAATGAGAGCGTCTTTCACATCAGACTTTAGGTGCTGCTCAGCTATCATCTTCATTTTGGCTAACACCATACTGGATATTTCCTCCGCTGTAAACAGCTTCTTCTGCCCTTTGTAAGCAACTTCAATCATGGGTTTTTCATTATTCACCGAAACAACAGTGAAAGGCCAGAGCTTTGTGTCAAGTTGCAGAGAAGCATCCGTGAATTTCCTTCTGATTATTCTCTTAACATCAAACACGGTGTTGTGATAATTAGATGAAATCTGTAACTTGGCAGCATCTCCACCGAGTCTGTCGGTGGCGGTGAAAGCAACCATTGATGGAGTAGTTCTGTTTCCCTGCTCGTCAGCAATAATTTCAACCTTGTCATGCTGCCATACCCCCACGCAGCTGTATGCTTTAAGAATTAGACCCAATTTTTGCCCTTTGCTCTTGCTCTGTGCCCTCGTCTGAATTAAAACAAGTTATGATATTGGATACAAAACCAGAAAAATAAAACTTTGTTTTTGCCCTGCACAATCCGCCATGTTCCATGGACATTAAATGAAACACTGACATGTTTATTCAACCATATACCCTCAATCTTGTCCATTAATGAACACTGTACATTTGGAGATCACAATCTTGTTATGATTTTTTTAATATTTCAAAGCATTTCTCCCAGCCACTTGTTATGGGTTGTTGTGAAATAACATTAATTTCTTTGAAAAAGTTGCACAAACAGTTAAGTCAACAGAAGTTTTTCAATTTAAAAATATATTGTCTCAAATTCTGTGAGAAATAAAGGGAAATCCAATCACATATCAAATAAATACATATTTTAAAATTTTAAAAATACTTATTTTTATTAAACTATAGTCTGGAAATAAAATATGACACATGGCAAAATGATATTGATTTGGAAACAAAAAATTAATATGCATAGTGAAGCCACTATACTGCCGAATCTAGATAAGACATGGCATTTGCTTGACTCAAGGCTTGTAATCATAAATGTTAATTCGTTATGATAGGGCATATATACTATTTTACATAAATAAAGACCCAGAAATTAATATTTATTTGACTCAAGAGCCTGATGAGACTGACGCAGGATGAGAGACATTTGTGGCAACATGGAATGCACATAAATGAAGAACAATGAATCAAAATATTGACGAACCACGCATGAAGAACTCACGAACAACAATGGAAGGTTACATGGAAACCTATGAATAGAATGCATGTTTGATTTCAAGTGGAATACGATCATAGAATGAACACTAACATCATCCAAACGCACAACCTGAAATATCAAAATAACTACAGAGAGAATGGTTTCACTATTTGAAATGCCTCGTCAACATCTAAAATGACTCTTTGAAGGATAAAACTCGATTTTCATTTATGTACTTTTCCAGGCATTAAAAATTTCTACAGTCACATTGGATCTCCAAGATAAGTTGATACTCAATGAGATCAGAGTAATAAAATTGCATAGAAAAAATACTATGTTCCTTTAATTCATATGATAAACATGCAAACATATAGGATCGACTTCTCCTATCGGATAGGAAATATACTATAATAGTTAATACTAATGTTAATGAATTGTTGAAACAAATTTGTAACATATTCAACCTTATTTACGTGGGTTGCTAATACTAAGAAATCACCCACATTTACATTGCACTTGATTACTATTTAACATGAGCATGATTCACATTATTATAAACACATAATACACATATCAATATATGACTATATGAAATGTGAGAATTGATTAAATAATTCCTAACAATGAGGTCTTGGGTAAGTATCGATCCTTCAAAATCACATCAAACCCATTAGAAATGTGTTACATTAGTGGGTAGTGATGTAGTCTTGCGTAAATCGTTCCCTCAACAATTACATCGATTTATGAAAAATGTGCTACATCATCAAGTAGTGATGGGGCCATGTTGAATTGCTCCCTCAAAAATTACATTAGACCTATGAAAAATGTGTTGTATCGTCGGGTAATGCCCTAGTTTATAACTAAAGCGAAAAAGTATGAAGTTCAATCAATATCATGTATGCACATGTGTGAAGTGATATGTACAAGGAAGGTGTACTACTAGATAAGTATATCAAGCAAAAGATCCATTTCCATAGGTGTAAGGATTGTATCATGTGAGGTATGATATTATATGTCATCTTAATAATCAAAGAAGAAATCATGTTTGCTATAGTATCTAGAATCATAAATAGCTATATCATACAACTACGGGTCATATGTAGTCATAGTAACCACAAGATCTCAGTGTGAATGGGAGTGCATTGGTGTCTGCATACGATGGAAAAGTGACAAGCGAGCGTGGGAATCTACAAGTAACTCTTCCTCGCACTCGACCTCCCGAGGTCGTGCCGAGACAACCAGTGGGGATGGAATATATATGGGATGCAGACAAACTAGTTAGGCAATCTAATGTCTTCAATACGCACTAGCGGAACTTGCGAATCTAAGGCAAAGAAGGCCCTCCTAACCTGAACTGGTGTGATAGATCAATCGGCAAGGATGACTGCTCGAAGGCTCCAATCAATATCGAGCTCTGGCGTGATTCGATCTATGGGTTGTGGAATACGTGGAAAATGACCTGGGATAGTTTCGTGTATGTCTCTAGATAAGGTCATATGGTGGATGGTAAATATAGTCGACTCTATGGACGATTCTCTGGCCTAGTCCAGAACTCTCTAGCTTTGTTAGCTGTTGTATCTAGTAAGGATAATTGTTCGATGATGATAGGTGGAAGTGGAGTGGATCTGAATACTAGTGTGCGTAGGCCAATGTCTATGTCCGATTGACTTACGGATTCGTTGGGTTGCGGGATTTGTGGATCGCAACCGTAGACTCTTGTTTGTTGTGGTCCTGCTATGGTCATGTGTAGAATTAGTTCCTAATCCCTAACACCCAGTAATCGTATGCTTTCTCAGCCTTCTATATTTAGGATCAATAACTATGTGATTTTCTCAAAATATCTTACAGGCGTTCTTGCAACCTGGATTCTTAGGCTAGTATCTATATCTATAGAATGTCTCCTGCATCTCTGCATGGGACTAAAGGATCACAACCAAAGGTTTTTCTCTTTCAAGCCCTTCTACATCATATGAATGTTGCCTAGGGTAATCTGTGTAGTTGGTTGATTCGACCAAAACGTGTGTGCTTGGTCGTCTTCTATGTTTAGCCCGCTCAACTGGGAATTGATTTGTTGCAAGCTTACCGTTGTTTGGAAGACTTGGATCCTAAGATTTTGATCTATATCAGTTATTGCTGTGATGAGATTGGGTTGAGGCACGATTGGCTCGAATACGTATTCCCTGGGCTCTCTAGGTCCCGTAATTGTCATACAAAAGCAACAATGTAAATTAACTACGACAAAGTGAAATTTAACTATTTTGATTATATCTATAGCATATATGATTTCTCTATTTTTGTATTTTCTGATGAACTATTCGAATGAATTTAGCAACTAATTTAATACATCTAGAAATTGATAGCTAAGATAACAATTTAAAAACAAACAAGATAACCGAGTATAGCTATTTGTCTGTGCAATTTGTAGATCTACTCTAAACAATGAAATAACTGATCTAATCTATTTGCAAGACTCTCGATCCTACCTCAGAAGTGAGGAATGAATCATAGTCTCTCAGAAACTATCAATCCCCACAACTTCCCTGGCAATATCGAAAGTAAAATTAACTGAAATAAAGTGATTGGCTACTTTATTTGATATGTTTCTAACTAGAACTTTGAAAGCTAGAACCTGGATTTTGCAGAACAGTGGCGAATCCGATGGTGTGTGTGATCTTGTCCCCTCAGTGTGATCTCCTCGTTCCTTCGTGTTCACGTGGATCCAGAAAAGCGTGTAATGCTAGCATCAACAGAAGTAGATATTGGGACGTAGGCAGCTCAAGATACAGACTGAATACAATGCGAGTAGGAGAGGGATAGCGCAAGAGTACAGAGCTTGGCTTATGCAATTCCTAGCGGGATTTATTGTGAGTCATGCAACATGAAACATCCAGAACCTGAAACTATCTGTTTGAGGAGCAAAACCTGCAACTTTAATGGCTTCCTATTGATAAACAGACTATCCTATTCCAATGGATTGGATGAAATAACAAGCACTTGCACAAGATGGATATGTGGCTTACTAACAGTAAAACAATGCTAACTAAGCATGCAATGAAAGAAACTAAGCATTCTAAGCAAAATGAAAACTAAATCTATTGCAAAGAGAAATCAGAGGCAAATTTGAGGGGCCATTTGCTTGAGCACAAGCCATCTATTTATAGCATTTGCATTTACCCAAGGTAAAAACCAAATAGAACTCTTAAACTATAAACAATGGCAAAACACTATTCCAGGGAACCAGAATCATAAATGCAAGCTTATGGCGGTGAAAGAAAGCTAGTAAAACATTGAAATTACGTGAGTCGTGTTAAAAGATATTTCTAGAAAATGCGTAAAGGACCGCCGCCCTGAGCAGGGTGGCGGTTATAGGACCGCCGCCCTGTTCAGGGCGGCGGTCACGAGACCGCCACCCAATCAGGGTGGCGGTTTTGTCACTGAAGAGAAAAAGGCCAAGAAAAGAGAGGAAAAGGAAAAACAAAGCACGCGGGGGCTAAGCGGGGCATGCGGGATGTTAACGCACACTTGGAGATCTTTTCGGATCCCGAACACCTTGCGAGGAGACCTGTATCATCATTGGGGCACCTGTCACGTTGTTTTGGCAATACAGATACCTTACAATTTTGGGTACGTACATATTGCCCCCTCGGAGAAGTGTTTTAGCCATGAAGAGGCGTAAAATGGTGGGTCCGAGTATGGCGGTCCCGAAATGGGAAGTTAGAAGTTATACCTGATACATCCGTGTGTTGAAATGACACCGTCCAAAATTCCCGCTACCTGCAAAACGAAAAGAGAACTCAAGTGCAGATAGACACAATAGTTTGGAAAATAAATGCTAAAATAATAGGAAATGAGAACGTACCATTTGTGCGGGGATAAGAACTTACCTCCGTCGGTGCTCCAAACCTGTGAAAAGGCATTTAAAACGAATCAAGGTGCTATATATATGAAAGTGGGCCCATTTTCCTATTCATTTGCGTGAGTTGATTTGATTGGTTTTGAGCTCTGGAACCCACGGTGACGGTTTCTTGCGTGAGTAGAGTCAAAACGTCCGTGACGGGATAGTGATCATGCCTCCGCGAGCGGAACATCGACCCGCGAGATCACAAGGTTAGTTTTCTTCAATTTATCCTTTTACCCCCTTAATTTTGAAATGCTAAAATCTTTGTCATGGGGGGGTAATTTTTGAAAATGTTAGTGTTAAAAGGTCCATCTAGGGGGGGCGCCTACTGGGTAGGCTTTGTTTTTAGGTAAAATGGTCCTTTTTGCATTTTTTAGGCTTTTTAAGTTTAAAAACCCGCGTGGGTTTTCGGACCACGACCGCCGCCCGCCTGTGGCGGGTTACACGACACCGCCGCCTGTTCGTGGTGGCGGTTACACGACCGCCGCCCTTAAGGCGGCAGTTACGAAACCACCTCCCTGCTCAGGGTGGCGGTTTTGCACAGAATGTAAAAAGAACATCCCTTTGAAATTGTTTTTGCTTTTCTAGCATTTCTACGTGTTTTCATGATTTTTCCAATGTTACTCGGATGCTAACTTGCTCTGTTTTGTGTGTTTTTGGGTGTATGCAGGTGAGAGAGGAGTATATCCGGTGGAGTAGAGAGAGGGAGTGTGATTGGCTCCCAGGGGTACTAGATGCCCTCTCACAGGATGAGGAGGACACTCTTCAGCGGGCTGGGATACTACGCATTTCACGCGTGCCCCATGTTACACCATCCAGTCACATTCTTTGTGACCTGTTCTCATATTGGGATGCTGATCGGAACACCTTCCGATTACCAGGGGTCCGCGGTGAGTGGACTATTACATTGGAGGATGTCTATCGCATTCTGGGGGTCCCGATTATTGGGAGACGTCTCACCCTTGAGACAGCAGGTTCACGGGCCCAGATAGCACAGTGGGCCACATACATGGGAGATGCAGTCATCTCCACGGGTCGAAGAAGGGGGTTAGAGTTCGATCCATTCCTAGTTTTCCCATCCCCTTACTTCGCCAGGCCATCATGGGGATCCTTGCCTCGAGACTGATCGGGGACAAGGGAGGAGATACATTGTTATACTTGCTGGTCCCCCATTATTACACAGATAGAGGGACACGGTCGGATATATGCCTGGGGAGCAGACATTCTTGGGACCACCTACCATGATCTATATAGGGTAGTCCGTTTATAGGGGCAGTCCTTGAGCCACCCGACCCTAGTCATGAGTTGGGTCTATGAGCACTTCATCCCCTATGGCAGAGGTGTGGAGGTGGCAGATCCCGGAGCTGTGAGGGCAGCTAGATGGACAGATATGTCGGTGCTCCGAGCACCTCATCAGCCAGTTGCTTCCTTGACTACTGCCGACATGGAGGCCACACCATACCAGACTATGGCAGGTATATGGGGTGAGGAGGCTCTTACTTTGATCTCCTGCTCCACCACAGGGCAGCTTATTGATAGAGTGGGGCGAGTGGAGATGCACCCCTTTGGCCGAGTTCCTCAGCAGTTTGGCCTACCATACATGGGTATGCTTCCCCCAGTAGCGCCAGTATATAGATCAGTCCGAGAGGCCAGAGGGGGGCCTAGAGGCCGGGGTTGGACAGTGGTTACTCCTGGCATTCCTATTGCGGCCAGGAGGATAGTACGTGCCAGAGGGAGAGCCGGTGCGCCTCAGGCACCCTTGCTCAGATTGCGCGGGTCCTGCCCATAGCAGCGATGACCCCATTGAGGTAGACTCGAGTCTGAGGAGTTTACAGGGGAGAGACAGAGGAGGAGACCAGGAGGACAGTGATCCTGAGTGGCATGACACTCAGGATATCATGCAGGCAGAGAGGGCCGAGCAGAGTGCAGAGAGAGTGACTCTGGTTTCAGAGGAGCCACTCTCCCAGGGCCATGGGGGAGGATGAGTCCGTTGGCGCTACGTTGCTCCAGCCACAGGAGCAGCCCCTCAGTCGGCAGCGGCATCCGTGGCAGGTGTTGATCCCATAGATCCATCCTGGAGGCCTGGTGATCCGAGTGAGTTACCCTCTCTCCTTTTAATGTTTGTTTTTAGTTAGAATCTCCTTAGTTACTATCTCTCCTTTTATTTTATCTTGTATTTCTAATCTCTTGTTTGGTTTCTAATTTGTTTTCTCCTTTGTTTGTAGAGACTGCCGATGAGTGGCGGGACTTGATTCGCAGGGTATGTACTGATACCCTGATGATCCCCATGGAGAGGACCCACGCAGAGCTATCCGTAGATGCTTGGGGAGCCCTCAGCAGCTGGTAGGCACACTGACGTCTTTGCCCCAGTCTGGCATGTGGCCAGGATGGTATCGACTCTCCGCACGAGTTAGCGGGGTATAGGATGGCCGAGCGCTTGATGAGGAGCCACTCTCGTGGTGAGACTGCGGCTGCCCCTCGGGATCCTGAGCCTTCCGTGCACTCAGAGCGCCGGCGTAGCCGGAGTCCTAGGCATGGGCGTGTGCCATCAGAGGGGTCTCGTAGGGATTGAGAAGCCGATGGCTCTCCTAGATGTTGTATGATACATTCTTTTGTATACCCCGGGCTCTTTGAGCATTTTGACCATGCTTAGAGCATGATGGCATTGTACAGATTATTTTGATATATATATATATATATATATATATATATATATATATATATATTTGTTCTAGATCAAACCCTTGGCATTCATGGCTTACTTTCCCTTTCCAGTTTCCTTATGTAGATTACGATGTATGTATGCATGTTCTTTTAGAATGTATGTAATGGAGAACAAATGATGCAAGTGTTTGACTTTCTTTTTATATTTCATGATGCTGATATATGATAATGTAGATATAATGTGATTTTGAATCTTAGTTTCTGCAAGCAATTTTGGATACTTCATACTTGTTTTGGCAAAGTGATGAAAATAAACTAACATGATGAGCAGATAAACCTGCCCCTACCCCCAACTCCACGCAACTAGTAAGACGCGAGGGCTCATCACCGAGAGTTGGAAAGGGCGCAAGTTATGAGATGTGTTGAAATGATAGTGATGAAAGATAGACAAAGTTTTGGTGGAACCAAGTTGGGAAGCTACAAGCTTACTCTACCCGAGTGACTTCATAGTTTAGAATGCTACTTACTTTGCGGTTTATCCAGACTTAGATCCTTAGATGGCCACATAGTAGACAAAATCTGGGTTTTTAGGATTTTGAGCTCTTTTGGAATTTTGGACATCTGATTCATTTGTTTTGACTCAAAGACTTCGAGATTTGAATTGTTTGCTTATGACCTTTTGCATTTGTTTGTCAAGAGGACCCCCTACACTTTGCCCCATGCTACTAGTAAGAAGCGTGGGTTTATCACCATGGAAAGCATAGGTGAGTAAGGGCATTTCCATCCTTTCCCAACCCTACGTCACTAGTAAGAGACGCAAGCTTATCACCAAAGGTTGGTGGGGCAAGGAAATGTGTAAAATTAAAATTTTCTGTTTGATCAATATTTGACTCGTTTTCTTGAGTAAAATGTCAGTATGTGCTTATTTCCAAAGAGATATACATATGGGATAGATGTGACACCATGAAGCTTCTAGAACAGACCATAGGCAAGACACCTATCCTAAGAAGAAACCAAAAGTGAGAACAAGCCCGCAGATCTTGGTATGGTTACCGTTTAAGACTTTGTCATATCTAGCTTTATTTGATGACATGATTCCGAGATAATTTGATGATATCATGAAAATGGAGAGGTATGATTAGAAAGTTTATGCCAACAACATCATGAGTTTGTAATGAATTGCTTTGAGAACAAAATTCCTTGATCACAATTTGTGTACGAAACAAGCGGACAAAATGATCTTAATCTATATGAAGATGCAATGTAAATATGATTATAAATAGTGCTAGTTGCTTATGCGTAGAACCGCTTGAGGTGTAGGGAATTGACCGTTTCACCAAATTCCTCACCTTCCAGCGTACATAAGAGGTATGCACCATTTCCATAGTCCTTCATGACTCGGTATGGGCCCAACCATTTAGGCCGGAATTTCCTTCCTTCGCCGGTCTTCTTGTCGATCCGGCTGTCTAGCCTTAGAACTAGATCACCTTCATATATGTCGCGTTCATAGACTTTCTTGTTGTACTACGGCACATCCGGTCAGCATAGGCTTTGTGTCGTTGTTCAACATCTAACCTAGCTTCATCTAGGCTTTCTAATTGGGAGAGACGTGCTTCCCTGTAAGCGTCTTCATCCAGAATCCCTTGTAATGAAATACGGAGACTGGGTATTTCAACCTCAAGTGGGAGAACTGCCTCTGCCCCAAATACTAGTGAGAAAGGAGTTGCTCCCGTTGGTGTTCTTATTGAGGTTCGGTGGGCCCATAAGGCCGGATACAACTTCAAGTGCCAATCTCGTTTGTTTTCCTTTACCGTTTTAAGGAGAATGGCCTTTAGTGTTTTATTGTCGCTTCAGCCTGTCCGTTGGCTTGAGGATAATACAAGGAAGCCGTATGATGGCTTATTTTAAATTTATTACACAATTCGTGAACTTCATCATTCTTAAAAGAAGTTCCATTATCTGAGATAATGATCTCATGGGATACCATACCTGTAAATGATTTGGTTCAAAATGAATTTGGCGATTACAGAACCCAGTACAGTAGTAAGAGGCATAGCCTCTACCCACTTGGTGAAATATTCGGTGGCCGTGATTATAAAATTATGGCCATCTGTAGATGAGGGAGAGAATTTCCCTATCAAGTCGAGACCCCACGTAGAAAAGGGCCATGGAGTAGCAATCGGTTGTAGAGCTTGTGCCGGCATGTGGATCTCATGGGAGAACTCTTGGCACTTATGACACCTGCGTACAAACTCTACTGCGTCGTGTTCTAGAGTGGGCCAGAAATAGCCCATTCGATGTATTTTGTGAGTGGTGGCATGGCCACCGAAGTGGCCTCCACACATTCCACTGTGAGATTCGTGGAGAATCTTCTTGGATTCTTCTGTGTCGACACATCTTAGGAGCATTCCATCGAACGCTTTTCGATAGAGCACTTGCTCTATAATGACGTATTTGGCTGCAATAATGCGTAACCACCTTCTTTGTTGTGGTGTAGTAGCTCTTACGGATACGTGTGGTCCATGATATAATTAATGATGATATCGGTGTACGGGGACACTCAGAGATAGGAGGTCTGGTTTCAATGTAGTATACGCACTCATTGGGAAAGTCTAGATTTACTAGATCACCTCCATCTAATGGGTTATCAGCTAACCAATCCATGATGATTTGTCCTTTAACCGACTTCTGATTTACAAATGTTAATTTGAATTCCCCCATTAAGGTTATAAAACGTCCAACCTTTTTAGACAAGGACCCTTGTGTGAGAAAGTTCGTAAATGGTCTGTTTTTACCATGACCCTTGTTTCTTGATTTAGCATATAGTGTCTTAAGCGTTTGGTTGCAAAGACTATGGCGAGGCATTCTCGTTCTGCTTGTGTATAACGTGTTTCATAGTCGAGCAACGTTCGGCTAATGAAATAAATCACGCGCTCTCTCTTGTCATCGTCCTCTTGGGCCAACATACAGGCTAGCGAGACATCGGTAGCTCACGAATATAAAATTAACGGGTGATCTAGCTTAGGTGGCATTAGCGTAGGTGGTGACAACAAGAAATGCTTAACTGCGTCAAAAGCTTCATTGCAATCTTCAGTCCAATCAATGCTATAATCCTTCTTGAGTAAATTGTTGATTGGATGAATGGTGAAACTTAAGTCCGGGATGAATCTCGGATTGCACCAAGCTTTCCAAGAAATGACCTGATTCCAGATTCATCCGAAGGTGGGACCATTTCGAGGACAACCTGAATTTTGGTTGGGTCAACATCTATTCCTCGTGACGATATGATGTAACCTAGGAGCTTCCCTCCTGTTACACCAAAGACGCATTTTTCTGGATTTAGCATGACTCCGTATTCTATCAGACGTGAAAGAATGATGCGAAGTACTTCCGGATGGTCACAATGCTTCTTGGCCTTAGCCAACAAGTCATCTACGTAGGATTCCATGATTTTATGAATTAGATCGTGAAATATATATGTCATAGCTCGCTGGTATGTAGCGCCAGCATTCTTGAGACCGAATGGCATAACAGCGTAGCAATAGGTTCCCCAAGGAGTTATAAATGTGGTTTTAGCTTGATCTCGTTCAGATATTCTGATTTGATTGTATCCCGAGAATCCATCCATGAGAGACAAAAGTTCAAACCCAGTTGCATCAACAATGACATCTATGGATGGTAATGGGAAGTCATCCTTAGGACATGCTTTGTTAATGTCTCGGAAATCTATGCAAATGCGTATCTTTCCATTTTTTTTGAGAACGGGAACGATATTTGATACCCATTGAGAGTAATCGACCGGTTTGATGAATCCTACTTGGAGGAGTTTTATTACCTCCTCTTTCACCATGAGAGCTACCTTAGGTTTCATGGGTCTTGATTTTTGTTTAATTGGTTTTGCATCAGATTTAGTGACGAGGTTGTGCACCACAATGTGGGGTGCAACGCCTGTCATTTCCTTATAATTAAATGCAAAAGCCTTCTGATGTTCCTTGAGGATTCGAGTGTGTATTTCTACTTCTTCTGGAGTTAACGAGGATCCTAACTTCAATATCCTTGGTTCATCTTCCGTTCGATGTTAACATCAATTGTTTCTTCGATTAAAGAGGCATTACCTTCTTCAAACTCAGGTGGGGCTGGAGGTAAGTCCAAATCGTCCCTATTTTCTACTGTGTATACGCTAGGTTCCATTTCCGAGGGAAGATCCATCATGGGATTTCCGAAGTAGGAAGACGAATGTGGGATTAAGGACAAATCTATCATATGATAGGAGAGATGTAGTGCCGCATAGGCGTTTAAGTAATTCAGAGTGGCCATATCACTATCAATGTGGTCTAGGATAGTAGATTCATTTCCGTTTAAAAGAGAATTTGTCATTGTTTTTATCAATGGTTCATCACGAAGGGATACCATGAAATGGGTATCTTCTAACTTACTGTTTGGAGTAAAGCGTGATGCCGAGGTTGCTATAGAATCGGTGAGAAGATTGTGTTCTCGCGGGATTGCTTCAATTGATATGAAGTCAAACTCCTTGCTTAAATCTAATACAACTGTTTTGTAAAGCTGTAAGTGCTCGGCTTTGGTTTCATATACCTCAGAGACTTGGTTTGCTACCAATTGTGAGTCTCCTAACACCCTGATGTTATTAACACCGATCCTTTTGGCTAAAATGAGGCCAAGGAGGAGGGCTTCGTACTCAGCGCCGTTGTTTGTACATTCAAAATTTAGTTTGAAGGTGAAAGGTAAGACTTTTCCTTCAGGGGAAGTAAAGATTACACCTACCCCCGCTCCGTAACGACATCTAGCTCCATCAAAATGGAGTGTCCAATATTTAGCTGGGAATATGGATGCTGGGATATCTATTGTGTTTGCGCATTCTACTTCCACCATACAGAGATCCTCTGCTGGAAGAGAGCCAATGCCTAGGGAACATCCCATGCCTGCAGAGTCAAATGGTAAGAACATTGGTAGATCTTGTTCTAGCAATTCAACGATTTTTGTAGTAGTTCCTAATGATACCATTTCTACGGTGTTAGCCTCATCTTTGGGGGTTGGGGTTGCCTTGGCTGGGCTTATAGCTTCAAGATCTGTCGTAGGTATTAACTTTTCTTTTGGTTTTGCGTCAGTAGGTTTATTAAGTTGGTTTGTTGGGAGTTCAAACTCGAGTGCATGCCTGGTCTTTTCTTTAAGTCAGCTAGGTGTACATCGAATGGTTTTGGATCACCTTTGGCCACAAATATCTTTCCTAAGTGTAAAAACCTTACTTCTTGAAATAGTGTAGAAGGGATTGCCTTCATGCGGTGTATCCATGGTCGGCCGAGGATCATATTATAGTTAGTTTCCGATCTATAATATAAAACTCAGTCAAGATGGTTTTGGGTCCTAAGGTGACCGGTAATATTATAGTTCCAACCGAGGTGGCTTTAAGGCTATCATAGCCCCTTAGTGTGTTTCGAGTTGTGGAACAATTGGTTTCTCCATACCCTAGCTTTTGAAGGAAAGAGAAGGGAACTATGTTAACTGCCGCCCCATCGTCAACCATTGCTCATTTCACGTAGTTATTATAAACCCATACTTGTAAGTGTAAGGCTGGATCACCTCGGCGTGCGATCTCAGCATCTGTCGGCATTTTGTTTATCTCGAATATGAATTCGACATCCCTATCTGCCCTGACCCTGGAGGATGAACATCGAAGTCTATATGATTTACCTGTGTTTCAGGAGGTGGAGTGATGTTAATTAAATGGCCTAAACCTAATGCTTCTAAAAGAGCAGCCCTGTGGGTAGGAGAGTTCTTTAGTAAGTCTAAAAATGAAATGTGCGAGAAGGTTTTTGTTAGGTCATTAATTAAATCATAGGCACCCACAGGCTTTGCTACTATTTGTTGGATGTTATCCGCCTCCGGCAGGTGGCTTGGACTTGGCTGAGAGAAATACTCTCGTGTCCTTGTTACAGCTTCGATGGGTAGTTCGGCGTCTAACTCCACTAAACCGACTACCTTAGGTCGTGGCTGACTTCCCAGTTGTGGCGCAACCGATGGATTTAGTGAAGTCGAGGCTTCATGATCATTGTTTCCTGTCATTACACCCTTGTTTGTCCCAGTTAGATTTAGCCTGTTGTTATCGTGATTTGGGAGTGGATCATTAAAGATCTTGGGGGTGCGTTTTGAGGGGAAACCCCTGGAAAAGTATTTGATGTTGGTGACATAGGATCTGCCAAGAACATATCCATGAAAAGTTGTCTTTGTTCATCTGGAAAGCGTTGCATGAATTTTTTGTAGTCACATGCACGTTCTAGTGTCATGGCCCCAAATTTTGTGGAAACCACAATACGAATTAGGATTGTAATTCCTAGTTTGTTGGTTTGGTGCGTATTGTGGTCCAAAATTTTGATCAAACCGTTGTCTACTAGGATTAAAATTTTGTGTTTGTTGTCTTTGGTTTGAATTCTGGTTTTGGTATCTAGTTGAATTTTGGCTCGGACCCTGTGTGGGGTTTTTCGTTGTTGTTGTTGTTGTTGTGGATGGTTAAAATCCACTGTATTGATTGTTGGGGTAAAGTTGTTGTTTCGTTGATTGTTTCATTTGTGATGGAGTATTGACAACATTTACCTTCTTAGGCTGGTCGGTTACTCCATCTGTTGTTACACCCGATTTTTATTAAGGATTTTAGGTCCTTGATTGACGTTCGTGGTAGTAGGATAAGTTGTAGTGTTCTGGTTGGAGGTGACTAACCTCCCATTTGCTCCATATGTTTTGCGACCACTATCAATTGCCGCTTGATCTATTCGAAGAGCACTCTCAAGTACTTCATCGTAAGTTCTTAATGGGAACTTCTGGACTTCTTCCTTCACCTCTCTGCTAAGAGAATGAAGGAATAAATCACATAGTTCCATCTGATCCATGTTTGGAGCACTTGCCGAAGAATAAAGAACTGTACGCCACCTTTGGATGAAATGGGTGACAGATTCATTGTGTTCTTGTTTAATGTGTAAGAACTCCCTGATTCCTGTCCTTAATAGTTTATTCATGTCAAAGGCCTTGATGAACTCTGACACGAGTTGTTTGAATGAATGGATGGAAGCCTCAGGTATTCTATAATACCAATCGAGAGCGATGCCTTCCAAGGTTTTTGGGAATATCTTAGCAACAACCCCATCCCATGGGAGTAGTTCTCGAATGGCCGTAGCGTAAGCTTTGATATGTGCATTTGGATCTCCCTCACCTTTGTATTTGGGAAAATCGGGAAGAGGTCTTGGAAGCATGATGCTTCGTATGGTGAAATCTAAGGGCTCTTTCAAGTATTCTGAATATGTCCCTATCGCATAGGTTTCGACCATTGATGGTGCCTGCTGAGGGAGCGGTGGTGGAATGGGTTGTTGATATGGCGTTGCGTATGCGTTGGTAGGGGCATAAGGGAACACCTGTGTTTGAGAAAACATGCCGGGAGAGGAGAACATATCCCCTTGTGGTGATTTGGAGTACATGTTTAAGTATGATGGGGTACTGTCCAGGAATGGATTGTTTTGTACTAGACCGGGAGGAACAGTGTTAGAGATGGTGGGTCTAGTTGGCGTTTGTTGTGAATACTGAGGAGTCATGCCTAACGTGCCTATTCCTGTGAGAAGGTCTACTTGGCTAGGATGATGTGGAGGATTGGAACTTCCTGCCTGCATAAATTGTGAATTTTGGCTTGCTTGGGCAAGTTCTAACCCTCTAACCTTTTCTACTAGAGTTGAAATGACTTCATTTGGTGAAGTCACGGTGTTTTTCCGTAGTGGCGTTTGTTGTATACCATGGTGTTGTATAGGCATGTGATATCCCGCTATGAACTGATCGCTGCCCTGCCAAGTTTCCCGAGGGCATTTCCTATATGTAGTGGGATGGAAGTATTTTCTTGAAAAGAGACCTCGGGTTGTGTTTGTAAACCTCCTATAGGTGGGTACATACTTCGAGAACGTTGGTCGTTCCTGGCATAACG
Source organism: Taxus wallichiana var. yunnanensis (assembly GCA_018340775.1). Classification (NCBI taxonomy): domain Eukaryota; kingdom Viridiplantae; phylum Streptophyta; class Pinopsida; order Cupressales; family Taxaceae; genus Taxus; species Taxus wallichiana. Next base: position 207,177,624 of record CM031237.1, read on the forward strand.
TACCGAATATTCATCATCTAAACCTCGGTATGAGTCTGATTGTCTACTAATTTGTGGTCTAAGCAGCATCTGAGGAGATGAACCAGATTCTCGGTGAACGTCATGTTATTCGAGCCCGAAGGCTCTATTTGTTGCATGTTTGAGTGAGCTGATCTAACTCCTCAGTTTGAAACGATGAGTTATATCTGATTCTTGGAGTTTGTGTTGACAACTGGTTAGTTGAGTAGTTGTCACCCCATACTGAGAGTGAGGGTGATGATTGTCTATTTTGTTGGGCGTAGTAAGCCTCAAGGCCCAAGAGGGGCCTGCCATATGCATCGAATCCGACATATTTGGGGGTATATGAATACCCGCAGAATAATGGGAAGGAGCGAAGGTGATGGTGAAAGCTAATGAGGCGGAAAAGATGAAAAGTATACTAATTTGGAAGAACACGTAATAATATGACTCCGAACTAGAAAGTAGGAAGTTCACGTCGGGTTCACCAATTTTGTACGATGGAAAAGTGACATGCAAGCGTGGGAATCTACAAGTAACTCTTCCTCGCACCCGACCTCCCGAGGTCGTGCCGAGATAGCCGGTGGGGATGGAATATGTATGGGATGCAGACAAACTAGTTAGGTAATCTAATGTCTTCAATACGCACTAGTGGAATTTGCGAATCTAAGGCAAAGAAGGCCCTCCTAACCTGAACTGGTGTGATAGATCGATCAACAAGGATGACTGCTCGAAGGCTCCAATCAATATCGAGCTCTGGCATGATTCGATCTATGGGTTGTGGAATACGTGGAAAATGACCTGGGATAGTTTCGTGTATGTCTCCAGATAAGGTCATATGGTGGATGGTAAATATAGTCGACTCTATGGACGATTCTCTGGCCTAGTCCAGAACTCTCTAGCTTTGTTAGCTGTTGTATCTAGTAAGGATAATTGTTTGATGATGATAGGTGGAAGTGGAGTGGATCTGAATACTAGTGTGCGTAGGCCAATGTCTATGTCTGATTGACTTACGGATTCGTTGGGTTGCGGGATTTGTGGATCACAACCGTAGACTCTTGTTGTTGGTCCTACTATGGTCATGTAGAATTAGTTCCTAATCCCTAACACCCAGTAATCGTATGCTTTCTCAGCTTCTATATTCAGGAACTAATAACTGTATGATTTTCTCGAGTATCTCACGGGCATTTGCAACCCTGGATTCTTAGGCTAGTATCTATATCTGTGAGAATGTCTCCTGCGTCTGGCTGTGGGACTAAAGGATCACAACCAAAGGTTTTTTCTCTTTCAAGCCCTTCTACAGTCATATGAATGTTGCCTAGGGTAATCTGTAGTTTGGTTGATTCGACCAAAATGTGTGTGCTTGGTCGTCTTCTATGTTTAGCCCACTCAACTGGGAATTGATTTGTTGCAAGTTTACCGTTGTTCGGAAGACTTGGATCCTAAGATTTTGATCTATATCAGTTATTGTTGTGATGAGATTGGGCTGAGGCACGATTGGCTCGAATACGTATTCCCTGGGCTCTCTAGGTCCCGTAATTGTCATACAAAAGCAACAATGTAAATTAACTATGACAAAGTGAAATTTAACTATTTTGATTATATCTATAGCATATATGATTTCTCTATTTTTGTATTTTCTGATGAACTATTCGAATGAATTTAGCAACTAATTTAATACATCTAGAAATTGACAGCTAAGATAACAATTTAAAAACAAACAAGATAACCGAGTATAGCTATTTTATGCATGTAATTTGTAGATCTACTCTAAACAATGAAATAACTGATCTAATCTATTTGCAAGACTCTCGATCCTACCTCAGAAGTGAGGAATGAATCATAGTCTCTCAGAAACTATCAATCCCCACAACTTCCCTGGCAATATCGAAAGTAAAATTAACTGAAATAAAGTGATTGGCTACTTTATTTGATATGTTTCTAACTAGAACTTTGAAAGCTAGAACCTGGATTCTATAGAACAGTGGCAAATCCGATGGTGTGTGTGATCTTGTCCCCTCAGTGTGATCTCCTCGTTCCTTCGTGTTCACGTGGATCCAGAAAAGCGTGTAATGCTAGCATCAACAGAAGTAGATATTGGGACGTAGGCAGCTCAAGATACAGACTGAATACAATGCGAGTAGGAGAGGGATAGCGCAAGAGTACAGAGCTTGGCTTATGTAATTCCTAGCGGGATTTATTGCGAGTCATGCAACATGAAACGTCCAGAACCTGAAACTATCCTGTTTGAGGAGAAAAACCTGCAACTTTAATGGCTTCCTATTGATAAACAGACTATCCTATTCCAATGGATTGGATGAAATAACAACAGTAACACTTGCACAAGATGGATATGTGGCTTACTAACAGAAAAACAATGCTAACTAAGCATGCAATGAAAGAAACTAAGCATTCTAAGCAAAATGAAAACTAAATCTATTGCAAAGAGAAATCAGAGGCAAATTTGAGGGGCCATTTGCTTGAGCACAAGCCATCTATTTATAGCATTTGCATTTACCCAAGGTAAAAACCAAATAGAACTCTTAAACTATAAACAATGGCAAAACACTATTCCAGGGAACCAGAATCATAAATGCAAGCTTATGGCGGTGAAAGAAAGCTGGTAAAACGTTGAAATTACATGAGTCGTGTTAAAAGAGATTTCTAGAAAACGCGTAAAGGACCGCCACCCGAGCGGGCGGCGGCAGAGGACCGCCGCCTGCTGTCAGGCGGCGGTCACGAGACCGCCACCCCGATCGGGGGGCGGCGGTTTCGCCACTGAAGAGAAAAAGGCCAAGAAAAGAGAGGAAAAGGGAAAACAAAGCACACGGGGCTAAGCGGGGCATTGTATATAATGGATCCAAGGGCATCCAAGTAGCATATGAATATGATATTATATGACAGGGGATAGTCACTACCGTGTTATTGTGTATAAAATTCAAGCATCGGTGCACTGTAGAGGGAATAAATTGTATATAATGGATCCAAGGGCATCCAAGTGGCATATTGAATCTCTCGTTGGAAGAAACTACAATATACTAAGTGACCATCCTCTTAGGACCAAATTGTACTAGTAAATATATGCCTCCAAGTGCTTGTTGTCATTTACCATTAAATCCATGAACTACCGCAGAGTGCCTACAAGTCTCGTGTGGTGTAACCGAGAGATATAAGAAGTGTCATCATCTAAATATTGTGGTTAGATCTATTGTTTCTATAACAATTTGAATAGGTTTTCAATCGATGTGTGTAAAAATGAAAAGAGGTTTAGATGCTTAATTGTCATCAAGATGAATATCGAAATTGGAGATAGTAATAGGTGGTATAGATGATTGCGTACTATGTATAACACCAATGATACTATTGATTAGACAAATTTTAGCCACATAGGTTAGTGGAGGATCAAATTGAAGCATCATGTAAATAAGCACTTTTGGATTTATTAGGTGTTTTAGGTGTGTTGTGGGTCCATTTGGATGGTCATAGTTAGTATTTGTCCATTTGGATTTCATGGGGAAAAGAAGGAGTTTTCCCTCGATTTGTAAATTTTGAATATTTGAATTTTAGTCATAGGTGTTATAGTGTCAGTTATTAATACAAGAGTCATGTATGATGTAATGAGGGTTATATTGACCACCTTGGCTTGACTATCTTAACTCATCTAGGCCTTAACTCATCTTGAGTAAACTCAAACAAGATTGGGTTAGTGTGGAGAAGCCCTAACCACCTCATTTTCTCTTCATTTTTATGACAATTCATGATGTATTTGAATAAGTAAGAAGGAGAGAGTGAATGAAAGAGTTTGTGAGAATCGTATCGAAAACGGTGTACCACGATGAAGTTGCATTCCAAAGGAAACATAATATCTCCAACGTAATCACAAGGAGGAATCGATCAAACAATGGAAGAACTTGCATAATAGAACAAAGCTTGCACATATAGAGAAAGACAATGGAGTGTCTTGGCATACTCATAAATCAGAAATGAAAGGGTACATATAGGGTGCTGAGTAACCCTAGTGCATGACACACAAGAAAACCCTAAACCTAACCCATGTGAGATGACCCTCCATATGTGAGTGGAGGACACATAGGATCCCACACACCAACACCCCCTTCATCGAAGCTGGGGTAAGCTATGATGAGTCAGAAAGAACAAGAAGACACTCCTAAACAACTAAGAAAGATGTGTCAATGGGGCCCGACAACTAAAGGCCTGATAAGGTGCCCATATACAAACAACATCTTCCTAGAAGAAGAAGAAGAAGAGAAGGACTATATAGCCCGAAGAAGATGAGAAGTTGCATAAGACCTCACCCCAAGAAGAGACCGCAAGTGAAGAAACTTCACTTCAGTGAAGGGCTTGGTGAATATATCTGCAATCTGATTAGTTATCTGAATGTACTGAATGTCGATGATACCATCATGAATAAGATCTCATATGAAGTGCATATGGATCTCAATGTGCTTCGTCCATTGATGTTGAACTGGATTTCTACAAATTGAGATAGTGCTCGTGTTATCACAATAGATAATGGTAGGCCGCCAAAAGTGGATGCCAAACTTTATCAGAATACCTTGTAGCCAAACAACCTCTGTGGTAGTGTTAACTGCTCCTATGTATTCCGCCTCTTGAGAAGATATCGCAATTTCATCCAACTTCTTGCTAGACCAACTAGTAGGACTCGAAATATCAAAATAACTACAGAGAGAATGGTTTCACTATTTGAAATGCCTTGTCAACATCTAAAATGACTCTTTGAAGGATAAAACTTGATTTTCATTCATGTACTTTTCCAGAATTAAAAATTTCTACAGTCACATTGGATCTCCAAGATAATTTGATACTCAATGAGATCGAGTAATAAAATTGCATAGAAAAATACTATGTTCCTTTAATTCATATGATAAACATGCAAACATATAGGATCGACTTCTCCTATCATATAGGAAATATACTATAATAGTTAATACTAATGTTAATGAATTGTTGAAACAAATTTGTAACATATTCAACCTTATTTACGTGGGTTGCTAATACTAAGAAATCACCCACATTTACATTACACTTGATTACTATTTAACATGAGCATGATTCACGTTATTATAAACACATAATACACATATCAATATATGACTATATGAAATGTGATTAATTAAATAATTCCTAACAATGAGGTCTTGGGTAAGTATCGATCCTTCAAAAATCACATCAAACCCATGAGAAATGTGTTGCATTATTGGGTAGTGATGGAGTCTTGGGAAAATCGTTTCCTCAACAATTACATCAAATTTATGAAAAATGTGCTACATCATCAGGTAGTGATGGGGCCATGTTGAATTGCTCCCTCAAAAATTACATTAGACCTATGAGAAATGTGTTGTATCGTCGGGTAATGCCCTAGTTTATAACTAGAGCTTAAAAAGTATGAAGTTCAATCAATATCATGTATGCACATGTGTGAAGTGATATGTACAAGGAAGGTGTACTACTAGGTATGTATATCAAGCAAACGATCCATTTCCATAGGTGTAAGGATTGTATCATGTGAGGTATGATATTATATGTCATCTTAATAATCAAAGAAGAAATCATGTTTGCTATAGTATCTAGAATCATAAATAGCTATAGCATACAACTACGGGTCATATGTAGTCATAGTAACCACAAGATCTCGGTGTGAATGAGAGTGCATTGGTGTCTTCTCGAGAGTCACGATCGTATGTATGTTGTTGACCTACTATGTGTCATGCATGGCTAGTCAACACAAAACATGTAGCAAGAGGAGAAGGATTCATAATGTGTTGATGTTGATGCTCTATGCCATGTCGAGGTAAATGATCAATACTCAATATAATATGTTGTAATGGTGATGTCTTAGCACGAGGCATAAAATTCATAGTATGTATAAAAGAAGATTTTAGAATAGAGTAAATATGATATTATATGATAGGGATAGTCACTACCATGTTATTGTGTATATATTCAAGCATAAGTGCATTGTAGAGGGAATAAATTGTATATAATGGATCTAAGGGCATCCAAGTAGCATATTGAATCTCTCGTTGGAAGAAACTACAATAAACTAGGTGACCATTTTCTTAGGACCAAATTATTTGGTAAATATATGCCTCCAAGTGCTTGTTGTCATTTGCCATTAAATCCATGAACTGCTGCGCAGTAGTGCCTACGAGGTCTCGTGTGGTGTAACCGAGAGATATAAGAAGTGTCATCATTTAAATATTGTGGCTAGATCTATTGTTTTTATAACAATTTGAATAGGTTTTCAATCGATGTGTGTAAAAATGAAAAGAGATTTAGATGCTTAATTGTCATCAAGATGAATATCGAAATTGGAGATAGTAGTAGGTGGTATAGATGATTGTGTACTATGTGTAACACCAATGATACTACCAATTAGACAGATATTAGCCACATAGTTCAAGTGGCGGATCAAATTGAAGCATCATGTAAATAATCACTTTTGGATTTCTTAGGTGTTTTAGGTGTGTTGTGGGTCCATTTGGATGGTCATAGTTAGTATTTTTCCATTTGGATTTCATGGGAAAAAGAAGGAGTTTTCCCTCCATTTGTAAATTTTGAATATTTGAATTTTAGTCATAGGTGTTATAGTGTCAATTATTAATACAAGAGTCATGTATGATGTAATGAGGGTTATATTTACCACATTGGCTTGACTATCTTAACTCATCTAGGCCTTAACTCATCTTGAGTAAACTTAAACAAGATTGGGTTAGTGTGGAGAAGCCCTAACCACCTCATTTTCTCTTCATTTTTATGATAATTCATGATGTATTTGAGTAATTATGGAGAGAGTGAAAATTTTGGTTTGAAGGATGAAAAATATGTATGAGAGCCCTATGGCTCATGAAGTTGTGTGCGATCCATGTCATTAATCAAAGGAAGATATTTTTGAAGGGAAACATTGTGCATATTGGTTGACCTAATATTATGCATTGAATAACATGAATTTGTGAATGTTTCTTATATGTAAATGATGAATCCTTGTTGTCTCAGGTACAAAGAGTGTGTACAGTCACTTAGAGGATCTTGAAAAGTGCTTGATATGATAAGAACAATCTTGTGCAGGTTTGTCTAAGAGGTAAGGGTTTGTGGAATTGTTGAATGAATGAAAGGATATTGATGGTGTAGGGTAAATACATACTGTTTGAAGGTAAAAAGTTGTTTGTTCTCCTTTATGCATGCTAGATTAGTCCCGAGAGCATTATTCCTATAAATGATAAATTGATCATTGTTGAAAAGTGGAATAGTTGATTAAGTGATGAACTTGAATTCATACCATAAAGAGGAACTTTAGAAGGAAGATGTAGAATGATTCCAATCCTATATGGACCATGTTAAGTTGTTAAAGAAGTTGAGAAATCAAAATAAGCTGATTAAACTCTAAAAACTCACATAATCTGCATAATACATTATTTCAAGGGTTTGGGCTTAAAAACCCAAATGAGTGTTTGTTGATATTGCTTTAAAGTGTATCGGGGGTTAGTAAAAGGATCTTGGAGAGTATGGTGTTTTTACGGATGTGTTATAAGGTTCTAAAAAGTGTCAAGGTAGAGGAGAGATAAATAGTAGTCTAAAATGATGAAACTCGGGCTGACACAGTCACGGTCATACACATTGTAGATAGTGTTCATGCATAGTCTTAGAGGGTTCAAGAAGGAAATATATTGTGGGAAGAGCTTTAGTTCATGTTCTTGGAAGTAAGAAAGTTTGAGATAAGTTTGAGGAAGGATGCTAAGTATAGAAAGGGTATATAAACCGTTACTAACTCAAAGTGTTAAGAGATAAGTGGAAAAGTGACAAAAAGACAGTTTAGATAGTGGGTTTGAACAATTTGAGTTATATGAAGAAGACATCTTTGGATGCTTAGAATAAATCGTTCTTGGTGGTTTTTGAATTCATTTTTTTGAATTGGAAGCAATCCAAAGGTAATGAGTACCATAAGGAAAGGACTAAAACCTAGAAAACAAGAAAGAAACCGAGATAACATAGATTGTTGGCTAATTGAGACAATCAAGAATTCTAAAGTGCAAAAGTGACTTGTGAGGAAACTTGAAGGAATGGATAGAGATAAAGGAGAAATAAAGTTTGTAGAGTGAAGAAAATTCCTAAGGAAAGAGTAAGGATACCTTTAAAACCATTATCTTGCAAGAAGACCATACTGTCCCGTGTTGGATCATCAAGAACATAAAGAAGAGCACACAAAGTGTAGTCAAAAGTATTAAAAGTGAGGAATAAAGTGATTTACATGAACTAGAAATATGACATGTAGATGAATGGGTATATGATGAGATGAGCCAAAGATAATTAGAAGTACAAAACAAAGTGTGAAGACAAATTGCGAGTTAGTACAAATAAGAAACTTAGAGAACCAAATTTGTGAAAAATGAAAAATTGATCTTTGAAGGGTGTGGAGACTTTTCTAATCCCTGAACAAGTGTGATTAAGGTGGTTAAAGGAATTTATAAGGTTGAAACTAGCAAGAAAGTGCAAAACCCTATAAATTTGACAAAAACCCTAGTTAGAGACCTAGTAAGCTTTGAAAAGGTAAAATCTTGTAAAGTTGATCAAAACAATGATAGAGGAGTATATGAAGGTTTTCAATAGCTTGAATAAGAGATAAATGGATGGGATAAGGTGTTTAAAGGCTTAGAAATAGTGGGAACCATTAAAACCATAGTCAATCAACCCCTAGGGAAACCTTAATGATACCTAATTGTGAAGAGGAGCTTGGTGTTGAGAGAGTTGGAGAAGATGTTAGATCATGAAATTTTGCATGAAGTAGGAAGAGAATAATGGGTATCGAGAAATATATACAAGAAAAATGCTTTACAACTCTAGCACAAAACTAGAGTCGGCTCTTCTAGGGTTTCCCCATCCAAACATCATATCGCGACCTTTGCGAGCACTATGGGAATTAATTGCTATAGTTTCTCCTAGGGTTTTTCACCCTCTAGGCGTCCCCTTTAAAATGACCTCACCATCTTCAAACCCGATTGTTTCAACTACGGCAGGAGATAGTGGAGTGAGCGATGGCACCACCGATGAAGCATCCCAAGAAATTCATCCCGAAGGTTTTTCACGAGGTAATCTCTCTCCTCTGGATGTTGTTATGCCCATTCCTGAATTTAATGTTGCATGTCAATGGTTAGAACAATTTTTCCTCATTGGGTATTTTGTGGGTCAAATCCCCTCCGAAAGCATGCTTAAATCTTGGGCCACCACATTCGTACCCCTCATGGGGTCTGCCTGGATAGTGTCCAAAATATGACTAAGGGTTTATTTATTTTTCATTTCTCTAACCTAGCCAATGCGTCCAACATCTTGGCCAAACAAGCCACTTGGTATGTCCGCAACTCATTGCTTGTATTAACACCCTGACATAAGGACTTTGTGGTATCTGAGTATACCACCCTTAAAGTGTTGGTGTGGATTAAATTTCCTAGTCTCCCTCTACCATGCATTCATTTCTCTGTCAAATTGCTGCTTTGCTTGGGCATGTTGTCTTCCTAGAAGCTGATAAGTTTTACCATGCTTGTCCTCTAGAAGCGAGTTTGCATTGAGATTGATCTTTCGTAGGACCTCAAGGAATTTGTGGATATTCAAATGGGTGATAAATGCTACTCCCAAAGTGGGTCATGTATATAAATCTTCCCAATACTTGCTTTCGTTGTCAAGCATCTAATCACAAGATCAGAGAATGCACACTTTACGTCCCCCATAACCACCCTGTTACAAAATTAGCGCCTGAACAGTCAAACCCCAACAGGAGGAAGGTTTGAAATAAGAACAAATCCCAGCAATCCAAAGCCTCTAGCTCCCATGGCCATCATGAACTAACTGTTAAGGAACATTATCACAACATTCTCGGCCAAGGAGCCTACAACTGCTGCTAAGGAACCAACTACTGCTACTAAGGAGCCAACTGCTGCAGCCATCTCGGCTACCCTATTTCCAAAGTACTCCAACATGCCCCTTATGGCATCGGTTCTCATGGACCAGTCAAATTTTGTTTCTCATGTCCCCATTTTGCATTCAATTCCTCTGCTACTTCCAAGCAACTCACAAGGGCATTCCAAATGACCCCAAAGTCCACCTCGCATCTCTCGGGACCATAGCCCAACACATAGTGTGGATTCCACTAAAGTAGAATACAACATTGAGTATGCCGAATGAAAAAAAATTGATCTGCAAGATTTTTTATAGCATAATGTTGCTCATTTCCTGCATAATCAGTATGATGCCCTTGAGGGCTTGGAGGATGGGGATATGGCTCTTGACCAATGTTTCCCATGAATTTTTTATCTGGAATGTTAGGGGTCTCACAGACTCTATCGTAAGTATGTAGTGCATGAAACTCGACAACAATGTGCAAATCTGGATGTTTTGTTTTTACAAGAAGTTAAAATTATAGGTTTTTAGTTGCAGATGGTTTGTAAATCCATTTGGCCTGACAACTTGGCTTTCTGTAGCAATCATGAAGCAGGGCGGGGGATTAATTTCTCTTTTTGCCCCTAAATGGTGGCCTTTATTAATTGACCATGGAATCAACCCCACCAACCATGTCATATGGGTCCTCTTTAATATTGAGGGTCACCCTTTTGGGCTCATTAATATTTACGCCTCTAATGATGTGGCCAAAAGGGACAATCTGTGGTGGTGGATAGCCAACTCCATTCCCGATGCATATTGGGTTATAAGTGGAGACTTTAATATGGTTGAAAACCCAAATGATAAATGTGGCCACCTACCTATGAGGTGGACACCTGGTGAAAGGGAAGCGTGGTACTTCATGCGAAATAAATTGATTCTTTGATCCTAATGCATCTCGCTTTCCCACGTCTACACTTGGTACACGTGGTCCAATCTCCGTGGAGGGACATATCACGTCCTCAAACGACTTGACATGGCCATGTTGTCAGCTCAAAATTTTTTTGAGTTTGACAACATTTATTCCATGCTAGTGGAGGTTATGCCTGACTTTTTCCTTTCGAGACCACTCCCCTATACAATTTTGTATATGTTGGCATGATGTGCGCCCATTTTGTCATAAAGGCCAATTCTTTCTTAATACTGCCTTGATGCAACATGGCCCCACCGTCAATCATATCAAGTAGATTTGGAATTTAATTCCATGACCCAGTCATTATTAGTGATTTCATCCCATATGCGAAAGCCAACCGGCATTTGCTTTGGTGGGAAGATGCGTTGACGCAGACTACTAGATTTCTTAGAATTTACGGCCACCAGCTGGCCAAAATTTGGTGCCGCTCATACACCGCTAACACCTCAGCTCTCCTTTGGGCGACGGTGGTGCTTCAAGGAGATCCCTTCTCTAATGCTCTACAACTGCAAGTTGCAACTCTCCGCATCAAATCCAAATTGTAGACAATTATAATGTCAAAGGTGCTCAGATCTCGGGCTCGAATGCACTAGCTCAAAGTTGGAGATCGGGTCTTGAAATAATTTTTCTCTCTCTTCGAGCCATAAATCCTTCTCAACAGATCCAAGCTATCATTGATGATGGAGCTCAAATCACTGACCCACAACTTATGTTGCAAGCATTTGTGCAACATTACAAGCTCATTTTCCAAGCTCAGCCACCCTCCGATGCTCGTCGGGCCACTCTTGACCAGTGTTTGGGGGTTGTGCCTCGCAAGCTTTCAGAGGCTCAGAAGGTGCTCTGTGAAAGAATGCTCACTATTGAAGACCTCCATGAAGCCACTATGTAAATGGCTAATGATAAAGCACCCGAATGCGATGGATTCCCCTATGAATTCTATAAAACTCTCTAGGATTCATGAGGCAAGACCTTTGCAGGTCTATCTTGAAGGGTTTCACAACCAATCCCTAGGGCTTGGAATTAACAAGGGAAACATCAAATTCATTCCTAAGAAAGGAGATCCCGAGAAAATCACTTGTTGGCAGCCGATCACTCTGTTGAACATCTCCTACAAAATCATTGCCAAAGCATTAGCTCTGCGATTACGCAATTTGCTACCTACTATTATTCAGCCCAGAGCAAACAAGCTTCATACAGGACACTTCATCCTGGATAATATCATCACAATTTGGGAAGGCATGGAATGGGCCCGCAAATCTCACTAGGCCACTATGTTTATCAAGATTGAATTTGAGAAATCCTATGATTGGATTGAATGGCCTTTCATCCTCGCCATGCTTTAGGCCCTTGGCTTTGGCCCCATCTTTATTTAATCTGTCAATATGCTTTTTGAGATGCCTCTACTCAAATATCTATCAATGGCCTTAGCTCGGAGCCCTTTGGGCTATTCCGGTCTATCAGAAAAGGTTGTCCTCTAGCCCCTGCACTTTATGTGCTGGCGGATGAAGGCTTTGGTTATCTTTTAGCCCATGCCAAAAATCAAGGTCTTGTTCGTGGAATTTCACTGCCTGTTGAGCCCACCTCCCAACTCCTCAATGGGAATTTTGTGGATGATTCATTCCTTATGCTTATCAAGGATGAAAGTAACATTCGTAATGCCATGCAATGCTTGGATACTTTCTGCCTGGCTTTTGGTTCCTCCATTTAATGGCAAAAAACTCAATGCTATAGGTAATCCTTCCTTCATTCTGGACTAGCTTGCCACATATGATTGGAAAATTCTTCAACATGGTGAGATCTTCAAATTCCTTGGTATTCCTTTTTCTTTTCAAGCCTCCCTGACTGATCTATGGCATTATGTCATTCAACGGGTGGTGAAAAAACTGGAATATTGGCTCACTAGACCCTTGTCTCTAGTTGGAAAATTCCAAATTTGTTCCAAAGTCCTGATGACCACCCATGTTTACTATTTGTCTTGTTGGGTGCCTTCCAAAGCATCCATCCAAAATCTGGAAAATCTTCTCAAAGCTTTCTTATGGGCTAATGCTTCTACTTGGAAAAGGTTTTCATCATGTCGCTTGGGATATATGTTGCTTACCTCGTAATTCTAGAGGCCTTGGGCTTCTCCACATCCAACGCTAAGGGAAATCTCTCTGTGCCAAGTGGATTATCCATAGCATCGCTGGCCAAGAAGCTTGGAAAGTTCTCATACGACATGACATCTCAAAAGGCTCTCCTTATGGCTGCCATACATGGAAATGTTTACGGTTTTCAATCTACTCATCAATCTGTTCTCACAAAGTTGTGGGCACCTTCATGCTTAAAAGTATTTGGAAATCCTAGGAATGTCAAACCCTAGCTTTTATGGAAAGGGGATGGATTTTGCAATGGGCTATCTCTCAACCAACAATCTCTTTGGTGGTCATTGATTTTTCAATCCCAAGATCAATGCCTTGCAGAGGTCCCGAGAATCTCCGTGCTCAAATTCTTCAAACGTGGAATTCATACCATCGAGGATTTTTTTTGCAAAAACAAACAATCCTGGTTTGCTTGGCCAAAGTTTAAAACTGTTTCAGCTCTCCAACTAGGATCAAGATACTTTCAATACTGTGATCAATTCTGTTCCGATCACATGCTACATAAGATTGTTGTGCACTCTTCTCGCCCTTGGTGGACAAACTGGAAGTGGTTTGTTGATACTCCTTTCTGTAACTATAAAGCCAACAAAGGCTATTGGTGGCTCTCACCCCATTTTCCCATGGTGGAAAAACTCAACACTCGTTGGGAATTAATGCCACCCCATCTGGCTGGGGCAGATGGTTTGAGACTATTTGGACTATATGTGTTGAGCCCAAAATTGCTCATTTTCTGTGGTGTATTCTTCACCAAGGCCTTCCTATTGGGGCCCATCTTGTTCAAATTGGGATTCCGGCTCCCAAATGCCCCTTCTGTGGGCATCTGGAAACAATTATGCATGTTTTTTGGTTCTGTCCCAAAGCTCAAACTGCCTGGAACTGGATCCATACTTTTTTCTTTCCTTCCGGCCCCACTGTTTCACTTGGCAACATATCCTCTTGGGAGACAATCCCAAACTTCGCCTATGTTCACCCAGATTTGGCATGTTTTCAAAGGGGAGATTTTATTTTGGATATGGAAAGAAAGGAATGATTTTTTCTTTGCTAATTTTGTAGTTGATCAGTCCTTCTTGATTTATAATAAATCTATGGTGATCTCCAATGTGCTTCTGTAGATTCAAGTTCAAGCAAATAAGGTGGTGTTAGAGGTGGACCACCTCCAAACTTTATTGCGACACTAGGGGAAGCCCCGTGCAATGTTTCCCAGGTGCCTCCCTCTCCCACCAGTGCTCCTCACCCTCCACTCATGGTGGTGATGCAACATATCCCAAACGCTAGGCATTTAGTCACTCCCACCATTCTTGGGCCGAGCCATCGACACAACCACTCACCTAGGCACCACCATGGTCAGGGCTTGCCGCCACATTCCTCGGCTCGCCAGCAGAGCTGGGGCTCACCACCTCAAAACTTGGGTGGGGTTCTCTACCTTGATTATCGGCTCACCAAAGAAGGTTGGGGTTCTCCCTCCACCGCTTCTCAATAGGCCACCGACATCCGCCACCACCCCCGTCTCACGCTGGAAAATTCCCCGGCTCAACTTAGCCATTCCTACGCACGTGGGAAGTAGATCCTGAAGAAGAGTGTGTTGATGGCTGGGAGATTCCCGACACTGGTAAGGATCTACCTGGTTCGGGGTGGCTAGATGATCAGGATCCGCCCGCCTCGGGCATGTTTGTTGCTGCTGCCTAATTTTGTCTTTGTTTTTTGCCATGATCAATTTTTTGTTGTCTCTCCCTAGGCTCGGCCTAGTTTGTTTGTGGTTTTGGGGTGTGTTATCACCGAATCATAACACCCTTATGTTTTCAAAAGCACATATACTTGAGCTCACGGTGTGAATGGATAACATGGGTACTATCTCCAAGTTGTGGGACTTGCTACTTGGGATAGACCTCTAGAGAAAGCTAGTTCTTACTCCTAAAATACTTGCCACAATCTAATCTAATGCAGGAAAAACTATCTTTCCTAATATAAATTTCTAAGGGACCAAGGAGAGAGAATGAATGAAAATGAAAGCCTACACTAAAGTGGTGATACACCAGAAAATAAGGGGTGTGAGAGTAGTCTTCTAATGTGTGAAAAATAAAAGTAAAATGCATACTAGAAGGGGTGATAACAGTTCTCCACAATCTGGAAAATGCATTCATAACAATATTTCATACATGCACAATAATAATGAGTCCTTGCAAGAGCATAAAATAGACAGAATATTCTTGTAATGAAGGTTGAAAGGGCAAGAAGAGTGCAAATAAACACAACAGGGGAAGATGCATCCACAAACTTGTATTTTATTGCTTCATGATATGCATAGTTCAATTTATTACAAGATAAGGGCTTGGATCACCATGCAAGGAGTCCACTACAAGGGCCTACAGCACATTGGCTTCACAAATCAATTTTGATAGAGCTTTGCTACAACAAAACTATTTTTTTTTACAATGAGCCCAACACTCTAATTTATAGAAAAATAAGAAGAGAGAGAGAGAGAGAGGGAAAATGGAAATCCCGAAATCTGTCCTTCAACCACTTTCAAGGGGTCATAAATGGATTGAAATGATGGTATGTTACTTGTAAAAAGGATCCCCATACTATCCCATGACTTGCAATAGTGAAATATGGCAGCCCATGCTTCATTGAATGCGTCCAACTACCAAATAAAACACTATTCTAAACTTGGCCTCATTTTCAGGAAAATATACATCGATCCCTCATCGAATATAGAATTTATTGATTTATGTGCATTGGGTTTGGAAACACGATTCCAATGGTACCAATTTTGTGTGATTTCATTGAGAATTGTAAATGGCCTTCTGAGTGCGAGCAACTATTTTGGGTCTGCCAGGCATTTTCATCATTTGACGAGAATGAGCATTAATTGACTAGAGCTGAATATGTTTCTTTTATTTAAATATATATACCCTCATAAAAATTAAGAAATCTATTTTTTTGATGTAGAGGATGTCGTGCTTGTTCCAGAAAGTCCAATTTTATGAAAATCGGAGCTCGGAGTCAAAAGTTATGGCCGTTGAAGTTCGGGAGGTCAAACATTGACTTTTCTCTTCATTGCGACTATTTTGGCAAAATCAGTCTCGTGTGTCTTGGACACATTCTTCTGCATCACCCAAATCAGGCTTCCTTTTCCTTACGCATTTTCGTTGACCAGGCTATGAGGGCCGTTGACTTCCGCATTCGCCGCATCCCATTTAGCTTGGCTCCTTGTGCGGCGATTTCGCCTTTTCGCATTCCGCGCATACGTTTGTCCCGACCATCCTGGACACATTTCTCCATACCACCCGCAATGCATTGACTTGCAAAAAATCATATTTTTCACGTTTCATGCATAGCTACGTCCCAACCGCCTTTGCAGACAAATCCGGAACAAAATGTTTGATTTTTCCACAAAACACCAAAATGAGCCCATTTTTTGATTTTTTCCAATTTTCTCTAACTTCTTGGGTTTTTTCCGATGGGGAAGTTAGAGAGAAGCCAAGGGACCCCAAAAACATGATTTTGGCCTTGAATCAATTCTACTTGCTTGGGACTAAAGAATTTGATGCATGTTATCAAAATTACCTCAAGGGGTGAATTTTGGATAACAGGCGTGCTCTCATACCACCCGCTTTTTTGTTGAAAGTTATCTTGTATCTTATTGCATTAATATAATATAAGATCTTTTCATAAAAAAAAAGGGGTATCGAGATCACTAAAGAGTTTTTCTTGAAAGTTGAAAATTCTTCCGCATACGAGACTTGTGTGTAAATAGGGCTAGTAGGGAAACCTAGACAAAAATGGTAAAAGAGGAATAAAAGTAAATTGGCATGAAATTTGAGCATGAAACTTTGTAAGCACCTAGAAGGGGATAATGGGTGTCAGAAACGATTACCAATGAAGAAATATACTTTGTATTTTTTGTTTTATGTCAGAAAATAGCCTTTAGGAGGGCTACAAGGAGAAATTGAGGTCTACAAGAGGAATGGTGAAAATGATGATTTGAAACTTGATAAGGTATCCTAACATGATACATTGGTGATTTCTAGGAGGTGAAATGGGTTTTTAGCTCTTGAATCAATTATTTTGTGAAATTTGGTGGTCATAAGCCAATTCGGGCTACTTAGTGCAAGGTAAAAATGCTAGTTTTGGTGAATTTGATAAGTGAATGTGCTAACTATTTGAAATTGGTTGAATTATTTTGAATGTATATACATCATTTGGTATCCGAGTGGAGATTGTTTTACTCTTGGAAAAAATAAGATATGTTGAGAAGTGAAGAAGATAACGAAGATAGTGAAGGAAAACATAGCCTCAGTAAAGGCTTGAAAGGGAATATCAAGAAGAAATAAAATTGTGAAAGACTTTTTGGGAAGAGAGAAGATGGAAGAAGAGGAAAGAGATGATGAAAAGTGATGGAAGGCATGATAGAAGGAAAGGAATAATTGGTAATAGTGGTTAAGAAGAAAGCTAAGTGGCCTATAGAGCTACTTATGAGGAAGAGAAAAAGAGAGCAACTGAGAGAGATGGTAAGGAAGGAAGAGAGAAAGCTGAAGCAAGAAGAGAAGAGGATGAGAAAAGAAGAAGAAGAAGTTAACAAAGATATAGTGTATGAAGAAACTCATAATTTGGTTGAGGAAGAGGTGATTGCAAGCTTCTTATCTTGTCTTGAAAAAGAGGAAGAAAGTGATGAAGTGGAGCAGCAAAGTGAAGATGAACACAAGCTCATTGGTGGAGCCACTCACGAGGCTAAAAGGCCTCCTTTTTATTCTGACATTTCCTTTTAATGTGTAGTGCAGGTGATGAAAATAAAGCACTATAAAAAGAAAATTGTCAAGAAAGAAGATGAAGAAACTGAAAAATGCAAGAATAAATGAAAGTGAAGAAGACTTGATAGTCGATGAAGAAATTTTGTGGCAACAAATCATGAATGAACCTGAGATTTTAGACCTGATTGAGGATGATGAAACCTATAAGAAAGAAAAGAAAGAACTTTTGAAAATACTACATGATCAAGAAGAAGATAAAAGCTATGAAGAATCGGATGAATTAGATTTGAGAAAGACACGAGATGATATAAATGATTTCATGAGGTAGCTATAAGTTGAAGAAGCAAAGAGAAGAAAAAGTGAAGATCAAAATAAAACAAGCAAGCAAAGAGTGAAGAAGGAAAAGCAAAGAAAGAGAAGAATAAAAGTGGAAATAAATCAACAAATAAGGAAGAAAATTAGATCAAGAAGACAAAGAAATTGGAAATCAAGGAAGAAGAAAAATAAAATGAGCTCAAATTTCTCCCCTTTGGGAGTATGATGTAGGAGCATCATGTAAATAAGAATTTTGGCTTTCTTAGGTGTGTCTTGGATCCATTTGGAGGGTTATAGTTAGTATTTTTCCATTTTGACTCCATGGGAAAAATAAGGAGCTTTCCCTCCATTTGTAATTTTTGAATATTTGAATTTTAGTCATAGGTGTTATAGGGTTAGATGTTAATACAAGAGTCATGTATGATGTAATGAGGGTTATAAGACACCTTTACCACCTTGGCTTGACTCTCTTAACTCATCTCGAGTCAACTTAATCAAGGTAGGGTTAGTGTGGAGAATCCCTAACCTCCTCATTTTTATCTTCATTTATATGAGAATTCATGATGTATTCGATTAAGTAAGAAGGAGAGTGGAAAAAGTTGGTTTCAAGGGTGAAAAATTTGTACTAGAGCCCTATGGATCATGAAGTTGTGTGCGATCCATGTCATCAATCAAAGGAAGAGCTTCTTAAAGGAAAACACTATGTATATTGGTTGATCTAATATTATGCATTGAATAACAAGAGTTTATGAATGTTTCTTATATAAATGATGAAACCTTGTTGTCTCGAGCACAACGAGTGTGTACAAATCACTTAGAGGATATCGAAAAGTGCTTGGTATGATAATAAAAATATTGTGTAGGTTTGTTTAAGAGGTAAGGGGTTGTGGAATTATTGAATGAATGAAAGGAGATTGATGGTGTAGGGTAATACATATCTGTTTGAAGGAACAAAGTTGTTTGTTCTCCTTTATGCATACTAGATTCTTGAGAGCATTACTCTTATAAATGAGAAATTAAGACACCATGAACCGTGATCACTATCAAACAAAGGAATAATTGATTAAGTGATGAACTTGAATTCATAGCATAAAGAGTAACTTTAGTAAGGAAGATGTAGACTGATTCCAAGCTTGTATGGACCATGTTGAGTTGTTAAAGAAGTTGATAAATCCAAATAAGTTTATTAAACTCTCAAAAACTCACACAATCTACATAATACATTGTTTCAAGGGTTTGGGCTTAAAAACCTAGTTGAGTGTTTGTTGATATTTCTCTAACGTGTATCAGGGCTTATTAAAAAGATCATGGTGAGTATGGTGTTTGTACAAATGTGTTACAAGGTTACAAGAAGTGTCAAGGTAGAGGATAGATAAATAGTTGTCTAAAATGATGAAACGCAAGTTTGTGGTCATAAACAGATCTAGATAGTGTTCATGCACAATATTAGAGGGTTCAAGAAGGAAATATCTTGTGGGAAGAGCTTTAGTTCATGTTTTTGGAAATAAGAAAGTCTAAGATATGTTTGAGGAAGGATCCACAATATATAAAGGGTATATAAATCATTACCAACTTAGAGTATTAATAGATAAGTGGAAAATTGACAAAAGACAGTTTTTAGATAGTGGGTTTGCACAATTTGAGTTATAAGAAGAAGACATATTTGGGTGCTTAGAATAAATCCTTCTTGGTACATTTGTGAAGTCATTGTTAGAATTGAAAGAAATCCAAAGGTAATAAGTACTATAAGGAAAGGACTAAAACCTAGAAACAAGAAAGAAACCGATATAACACAGATTGCCAACTAATTGAGATAGTTAATAACTCTAAAGTGCAAAAGTGACTTGTGAGGAAACTTGAAGGAATGGATAGAGATAAAGGAGAAATGAAGTTTGTAGAGTGAAGAACAGTCCCGAGGAAAGAGTAAGGAGACCTTTAAAACCATTATCTGCAAGAATACCATATTGTTCTCTGTTGGATAAGTCAAGAACTTAAAGAAGAGCACAAAAAGTGTAGTGAAGAGTCTTAAAAGGGAGGAAGAGGATGCTTTGCATGAACTAAAAATATGCCTTGTAGATGAATGGGTGTATGATGAGATGAGCCAAAGACAATTAGAAGTACACAACAGAGTATGAAGACAAATTGAGAGTTAGTACAAACAAACAACTTAGAGAACCAAATTTGTGAAAAATGACAAATTGATGTTTGAAGGGTGTGGAGATTTTGCTAATCCTCTTGAACAAGTGTGATTAAGGTGGTTGAAGGAGTTTATAAGGTTGAAACTAGTAAGAAAGTGCAAAACCCTAGAAATTTGACAAAACCCTAGTTCGAGACCTAGTAAGCTTTGAGAAGGTAAAATCTTGCAAAGTTGATCAAAACAGTGATAGAGGAGTATATACAGGTTTTCAATAGCTTGAATAAGAGATAAATGGATGGGATAGGGTGTTTAGATGCTTGGAAATAGTGGGAACCATTAAAACCCTAGTTAGTTAATCAACCTTTAGGGAAACCTTAATGAGACCTAATTGTGAAGAGGAACATGGTGTTGAGATAGTTGGAGAAGAGGTTAGATCATGAAATTTTTCATGAAGTAGGAGGAGAATAATGGGTATCCAGATCACTAAAGAGTTTTGCTTGAAAGTTGACAGATTCTTCCAGACACAGAGACTTGTGTGCAAATAGGGCTAGTTGGGAAACCTAGTCAAAAAGGGTAAAATTGGAATAAAAGAAAATTGGCATGGAATTAGAGCATGAAACTTTGCAAGCACATAAAAGGGGATATGGGTGTTAGAAATGATTACCAGTGAAGAAAGATACTTTGTATTTTGTGTTTTATGTAAAAAAATAGCCTTTAAGAGGGCTACAAGGAGAAATTGAGGTCTTTTATCCAATTTTGTGCGTATGGAAAAATGGACAACGGGGTCCTATTGAATTTTAAGTCTTCACAGAAGAACTTGGGGCCTATCAGACAAAATTTTGTGCTTCAAGAATGTTTACAGTGTTCTAGGATGGTTCAAGATCATTTTTGAACTATTTTCTCATTTCCCAAGTTATGGAGGCCCAAGGTTTTCTCATGGCAAGGAGATTGGCACTTGCAAGCCCATCTCCAACCAACGAGGGCATAGATGATCAGAATTGGATCACACCTAAAAGGCCCTATTGTCATTTCATAATCTTCACGGTTCAAGGGAATGGTGGAAATTCAGAAGTTTTGAGGTCAAGTGTGAAAATGCCTAGGAGGGAGGCTTCGAGCTCAAATGGCTCGCCGAGCTAAAGGACAAGTTGTAAGTTTTCAAGATACATTGGTAGCTCGGTTTGAGCTCACATTTTATAACATGATACCGAGGTAGGCATTGAAACAAATACTTAACGAGCTTGGGACATAAACATGTGAAAATTTCCATGAAGATAAGCTCATCGTACAACAATGTGGAGCATCATTTTGAAAAGAGTCTTGACATTGGCTAAGGTTGGCTCACCAACATGTATGCAAGTGGGCTCGCCAAAAGATCACAGTGTGACTATGGATGATTCTTGCTACACATGCAAAGCGAATTGTTATCAAAGGGTCATGGCGTTGAAGAGACGAAGGAGTTGAGGGCAAGCTATGGGGATTGCCTTGGGCCTAGCATTCGGGTTGTTTCACAATAAATGGATCGACGAGCCATGCGAGACCGGATGGCAGGTAAGCAACTCGGAAAATCCCAAGGGAATGCACATAATGATTTTAAATTCCATTATAGCTCATTCAAGTCAACATTGCAACCGAGTCAAAAATTAGCTCGACGTGTTTGGATAGAGCTTCGTCAAATTCGTTAATAAGCAAACTTAGGTGGTAGCTTGTAATAGAGAGCTTGACAGTGGAAGGTTGGTCATCATGATAGTGAACAATATATATAACATGTGAACCCAACGTTTGGAGCATTGAGAGCTCATCGTATGGATCGAGATAATGAGTTCTAATCTGACGTTGAGTGGATCAGACCTCGAGACCGAGGTAATTTTGAATAGATAAGGTGCTCATAGGTATCGACATCATCAAGTTAGGTTGAATGGAGGAAATGTTTCAGAGGATGTATGGAGCTCATCATCGAAAATATTGAATTAGGCTTATTGTGTTTGACGTTTCAGCAAGGTAAAGTCGAGTCATATTTTTCAGGTGCAAAGCTCGAACAGATGTTCAAGAAAGTTGCAAGGATCACGTAAAGTTCGTGGGGATTGAAAACCAAATTTCTGAGCTTCGAAATAACATAGTTCATTGGGGATTTCGAGGGGCCTGCGGCCATGGGGGAAACGTCAAAATGGCAGGACAAGCCGATAACTCCACGCAGGGGAGTTTTGGGCAAACATAGGCAAGTGGGATTTTTACAATGGCAAGCCGAGGAAGATGTTCCATGATGCGGAGATTCAGTGAGCGTGGTCAAGTGGGAATTTTGGGATGGAAAACCAACATGAGACTTCTACACAAGCCATTGAGCTGAATTGCCATGTAAACAGGTGAATAAGGAATGACGCTGAGTTGGAAGGCTGAGTCAATGCCAAGAAATTTGTGATTCACCAAGTTACTCTCCGGATTAGCAGGACAATTATGAATTGGAGTGAGTCATGGGGAACCACCGCGAAAATGGAGCCAAGGTCGGGCTCGTGGAATGTCAAGGTCATCTAAGACGTTGATGAAAGATCTCATGCAAGGAGCCCAGAAAGATGAATCATCAAAGTGATGCATTGGGCGGAGTAAGTTAATAGCCTGAAGAGTCGATTATTATCTTAGTTTACTGCCATGAGAAACAGAAGTGGCTCTATAGCTCATTGCAGAACCCAACCAGGTCAAAAAATTAGTGGCTCATGATGGCTCATGTGTGAAGAATTCAACGGGTGAGAGGGAGAGCTTGACGGTAGGGCGATGCTGAGAACTCATACTGATGTGAGGTGATGCATTAGTAGTGAGTCGGGTTGAGAGGCCAAGACAATGGAAGGAGCTTGTCTCTCCCAAAGGGCAATTTAATGAAACAAGGAAGAACGATGGGTGTTTCAGTGGACTAGACAACTCAGAGGGGGCTGAGCCAAGTACATTAATCAAATGGAGACCCAAGCTAAGGGCGAGCCAATGAAATCAGACTGAGCTAGTAGTGGCTTGGGTGAGATGTTTTGTAGGAGGCAAGCTTGGTGGAACAAACTCACGGTTTGAGGCATGAAATGCCTAGTGAATAGATCGAGTTCAGGATTGAGACGACTGCATACAGTGTCGGATCATGGCCTCGTGAGACGTCAAAGGGTGAGCTCGAGAGAGTGTGTGTTTTGGGGTTTAGATGTGATTCAATGTAATGCAAAGAATGACGAGTTGTTCGTTGATCGCGAAGTGGTACTTAGAGATCATAGGTCGAGCTAAAATAGTTGCGAGCAAAGGACAACTCACTACCGAGTTAAGGCTTATTCATTCAGTGGCACAAAGCCAAGTTAGGGAGACCTCACGAAGACAGAGTCGATCAACCAAGATGTTGAGCCATCATTGAAACATACCTCAGTGGTGGGAGCATTTTGGGCTCATAGAGTTGAGTTGTGAGATGAAAAGGACCCGCAGGTTGATATGCACATAGCGAGTTCGTCGGTCGATGTGTTGGAATAGAGATAGACTAAGACGACGAGTTAAGACCATTGACAGAGTGCATGAGCTTTGAAGGAACTCGATGGTGGGTCGATGCAAGTAATCTAATGGAGCTCATGTGACATGATGCCGACGGATCTTTATAAGTGTTAGCTCGATGCGGAATGGAGCTCGGCCTGAGGAACTTGATGATTCATGAAGGAACTCGAGCTCAAGGTTGGGATGAGGTGAGAGACATAAATTAGGAAAGGAGGGAGCTCATCTCTCCTAGAGGGAGATCTAATGATGCAGAGCTCGGTGGCGAGCTCGACTCAAGTGAGCTTGGTTACGGTGGATGGTGACAACGAGCCATGATACACTCGGTTGCGGTAAACATGGAGAGAATCTCGGCTAGACGAATCGGTAGAAGTGTGAGGAGACAGATTGGGATGTTGATCAAGCCATAAAACTAAACATCTTGACACATATGACTCGGTTCATAGGTTTCGAGCTCCAGGGAGAAACGTTAGAGTTGGCTCAGAGGTCATACGAAGAAAATGAGCTTGGTCACGAAGAACATTAAACCCGTGAATAGATCTCGGTTAACATTGAAGTGTCCAACTAGAGAATGCACAAGACAAACAAATGTGGAACAAGGTCGCCGTTGTCAACAGGCTAGGAGAAGCGAGGTGAGCTTGTTTGGGAAACCAAGTAGCTCGGTCGAGGCGATGACAATGGAATTGGCGCACACACGCCGTATGAAGGAGCTCGGACCCAACTCGGTGAGTTGGCTCGGTGAGCCAACCACCGAGTTGGGCTATTTTTGGCATTTTCCCATAATTTTCCCTTCAGTGCAAACCGATCGAAAGGGGGCCCACCTTTAATTTAATTAATTTAATATTTTAATAATAATATTTATTATTATTATTTAAATATTTTATTTAAATATTCTTTTTATCAATTGAGAAGACTAGGTCAACTGGGCAATTTATGGCACATGATGGAACCTTCTTAAGTGGTTCAACTGACTGTAATAAATGAACCATCATGTGCCTTCAATTTAGGAATGTAATTATGACCTTCCTTCTTCTCTCTCTCATATTCTTCTATAAATGTAAGTTGGAAGCTCATTCCAAGGGGGTCCAACAGGTCGATAGTTTGGAAAGTTAGACATCTTAGGCAAGTGCAATTTTCAAGAGTCCTCTCTCTTCTGCAAGTTGTCCTTGTCTGTTGAGAGAAATTTCAATGTCCTTGTCTGCTGAGAGAAATTTCAAGCCTCCTCTTCAAGATTGTAATGGAAACTATTGCCTCTTCTGAATATATGATGCATTGTTCACTTTATTGAAGCAATAAAAGTGTTTGTTTTGTGGCTAATCTTGGTCCTTTCATCCTTTTATACTTCTTTGTGCCTTTTCTCATGCTTGTAGGTACACTGTGCAAGTTCACATTTCTATTACAGGTTCTTGGAGTTTTGTGCTTATCGAGTGGTGGAGTATTGCATGCAGTTGAGTTGTGGTGTTCGTTCACCCTTCTTGAGTTAATCCTTCTTCACTGGGGGCGATATTTTGCTCTATCTGATCAAGTTTAACAAAGTGAACACATGTATCTTAGTTTGTGGTATCCTGTGCCCTCTCCAAGTTGTAGTAGGTGAAGTTGATTTGTGGTGCACACACCCTCTTCAAATTAACCCTTCTTGACTCTAGAAACACCCTTTATTTGGTGCATCACCATCCCTAATATAGTTTCATTTCTGTAAATCTCTTTCCCTAAAACCCCATGAAGATGTTAGCATAGGACTAGATAGCCTTTTTATCACACTAGGAATAGTAAAAATCTTAGTTTAGAAAGAGGAAGCCGACCTTCACTAGAGGTTCACCTTGAGCCCAAGTTCCACAGCTTGAGAGGTGATCCCATGTGTCCCAATCACACTGAACGTCCTATTCACATTCTGGCCATTTGGAGGGTGCAGTGATTTGGTGACAACAAGGTCTACAAGATGAATGGTGAAAAATGATGATTTGAAACTTGATGATGTATTCTAACATGATTCATTGGTGATTTCTAATAGGTGAAATGGGGTTTTAGCTCTTGAATCAATCATTTTGTGAACTTTTGTGGTCATAGGCCAATTCAATCTACTTGGTGAAAGGTAAAAATTGTTAGTTTTGGTGATTTTGATAAGTGAATGTGCTAACTATTTGAAATTGGTTGAATTCTTTTGAATTTCTATGCATAAAAATAATGATAAACCATGTGAAAATTTTCCACCTTATTTGTTTTAACGATTACACAATGAATTACTAAATAAATGTATGTGGGAATCGGGTTGAACAACTATGGTATTGGCGAGTGGTTCAAGATATTGCACGGGATGGTGTTTTTATTAAACGTTTCTTGATTTTATTTCATAGTACAAAAATTTGATTTGTAAAATGTCTCGCATTGATGATATTCAAAAGCTTAGATTTAATCAAAAAAGATCCTTGTTGCTTAGTCGTATCAATAATAATAGGTGACGATAATTGTATAAGATTACACTTGAGTAGATTTTATAATATAATGCGATGAGGTTACAATAACTAGTTGTAACATTGTGTACAAGTATTTGTAGTAGGTCTATAGGAGTAGGTTATACAACATTAATAGATTCAACCTTCTAAGTCTTAGTCGACTTACCCTTATATGGGGGTTTTGATTGAATTTTCTTGTTGGTATATGACTACATGGTGTCATAAGTCAACATATTGGCTTCCATGAACTTTGTCTCATATAGTGTGACTATTTGACATAGGTCCTCAAAAGATGTACAATTAAGAAACATGACTTGTTCACGAAGCTTGGGAATTAGATTGGAAATGAATATTTCTATCAATTCATTTTCATCAATGCATTTATATCCACGTGAAATCAAGGTATTATAGTGAATACATAATCCTCCACTCTTTCATGTAATTATTTTTGGCTTATACAATTTATGGGAATGATAAACATTGCTCAATATTAATTTTAAATTGTTAAGGAAACTATCAACTACATCTTGGAATGTCTATATGGATCTTATGAAGGAAGTGTATAATACCAATCAAGTACATATTCATTAAGGTTACATGGAAAGAACTTGGTAAGTAAGGTGTCATCATGCATGCAATCCATTTAAGAGTCCATTAAGGCATGGAGGTGTTATCGAGGATCAATTTAGCCATCATAAAAGGAAAGATTCAGTGGAGTAAATCTAGGTACCAAAGGGTTATTGAGTAACTCAATAGATCTCGTGGTGATGTATGACCAGGTTTACAATAAGATAACTATTTGTGTTTGCATGGATTGTAGTTGTTGAAGAAAAAGAATAGATAAATTATCCATATAGGATGGGATAGGTCCTTTTTTAGAATCCATATGATGTGTATGTGTAATGGCTTAAGGATCCAAGTGTCATACCCCCATCGTTGGAACATTAGGTGTATGTAAAAGTGGGTTACATACTTGAGAAGTATCACCTAAGGGGGAAGGAAATCCTATGGATGGTGGGATTGTAGCACTTGAGGGTTTACCTTGGGTTTCTACATTCTTTTTGAGTATTGTATTTTGTACTTGGGAAATGCGTAAGAAATGAGGTATTTTTTTGGGATTATAATTTATAGATTGTCATATTTCATCCATCATGATCAATTATGAAGAAGAGAGTGTATTGGGATCAACCGTTATGCTAGTGTACAAAAAGTAAAGAAGAGATAGTTGATGACAAGGTGAAATTGAAGGGATTGAGAATACCACAAAAGAGAATGAAGAAATAGGGGAAGTGACTTTAAGTTTGTGGATGGACCACAACAACCAACAACAACAATTTGAGGTCCAATCCTCAGTCATGAGAAATATAATGGAGGAATCACAACTTGAAAATATAAAAATGCCCCATATGACAAAAAGGGAAAGACCTCGATGTCTATGACTATCAGAGTAAGTACAAGAAAGAAATAGAAGACAAATACATTAGAGTTAAGGTGTATCCTCTCAGCAAGCCACTAAAAAGAGGATGCCAATAGCCAAAAAAACATACATGGAAAAGCGTCAATGATAATTCTCTCGAGATACCAAAGTTGTGATAAAAAGAAATTCCACCTACAAAAGAATATTTAGGAAATATTATGCCATATCCCTGTCCCTATATCCAAAAGAATAAGAGACATATATAAGGTAGCTGAGAAGGCAACCTAAATGTGAGAAGATGCAAATTTTTCTAAATTACTTGAAAAGAATGAATTAACTTGTGAACTTGAAGAGGAAGAAAAATAAAATAGTTACACGAAGAATAAATCCAGATCGAAATATATCATGAGAATGTCTCGTAAATAAAGAGAACAACCAAAATAGCTATAATATATTAGAGAAGAAGATGAAGGGGTGAGATAAAGGAGAAAAAATAAAAAAGAATTAGAAGAGCAAGAGATAAAAAAGTATAGATTGAAGCGGTCGTGGTAAAAGCCTAATAAAAATATTCATAGATAAATAAAAAATAGGTAAGAGAATTAGAAGACATAAATAAGAAGGCCAAAAAGGCCCAAAAATGGATAGATGAAGAATAAAACAATAATAAGGTACACCGAGGTCCAAAAATAGCTAGAAGATGAAGAAAAAAATAAGGTCATGGAGGATGAAAATAAATCTCGTGAAGAGAAGGAGAAGGGAGAGGTAGAAAAATGACAACAAGAAAAATAAGTAGAGGCTAAAATAAAGGAAACAAAAGAGCCAAACATGTAAAAGAAGGCCGCCAAGGAAGTGAATGAGAAAAAGTAATCTTAATTGAGGGAAAAAGAATAGGAAGAGAAAGAAAAGGCCATGGAGGCTGAAAAAAAAGTCACAAAGAGAAGGAGAAGGAAGAGGAGGAAAAATGACATCAATAAAAATATGTGGATGCTAAAACAAAGGCCACAAAATAACTAGCAACACATGAGATTAAAAGGTAGAACCAATAATAGGCATCTAAAATATATGTTAAAAATTGACTATGTAATTTGAAAGCTAATTTAAGGGGTGCATAGAGTGACCTAAACACTACATTGATAATTTGATGTAGTAATTAAGAAAAGCCTTTAATATATTATGAATTTCTTAATATACCGGAAGATAAATATTTCAACATACAAATATTTTATAATTTTAAGCACATATGAAACATGTAATCCAAGGCATGAGCATTCGTTTGTTAGTAACATGTAAGATATGATTAGGAGAAAAATTAGCTAGAGATAAATTCTTATGTCTAAAATATATAAAGAACGAAGTGCATGAAAGTAAGTCTCCTAATAGATGCAATCATGCACGATGTGTATCATGGAAACAACAACATTAGTAAAATATAAAATAATAGAAGTGTGTGTGATATAGATCACAACACCAAACATGTAAAAATATATAAAAACATAAAGTGCAGTCAAATAATTCCATAACATAATGATATAAGAGCACACAAGCACAAAGTGTTTTATTGAATTAAAAATAAGCAAGCATCATGATTAGAAGCATATAAGCAACACATGACATGAAAAACATACAGTTAGAACCTTTTACACAATCGACACATGATGTGACACATAAATAAACACTATGAACCAAGAAATATAAAATCATACAAGCATATAAAAATCATGTTAAACATATATAAATAATGAATCATGTAAACATCAATGTAACAATCATAAATAACAAGTAAACACAACAATTTTTTAGATCCTGCAGAAGCAATCAATGTCTTCACCATATATAATAAAGTACAATATCAATATAAGATAGCACACCAAAGATATAAACAAGAACATTCCATGTATAAATAGTTTAAGTATCTCGTTGTGATCAATGAACCAACATGGAAAGATAAAACCTCGCACGGTAAACAAATTTTAGTCATTTGGTGGTTGATAATGCTTGTTATATATTATATCCCATATACATGACTTAAGTGCATAAATAGAACTAAAAATCACTATCCTAAGGCTTCCAATCCTTATTCCACTACTTAGACACCTACATGAATACCTATATTATTCAACAACACCTAATATATTATATACATACTTCTCCCACCATCAACTAAGCTTTTCCCCCTATTTGACAAATCCATCTAGTATGGACATGATCAACTAGTTTGATTCTATCCTTGCTAGTCAATCCTATCTAGGAATTTTTAAATAGTCAAAATTTTAAATGGGTATTTTCTTATGAGTTAGTATTTTCCCTCCATATCATCTTTAATGAAAAATATTACCCCTACAATCGTATAAATACAAATCAAACCCCACTCATTTACTCACTTTGTAGTGCCCACTTCCCTTCGACACTTTTGATATTGATCATGATACTGCTGGCTATATTATGGACATTATTACAACTTTGATTTAGTATGGTGTTAGATGTCAGATCATGGATTATTGTTGACTCTGATTCATATATGATGCATGATGATTGTTAGAGACATTTTATATAGATGTTGACATGCTGTTGGACATGGTTATATATATATTTATGGATGTTATTAGGACATGTGATATTTGGATATATTGAGTAGACCGAGAAAATTGAATTTAAAATTGATGATTATATAGTTCTTTGATAAAATTGTAAGTGATATTGTTGATTGTTTGGATGTTATTGTGATTCATATATATATATTAATGATTTTAAAATTTTATTATATTCATTTGGATGTTATAATATGGCCACGAGGCCAAAGGGATATTTGTATTGTGCAAGTTAAAAAAATATCACAACAAACATTGGGGGATTGGAGACCAACAACATTGAAATTCTAGATGAATTCAACAAGGTTACCTTGGCAACTTGTATTGTTCGTGTGTGTGTGTTTGATTGTTAGGGATTCCCATGGGGGATCACCTTTAAATGTGACCAAGGGTTATCTGTATTTATTTATTTGGTTCCTTTTATTGATGTTTGTATGTGTTTATTAAGTGATGTGTGTACCCCTTTCATTATTTATTTATTGTGGTAGATTAATGTGAGTAAACATGTTGTTAAAATTAATTAATCAAATTGGGACATAAGAAAGTAATTATTAGAGTTGTTGGCCTAAAATTAAAGTGTTGTAAGAGATGTGTAAGTTAAATTTTGAGTGTGAAACACTACACCTTCTTGGAAATTCGAATTTGTCCTTGGAGGCTGATTTTGGAGGCTTGTGGGACAAGTTAAACTTGTCCCATACCTCTTAAATTTATTTACCAACCATACCTATGGTTGGAGAGTGGAATTTAGACCTTATTTATGCATTTTTGTAAGTCAAGTTGTATGCTTTTATTGCACTTTCTTACATGCTTTAAATTTTAGTCCTTTAGGGTGTGGGCTTGCTTAAGTGTGTAAGTAAAACTGTCATATTATTCACCCACATATTGATTATGCATTGGAGAATGAAGTTGAATTTTGTGTTGGGGTTGAGGATGTGTGATGTGGCATCCTACATGGATCCACCTCATCCTCTTCTCTTCCCTCTTCTATTTATTGGAATTCCTTAGCTTGTTTTTGGGTTGCTTCACTTTGGAGACTTCATTCTTGGGTGAATTCTTTTGCTGTTTTGGAGCTCTTGCTTTGAAGAAGTTTTGGAAGATTGTTGCATGCTCATGCTTGGCTGATTTGGATTGCTTACATTAGGATAAAGCTTGTTGTTTTGGAACTTGGAACAACTCCATCATGGAGAGGTAGGAGCTTGGCTCTTGAAATGCTTCTTTTTTATTTATGAAAATGTTAATGTGTGAATGTTTTGGCATGTTTATGGGCTGTTGGGTAGATGGCCTAGGAATGGTGTAGGAGAAGACTATAGGGTTTATTTTGTGGGAGGCACAAGTGTGTTTTAGGGAGGTATAAGGGAGGAGGGAGTTGGGATTTGGGTTCCACCTTACAAATAAATAGCTTACATTTCTTTACTCATTATGGGGTGCCATAAGAGGTTGGGGAGGCATAAGGAAATGTGAGGAATAAGGGGTACTTGGGGAGGCATAAGGAATGTCAGTGGTTTTGATATACTATATTTTGGCGGTTTGTAATTCAGGTGGTGATACCCATTTCCCTTTTGGGAGGCATAAGAAGCATCCCCCATAGTTTCTTGCTCCTTTGGCTTGTTGATGAAGCCTCAGTAATGTTTGTCATGCTTTAATGTAGTTGTAAACTACATTCTATTTTGGACTGTGTTTTTGTTGTGAAAATGCTACTTGTGTGTTTGTGGAATCTGTTATTGCCATGAGTTGGATCACATATTTTATTGCATTGTGGTTAGGGCTCAGGGGCTAATGAAGAAGGATGGCTTCTCCTCTTCATTGGATGTATTGGTTGGGTGGAGAGTGTTG
Source organism: Taxus wallichiana var. yunnanensis (assembly GCA_018340775.1). Classification (NCBI taxonomy): domain Eukaryota; kingdom Viridiplantae; phylum Streptophyta; class Pinopsida; order Cupressales; family Taxaceae; genus Taxus; species Taxus wallichiana. The sequence goes on from CM031237.1 coordinate 207,209,642, forward strand.
CCTTTCCCCTACTCTTGTTGTGACCAAATTGGAAGAATGAGAAATACACATGTTGCATTGTTCGGAGCTGAGAAAAGATAGTTTGAGTCCCTTGTGAAATGAAATCTTATTGTAGCCCTTTCCCACTTTGAAGTGGATGATCTGTATATTAATTGTAATGGAAATATACTTTGTATTGACAATGAAAGTTGAAGTTTGAAATGTAAAAGAGTTATACTCTGTATTCTGTTTTTGGAAAGAATGTGAAAGAATGATACATATTTTGTATATTGTATTTTGAAATCAAATGGAAAGGAAGTTGTAAGAGTTTCATTTGAATTAATGGAAGTGTTTTTCCTTGTTCATATGATATTATTTCCATTGGAAATCTATGTTTAACATGCACTATGAAATCCCTGTTTGGAAAGTGGAAAAGTGAAACACGTGAGGAGAAAATGTATTATTTTGCCTTGTTTATAATATATGATTTTGGAAAGAATAGAAATTGCATTCTTGTTTTAATATCTGATTGAAGGAAAGAAAACTATTTATGACCAGCATGGAATGAATTCAATGTTTTATTTCATGGCAAAAGAGATAGTTAATTTTTGTTCTGTAAATATATACACTTCTTTCAATTCACTATATACTTTGTAAAATTCCTTTATCAAATGTTTAAATAACCCCGTAAATAGATAAAAGGTAAATGAAATAATCAATTGGACTTAATGAGGACAAAATGATCCCAAACCAAACTAAAAACACTTGAAGAAATGTCTTGAAAATCTTCCAATCGAGCCAAGGCAAATCAGTAGACTTTATCTTTGAAAAAAAAGAAACTTGGAATTTCAAAATGCAAATCAAACCAAAAATTTTACACTTGCTATATATCCTAACACTTTCCTAATGGAAACCTCCATGTCTGTTTGACATGTTGAAGGAGAAATAATGACAAATTTGAACAAAATTTTATAAGTTAAAATTTACTAGTTCATCTTGTAAAGACCGCAAAACACTTTCACAAAAGTGACTCCTTAAATTTTATTAAAACTAGAATTTAATGAATCCTGTGCAAAGAGGACATTGAGAGCTTTCCAAAAAGTCCTTGTTTTCCCAAAACCGAGCTCTCTATCAAAATTTATGGCCTTCTGAAGTTTTTCTTCACTTGGCGTCAAAAAAAAAAAAAAAAATTGGGAAAATTTCCTTGGCGGGCCCAAATTTTTCCCTTAGAGCTGGAAAAATTTTGGGAAAATTTTCCAAATTTTCCCCACCACCCCGCTAGCCTGTAGCTAATCAGAGGTTACCACGTGGCACCACGAGGTTTTCAGCGGAGGGCAGATCCCTTTTGCCTTTTGCATTTCAGTAAAATTTTGGGAAAATTTTCCAAATTTTCCACACCGCCCCACCGGCCTCGTAGCCAATTAGGAGCTGCCATGTGGCGTCGCGAGGCAATGGTGGAGGAGCGGGTCCCTTTTTTCCTTTTTTGTTTCAGAAAATTTTGGGAAAATTTTCTAAAATTCCCCGCCGCCCCGCCGACCGTAACCAATCGGAGCGCCACGTGGCATCACAAGGTGCCGACGGAGGCGCGGTGAATGTTACCATTTTTTCCCTTCGAGGTGTTAAACAAATTTTCTCCCATCACCCTGCTTTCCCCATGTTGGCTTAGGAGATGCCATGTGTCCCTCGCGGACTCGCGGGAGCGCGGGTGTAAAGGTGGCTTTCCGCCCCTTGGGAAATTTTTCTCCTTGCGGCCCACAGACCCGCCCATGGGGAAATTTTCCTCCCCATGCGGCCCACCGACCTGCCCTTGGGGAAAAATTTCTCCCCTAGGCCCATAGGCCTGCTCTTGGGAAAAATTTTCACCCCAAGGCCCGCCGGCCCATAACTTGAAAAATATGAGGAGTTAGGAGGACTTCTTTATATCACTGGAAAGGTGAGGAAATTTCCTATCCAATGGGAATAATTTAGGAAAATTGAATGCATTAATTTTGAGATAAATTAAGTTGAATCTTTAAATCTTGTTAGAGAGTGGGTGTGGTGAGGAATTACCCTCTGACCCTAATTGAACTTTCTAACCCTAATTTTTTTGGGACCTTGTGACCTCTAATAATTGTTATTTAAAGAAAATAATATTCTAGTGGTTTAGAATTGATCTGGAACTTACTAATGACAACAAATTGTCTTCAGAACTGATTGTAGACTCTTTTAAACAAAAAAATTATTCCATAATTTTCCTAACTAATACTAGGTTGTTCTTGGGTCTCAAGTGGGTTGTTTTACAGGCATCACACACTTGGTCACTACTTGGAAATCATTAAACAACATATTCCTCTCCAAAAGAAAGAAACATTGTTCAATTTCTTACCTCTTGTAGGATATTACAATAATAGTAGCCCCTATGCATGTTTGAAGCACTCTAAGTCAATCCAAAAACATTTCAAGTCAAGCCAAGAGCATTCCAAGTCAAGTCAAAATCCTATGTTCAAAGGTCTAACTCTAGCTACACACATGTAGTCACATTATCACGATTGCACTTCTAATAAGATAATAACCACATGGGTTTGAATCCTTTTCAAAGTAGTGATATAAGGGATGTAAGGGTACCTCAACCCAAACTATCGACCTTATTTACAAGAATTTCAAATAAGATAGGAATTTAAGATAAGAAAATTAATTTTGGTAACTTATGAAAATATTTTAGTTTATATATCACACATAAAACAACACATTCAATAGTCACACATGGTGGCATAATCACATATCCATTTTTTAAGCAAGAAAAATCAGTACAAGGTTGTACATGTCAATCCTATATTGCTAGTAAATTTTGTCTAGAGGAGAATTAATGCCCCATTTTGGAGATGAAGTAAATAATTAATATTTACATCTTGTTCCCACTATTTTCACACCCATATTAGTCGCCATGATGTAGAAAAGCTAAGTTTATTGTCCATTTGTTTATTTTCTATATTTATAATGTACCCTAATTAATTGGATTCCCTAAATCATTTACTATACTTTTACGTATGTGTATGAATGTGTAATTTATAAAATGGATGTGCATATTTTCTAGATATTAATCCTAATTAGATATAAGAACTCATGAAAACTTCTTATTTATAATTTATTTTTTAATTTTTTGTGTTTTTATGATTGGCCTTTTATTTTCCTTTGTACTCCTATATTTTTATGGGATTAAGTTCTCTTTCATGTCTCTAAGGTCTAAGAAATTTTGAAAGAATGTCTCAATTAGACATCCATATTACTAAACACCCTCTTGATGATGTTATCATGAATGTCCTCACCAAACCTTCTTAAGTGGAATATATTCAAGATACCATTCTCATTACTACCTTAGAAGAGTTTGATCTCACTCACTCATGAGAATTTGCAAAATACATTAATCTTAATCCAAATCAAATTGATGCATTATTATTCATAGCCAGAGGTGAAAATAATAAGATGGCCACATCCATTGTTCCTACATTTGTAGTTATTATGGGGCATCCAATGTACCCTTTTATGTTTCAATGTCTATTCCAACTCATATTATGACTACACCATCTTTTGTGCATACACTTGGGGCATTTCATACCATATCTCTTTGCACATTTAGAAGACCATTTTTGATCTACAAACCAAGGTGTTACAATTAGAGTAGAGTGTGTATAGATATTTTCATGAAATGGATTCACATATCTTACATCACAATCCATTAGAACTTGATATGGAATCACATTATTTTCCCATAAGTTTTTTCCTCCTAATATTATAATTTATAAACATAAAGAGGATCCCGAACAACATTATTGATCCTTACATACAACTTGTCTTGACTATGTCTAGAATGATAAGCTTCTCTCACCGATATATTTCCAGTAAGTCCCAAGGATGATGCACTCCAATGGTTATATGATATCCCTATTAAATTAATGAGTATATTAAATCCTTTGACCAATTAATTCCTAACATATTTTTAATAAATATAAGTGAACACGTATCTTATGCACAAATGGAAAACCTCCATCAAGGATACAATCAGCCAATCATTGACTATGTGTTGAGATACAAATTATGATTATTAAAATAGACTATTTTTGTGGACAATGAGCTTCAATATTTATTTACACAGAGCCTAGTAACACCTTTTCCAGAATCTATTATGTTTGATAAATTTTGATCTTTTGATGAGCTATGACAAAAACTAAAAGAAAGATAACTCAAGATATTGACATTGAATAATATCAAGTGTGCTCAATGCACCAAATACATCCAATACCAAGTTTAAAATAAAATCCATCTATAAAGGAAAATCTAATGAAGGAAAAATGAAGCAAAAGTAACAATCAATGTTATATCTCGACTAACTTCTAAGTTTCAAATACAAGCTCCCCTAGAAGGTAAATCACATGAACACCACCAATACCACATATTATACTTGAAATTTACTTGAGTGTAAATTTTCATTTCACCCTTTTCCTATGGAGTTTGATATGAGAAAACTCAACCTAAATCATTTTATTATAATGCATATTATGATCACCATTGGTGTATCAAACATTCTACAAATTGATATCAAGGAAAAAAATGTAATACAAGATATTATTGACAATGATTCTAATGCATTAACCACTCCTAAATAATAGTATAAGACTCAAGAAAATTATAATGTGAAGCTAAATATATTCAATTATCCACTACCAAACCATGTTACAATTGAGAATAAAGGGACTTTGGAGGTCAATCATGCATACAATGTACAACCTCCTCTAGATATATAGTCATCCCCTTGATGATATTATTGAAAAATGAATAACACTCTGCTTCCATGGTCCATGATTGAATTCGGTGATGGTAAAATAATAGACGCGACGATTCAAATAGAAATGAAATATTTATTTGTGCTTATGCAATCAACAACCTATCCATAGTGTCATGGTGTAGACACAAAATCACACACACAATACTATTATACTATAGCCCCAAGTATGTTGTTTTATGTATAGATCTTGAGTAAGAAAAGTATCACTAGTGAAACAATTCCTATTCCATCCGTATCACTAGTGAAACAATTCCTATTCCATCCACTTGCTTTGTGATTGTTTTTATTATTTTATCTCTCACATCTGTCACTTCTACACCCAGTTTTGGTCAGGTCATAGGGATCCCTATCCGTTAGTATTCTCACATTTATTGTTAGTTGTCTCGGGACACTAGCATCCAACCATTCCTATCTAACCTAGGCACTTAAGCCCTCTTTGTTTTTGTTCACATTTTTGACATTTGTGGTTGGCATTTTCGATTTTCTTACTCCTATCTTGAGGTCCTAGTCGACATGTCGTGTCACTAGTGTCAAAATTCAAACAAGAGATCCCTATATAAACACAACATACATACCATTATAATGGTGGGAAATTTTATCAAGGGTTATCTATCTACATACTATTAAAGGGACTGCATTTTGGGCTTATTAATCTGCATAAAATGCATAGGAAGGGGAATTTTTTGAATTCTATCCCACACATTTTCATTCGATCTAGCTATATCCCGCTATTTTGGCATCACCAACATCATGCACACACAAGCACATAAAAGTACATGGAGTTTGAGATGTAGTGCAATGCTCAGTCGTAAGTTCACTATGTTGGGTGATAGACGAGGTCTTTTTGACTCCCTATTTGCATATTTATTTTTAGGATTTGATATTGTTTGGGGGTTTTGCATGATATTATTTGTTTTTCATGTTATCAACAAACTCAATGATTTTCCAATGACCTATAGGTAATAAAAAATGAGGGATAGAAAAACCTTAACAACACCAAAAAAATTAGGTTCTTACCTCTGTATAGTCACAAACGCTTACAAAAGGTATTAGGCACCCTCAAGCCTATCTAGGTTCCCTGTATAGGTCATTTCACAAGTTACAAAATTTATAGGGAGCATTTTCAGCATTATGCCCATCCTATTAATCAGTTGTTCCGATTCGGGTATACTTCAAGATAAGCAAAAATCAGATAAGTACCCTATCTCTTTCATTTGCTTACATAGTTATATCTTTGAGGTTCCTATAATTTTTATTTTATTGTATATCATTGTAGTGCCTCTGAACCTATATTTTAATAAAATATTCATATTTTATTAAATCATTTGGTGAACTCGACTCTTAGAACTATTTTCCTAGGATATATTAAACTCTAATGGATAAAAGTATATCTTCCTCTCTTAGGAAATTTATGTATCACATGAGTGTTAATCCTATCCTCGATGATGTTGTTGAGGTTGAATTATTTGATCTTTATCCTTATGCTCAATTTGATGATAATGTTCAAAGATTTCTTGATGCTACTAAACACAAAGTTCCTACTATTTTTGAACACTCTACTCTCAACATTGTTCCTAACACTCGAAGCTTTTCTAGATGTAATCCTTGTTATTCCATAGGCACTAGGACCACTCCACCTTCTATTTCTGTTGAAACTCTTGATGATGCTATTATTGATTATATGATTGGTCTTGATTGTGATCTGTAGAAAAAAACCATGATGAAAATGTACATGTGCATGATGCTATTTCTCATACTAGCCAAGATGAATGTAAAGTTGCATCTCATACTTATTATATTTCTAAAAATGTTTCTAATGATTGTAAAGATACATCTCATGATAGTTCTTCTCCTACTTCACTCTATGTTGATGAATCACTTGATGAAATACTTGCATGTGAAAATTTGTATGATACTGATTATATTTCTGAGCATGCACATGTTAGTGAAGCTTCTACTTCTCTTAAGATTATTGAATGTGAATTTTCCACTCTACTTTCATCTACTTCTAAGCTTGTTCTGATGTAATTCATGATGATTATTCCATCCTACTATATCACCTCTTATGGTTTCTTATGATTCTACTAGTAGTACTTCCGTTAATATTCCATGTTCTTCTCCACCTCTTTCCTCTTCTTCTTCTCTCGATGATGTTCATGTTGCTTCTTTTATTTATCCTAGTATACCACCTCTTATTTCTTCTACATCTACATCTAGTGTGCCCATAACATCTTCATCTTATGCTTCTTCTTCTCACATTCCTATGATCACTCATAATGGAAAAATTCAACCTCTCAATGTGCCTCTTACATATTCTATGATTCCTCCACATGAAATTTATCACTCATGCATGTTGTTGGTCAGTTGCAATCTCAAGTTCAATATCTCACTCTTGAAAGCAAAGCCTATTATGCTTCTATCAATAATAACTCTCTTCATGGAAATCCTATTCCAAAGAAAATTCATAATTCAACATTTCCTAAGGATTTCATCATGCCTACATTTTCATGTTTTGACAAAGCATTGACAATCCATATCTACATCTTAAGCATTATCATCTAGCTATGGCTTCTTATTCAAATGATTGATTATTGCTAAAATCCTTTGTCATAGTCTAGTTGATGAAGCTCTTTAATGGTACACTCATTTTCCTTTTGGATCTATTAGTACATATTGTGAAATGGAAGATGATTTTATTAGATGATTTATGCTAAACAATGGTCCTAAAGTCACACATGATCACTTACCGGCTTACATCAAGGAAAGAAGGAGCCTATTCTTGATTACATTTTACACTTTAATTATTGCATGCATCAATTAGTATTTTATCCTATTGATATAGAGAAGAAATTTATCTTCTGTCATGGCTTAATTCCTACTTTAAAAGAACGATTGCAATATGATACATGTGAATCATTTACACTCTTATGCTATAAGGTTATTGATCTAGAACAAGATTTAATTTTTACACATGTTATAGATCATCCTTCTACTTCTTCTACTACTGCATCATCTTCTACTTCTTCACCTCTTCCATCTGTTAAGCATCCTCCAAGGTCTCCATCTCCTCCACCTCACAAGCATGTTCCATCCCCTCCACCGCATAAGTATCCTCCATCTCCACCACCACGTTTCTCTCCACCTAAGTATTTTCCATCTCCTACTCAAGAGCCATTGAATTTATCACATGCTGCTAAGCCTCATGATGTGCTACATGATTTACTTGATAAGTGCTTAATTCACTTTCCTTCTAATCAACATCATCCTCTGCATCACCTACTTCACCAGTTTGATAGTCCTTATTACAATTATCACCGCATCAATGGCCATCATGACAATGATTGTTGCGCCCTTCAGGAAAAATTACAAAAATTAGAAGACAATAGTATCATTACCTTTGAATCTCACTCTCATGAGTGGTCTATTTTCTCCGATTCCACACAAGCATGCTACTAATTTGGTTCACTTATCTCTTCCTCCCACTTCTAAGTTCATCATTTGTCCATCACCTAAAGTCATTATTCATTCATGTCCTCCACCTTGATCATCCACCGCTGCATCATCTCATTTTCCGCAAAGTGATCCTACTTCACATTGGATTACTAAGCCATCAAGATGCATCTATGATTCCCACCACCTGAATCTCCCATAATTGGTATCATATCATCTGACATTCATTTTAGCTTACACACTCATGTTTTTTCCACTACTCTTCGCCACCCTCTTCATATTTTGTAGGTGAATTTTCTCATATGACTACCCAATGACGCACTCATGTTCTTACGGTTCTTACATGACTATTGAGGGATATGTTATAATAAGAACCCCACTCCATCTTTGTGTAACACACTTCATTGATCTATCTATCTAGCATACACTATCACACCATTTCTTGATGATGCACTCTTGTTTTATGGTTCATTCTTGATTATTGAGGGTCTTATATAAATGAACCTCATCTTCTTACACATGCATTGGGGGTAATTTATCTTATCTCCCCATTTATTCATAATTCTTACACATGATTCCATACATTTAAAAATCATTTCAATCACATTATTCCTTTCATACATACATATGTTACCAATTATCACATATGCATTCATACATACTATCCAATTTTCACACTTTGTTAGGTTGTGGAGCCTATTTTCATGTGTGAAAGTGTTGAAGACTGTACACTAAGAGTATTATACACTTTCCATAGTTGTCTCATTGGGGTTCGGGGCCGGGCCGGGCCTCGAGTAGCGAGGGTACAGGGGCACAACCCTTGAGAAAATTTTTGGCCTCGAAAAATGTGCCTGATATTTCAGAAATGTGCTCTTCTCATATGGGTAGGATTTTTGACCCATAGGTTTATGGGATGGTTTTGGCCCATGGTTTTGATACCCATGGTATTGTAAAACTGCTTAAGTAGTTGTCTACTTATGTGGTTTTGTGCATATGGTAGGGTTGATGTAACATTGTAGATGTGTGTGAATTCAGGTGTGAATTCTGTAGAGTTTGTTGAGTATAGCTCCAAACAAATACGTGTATTGTATTGAGAGAGCGGTGGCTTTGCAATAAAATATGAGCAAGTGATTCTTGGTGGATGTAGCCTAAATTGGGTGAACCACGTTAAATATTGTCTCTTTGTGTTGTTCTTTTATTATTCTACACTTTTATTTTAGATCTGTAATATTTTCTCGCATATTAGTTTCTACTTTTATTTGCAATTATGTGAGGGATTATTCCACACATTTTATCCCTTATTTCCTAACACACACATTACCTATCCATGTCCTAATCAACATCATCATCCATTTATCAATATCATCATTTATGTAAATCAATCATCACACATCTACATATGAATACAAATTATTGCATTACATATCAAAAGAACATCAACACAACACAAAAATGCTAATCGTATATATATATATATATATATATATATATATATATATATATATATATATATATATATATATATCAACAAAAATCAAAGTTTCAAAAATAAAATCATTGGGGAGCAAGACCCCATATATCACTACATATATATATGCCATACATCATCATCACATTGTCATTATATACAATTGCGGGATTTCTAGAACTAGACACTTCACCACTCAATCTATGTCACTAGTTGTGGCCCCTATATCTCTCAACTTGCCTCCGCATAGAACGCTAACTTGACTGAATTCTGCGAATCGGCCTTGAAACTCTAAATACCACCTAAAAACATCATGCGTTAGGGATCATCGACATTAAAAATTTTCTCCGTAATTTCTATTTTATTATGTATGTATTAGGAATAGGATGTTGTTAAGTATGATTAGTAGTGGCGTCTGATAGAAGATAACGGTGCCATCAGTATGGTGCCGCCAATAAAGTAGAGTACGAGTAATAGTCAAAGTATAATAGGAATGTTATGGTAAAAGTAAATATTTGTCGTAAGTGGTCCAAAGTAATGTTAAAATGTCAAAGTTGGGGTAAGTAGAGAAATAAGGTATACATGATTAGTAATTAGAAATATTATATTTGTAATAAGGACAAAGAGTGATGTCATAAATATTTTGTGTATTTTATTTGTGGAAAAGACTAAAAAGGTGGAACCCATGTGAGATGATAAGGTTTATCTTATCTTAGAAGATAAGCCTACATGTAAAGGTAAGAGTTTAGGCATTGAATATGATTGGCGGAAGAGATTTTCTATCCTATCTTAGAAATAGGGTGGATAAGCCTAAATTCCTATAAATAAAGAGGTCACCTTCCCTCATTTAATATAGAGAGAAGTAGTGAGAAATATTGTATGAGTAAGTGTGTAAAGGAAGCCATCATTTAGAAGGTGTGTTAAAGAATCCATTGTGAAGTTTCTCCCATAGTTATTGTTGGAAGGCAAGTGAAGTCAGTAACACTTGAAGTACCTCATGGGTGAGATTGTAACAATTTCATGTTGATATTATAATTTACACTTATATTTTAGATTTTTCATCATTCCTTCGTATCATAGTCTATGGTATTCTTGTGTTATGTTTGTTGTTGTGTTTCAGATTACATCCACCAAACTAAAGGTTGTGCATTAGTAAATAATCATAGCATGAGGAGTTCCTGGTGGAGAATTATCATAGTGCCGGATTGGTGATGACATTTTGGTTCCGTTGCTGGGACCATTCCTCGTTGGTGGATTTTCTGGAGAAATATTCCCACTTAGTCAGAAATCATTTGGAGGGTAACCTTGTTTTTATTGTGCATAGTAGTTACCATGGTAAAGTCACTTTTACCGTGAATAGTATTTACCATAGTAACTTTACTTTTTACCATGAATAGTATTTACCACAGTAACTTCACTTTTTATCGTGAATAGTGTTTACCACAGTAAAGTCAGTTTTTACCGCAGTAAGTCAAGTTTTACCATGGTCATTCCTATTTTACTGTAGAAAGGTGTAAAGTCACTTTCTATTGTAGTGAGTCCAATTATTTGTGCACATAAGTCTTACTGATTGTACTTGTGGGTTGGTATTTCATTGTGGTTACTTTTAAAAATAGGGAAGATTCTTGTTTTTCAGCCCAATCTAATGAAGACGCTTGCTCTTTCATTCAAGAGTTTAAACGATCTTGAATTTGTAATGGCCTTATAAGAAGGAAACAATGGACTAAATTTTTTCCTACCTTTTTGGATGGTTCAGCCCTTAGGTGGTTTGAAACACTAGGTGATAATGTGAAAAATTCATGGGATTTATTAATTGAAAGTTTTCTTGAAGAATTTGGTGAACAACAAAAATATGCAGATCTCATGATTGATATCACAAAGCTATCCCAAGGAGAGAAGAAGAAGATAAAGGATTATCATGCTCATGTTTTAGAGCTAAGGAGGAAGCTCGATGCCTAGATATGGAAGGAAGGATTAGCGGATGGGTTGATGAATGACGTGGATAATCTCCTCTATAAGCACTTCATTCTTGGGATGAAGCCAGAGATCAAACAATGAGTGAAGTATGACCACCCAGCTACCATTGAACAAGCAAAGGAGATTGCAAGAAGGCAAGAAGAAAGCATGGAAGAGGAGCCCAAAGAAATTGCTGCTAAGGTAGAGCCTACACCAACACCTTTGGTCTAGAATCCACAACCACTCTCGGTGAGCACAAATCTTTTCCCTAGTACATCTACTGAGTATGAAGATCTGCTCAAGAAGATGGGTCAGTTAACTATTAATCTTCTTCAAGGAAAGGAATTTAGTTCTCAGGGAGGAGATAGAGGTCTAAAAAGAAATATTTATGAAGTTGTATGTTATGGTTGTCATAAAAAGGGTCATTATAAGTATAATTGTCTAGATAGAGCTTCTACATCTGGTATAAGAGATAATGATAAAGGAAAAGCACCTGTGAATTCTTTTGATGTAGTAGATAAGAGCATAAATAATGAAGTAGATGTGTTTGTAATAAAAAGAAAGAAATAAAAAGATAACCAAGATGGAAATGATCCTAAGAAGATGAAAGGAGAAACTAATAAGAAACATAGGAGAAGAAAGTTGGGTGTGCAGTATTTTCTAATTTCACAAGGGCAAGGACCATACTCCATCTTAGAAGATCTGTCCAAAAGGCCTGCAAATATTACATATGGTCAACTTCTAGCTATGTCTTCTGAGAAGAGGCGGGAGCTGTGAAGTGGACTCAATGCTCGACGAAGTAAGGAGGTTGAGGTACCTGTTTTGGAGGTAGAGGCGGATCCTTACATTCCACAAGCTGAGGTATTATGTAATGGTATTTCAATTCATGATGTCTTAGTTGATGGAGGTGTTACAGTTAATGCAATGACCAAGTCTACGTAATAAATATGTTGGGTTTAAAATTGATCACCCCTCAACACTTATGTTAAGGTCATTAAATAAGGGAAAAACTAAACCAGAAGGTGTTGTTTCAAATGTAGTAATATCTATTATGGGTGTTGTATGTGTGGTAGACTTTTAGGTGATGAAAAATGGTATTGTTGTGTACCCATTGTTGTTGGGAAGACTATGGCTAAGGAGAGTTCATGCAAGAAACTACTAGAATAAAGGATTCATGACACTTGGATGTGGTAGAGAGAGGGTGAAGATAAATGTGATCCCTCGGCATCATAAGGCAGAACCTATGGATTCAAGTGATGAAACTGATGATTGGACATCCTCTAATTACTCTAGTACTAATGAAGTGGACACAGAAAATGAAGAAAGTGAGGTTGATGTTTCGGTCATGGATATCCTTCCAGTCACACCGATTCATGAACCCATAAAATTATCTGAAGAGGAAATTGATGATCATCTCAAACAAATAAAGATTGGTGATGCTGTGATGGAGAGTGAGAAGGAATCCTACCTCCAGCTCTTTCGAAGGTACATACACCTATTCACTTTTGATTACAAGGAACTCCGTCAAGTATGTTGGGTAGAACATTCTATTGAGTTGGTAGATGGTGCTAAGCCCATAAAACAAATGCCATATAAAATGAATCCTAATTTTTTCAAGACTGTAAAGAAGAAATAGATAAGTTGCTTGATGTAGGATTCATATTTACTGTGGAGAATTCAGAATGGGTTTCTCCCATTGTGATCTCGATAAAAAAGAATAGGAAGCTATGCATTTGTGTTGATTATAGGAAGTTCAATAAGGCAACAAAGAAGGATCATTACCCTCTTCCATTCTCAGATCAGATCTTGGACGAAGTAGCTGGCCAGGAGTGCTATAGTTTTGTTGATGGATATAGCGGATACAACCAAGTTCGTATAGTGGAGAAAGATCAGCTGAAGACCACATTCACCACTCCTTAGGGAATGTTTTCTTATAGAGTTATGCCTTTTGGGTTGTGTAATGCTCCAACAACGTTCCAATGTTTGATGAATAGGGTGTTTGAACCCTACATTGGGAACTTCATCAGAGTATTTATGGATGATTTTTGCATCTATGGGAGCAAGATGGACCACCTGCACTAGATGGAGACAACATTTCAAAGGTTAGATGAAGAAAAAGCCTCACTAAACCCTACAAAGTGTGTCTTTGGATGTTCTAAAGGTGTTTTGTTAGGGCATGTTGTATCCAGAGATGGTATTAGTACTGATCCTGATAAAGTTTCAAAAATCAAAGAGTTACCATTTCCTATGAATAGAAGTAAGTTGAGATCATTTTTAGGCCATGTGGGTTACTATAGAAGGTTCATCAAGAATTTCTCAAAGATTGCACAACCACTAACCCAATTCTTGAAGAAGGATGTTACTTATGAACCAGGAAATAAGGCGCATGAAGCTTTTGAACAACTAAAGGAAGCTTTGGTGTCTTCACCTATTTTAAAGAATCTAGATTGGAGCAAGCCATTCATTGTGTATATTGATGCCTCAGATGCAAAGCACTAGGAAGTACTCTGAGCCAAAAGGATGAAAATGGGAATGATCATCCAGTTTAATTTGGGAGCAGACAAATGAGCAGTGCTGAGGTAAATTATACATAATCGAAAAAGAGGCTCTAGCTATCATTTTTTCTTTGTAAAGAAGTTTATAAATTACTTGCTAGGGCAGAAATTTATAGTTGTAAGCAGAATCATCGGGATCTAAAATATATTGTAAATAAGCCTAACCCATCGGGGAGGATAGAAAGATGGATAATTTTTCTACAAGAATTTGAATTTGATATTATAAATAGGCCGGGGAAAGAAGCATGTCAATGCAAATGCACTCTCTCGAGCCTATGATGGTTTAGGTTCATCTTGTGATGATGATGATTTCCTAGATGCAACATTGTTATACCTTGACACGATCCCTAGTGAATACATAGATATTTGGAATTATTTGAATGAATTCAAGTTTCTTGATGGTGTCGATGCAATGAATAAGAGGAAGATTACTCAAGCCAGTCATCCATATTCTATTCTGCATGGAGTATTATTTTGAAAAGGACTTGATGGACAATATAAGAGGGCAGTTGGATGTGATCAAGGGAAGGAGCTGATAGAAGAATTCCACAATGGTACATGTGGAGGAAACTTCTTTGGACAACTTACAACAAGAAGGATCTTGGATGCAAGTTATCACTGACCCACTCTTTTTAGAGATTGTTATAATTATTGTAAGACATGTGATATTTGTCAAACACATGGTAACCGTAAGACTTCATCAGCTCCATTATGCCCTATTCTTCCACTTGGTCCCTTTGAAAAATGGGGAATAGACATTGTAGGTCCACTTCCAACTACCCCACGCCAAAATAAGTATATTGTAGTTGCCACAAATTATTTAACCAATTGAAGCTAGGCCATTGGAAATAACTTCCATGGATGAAGTGGCAAGGGTCATATACGAACGCATTATCACCGATTTGGTTGCCCTTTAGAAATTGTAATAGAGCAAGGAAACCACTTCATTAATGATGTGGTAGAAACCCTAGTCAACAAGTTTTCTATTAAGCACAGGAAGGCAACAACATACAAGCCAAGCACAAATGGACAGGTGGAACAATTTTTTTTTGTGTTGTGTCAAAGTCTAGCAAAAGATGCATCCTTGCAGGTACATAAGTGGGATAAAAGGATTCATGCAGCATTGTGGGCATATAGGGCAACATCAAAGTCAACAACAAGATACTCCCCATTTCAGTTGGCTTATGGCATTGATCCAGTTCTTCCTATTGAGTTTGATATTCCCATTGTGAGAGTTATGAAAAATGAAAGGATGGATGAAAGTGATTCAATAAAAGAAAGGTTGGTACATCTTCATTTGCTAGAGGAAATGAGGGAAATAGCGAAGGATACAAGCTATAAGAAGAAAATGAAGCAGAAGGAATACTTTGATCAAAATATCCGTTGGTCTCCATTTCATGTGAATGACTTGGTTCTAGTATATGATTCCAGATACAAAAAAAAGAAGATAGAGAAAATTTCTTCCCAAATGGATGGGGCCCTACAAAATAGTAGCTTGTGCATGAAAATGGTACATATCGACTAGAGGAATTAGATGGCACTCCCATTACGAAATGGGTCAACCACGACAAGTTAAAGATTTTCCAAGCACCAGAATAGTCTACTCCAAGGATGGAGTAGAAGCTAGGAAGGGGGAAAATGTCGACATTAAAATTTTCCTCTGTAATTTCTATTTTATTATGTATGTATTAGGAATAGGATGTTGTTAAGTATGATTAGTAGTGGTGTCTGATAGAAGATAATGGTGTTGTCAATACGGTGCTGCCAATAAAGTAGAGTACGGTAACAATCAAAGTACAATAGGAATGTTGTGGTAAAAAGTAAATATTTGTCGTAAGTGGTCCTGGTAATGTTAAAATGTCAAAGTTGGGGTAAGTAGAGAAGTAGGGTCTACATGATTAGGAATTAGAAATATTATATTTGTAATAAGGAAAAAGAGTGATGTCATAAATATTTTGTGTATTTTATTTGTGGAAAATACTAAAAAGGTGGAACCCATGTGAGATGATAAGGTTTATCTTATCTTAGAAGATAAGCCTACATGTAAAGGCAAGAGTTTAGGCATGGAATATGATTGGCCAGAAGAGATTTCCTATCCTATCTTAGAGATAGGGTGGATAAGCCTAAATTCCTATAAATAAAGAGGTCACCTTCCCTCATTTAACATAGAGAGAAGTAGTGAGAAATATTGTATGAGTAAGTGTGTAAAGGAAGCCATCATTTAGAAGGTGTGTTAAATAATCCATTGTGAAGTTTCTCCCATAGTTATTGTTGGAAGGCAAGTGAAGTCAGTAACACTTGAAGTACCTCATGGGTGAGATTGTAACAATTTCATGTTGATATTATAATTTACACTTATATTTCAGATTTTCATCATTCCTTCGTATCATAGTCTATGGTATTCTTGTGTTATGTTTGTTGTTGTGTTTCTAGATTACATCCACAAAACTAAAGGTTGTGCATTAGTAAATAATCATAGCACGAGGAGTTCCCAGTGGAGAATTATCATAGTGCCAGATTGGTGATGACAGATCCTCCTCCTAAAACATCCCTAGCTTATTGAGTATATGCACACACGCTATCACCACTGGCTCGAAAAAGCGGGCATGCTCCCACACAATAACATATAATCACTCCAACATCCCACCTCCCACAAACACATCTGGAGGTACATTCCATGTCAACGTATGGATAAATGAATTAACAATCAAAAAGCAATACACATCACCTGAAACCACATAGTAACACATTATTTACTACACACAATGAACATAATAAATTGATTAAGTGACAATTAAAACCTAATAATAAAACAATACTCACACTCTGCTATCGTTTGCTGCTTTATATCATCAACATTGAGGGTAGGTGCCTTCCCCTTCATATCTCCAACTAGTAGTGCTCCCGTCGCATCCACAACAATTGGAAATAATAACACCCATTGGTGTGCTTCCTACCATGTATTATATGCCTTAATATATCCCTGAATCATTTACCTATATTGGATTTATGGCCGCATCCATCTCATCTATACCTAGGGGAACTAGCTATGCTTGATGTAGGTCCCTGGTCTCACATTTGGCCTCCTCTGCACTCTAGTGGCTTACACTCATACATACGGATCTAGAGGGACATCTTGAGCCATACAAAGCTGTCATGACACACACTCGCTTGAAATAGATCGGTTACTCTAGAAAAGCTGGTCCTCTAGCCACATAGTACGTCAGATACATCGTATCTCTACTCCATTCTATGGCCACCCTCCATAGGCTCAATATGGCCCTTGGATCTATACGATCAAACATAGACCTATAGGTAGTAATATCTAGTCTCCTATTACGTGTTCTTTCCCACCTCACTAAAAAAATCTTTGGCCTCACCCAATCGGATCGTGACCCATTAAGTGGCCATAATATCACAATGTGCTCATAGACCCATACATGTGACAATGTGGTGTCTCTAAGTCCACCCCCATGGTCCTCCTGTGTGAAACTATATAGATCTCTCGTACAAATGTGCTAATACACATTCAAACCATGCAAATATAGTCCCATCCTCCTCTATACGTTGACAAATATCATGCATCTTATACAAGATGCCCACACCACCACTCTCCACTGCCATTAATGAAGCGAGAAAAACTATAATGAACTTCTACAATCGTGGAACACTTGATCTCAACATGGAATCCAGGATAATGTCGGTCTCGTCTCTGCACCGTGTCCCTATAAAGTATCACCTTACTACTCACACTTTCCTTTGAGCATCCTCTACGACCATCACCTGTACTCTCTTACCCACAATTGGTAGTGACAATATGTGATATACATCCTCCAGGGTCACGGTCATCTCCCCAATAGGTAACCAAAAAGTACAAGTGTCTGCACACCACCTCTCACATAATGCGGTGATCATCAACATATTTTAGGGTACCTCTCCAAATCTCACTATGTTCCGTAGGCCATCACGGTCTAATATATCCCACTCACTTTGTCTGATAAACCCAAATTCAACAACGTACTCAAGTGTTGACCTCCATAGAACTCCCTTGAATAAATATCCCTTTGCACAACACAAAACATCGACAAAATTGTGATATTATCACCTCATATACATGCAAATACAAACACTCATACTACCAAAAGGCATTAAATTTCACATATATTACATTCTAAAGTCAAAGCGCCTCTTGGGACGCGGTGCCTAGGAGCATGATGTAGGTGCCTAGGAATAGGTCACCAATGCCTAGAACTAGGCACTAGAATTCTAAAGGAAGTTAGCACCTTGGACTCTCTCGCCTAGGTCATAAATGCGTAGAAATTCAAAAACTCAAATTTTGCAAAATTGACAAAAACAAGCAAATTTCATCATTTTTTTGAAAATAATCACACTTACCAACTCATCTATTGTTCATGCTACCATAACCATTGCCACCATCTTGAATCTAGTCAATCTCAATGCTCTAATTTATGGAATCCTCATGCAAGCTATAAAATCACACCTATAACAAACCGAGTGGCTAATATGTATAGAAGAAGGGGTTCTCCTATGATAGGTGGCATAAGAATAGGTGGTTGAGCTAAATAATCCTTGAGTAAGGTGAATTCTTGTTGGCATTAAGGAATCTAGTGTAAATTAACATATTTTTGAGAAGATGTGTTATTGAATGCCATTTATCGAGTAAGTTGGGATATGAATCTGCGGATGTCTTGGATTTTACCTTGCAAGTTACGTAGTTGTTTGAGGTTCTTGGGATAAGGTGTTTCTGTAATAGCCATGACCTTTATTGGGTCCACTTCAATTCCTCTTCTAGAAACAATTAATCGTAATAGATTCCCCGAAAGTACCCCAAAGACACACTTCTCTGGGTTGATTATGACTTTATAATCTTTTAGACATTAAAATATACGCCGTAGGATCTCTAGGATGTTTTGCTATAGTCTTGGATTTACCCAAGATATCATCAACATAGTCTTCCATAATATCATGCAGCATGTCATGGAAGATGACAATCATGGATCTTTGATAAGTTTCACTTGCATTCTTGAGGCCGAAGGGCATGACTTGGTAATAGAACGTACCCCAAGGGGTAGTGAAAGTAGTCTTATGTTGATCCTCTTATGTAATATTGATTTGATTATAACCTGAAAATCCATCCATAAGAGATAACATTTCATATCCTGTACTTGAATTGACAATCATGTCGATGTTGGGAAGAGGAAAATCATCTTTTGGACATGCTTTGTTAATGTATCTAAAATCCGTACAAATTACGATATCAATGGGCTTCTTTTAAAATGCACTACGTTGGAAATCCATTCTAAGTAGTCAATAGGTATGATGAATCCTAGCAAATAAATTTTCTAGCTCCTCTTTGACTAAAAGAGCTAGACAAGGATGCATCTTTCAAATTTTCTGTTTGATTGGTTTGGAAGATTCATGCAAAACCAAGTTATTCACTACTAGAGAAGGATCTAGGCTAGACATGTCTGCGTATGACCAAATGAAGACATTTGAGAATTCTTGAAGAAACATGAAAAAAATTTCTCTTCTTACGTTGAGAGAGAAGCTCCCAATTTAACCATTTTAGGCTCATCTTTGGTTCCAATGTTAACATCAATAGTATCCTCCACTAGAAATTTGGATTCATCTTCCATACACATAGGATCGGGGGAGATTGAGATCTTTTTCTAAGGGTGTCTCAATGAGATTTTCACCCATAGACTGGTCACTTTTTATATCCTTTGATTTTTCAATTTGTTCATCTGATAGTTCCTTAAAAATATGCTCACTATGGGACTTGGATTTCTTATTTTGATGAGGATTTTTAGAAGTTATTTTTCCCCCTTTTTTGGATTTTTGACCATAAAACTCAGCCTCCTCCCTAAAGTATGTGTATGTATCAAGGTCAATAGGTAAGACCTTTTTATGGTCAATGATAAGGATGTCATCACGTAGACCCATAAATTAGCCAATTGCTTCATTAGTCTAGAAGAAATCAATTGGTATGTGCTGTTGTTGGTCCCAGTTTACAAGGGATGGGTGAACAAGATTTAATTTGGGAGTAGAAGGGAAAAAGGTGAAAATAAAAGTGTCAGAAACATGTTTGTGGAGGCAAGGTATTCGTAAATACTACATTGGGAATCCGTTTCTTGTCATAAATAGAAGAACTATCATCTCGTTCGAGAAGAGATAACTTCGAATTCAAGAGGATGAGACCCATATGGTCGAATACCAATACCATATCTTTCCATATTTTCATGTGGTGTCGAATAGGTTCCTGTACACCTTGTTCATCTACACCACATCCATATCCTTGGTAACCCATGGCATACATCATATTTTTAGGGATGACATATTTAGGAGCTTGATAGTAGGAAGCCATAATATCATTAGGAGACCAGGATGTAGAAGTGTTAAGAATTTTCTCGTCCTCCAAAAGGCCACCAAGAAGGAAAGTGTCAATGTTGTATTGTTCCCATGACCATTGTGGATGATAAATGGGCCTACCATGTGTCCAAGGTGATAAGGGAATATTGAAAATGAGGAGGGCCTATTGGAGGTTATATTCTTTGTAACCGGTAGGAAGGAATTTCATATCCCATGTAGCAAATGGGGAAAGCAGGACATGGGAGCACCACTTTCATATAGTTGTAATGTATCTGGATCAATGTTGGAGGTGAGGGCCTAAGATTAAATATGAACAAATATTTTAGTAGAAGGACATTCATATGCAGTGGGGAAATAACTAGATAACACTCTATAATGTGCAAAGGGTTGTGGGTCCCCAAGAATGGTAAGTGTTTGTCCTTCATGGTAAAGTTTGATACATTGATGGAAAGTTGAGGGCATGACCTGCATGACATGAATCCATGGGTGACTAAGGAGCATATTATAGGGTAGTTCCAAGTCTAGGACATGGAACCGGGTATCATGAATAGTGGGCCCAACTTCCATAGGAAAAGTTATTATTCTAGCTAACTGTCGCTCTACATTATCATAAGCCTTAATGGTGATTACATTAAGCTCCGATTCTATATAAATGCATCCTAGCTATTTGATTAGATTCAAAGTACAAATATTCAAGCCAGATCCATTGTCCACAAGAACACTTTTAATGTTTTTGTGAGTAACGATCACTTCAATGTACAAAGGGAGATGTGCATATGATCATCCATTAGAATTTCATGTTGGCTAAAGGTAATATGTTTAGATAGAGAAATTTGTGTAACCAAGGCTTGGAAGTGCGATGGATCAATATTTGTGGGAACTCTTTACCCTTGAAAAGTTTAATAAAGAATGTCCTTATGAACGTTGGATATCTTAAGAAGATTCAAGATAGAAATCTTAGTAGTAGTCTTCTCAAGTTGCTCAAGGATATCATAATGACTATCCAGAGGGGTAGGAAAAGGAGGTTATGGAATAATAAGACGAGCATGTTATGTTGCTACAATACACTCTCATGTCTTCACATCAATGATATTCACATGCTTAGTGGTAGGATGAACACAACCAATAAGGGAATCAAAAGGATGAGTTGCTTCAACAACAACATGATTGACATTTTTATTTTGGGATGATTGGCCTTGATCTGAATTTTTCTCCACTTGTTTATGCTTAGGGAATGGCTCTTTATAGATTCCCAACTATTTGTTAGAGGTTTTTTGGGTTCAGGAAAATCCATTTCAACATCTCCACTATCTATGAGGTCTTGAATGAAGTGTTTCAACTTCAAACAATTATTTGTGGTATGGCCTTTGACACGATGATATTCACAATATTCATGGTCTTTGTACCATGACGGTTTTGGTGCATCATCAACAAAGGGTGTAGTATTAGGGAACCTAACCATGTTCACTGCATCTAATTATTTTAGGATTGATGAAAAAGAATCATGACGAGGAGTGAATAATCAAAATTTCATTTTAGGTGCAACCAATCTTTTGGAAAGTTTCAAAGGAGAGCTATTCGGACCGCTTGAACACATTTTGAATCCGTGATTCCATCACCTACAAAGTTCTTGTTTTTGTTGAATAATTTGGGTTTGTCTACAGGTTTAGACTCATGGTTATCTCTTTGAAATGGTTTTAAAGTCCCTTTAGCCAATAAATCCTTCTCGATCTGGATTCCTTTCTCAATGACTTCCTAAAAGTGCTTACACAATGCATTTATAAGTGAAATGCTATTTCAGGATGTAAGTTTGGCAAAAATATACTAAAAAGCTATTTCTCTGGAATAGAGCAAGGGAAGTGACTAGCTAACCCTCGCCATCATTGTAGGAAACTAGTGAAGTTTTCATTATTACGTTGTTTGGCATTACATAGGTCTAACATAGTGATGTCACTTTCCATATTGAATGAAAAGTGGTACACAAACTTCTTAGCTAACTTGGAAAACCTAAAAATAGAATCTTTTGCAATATGAAGAAAGCATTCTAGCACTTGACCTCCAAGATTGCGTGGGAATAAGTGAATAAGATAATTATTGCTATATGCAACTTCCTAGCAAGCCATGAAGAAGTATTTGACATGATCACATGGGTCACCTTTACCCCTATATTTTGTCAAATTTAGGGCAGTCAAAGCTAGGAGGAAATGATGTATGCAAAATTTCCCAATTGAAAGGATAGGGACATATTTCTTCAAATTGATATTTCTTTCTGTGTCCAACAGTGTTATTTTCTTATAAACTTGTAAGGGAATTCTTCATAGATTTCCACTCTTGGTCAAATATTTGGCCACATGAAGGTGTGGTGGGTATATACACATGGTTAGATTTTGATATCTCACCCCCATGGTTTTTAGTGTAAATCTCATTGTATGTGACCTTAGGTTTCTCATTACACACGAGATCTACCCGTGTCTCTATGGACATGGGAGGCTAAATTTACCAATTGACGACTAAGGGATTCTAATTTTTGAAAAGTGACCTCATCGTTATGGGGTTCTTCTTGAGTTTCATGTGGAGGGGGTTGTTCATGAGATTCATCCTCTATCCTAGCTTCACGTTTAATTCTAAGAGGTGGTAAATGATAAGCATTGTTGTTTTTAGAATCTACTTCTTCATTGTTATTTCCTTGACCAGAAGTAGAAGCATGTCCAGGGTTTAATATGTCATCAATAGAGTGAAGGGGATGTTATGCTTCTTCTTCTCCATGAACCATGTTTGTAAGAAGATTATGGTCAAATTCAGGTGGCAATCTAGCCCCTAATTCTACAACTCGTGTGAGAACTTGATCTCTATTTTGGAAAAGGAAGTTGTCTTTACTGATGAATCAAAATCATATTTATCTTGAGGATTTTTTTCCTCATCTCCACTATGGTCAATTACTGAGTTCCTTCTTCAAGTAAGAGGTTTAAATTTTTTGATGAAAGGGTTTTATCCTAATCTTCTATGTCCCATTATTGTAATAGGAGGTATGAGATACTAGAAAATGTTTTTCTAGGGTTTGAAAAATGTGAACAAGTACTACAATAGGAAAAATAAAGTAACGTGAGAGCTGCAAATGTCAAAAACAATTTCCCAAAGGGATGAAGAATATACGACCAAAATCCACCAACGAAAATTTAGCAAGTCCCGAACAAGGGATCAACCGTGATAGAACCTATTAACTATGTCTAAAATTTATCTCAAAGATTATTTTCGATATGATGAAAACACAATTTCAATATTTAAATCAAGTTTTGGAAAAACAAGATTTAAGTATTAAAAGGGGTTGAAGTTATTTGACTAGCGTGACAATACAAGGTATATAATCTAAACTATTTTAATACAAACAAAGTCCAAGTTTTGAAAATGGAGGATATAAATGCAAGCAACATAACAATACAATTTGGATACTTTAATCAAGTTTTAGGAAAAACAAGATGTTAGTATCAAAAAGAGATTGATACAATGCAAGCAACACAACTACAACACCTTCTAAAACTTAAGTCAATGTTTGAACAAAAAATAATATCTAAGTATATCAATGAGTCGACACAATATGAGCCATGTAACAATACAATTTGGACACTTATATCAAGTTTAAGAACACAAGATGTAAGTATTAAAAATGTATATAAGCATAAAGACCTAAAGGGTAATCAAGATAAGGTAACCAAAATACGAATACGTACCAACACACTTTCAACAATTACATCAATGTCACAATAAGGAGTGATGTAAGTGGGCATAAAAGTGGTGAATATGATCTTGGGAGCACCTCGTGTTGTTTTATTTTGATCAAAAATTTCAACAAGAGAAAAGGGAGATAATACAAGAGGTGATGAAAATATGTGGCATAGCTTTGGAAAAGTTTTGCCTTGTTTGATAACAAGGTAGAAATTAGGACATAGTTGTGATTTGTAAGTTTCGATGAATAATATGTGGTGCAAACTTCAATTGAATCTCCCCTTGTTGGACTAACAAGGTTTTAACTCCAAGTATAGTTTTTTCTTTGTGAAGGCTCTTTGAAACACGATTAGTTAAATTCAATTTGGCCCCAATGCCAAATGGCTACCTAAGCTTTTGTTCTCAACACTCACCAATATTTGTCTAAGAGAGGTACACTTCGCTAGATAACTCCTAGATAAAGGACCATTACTCCACAATCAAATTAATCAAATAGGCCTCATATAGACAAATTGAAGCATTCCTCACGTGTATTTCTAGTCAAGTGGGTTGTGGGGCACTTCACATTTCGTTAAGAAGTTCCCTTAAGGTGTTGACTACTTTGGATTTCCTGTGGTAATCCTCATAATGAGTTTTATTGATTATGCCAAGATACTTCCCACAGTTTAAAGTGGACGGGTTTAAGCCCTTATCCAAACTTGCAAATATAGTGTTTTGAATGAAATGGTGTGTTTTTTTATCTTTGATTAAAATGTGGTTTAACACACCATTGGCAACCTACACATAATGTCATTAGTTTTTGTTTTGTTTTTGATCTTTGACAAGTGTAAGGTCTTATGCGCACAAAATATTTAGTAGTTTCCCATATAAAACTCAATGTTTAAAGAGGATCAAGGTTTTTTTTTATTCTCAAGATTGTTAAAAGATGCAAGAGAAGAGCATACACAATGATTGATCCAACTAGATAGAAATGGAAAGACTTAAATCAATAATCAATTAAATGCTTTAAAAGATTAATTCCCTTAAAC
Organism: Taxus wallichiana var. yunnanensis; assembly: GCA_018340775.1. Classification (NCBI taxonomy): domain Eukaryota; kingdom Viridiplantae; phylum Streptophyta; class Pinopsida; order Cupressales; family Taxaceae; genus Taxus; species Taxus wallichiana. The sequence continues at coordinate 207,235,013 of CM031237.1, forward strand.
AATTTAAATGATGAAATTTCTAAGTAACACAAATGTTAGAAAAGAAGACCAAATTTGCTTTTGATTCTTAAGATTGCCAAAAATAGACACAAGCTTTGTTCTAACTCAAGTAAAATGGAAAACAACATTCATTAAATATTTTAAATGTGTTAGAAAATGATTTCAAAACAAAAACTACAAAATATAATTTAGAAAACCTATAAAACAATAGAAAAACCTAAAAGTTAGATTCTATAAACTTTGAAATTCGAGCCCTAAAAAGTCACATAATGCTAGTACGAAAACGAAAACTAGTGCATAGATGCTAATAATAGTGCGTGAAGAGATGATGGTAATGAAAAGAGGGATGAAACTAGTGTAGAGAGGGTCAACACAGATGCACAAAGGATGACACTAACACATATAATTTAACACAAATGCACTTTCATTGAGACAAAATACATAAACCAACGGTAGCGCACTTCCATAATATAATAATAAGCAAAGAGCAACGATGATAGTACATAGAAAAGTAATGGTAGTACAAATACATGCAATGGTAGTGAACTTCCATAGAGGTGAAAAAAAGACTAATGGTAGTGCACTTCTGGAGAATGGTAGTGTAGAGAGCGTTAACGATAGCAGAGGGAGCCTATGTCTCTTCAAGAACATGTGAAAAATGACCCAAAAATTCAAAAAGCTCAAATTTTTTCTGATAAGCTTCAAATTTGGAAGAACTTTACCTCCTTCAATCCTACAAGGAACACTCAACACAAGAAAACTCAACAAAATATGTTAAAAATACAAGTTATATCAACATGTGCTAAATAGAGGTTAGTATGCAAAAATGAAACTTAACTACAAAAACTTAAGAAATGTGCATGAGACAAAGGAGTGTCCCACTAGGCATGCCATATGTATGCAAGTGAATAAATCAAGCTAAGTTACTAAATGAAAAATAACACCAAGTAACCTCCATAACTAAGTTAATATATCAAAAACACCATGATAAAACTATGTAAGGGAAAAACTTAACTAATGCATCCAATTAAACATGAAATACTAAGCCATCCCTTGTTATTTTTGATGAGATTTCTAAATTATAGTTGCTACTTTTGTTGAACCAATTGTGATTATGATGTGATCAAAGGAAGGATATCTCCATGAAGAGGAAATGATATCACCAATATGGCTTAATTTCCATGTATGGTTATTCCTTTACTACTCTTTGCAAGTAGAGGATAGAATGGATGCTAGATCAATAATATTTTCAAGGTAGAAAATGCTCTTATCATGTGCATATAGTGTAAAAGTGAAACATTGGTGTAAGATTGGAAGGAAGGTACTAGGTTCTTTATATAGCTTTCCAATTTGGGAGAAGCTAGAAACCTAGAGAATGTGGGATAAAGATAAAGTAGAATTAGAAAGGGATAAACATGATTAGAAGGAATTAATAAAGGATTAGCAACTCATGGGAGTTGGAGATGATTTAATTAATCAACTAGGATTAATTAATAGGCCAAGATAATATTAGGAATCCATTTGGAGGTGATTTAGAAGGAAATTGATAGAATTTAGAGGATTTGAAAGGGGGATTTAACCAATAAGAAGGTTTATTGATTAAATAGGAGATTAAAAGGCTTAATTAATTAATAAGTAGTTAATTAAAAAAGGATTATAACTAATGAAGTGTCGTTAATTGGAATCTAGAATGAAGGAATGCATAGTTAATTAACAGCGTCGTTAATTAAGCTGGAATAAAGGGGAATGTTAGATAATTTGCAGGAAATCACTAATTACAATGAAATGATGGGAAAGACAATAAACAATGAAATTTTAGTAGTAAAACTGCGTAGTCAGATTTAGGTGTCTACATGATTCTTAAGGACTTTACTTTTCAATGGTTTTATAACCTCTCCACATATTCTTTTGCTCTTTTTAACAAATACTTTTTTAGCACAAATTTCAATCAACATCGGGGATAAAATATATTATGTCAAAATTTCTAAACTCAAACAAGAATTTGATGAGCATATCAATGATTATGTCTTGCGTTATAGAAAAATGCTTACCAAGATGAATAACATATTAGCTAATAGTGAGTTACAAGACCTTTTATTCAAAGTTTTCTTCCTCTATTACAAGAATCAATCATGTTTGAGTAAGTGTATATCTTTTAACCATCCGTGTTAAAAACTTGAAAGAATGTGAAGCTAAGATATTACACATGAACAAGCTCAAGTATGTTTCTAGCACCTCTAATACATCAACTGTTAAGTTTTAAAGAAAATATAATTTCAAAGGAAAATCTAATGACCCTAAGGTTTCTTAAAGACACTATTAATGTTGTTTCTCAACCTACTAAGCTATAATTACAACCTACAAGATGATAGTTTACACGGTTATCTTTCCCTCCATATATTGTTCTAAAGTAATTAATTAGTTGAGTGTAATATCGTGTCTATCCCTCCACCATTTGAGGCTGATACTGAGAAAAAATCAAAGTAAGAGATTCACTGCTAATGCTTTTTGCGATTATCGTAGATATATTGGTCATACCATGGATATATGTAATAAAGCTGCTACATGTCATTCATGATCTTATTGATCCTAATGTAATTGAATGGTATGGGCCCACCGACTATTATAGCCTCGATAAAAATTCTAAGTTGAAAAAATTCAATGATCCACTTCCTAAACACAATAATGAAACATCTACTTTGGAAGTTCATAACACTTATCATGCGGCCACCACCACGCCTTCTTATGATAATCCACTTGATGCTATGATTGGAACTATAAATCATACATCTTCTACACCAATAATTTATTTTGATGATTTTGAAATGGATGACATGCTTATTTTGACACATGATCTATTACGGTCTCAATTCAATAGATTCTTATTTAGCATGTCTGGTTATTCGCATAGAAAGGATAATGTTTATGCACATACATTTGTTTAGTATCTTGGTATCTCTTTTTAGAGTCTCACACTTGATTTTCATCCACCCTTTTGATGCATTACACTTCCAATCATAGTGTTGGTTTCTGGTACTTACCTTTCTATCTTGGGGAATTTTCCACATCACATGATGATTCATCTCACTTAGGTGGGATCATAGGTCTTAGGTGTATCAAATATTCCATCATACGCATAAGTTTGCACCAGTGTATCGTATAAGAGTTACTTTCCATATTTGAAACATAACTCCTCTTATCCCTTATGGAGGTATGATGGTTTTGTATTAATATTTACACAACACTATGATTTCTACCCTTTTTTCTGATCTATGAGTATGAGTAAACCCTTTTCTTTTACATGCACATTTCATGATTGAATACTTGTTTACTACATGGAACTCCATCATGTTATCGTTCGAGTACAATGCAGTTGATGTGTACACCATCCCACTTGATTCTCGTTCTCGCATTCTATCACATGGTATTAAAGAAATTTGTTGGGATCCACATTAATCTCTATTTTGCATTGACTACTACTCTTGTTTTTTTGTTCTTACTTGTTTCATGTGCAAGCTTCATAATCATTTTCCCATTTGTGCTTTACTTGCATTATTTAGATTCATCTCAGTTTTAATGGATTTTTACTGGTTTGTGGGTTGTTTTTGGTGCATGTTCAGGTGTATTTTTGAGATTTGGAGTTTCAGGTGTTTTTCCACTAGATCTAGCTGGTTGTAATTACATTTGGTGGAAAATCCTCCTTTGGAGGGATTTTCTCGGTTTGCTGTTTTTTTATGGATTTTCATTAAAATTTTTAGTTTTTGAAAAGATTGTGTTTTTCTAGATTCTAACCTCCTACTCTATCTTTCTTCCTTCCTACCCTTTCTACATACCATTCCCTAGCTTCTTAGCTCTCTCTAAGATCCTCCCAACTCACCTAAGCTCCTTGTTTGCTTGGAGAGATCTCATGCCGGCTCGACGAGTTGGTTCTACCCCTAGTGAGTCGAGATGTCTTATTGACAAGTTGGGTTATGCTTTTACATTGAGTTGTGTGTGGTCACTTTATATGAGCTCTTTTGCTTATGCCTTTGGCTCACTTTATGCTTGGTTCCATGCTTGTTGGCTCACCTTACTTGGGTGTGGGTGCTCTCATTACCTTTAACCCCGTCATGAGATCCTCGAGCTCTAGCTCTAATTAGTTCATACTCACTCTACTTGACTTGGCCTTATATTACTACCCCTACGAACCCTTTCGAGATGTTTCATTTTCACTCCGTACCATGTCTTTTCCTAGACTCACCCATGTTAGCGCTTGACTTGCCATACATCACTCCTTTCCAAACCCATACCTTGGCCCTTTCGATCCTCGTAAGCTCATGTTGGCTTCCACTATGATCCTACTCAACCCTAGTTTGGTCTACCCATCCAAGATCTTCCCTATCTACTTTAGATTAAGACTGTGTTGGCTTGTACTCTGTGCCAATTTGTTTCCGTCTCCTCGCTCATTCCTCACCCTAGGACTTGGGCATTACACTCGCTTCCCTCACCGACCCAAATGACCTCTAGCCATTATAACCCCCAACTTTCTCGTCGAGATTCCTTGTGCCTCAACCCACCTCCTTGAGCCACACACTAAACTTTCCTCCAAACTTCTCACCTCGGGCTCACCTGAGCCACACCTCCCACCATGAATTTGAACCCTTTTGTCCATTTACATTTAAAAAAAAACCCATTTGTTTTTTAAATACAAGTTTTAAACTAAGATTTTGATTGATTTAAGCAAGGAATTTTATTTTCAAGGAGGTATATGCTTTAATTAGGTCTTAATATTTTAGGTTCTAATTTAACATTAAAGGTAGGCCATTAATTTGAATTAGGAGGATAATTAAAGTAATCCTAAGAATTTTAATTGCTATCCCCTTTTATTTTAATTTTCGTCTTTACAAAATTTAATTAAATTTGGTAAAAATTATTCGAAACTAGGGTCTTGGGTTTTTTTACCAGCCATTTTGTGGGAGCGTGTAGTGTGGTTTGTGGCTTGTAGGTCCTTCTAGTGTTTTCTAGTGGTCTTGTTTGCATTATGGAGTTGTTTTTGGCATTTTGGGCTGCTTTTAACTTGTTTTTAGTCGGTTTTGCATTGTAGTTCCCTTCTTTGCTTGTGGGATAGTGAGTGCGTTCATCACAACCTTGCGACAAGAGAGCCCCTTTTGCGATGTGAGATGTTTTTTCTCACACTAAACTTTGTTTTATTCCCTTGTTCCTTAATTTTTACCTTTTGTACTTGCTTACGTGTTGTTTTCTTCTTCCAGGCTAAGACTTATTATGGCCTCCACAATTATGAAATTTGTTTCCCTACTTTGCAAGGTGAGTGGTCAATTGTTTCACGTCACACAAACACACCTTATTATAATCAACTCACTTCTTATAAAGTAACCTCAAATGGGGGTTATCATTTTTCTTGGGTGTTGTAATTACATGCAAACACATTCTTGAATGAGTCCAACATCTTGCAACCTTGTGTGTATTCTTGCAACCTTATTTTCTTGCAATCTAGATGCATTTTTACCAAGTCTAACATTCATTTAAGCGTGCATTTGTGTCTTCGTGACTCTTACGCACTTCTTTCTCTTTTCATAGATGAACCATGGAGGATGTATTTTCTAGACATGATATTTTCATGATTTCTTCTTAGCTTCAACATCTTCTTCTTGTTAGAGGGAATTATACATCATGACATTCTTACATGGAATGTTACCTTACTCACAAAGGCCTTTATCCCTTTTTGTATGGGCTAGTTCATGTGCCCACAAATCCTTATCATCTTGAAGACTAGATTGAAAAGTATTATCATGTTCTTGGTTTCTTGTTGATCCATATTTCCAGGTCTCTCCACCATTATGTAGCGTACATAGAGTATACTCACACATTTTGGATCATTCTTCAATCCTAGTTTGGAGACCCTTCAAATATTTCCATTTTTGCTTCTTCCTTTGATACGAGTTGTTTCTTTTGCTTCTTCATGTGATGAAAATTCTATTAACATAGAATTTCTTGTTCCTATCTCCAATCATGAGGTTTTTCTTCTAGTTATGATGACAAGAGTGCGATGAGGACTTCTCTTGTCCTTCTCCTTGTCACCTTTAAGAGAATGTTGAAACTCCTCTTTTCACATCGACATCGAGATAGTATTTGTCCCAACCTCCTATCGTCATTACATCTCCCTTCATTCCACTTCCCATGTGTGAGGATTTTTCCACTCCCTTTCCTTTTACATGTGTTTCAGAGGATTCCTTCATCTCCCTTATTAGGAGTTCCCCTTCTAGAAATATTATCACTTCTACTTTTTTTGGAGACCATCACTAATCCACCTCTTATGGATCCTCTTTCTACTATTGTGAGGGTTGTTTCTTTGCATTCAATTCACTTGGGCATCCTTTTGGAAGATGTTCTCTCACACTCGAAAGTTCTACTTCCATGGAATTACCTTTGGTTTCTTTACACATATTTTCTAGACCTATGTCACATTTCAATGGACCAAATTCAAATTTCTTCGTATTGTTACCTTTGGTTTCCTTCGTGGAGTGGGTAGACTTCCAATACTCATTTTTATCCTTCACGAGGGAAGGAAAATTTTTCGATGAGGATGCATCTTATTCATCTCTGGTCGAAGACCACATCATCAACACTCTTCTTAGAGACTTCATAGAGTTACAAATTTCAGATCAGGCTGCGGCTTTACATCTTCTTCAGTCTCTCTAGTCTCCTTCCTCTATTCTCTTCTTCTTCTTCTAGAAAGATTGCAATTTATACATGGGTACCTTATTAGGCCTTTAGTTTCTAGGACCCATTGGACCCATCAAGAAGGAAGTCATCACTTATATTGATATGTAATAATTAAACTACGAGTAATGAAATACCGAAATACTTATAGTTATTAAACAACAAATATAAAATAATAAAGGGTTATATATGCATAATAAAGTGGATAAAGGAATGAATATAAACAAATATATAGTTTCAATAATATAACTATATAGTAAAATAATTAACCAATTACTTAAGTAATAAAATAATTACCTCAATAAATGATAACTAAGTAGAAAACACAATTACGATGCATAATTACTACTATACAAAGGTTTTACCTAACACTTGCCTTTAATTTTGTATTGCCTCAAGAGAAGAGAAAATGATCTCTCTCGAACATACCAAATCTATCACGTGTAAGTGAATTCATGAAGATATCCACTTTCTATTTAGATGTTGGAAAAAACTAAAGTTGAATGTTGTGTTTCAAAACATGCTCATGAATAAAATGTACTTATAGCTCAATGTTCTTCATCCTCTTGTGAAATAATAGATTGTGAAAAAGTTTCATAACACCTTCGTTGTCAACATACAAGGTGGTAGATTTATCTGTGGTATTCTAAGTACCTCAAGTATGTAACATAGCCATATCACTTTGTAGGAAATGCCACATGTAACATGCTATTTGAATTGTGTGGAAGATTGAGAAATAAAGTTTCGTTTCTTTCTTCCCCATGATATTGGACTAGATCCAAAAAATAAAACAAATCTAGAAGTGTATTTCTTGTCATCAATGTTACTCGCATGATTTGAATATGAATATCCAATTTAGAAGAATTGATCATTCTTGTACTCTATGTTTGTACATGAACCGTGAAAGATAGATGACTACAAAGCTGATATCTAGTCTATTATAATTTAGGTAAATGAGACTCCCAATCAACTATCAATAGAGAGTTGTATTTTCTAGTGGTAATGAATATGTAGAGACAACCAAAGTCTTGTATCCATAGGTGTTGAAATCAGTGTGTAGTCCATCATACTAAATTTCTCCGGTGTGGTCTTGGCATATTTCAAGTGAGAAAGAAATATGTGATTCTCCATCTTCCATGACTCTAAACCAAGATAGTAGTACATTGGCCTAATATTTGGTATGTCAAATGATCGATTGAGATATTTATTTGTTACATCGATCATCTTCACTATGATTTCAAAGTGATGACTAGATCATCAACATATACAAAAACAATTACAATATCCTCTCCTTATTTTTTGAGGTAGAGATTGGGATCATATGGATTCCTCTCGAATCCATGCTGAATGATATGCTCATCAATTTTGATATACCATGCTTGGGGATCCTATTTAAGACCATGCGGTGATTTGATGAGTGTAAATACCTTTTCTTATTTTCCAGGTATGAAAAAACCTCCTGGTTGAGTCATGTAGAATTCTTCATGTAAGTCTCCATTGAGAAAGGTAATTTTCACATCCACCTCGTGAAATTTCCATCTAAAGCATGTGTAGCTAGAGAAAACATCATCCTGATCATTTTCATATTATCTATGGGAGAAAATGTCTCCTCATAGTCTATGCCTTCCTTTTGAGCATACCCCTTTGCTACTAGTCTCAATTTATGCTCGTAAATGGTCCCATTTACTTTGTAATTTATTTTGAAAATCCTTTTGCATCAAATGGGATTCTTTCCTAGTAGAATATCGACAAGATTCTAGGTTTTTTTCTTCATCCCCAAATAATACTCAACATCTATGGAATCTTTCCAAGATTTAAACTGTAGGGATTCCTAAACTATAGATGGCTCAACTAATTCAACTCTACTCATTAAGGTAAAATTTCTTGTTATCCCATTTCACTTCCCTTGTGGAATGAGATAGTGGGGAAACTTATATTACCACATTATAAGGATTCACTTGAGAAAAGAATGAAAAAATTTAGGTTATCATTCGACATCTCACAATGATCTTGTACACTTAAAAAGGGGGTTTCATGAAGTATTAAATAAAGTGAAAGCTTTGATGGAAAGTTTTAAGCTTCGGAGCAGCTCATCAAGCTAATCGAGTCCATATCGAGCTATTGAGGTTAGTCGGTTAATGTGAAACATTGAGCCCTTGATAGGGTTAAAACCGAGTCAAACCAGGCTACAGTGTGAAGGAAGGAGAACTGAGCTATTTGTTAGGGAAAACTCTCTCATCACAAAGCTATCTATAGTCCAAGCTACCTTCTAAGTCATTGAGTTGGTTTGATGGGAGTTTGAGCTAATCAAGGTCTATATAACTAGTTGCCTTAAGGTTTCAAAGTCGAGCTATGAAAAACATGGACCTAAGTCTGGGCACATTTGCATCAAACTGAATGGTGTGTGAAGGTGGGCAAGCTCATAGACACTGCTGAGATCTCTTGTAGGAAAATTGAGTTATCCATACATGGTGAGCCAATTCGAGAATGAGCAAGTTTCAAATCACATGGATTATTCAATCCATGGCAAGATGGTACCCATTCGGTGAAGTTTCTTCAATTCAAGAAGAGGCCGAGTTAAACATACATACAACTATGGCTTTAACCATGGGCGAGCCATCCCCAAGTGAACTGTGGGGAGATCTATTGAGCTAGAAAATGGACTAAATGAGGCTTTGTGCGGGAAAAAAATCTCCCATCAAAGTCATTCAAGAAGAAGCCAATCTATGACAAGCCTCGGCTCGTGACTATGGCAATTTCGAGATTTGATCGGGGAAAATATTGAAGGGACGAGTCGAGTTATAGATGAAAGGGGAGTCGAGCTGCCGATTAGCTTGGTGGCACAAGCCATTGCGGGAGAGTCGAAGTTTTGACCCATTCTACCTAGGGATGAGTGGGACATCCAGTCCGAGATCACGAAACACCCGATGCGAGAGAAATGGAGGTCGGGAGCCCAAGTGCGGGAGAAGCAGAGACGTTGAGCACACAAGAAACCTAGGATTGTGAGGGGTTGAGTCCACCACATAAAGATTGAGCCATAATGTAAATTAATTAGATGAGCTGGTAGGCATAATATCACCACTCAAGGATGACTTGGCGTGCGTGCAATGAAGAGTCGACGTGTATGGGTGGAACCGAAGTGGGAGTTCGGGATCGACGGTTGGTGTGTAAATAAAGAAAGCTCGCCAACACACCCAAAGTAGCTTACCACAAAAATGAAAGCCACCATGCAACATAGTAACCTAGCACATGAAGCAATACAAGAAGGGAGCCATCTCGGCCGAGTTGGATGAACTGGCATGATTATTGCCCAACTTTAAAACATCACACCTACTAGCATAAATCAAAAGGATGAATCAATGAAGGGTTTGACCAAAATTTTAAATGAAAATCATTTTAAATCATGAGCATAAATTTAGAGGAAAAGGAGAAATATTTAAAATGATGATTTCCAACCAAAAATTAATTAATTGTCAGTCCTAGTGGAACAAGTAAGCCTGGAAATTTCCCAAAGAAGCTGCAGTCACTCAAGCTCATATCTTGAGGAATTCTGAATGGATTTTTATAAAATTGGTGTCATTGGAATTGTGGCTCTGAGCCCAACACAGAAAAATCAAGAAATATAGAAATAGATAGATGTTTGATATATATTTTTAAGGGAAAACGATCCTAGTTCAGTTTGGTGGTTGAGAAGTGGTTAGAGGAGCATTTAATGAGCACAAAATCATTATTTCACCGATGCAAGTTATGGGATACCTTGAGATTGTTTCTTCAGGTCCAAAATCACCAACCACACTAATTTATCATGACTTGAAATTGGTGGGAAAGTGAATTTTAGGAATTTCATTCTCTCCTCTCTCACCCCTCAAAACTCTATAAATTGAAGTGTTGGGCTCATTGTGAGGGAGCTGATTGTTTGAGTACCAAAAATCTATCATTTTGGTTTTGTGAGGCCAACGTGCTACAAGATTTTGTAGTGGACTCTCTCGCATGGTGATCCAGGCATTTATTTTGTATTAGCTTGAATTGTGCATATCAATGAAGCAAAAGATGCAAGTTTGTGGATGTATCTTCCCTTGTTGTGTTTTTTTACATTCTTATTGCCTCTTCAATCTCATTGAAAAAATATATTGTGTCTATTTTATGCTCTGCATGGATTCATTATTATTGTGTTTCCAAGGAAAGGTGTTGTGAATGTTGTCATTAGACTGTGGAGAATTGTCATCATCCTCTCTAATCTCGCATCTTGCTTCCATTTCAACACATTGGAGACTGTTCTCATGCTCTCATTTTTGGTGTATCACTGCTAAGTGTAGGCCTTAACTTTGTACACTCTCTCCCTGGTCCCTTGGAAAGTTAGATTAGGATTAGATAGTTTTGCCTACATTAGGAGTAGATTGTGGTAGGTAGTCTAGGAGTAAGAACCAACTTTCTGCGGAGGTCTATCTAGAGTAGCAAGTGCTACAACTTGGAGATAGTACCCATATTATCCGATCACACCATGAGCTCAAACACACACACTTGTGTAAATATGAGGGTCCTGTGATTTGGTAATAACATTTACCTCTTCACAAGCTTTCTTTGTGAGTCCATAGTCCAGAGTGGATGTGTTCGAGAGGACCATCCAATTTTGAATCTCAAATCATGTGTGTACACTAATTAAGAATACAATGAAATTTTCCCATGGGTTTTGATCCTAATAAATCATCACCATCATCACCATCATCACTTGCCATCATTAGTGGGAACATCAAATTTTATTTTTACAATAGGGGTGTCTTGAACATCAAGTGAGTTTGTGGACGGAGCCTTAATGTAATGCCCACAATTTACACACACAAATACAACAATATAATACTGGGATAAATTTTTTTGACTTACATTGCTCACTACACAACACCACAAGGTTCCAAGTAGAGAAACTCAACAATGCATAAGACACTTACATAAGTCATCGAATCACATAGACACATGAAAACACCATATACATGTCGATGCCACACTTTCCCCAATGAATGAATGCTAGTAATGACCCAACCACAAGAAAAGGACTCAAGGATTGGCAAACCCACAACACATCATTACCATGATTACATCTTAGTTACGATTAACATTCCAAGAAAATTATTGTGCAAGGATAATTTTATCCTCTTTCTACGTATAAATTCTTTAATTGATTTCACATTCAACTTATAATTCAAAGATATAAGTTGGCTCTTTATCCCTTATGACTATCTCCATAACTTACATAATCATTTTCCATATTTCAAAATTGCATATAAAGTTCTTAATTCTCTTGTTTTTATATTAAGATTATGCTTCTCAAACATTTATTCAATGTTTAAATTTTACCCTTGCTACACAAGTGAATCTGACGTGATGTTGTTATCCAAAATTCACCCCTTGAGGTAATTTTGATAACACACATCAAATTCTTGATCCCAAGTTAATAGATCAATTCAATTCCCAAAATCATGTTTTGGGGTCCCCTTGGTTTCTCTCTAACTCCCCATCCAAGGAAAAAAATCCAAGTTAGCAAAAAATTGAAAAAATCTAAAAATGAAGTTGTAGGCTTGTTTTAATGCATTGCGGGTTTGGAGGTTGTGGATCATACCAAGGCGGATCGGATCGTCTAAGGTTCATCATACGGGTTTAGAGCTGAAATACAAAGGAATCAGATAAATCATCTTTCGTGTCCCAAACCACACAAGTTCAACAGGGACACGTGGGGTGCGCATTGCCAAAATCGCCGCAGGTAAAGAAAATTAGAAAAAGTGGAACTTTTTGTCCTGAGTGTTTGCGGGACAATTGGGACGCAGAGTATGCGCGGGACGTGAAAATATGATTTTCCCGCAAGTCAGTGCATTGCGGGTGGTGTAGAGAAATGTGTCCAGGATGGTCGGGACAAAAGTACGCAGGACGCACAAAGGTGAAAAAGCCGCAAAAGGAACCATATGTTGCGGCGAATGCGGAAGTCAACGACCCTCATGACCTAGTCAACGGTGGATGCTTGGTTGGGACAAGGAAGCCCAAATCAGGTGATGTAGACGAAAGTGTCTAGGACAGCCGGGACACGTGGACCTAGTTTTTGAAATAGCCGCAATGAAGAGAAAACTCAACATTTGACTCTGAACTTTAAACGACCATAACTTTTGACTCCGAGCTCTGATTTTCATGAAATTGGACTTTCTGGAACAAGCACGATGTCCTTTGCATCACAAAAATTGGATTTTGTAATTTTCATGAGGGTAGATATATTAAAATAAAAGAAACATATATATATCTGGTAAATTAAATGCTCAGTCCCGGAATGACAAAAATGCAGCAGACCCAAAATATTTGCCCAACACAGAAGGCCATAACTTTTGCATTTCTCAATGAAATCACACAAAATTGGTACCGGTGGAGTTGTGGATCCAAGTCCAACACAAAGAAATCAAGAAATTCTATATTTGATGAAGGATAGATAGAGATTTTGTAGAAAACGTGGTCGGGTTCATGACAATGTTTTATTTGGTAGTTGGGAGTGCAATTAAGAGGCATGGTCATCATTCTTTCTCTGCTGTAACACCTAGGATAGTATGGGGAGCCTTTTACAAGTAACATACAATAATTTCACTCCATTTAATGCCTCTTACAAGTGGTTGAAGGATAGATTTCAGGATTTCCATTTTCCCCTTCTCTCTCTCTTCTCATTCTTCTATAAATTGGAGTGTTAGGCTCATTGTAAAAGGAGGTAGTTTTGTTGTAGAAAAGCTCATCAAATTGCTTTGTGAAGCTAATGTGCTACAGGCCCTTGTAGTGGACTCCTTGCATGGTGATCCAAGCCCTTATCTTGTAATAGATTGAATTGTGCATATCATGAAGCAATAAAATACAAGTTTGTGGATGCATCTTCCCTTGCTGTGTTTGTTTGCACTCTTCTTTCCCTTTCAACCTTCATTACAATAATATTGTGTCTATTTTTATGCTCTTGCAAGGACTCATTATTATTGTGCATGTATGAAATATTGTTGTGAATGCATTTTCCAGATTGTGGAGAACTATTATCACCCCTTCTAGTATGCATTTTACTTCTATTTTTCACACATTGGAAGACTACTCTCAGACCCCTCCTTTTCTGGTGTATCACCGCTTTAGTGTAGGATTTCATTTTCATGCATTCTCTCTCCTTAGTCCCTTGGAAATTTAGATTAGGAAAGATAGTTTTTCCTACATTAGAGTAGATTGTGGCAAGGTAGTTTAGGAGCAAGAACCAACTTTCTCTGGAGGTCTATCTCAAGTAGCAAGTCCCAAAACTTGGAGATAGTACCCATGTTATCCAATCACACCGTGAGATAAAGTATATGCACTTGTGTAAACATTAGGGTTCGTGATTCGGCGATAATGATGTCAAGAAAGAAATATTAGGACGTAAGGGAGATTTAGATTCGAGATACCTTTTTCCCATAAACATTCTTCGATTACGGTATCTTTATTTCCTACCATAGTTATCTGATTCAATAACTTGTTGAATCCATTCAACATTTCCACATGAAGAAATTTTATTTATATTTATATATATATCTTTATTTTTCTCGAAGTTTGATCTCACCAAGGAAATTCATATTCTTTCTAACACATGAAAATGTTTAATTGAGTTAGAAGGACTCCAAGAGTGACATTATTCCTAACCTCAAATCTTGTTTTACTCTTATATGATTTACTCTTACATCGCACTATGGTCTCATTATTAGCATTGTTTTATAACAATTGTAGACAAAATAACACATACTTTTCACTAATGGATTCACTACTACAAGGAGTGTAACCTAGTACGAGACATCCCATTTCTTTTCTCTTATACATTGCAGTGTTAAACACATGTTGCAACCAAGACATCCACTTGTGTCATTTAAATCCCACCATGAGATCAATCATAGGAATATCACCTACTACCCTTGTTTGGTTTTGGGCCACCCACTAGGGTACAAAGGGAAACTGGGCACATGGGTTAATGAGACCCCTTTTTTTACACTTCTCTTAAGTCAAATTATTTTAAATACAATTGAATTTGCTAAGAGTTATGTACAATTTCCACCCGTAAGTTAACCCCTTAATTAGCCAAGGTTTTGTTTAATTCCAATTGTACCTAAGGATCTACACCCCAACTATATATGAGTTTAAGGTGAGATTACATATTTATGCTAAACAACCTTCAAGAAAGACCAAGGTGATATGATGTTAGTAATGAGGTAGCACATTTAGCTAAGAGAAATTAAAGAGATAATTAAGAAGAGTTTAAGTCACAACACAACTATTTCACTAGCTCCATTTGTGTCATCTAGATCCTACAGAGAATTCATTCAATCATGAAGTTTATTTCTAGATCTAACTTCATAAAACTTGATGATCTACTAGGATCTTAAGGAATTTTTTATTCTACTTACACCAAAAAAGTTTGACCATGTCACTCCTAACCGTCAATTTTACGACAATGTCTCTAAACATATCGAATATGATGATAATTCAAACTAGGGATCTTATTTACTTAAGCCAAAAGGTGTCATCGAGTGTAGAGATTGAAGTTTATCCTAAGGTTTTAGTTTTCCACACTAAAAGGATTCACACAGAAAGGTAGTTATACATGAGTCTTATACTAGGGTTGAGTGTTTCATTTAGATCTCTTTATTACATTTACAAGGTAAGAATACAACACACTAATTAATTAATCATCTATTAAACACTGGAAATGCACTACAATATTTTAAATTCAAATTCATTTAACATACATATCAAATTTTACAATACAAAATTTGAGGATCAAAATAACACTCATGTGTGGATGAACATCCCCTTAAACCCTGACATCTAAAATATTACAGAACTTCAATTATAAACCTTTTCATACTTCACAAATGTTGGAATTTCCTCTACAGTTTCATTTAACACACACACACACATATATATATATATATATATATATATATATATATATATATATATATATATATATATATATATATATATATATATACATATATACATATATATATATACATATACATATATACATACATATATATATATATACATATATATATATATATATATATATATATATATGTATACATATATATATATATATATATATATATATATATGTATATATATATATATATATGTATACATATATATGTATATATATATATATATATATATATATATATATATATATATATATATATATATATATATATATATATCCAACCCTCTTTTCCCATATGTAAATATGAATCAAAAGAACACCTTTAGTTACATGCACATTTCCCAAAGCACCCCTAAAACTAACATCTCATTCATATTGCCAAATTTCAATAAATAACTTTACTATAACATAACAATACATAAAAATTTCCTTCTATTAACATACATAAATTCTAACAATATACAATGAATCACACCCATGTTGTTTCGCCATCTTACTTGCATCCTGTAAAAACATGTGAGCATGAAATCAATGATAAATCGTTGGCATGGCATCCACCTAGATCTAGCATAATTAATGTTTTCAATTTTCCATTTACATAATATTAATAATTTGCATTCAAAAAAGGGGGTTAGAGACACATATTTATTTCATTTCATTTCACCTTATTTCATAACCAAGGAGAGAGAAAGAGATAGGGAAGAGAGAGAAACACTATTTTTCCAAAAGTTCAATTTCACACAATAAGTCACATGATAGATTTTCAAATAGTTATTTACAAGTGTCAACAAGTTTCCATGATGGTTTGGTTACCCGTTGGAGGTCCTACAAATTTCTTTTTATGTTTTCTGCTAGTTGTAAAAACATTCAATTAAGGCTTGGAGGCTAAGAAACCACTTTCAAACGTTGTCATCCGATGAGCAAACACACCATGGGTAAATTTATACGTATCCTCCTATACACCAAGAATTCACAAGAACTCGATAGAATTAGAATTGGCGAACAATTTAGATTGGCGGCGATTTTCTAATTCCATTGGCGTAATTGGCCTAGTTGCAAATGATCAAAAGTTATCTTAAGGGCTCAGAAAACCACGTCCAAAGCTAACGTTTGATGGATGAACGTGAAATGAGAAATTTCCTACAAGTCCCCTATATATGGATAATTCATCAGATTCAATATGATTGGGAACTAGTAAACAGGTTGCAAATGGCGATAAGTTTTTGGAGCCACCGGTCGTAGTTGAGCCAATCTGACCTAGTCAAACAATGACTTGAGGCCTACAAAATTCCCTTTCCAAACTATCTAGAAGAGTGTTTTCCCCCAAACTGGAGGTTTTAAGAAATTTTCTAGTAAATATACTAGATTTTTAAAAAGGTGGAAATATATTTTGTTGCCCAGAGGTTCGAACGATGGTTTAAAATCAAAAGCCAACTTTTCAGTTTTGGCAACTTCCTAAAAGTGCAAAACAGAGCACCAGGGCTCCTAGAGGAGCTATGAAGAGAGTGCAAATGGTCAAACGAGGTTGAGATATTACTTGATGTAACTCTCTACATAACAAAGAACACATACAATGCTTGACATATCCTTTATGGGGCTCAGAGTGTTGTTTTGCAAGTCTCTCAAAATTGCATTTTCTAACTTTGCAAGGTAGATGAAAAAGGTTATTTTAGTTGGCAACTCTTCTAGTTCTTGCCAATACCAAAGGACACAAACACCTAATTTTGACACCCTAGGTCTAGCAGCATAGAAATATGTGGTTGCAATCATGGAAGATGATCAAAATAATATTCTAGTAATATAAAACATAAGGAGTTTTATTGTTTCACGCTAAAAGACTAGTTATGAAGTTCTCCAAATTATGTCCGAAAGAGGGGTTTAAGTTTATGCTTGGCTACCAAGTGTTACAGGTTACATAAGTGTCATATTTCATTTTATTGTTTTACAAAACAAGTTTATATAAAAATAATAATCGAATGTGTGACATTCCAAAATTTTAAATTTATTTCATTGCAAATGAAAAACTAAAGTACAATAATTATGAAGGACAAGGTGAGATGAACCATGCCTAGAGGAAATGAAGCTAGTTAAAATTACGGGACTCATTTTGAATCATAGCTAGGCATTTTGTCAAACGGTTACATGCATTCAGAAAGCTTATTCATCTTCATTCACAGTTGCTCCACGTACCTTTTCACAAAGATCTTGAATCGTCACAATGAGCTCAGGTAGCAAGGTAGAGAGAGTGCATAATAAATATGGTAACTAAGCTCAAACAAATGAGCTCCAAGCAAGCAGCACACCGAGCTAGATCCCAATATGGCTAGTCAATGCAAATGAAACTGTTTTGAGCCCAAAAATGAGCTAGTACCAACACTGGGGCTGAATCAAGCATATATATTGAAGATAGAGCTCGTATTCATGAGTGGGTGGAGCTTTGCATGGCACAAGCATCTTGAGCTAGTAAATAAACCATACCGCTGAGTTTGAAAAGCCATAGGCCAAGCCATGCGAAGGAAACTCTCTCCAAAGCAAAACATCAACACCATGAGCTGGTCTAAGATTGCAAGCCACCGAGAAATGAATGGATGAGCCACAAAAAGAATTTAGCTTCAGATCTAAAACCCACCCAAGTAGAAAATCAAGTAGTAAGTTGAATAATGGTGAGGGGGTAGTGAGATTTTGAGCCCCATAATCATAGTAACCCAAATGTGTGGACCTCAAACAAATATAGAATCCTCCATTGCAAATAACAACACCTAGTTTTTTTATTACCAGAGGTATTCAGATGAATATGCAAATGGTATGCACAGAGATGTTATAGGAGGATCACAAGCAACACTTCTGATGGGCATTAATTTGTGACATTTGATGAGGTGATTTCAAAAACACACGTTTGACTGGAATGAGGTTAGGACTATGTTGTGTTGGGAAGAAATGCATCCCCATGAGTCCTCTCTATCCCAGGTCTGCTTTTCTCCACGGATGAGCCTATTTTCAAGTAAATAATGACTAGATGAGTGAATCACCTCCATATCTTCAATATTATTTCTTAGCACACAACAAATAAAAAAATACAGAGAGTTGATCCATTCCCCTCGAGACCATCGAACTGCTTCAAGAAGGATACATACCCAACTCAAGCAATTTGTGCCTCCCTACAACCGTGGCATTCCATGTGACTACAGATATTTAGTTGGGCATTTGAAGAATGTAAATCTTCCTTGCAAGATGTCCATACCCTATCGGCATAGGCTAGGAGTGCATGGGAAAATGTAACTTGATCAGGATGGAGACTCATTTGTTACATAGGAGAAACAATGTGGAACCTATGTCTTCTAAAATTACATCATCTGTAACTATCCAAATACTGCTAATTTTACAATGTTAACTTGGTTTTAGTGTGTTAAATGTGTCTGAATCTCAAATGAAGTGCTTGTATTTTGCAAAGAAGTGATAGGTCTGAAAGGTTATTTCAGATGCCCATGTGCTTTTCTAGGGTACTCCCACACGCTACCGCCTACCAAAGATCATTGTATTCCACCATAAATTTTAAATTCACCTACTCTAATTTACTCCCCTCCACCATGACTTTCGCATACCCAGCTTTTAAAAAAATTATTTTATTTAATGCATTGAGCACTACATTTTCCTCCCCTTATAAGAGCATCGTCCTCGATGTGACAACACCAAATCTCGAAGAGTAAGTAGGAAATAAATTCAATAATGACACATGTCGTTATCAAAATAACTTGTCAGGTATAACACAACCACAAGGAAGAAACCAAATTTGGAAATATCTAAAATTTTAATGTTCTGTGAAGATTGGCAAGTTCTCTTTTACTTCATTATTTAGTTAATCTTTTTCTTTTAAATTATTCCTAAAACTCAAGCCCTTAATATTTCATTGTTGTAAGATTTTAGTTTATTTATTCTTGTGGGTGCCCAAGAGAAAGTGACATCACAATACCACACCAGGGCCATACAAAACACTAATGGTTCACAAACATATTTCTACATACTTCCATGACTATATCACAATACAATAACTCAACCAAACCATGGAAAGAACATACATATCCCTTATAAGACAATACTTGTCACATATGCCCCTGACAAAATAGTACTCATAATATAAACAACTACCACAACATGGAATTTCCAAAATGTACAAATATAAAGGTTTCACGCAACTCGAAACAAGAAGCGTAGATACATAGTGTAAAAAAGGGAATCAAAACTATATCCTCAATGAGGAACATCAATCCTCAACATCACAAAACATAGCCAGACTCACATGAGTACACATATATCATAACTCCAACTCCATACACCTCCCAAAACATCACAAAACAACTCCCCATACCTCCCATGCATTAATCACACACACAAATATCTTATGTATCCCTCAAGTCTCTTATGCCTCCCTCAATCAATAAAATAAATATTTATTTTACTTTTCACTCCCCAAAAGAGGCCGGTCAGCCCATGGCCCTAGGCACATAGAGTCCAAACACCCCTAACCTAGGTGACATAATAACTCATGGTTTGACAACCCGCTAGTTATTTGTAACTCCATGAGGCATACCCCAATAC